>OX457031.1:21625641-22825641 GCA_949752745.1 Protula sp. h YS-2021 | reverse complement strand
TTCTTACATTATCGCCCAATGTTCCCTATTATCGCCCACACGAAAAATATTATATTTATCATATTTTCGGGTCCTAGAATTGTTTCCTGCACTTTTAAAGCGAAAATTACAACTTTCTTGCTTTATCGCCCAATATTCCCTGTTATCGCCAACCCGTAAAATATCACACTGATCATATTTTCGGGTCACAGAATTGATTCCTGCACTTTTAAAGCGAAAATTACAACTTTCTTGCATTATCGCCCAATGTTCCCTATTATCGCCAACACGAAAAATATCACATTTATCATATTTTCGGGTCATAGAATTGATTCCTGCACTTTTAAAGCGAAAATTACAACTTTCTTGCATTATCGCCCAATGTTCCCTATTATCGCCCATCCAAAAAATATCATATTTTTCATATTTTCGGGACATATAATTGATCCCTGCACTTTTAAAGCGAAAATTACAACTTTCTTGCACTATCGCCCAATATTCCCTATTATCGCCCATCCGAAAAATATCATATTTATCATATTTTCGGGTTATAGAATTGATTCCTGCTCTTTTAAAGCGAAAATTACAACTTTCTTACATTATCGCCCAATGTTCCCTATTATCGCCCACACGAAAAATATTATATTTATCATATTTTCGGGTCCTAGAATTGTTTCCTGCACTTTTAAAGCGAAAATTACAACTTTCTTGCTTTATCGCCCAATATTCCCTGTTATCGCCCACCCGCAAAATATCACAGTGATCATATTTTCGGGTCACAGAATTGATTCCTGCACTTTTAAAGCGAAAATTACAACTTTCTTGCATTATCGCCCAATGTTCCCTATTATCGCCCACACGAAAAATATCACATTTATCATATTTTCGGGTCATAGAATTGATTCCTGCTCTTTTAAAGCGAAAATTACAACTTTCTTACATTATCGCCCAATGTTCCCTATTATCGCCCACACGAAAAATATTATATTTATCATATTTTCGGGTCCTAGAATTGTTTCCTGCACTTTTAAAGCGAAAATTACAACTTTCTTGCTTTATCGCCCAATATTCCCTGTTATCGCCAACCCGTAAAATATCACACTGATCATATTTTCGGGTCACAGAATTGATTCCTGCACTTTTAAAGCGAAAATTACAACTTTCTTGCATTATCGCCCAATGTTCCCTATTATCGCCAACACGAAAAATATCACATTTATCATATTTTCGGGTCATAGAATTGATTCCTGCACTTTTAAAGCGAAAATTACAATTTTTTTTACATTATCGCCCAATATTGCCTATTATCGCCTACCCGAAAAATATCACATTTATCATATTTTCGGGTCATAGAATTGATCCCTGCACTTTTAAAGCGAAAATTACAACTTTCTTGCATTATCGCCCAATGCTCCCTATTATCGCCCACACGAAAAATATCACATTTATCATATTTTCGGGTCATAGAATTGATTCCTGCTCTTTTAAAGCGAAAATTACAACTTTCTTGCATTATCGCAAAATGTTCCCTATTATCGCCCACCCGAAAAATATTATATTTATCATATTTTCGGGTCCTAGAATTGTTTCCTGCACATTAAAAGCGAAAATTACAACTTTCTTGCAGTATCGACCAATATTCCCTATTATCGCCCATCCGAAAAATATCATATTTATCATAATTTCGGGACATAGAATTGATCCCTGCACTTTTAAAGCGAAAATTACAACTTTCTTGCTTTATCGCCCAATGTTCCCTATTATCGCCCACTTGAAAATATCATAGAAATGACCTACTGACAACAAAATTACTGAAAATTCCAACCAAAAGTACTTGCATGTAACATATTGTGCCCCTCTGCAAATTCAAACTTTGCTTTTTTAAGAAGAAAAATGGAAATTTCCAATTTTTTAAAAGCTGCAAACTTCGAAGCTCAGTGGATTCAAAAATAAGGCGAAATTCAAAAATCGAAAAATGTACTTTTTTCGCCCCTTAGTTCTAGTTTCTTCATAACAAATTTCGGAATCTTCCGATGAAAAATGAGGGACTAGATAGATTTTTTCGTATTTTGCCCAAATCGGCAATAAAATCGCCAAAAATGGTTTAAACCAAAAAATAAAAAAAAATTCCTAATGCAGTAGAAGGTTAAAAACTCGCGTTTAAAATTTGGTACGAATCGGATGAAAAATAAAAAAGATATTCCACTTTAACTACTTTGTTAAGAAAAAAAAATGGAAATTTGCCAATTTTTAGAAGTTGCAAACTTTGAAGCTCAGTAGATTCAAAAATAAGGCGAAATTCAAAAATCGAAAAAAGAACTTTTTTCACCCCTTAGTTCTAGTTTCTTCATGAAAAATTTCGGAATCTTCCGATGAAAAATGAGGGACTAGATAGGTTTTTTCGTATTTTGCCCAAATTGGCAATAAAATCGCCAAAAATGGTTTAAACCAAAAAATAAAAAAAATCCTAATGCAGTAGAAGGTTAAAAACTCGTGTAAAAAATTTGGTACGAATCGGATAAAAAATAAAAACGATATTCCACTTTAACTACTTTGTTCAGAAAAAAAAATTGGAAATTTGTCAATTTTTAGAAGTTGCAAACTTTGAAGCTCAGTAGATTCAAAAATAAGGCGAAATTCAAAAATCGAAAAAAGTACTTTTTTTACCCCTTAGTCCTAGTTTCTTCATAAAAAATTTCGGAATCTTCCGATGAAAAATGAGGGACTAGATAGGTTTTTTCGTATTTTGCCCAAATTGGCAATAAAATCACCAAAAATGGTTTAAACCGCAAAAATAAAAATATTTCCTAATGCAGTAAAGGGTTAGGAACTCGTGTTTAAAATTTGGTAAGAATCGGATAAAAAATAAAAAAGTTATTCCACTTTTAACGGTCGCGGGACGGACAGACGGACGGACGGACGGACGATACTTGCCCCCATCTGTATAGCCCTGTTGGCTAAAAAGCAAACTGGGCTAAAAAAAAAAGACATCGGATAAAAAATGTAGGACGAGATACATTTTAAATTTTTTTCTTCAAAAATTCCCCAAAAATTAAAAAATCACCCGATCCACTAGAAAAGCACAAGCCGTATGCACGACACTTTAGGGATGCCTCATACCAAAAATAAATCACATCGGGTCAAAAATGTAGGAGGAGACACATTTTAAATTTTTTTCTTTAAAAATTCCCCTAAAATTCAAAAATCACCCGATCGACTAAAAAAGCACAAGCCGTATGCACGACTCCTTAGGGATGCCTCACACCAAAAATAAATGACATCGAATCAAAATTGTAGGTGTAGATGCATTTTGAATTATTTTCGAAAATTTTGCTTTAAAAATTCCCCAAACATACAAAAATTGCGCGATCGACTAAAAAAGCACAAGCCGTATGCACGACCCTTTAGGGGTGCCTCATACCAAAAATAAATGACATCGGGTCAAAAATGTAGGAGGAGATACATTTTAAAATTTTTTCTTTAAAAATTCGCCAAAAATTCAAAAATCACCCGATCGACTAGAAAAGCACAAGCCGTATGCACGACCCCTTAGGGATATCTCACACCAAAAATAAATGACATCGAATCAAAATTGTAGGAGGAGATGCATTTTGAACCAAAGTTTACTAAATAAACAACTAACTAACTAACTAACTAACTAACTAACTAACTAACTAACGGACACCGCCCGCAAACCGATAGGAATACCCCAGCTTACGTGTAACGTAAGCTGGGCTAAAAAAAAAATATTAAATTTTACTTTAATGCAAACAAGAAAAGAAAAAAGTGAAGGCCACTATGATGCCACACGTGTCAACCCCGTGATCACGAGCATGCAGAAATGAAACTGACCAGTAACAGGAGACGATCTCATTCTTACACTGCTGAAGATGATGCATTCTAAATATACCACAGATATTCATCACTGTTTCGTCCAGTTCTGCCACTTCCGGTAAACTTACTTCGCTTCCAAGTCGAAGTATTTCTTTCAACCTGAAGTAAATAGGTGTATATTTTCAAAAAAAAAATTCCATGAAGAACTGAACTGATTCCGACTTTGCATGACAGTACATTCAAAATCGCGGATCGGCGTATTAAAATGGACATAGTCACTGTACAACAGTGACCTTCGGAGTGAATCTCAAACCGGTTCAAACATCACCGTTCAATTTGTGAGGAGAAGCCGATTGATGACACAATAATCATGTAAGTATCAACATTTGCATTACCTTCTAAACAGAGGATACACTGCAACACCGCTATCAAAACCAAACATGCCTAACAGAAAGACGCCCTGCAAATAATAATAATAATAATAATAATAATAATAATAATAATAATAATAATAATAATAATAATCATCATCATCATCATCATCATCATCATCATCATCATCATCATCATCATCATCATCATACTAATCATAATGAAAGATTACATTTCCTAGTAATCGCTTCTATGTTCTTGTAAGATTTATACTGATATACTTAATAATGAGAAACGTTGAAGCTTAACATGAAAGCTTAACATCTTTTTTTTTTTCAAACTAGCTCAATACACCCTATTTGATGGGTCGTAACACAAGCCTTGAAACGAAGCACTTCGGTAAAGTATACTAATGAATAGAATACGGGCAATACCTGGCCGGCTATAAGGACGACGTTAAAGAATTCCAGCTCAATGTAAAGGCCCGTCAGCTGCTCATTAAACACGCGCCAGAAATACAAGAATAGAATCTACAGCAAAAACAAAAAATGGAGAAAATGTTCAAATCCCAGTGCACAATACTGCTAAAGGTCACAGAGTACCAGGTACTGCAACAGAAGTATGCTGAATGCATGGTATAGAACCGTTCCGCATCAATATTGGTGCAGTAACGCTCTCATTTCAGCTCAATAACTGCACCGGTAATCAAAAAAAGTTAACTGTGCAGTTAACTGCACTCCTAAAAGAGAAAATCGGTTTACCAACTGTATCACGCACACAATTTTAGTTGAGTATTTTGTTTGTCAAATAGGTTAAAATTATGAATTTACTTTCGGATGTTCTGGTTGCCACCACAGCAGATAACGTAATCAATTAACTTATAGTTAGTTAGCTTTTGTGAATACGGTCACATGTGATAAATAGTCAGTCTGTAAGTGCTTACCACTTACGTCACCGAACTGACCCTTCTTCTTTTTAAATGCCTATCAAATGTGTAATAACCCGAGTAATGAATGCAAAATAAGCCTTTCCACGGTAAACACCATTCATTGCAGCAATCGTATCTTGCAATTAAATATAAATTAAAGTTTATACCATGCGAAAACGGCACTCATCTCCTTCCCGGAACAAGCGACTGTCACAAACAAAGATTAATAAGTTAAAAGCACGCATTCGAACTTACAGCTACTTGAGCAAATAGAAGTAGTATCACCATGACAACATGACGTAGAAATTGGTGTTCGTCACGATCTGACAGCATCGTTTTTTCTTCCTCGTCCAGCCCGTAGAAGCGTCGTTCCATGTACTGGGCTAACAGCTCACAGCATTCCTGCGCAAATATCAACGTCTTTTTTCGAAAAAGGACTTCTTTGGACATATCAAACTATTGTAATGTAAATCGTTTTCAATGAGTACGATTTTATATGAAATAAAATCAATTTATCCCAACCCGTTGTTTGTATTTGTAAGGTTCTCAAAGCTAGAGACGCTACAAGGACTGCATGGGCACGCTATATATTTAAAACCAATGGTTTAAATCACATTAAAAGAAAACCCCTGCAGTCCCCGCTATGTGTTGTAAACTGTAAATCGATTGACCTCCAACTGGTAAGCAATAGCTCACATCGACCAATTTGTATCATGTTTCTGGACTGTAGCCGGCAGATAGTCCCTTGTTGTTTAGCAACTGACCTCTTGGGAGATCAGTCTATTATGTATAAACACAAAACAGACAGATACGAAAACTAGTTCCTGTGTTACTATAAGAGGACTATTTTTTCGGTACCCCCAGCGGGTCGGAGGAACAGGCCGAAGCGCCGTAGAGAATGGCTGTTGGACATCAACCGAAGATATTTTTCTGGCCAATGCATTATTCAACAGCACTATTCAGGGCAAAAATTCACGCCCTCTGTTGGGTGAAAGCTGAAACACTTCAGGGTTACTAACCACCGTAATATGTCACTTAATTTGAAACTTAACGATATAAGATAAATTCCCATTGACTTTACACTCCTTCGAAGTTAAACGAATGAGACCCCATTTTTAATACAAATCGACATTTTTGTCATAAACAATCTCCCCAAACAAAAAGAAAACAACATGCGAGGGATCAAGGCGTGAGTGGACTTAAGACGTGAGTGGACTGCCAACGAAACCGATAACACTGACAGAGGGACATCGGATATATGAAGTTTCCGGCTGGACGCCCGTATACTACAGCCAAACAAAGAAATAAAAACCCCTCAAAACTCAGAAATAATATCTGCAGAGTATGTGTTGGTGATTGAATTGTCTGGTCCAACAACTTAACTCCGGTTTTACGTGCCTGCCTATTTCTGCATCTATAGCGGGTGACGTCACACATTCTCTCATCCAAATCGACCAGACTCTCCTCTGGAAATCGAACAAATTCTCACTAAGTAGTTCAGAAAATTTAACAGTATAACCATGGACTTGTATTCTTCATCGAATATGTTTATTTATTTACTTTTGATGTCCATCACTAAATAATAAGATAACACCGATACATTTCTTCCGGTTGCACTGACAACAAAACACAACCACAAACGATATAACAACACATGCCACTCACCATTTTACTAAAATTATATCTCTAATATCATTTTACAATTCACCGATAACAATACACACGCACCTACTGACATTCCAAGTGACGTATAACCATTCAATTCTTGTGAACCAATCAGCGGCGTGTTTTCCGTCGCTTCATTACCATTTTGAGCACATACACCTGGCAGATCCTCGATGGCCCCGGGCTCTGAAAATGCGCAGTTCATATCAATTATCTTACTCCTTACTGACCCGTAATGCCCTAAAAACTTCAGGAAAAGCAAGTTTTCCAACAGATTAGTACATATAGTATTACCAACGCCCTTTTTATTCAACAAAAAAGCCATGCCAAAAAAATGGATGCTCACGTATAGTTACTTTACAGACTGGATATAGATTAAGTGTGAGATTAAACAAACTTGTCGCAACCAAAACTATGTAGTTTCAAGGCAAATCTGAAAACAGTACACACTAGCTGGGTATTATCACGAAGTAACTAAGCAACGCTACTGTTCGTTAAGTACCTCCAGTTCGAGGACAACTTTGACAATCTTCAAAATCGCGATGCGACGTGCATCTCGTCGGAGCCTTGACCCTCACTCTCTTATGACCTCTTGACCCCTGGGCCGGTGTAGCAGTCTGTGACTCGCCTATTTCGCTTGCATGACCAGGCTCAGCAACCTCTATAGTACCCTAAATGAAAACATTGTTTTATAAAATCCTGTATAATCAAATACCCCAAAGTGGGAAATTCGTTCTCTTGGGAGATTTCAATGCTCGTGTCGGATCAGACAAGCATGGCCGTCATGTCTTGGCAAAGTGAACAAAAACGGCCAACGTTTACTGGAACTCTGTGTTCAGTTCCAGCTGTGTCTCACCGGGACGTACTTTGCCGGAAAACACCTCCACAACGTGTCAAGGCGACAACCATGCTCTGGCCACTGGCACCAGCTTGACCATATCATCACGAGGACAGAGAACCTAGCTGACGTTAGCCACACCCGGACTTTTCATGGTGCGAACTGCGACACTGATCATTCGCTTGTTTGTAGCAAATTTAAGCTAGTTGCCAAGAAAATATTCAGTACTAAACATAACTGCAAACCAAAAATTAACGTCACATACTCCAAGGATACTGAGAAACCGATACAACTTAACTCTCTCATCAACAAAAAGCTTAACCCCTGCGAATTAAACGGAAATGTTGACAACTGCTGTGTAAAGATTAAAACTACCATAGTAAACTCCGCACTAGCTGTATTCGGCAGAAAGACAAATAAAAACAAAGACTAGTTCGAAGCTCATGCTAATGAAATGCGCCCTTCCACAGAGGCGAAAAACTCTGCACATCAGAAATATATCCATCACCAAACAGCTAAAACGCTGGAAGATCTGTAAGCTGCCAAAAGTGAAGTTCAGAGGAAGGCAAGGCACTATGCAAACCAATACTGGACTACGCTCTGCGAAGGTATTCAAAAAGCGTCAGACACCGGCAACCTACGGGATATGTGCAACGGCATAAAACCATCAATCGGGCCGTCTGTGAAAAAGGTAGCATCCTTCAAGTCCAAAGAGGGTGACATGATCACGGACAAGACCAAACAAATGGAATGGTAGGCTGAACACTATCTCGAACTCTACTCAGACGAGACTGAAGTTGCGCAGGCAGCAATCAACGACATACCACAAATCCCGGCCATGTCTGAGCTCGATACCGAGCCAACCGTTGATGAACTCAGCACACTACTTGATCTTCTGTGTAGTGGCAAGGCTCCGGGGAACGCCGGTATACCGGCTGAGATACTCAAGTGCTGCAAAACTAGTCTGCTACCGATCCTCCTTAAAAGCAGAAACCGCTCTACATATCATTCGTCGACCTGACAAAAGCATTTGATACCGTGATTAGGTTTGGCTTATACGCCCTCCTTGAGAAAACTGGCTGTCCTCCACGCCTACTCAGTCTAGTCAAATCCTTCCATGAAGACATGAGAAGTACTGTCAACTTTGACGACTCAACGTCAGCCAGCTTCGAGATAAAAAGAGGTGCGAAGCAAGGGTGTGTTTAGAAGCCACCCTATTCTGCATTATTTCTCTTTGTTACTTTGCCATGCTTTCCAAGGAGTTAAGTATGACATTCACTTATACACTCGGTCCGACGGGAAGTTGTTCAACCTGCGACGTCTACAAGCCAAAACGGCGAAAAGTGTCTATCAAAGAACTGCTGTTTGCTGACGGTGCTGCCTTAGCAGTCCACAGTGAGGCAAAGCTGCAAGCCCTAATAGACAAACTACAAGATGCTTGCGGGAAATTTTCCCTCAGAATCAGTGTGAAGAAAACCGTCGTCATGGCATAAGGGTTCGGGAATTCCCCAGTGAAAACTCTAAACAACACTCCTCTGGAGACTGTGAGCAGCTGTTATCTGGGCTCAACCGCAACTGAGAGTGTAGTCCTCAACGTCAGAATCAGCAAGGCAACTACAAACTTCGGCAGACTTACTAAACGTGCATGAAAGAATGCGAAACTCACAACCAAGATAAAGGTGACCATCTACCAGGCATGCATTCTCAGTACGTTTCTGTACGGCAGCGAAACATGGACCAGTTACCTACCAGGAACAGAAACTAAATAGTTTCCATCTCCGCTGTCTGCGCCGGATGTTTGGCGTCAGTTGGAAAGACAAAATCTCTAACAAAGAAGTTATTAAATGTGCGTGCCAACTGACATGTGGGAGAGCATCGTCGAGGATCGAGTTTCCTGGCGCTCTACCGTTCGCAAGGGTGTCAGAAGACAGAAGATGGTTTGACTAACTGGCCAGGAAACGAGAGAATTCTGCAGGTGTCCATCGTCTCACGTAGACGGAAGGATGCCGACGACGACGATATTATTTAATATTCTTGCCCTAAACTAAACGAGGCATTATAGACTATATTCTTGGAATAGACTAACTCACAGTAACGCAAATAACTTCTGATACTGATACATACTGACTCCGCACCATAAGTAACGGTGTCTAGTCACCGATCGACAGAAAGAAAAACCTCGGTAACTGATTTTTTTGATACTGCGAAACCCTAATTTTAATGAGTAAGATTCATGAATCTATTCCAGGAATAAACTCACTTTATCAGTGTCAGTGTATCAGTGATAGAATTGCAATCTGACTGCCATGTGTTAAAAGAGTAGATGTTACACCTTTTCTACGCTTAAGTGTAGAGGTACCACCCCCTCCCCGCCAAGTAAAAAAAAAACAAAAAAAAACGCTCTGAAGAATTATGCATGTGGCATTTATGTGCCATAATGTACTTAAAGTAAGTAGTTAAGTACACCTTTACCTGTGTGTGCATATACTGCTCTCTATGTAGGCTTTCCAGTCGTTCTTGGACAGTACTGCTGCTAAATGCGGGATCATTTTCGGATGTTGTGCGCGATCTTGATCCCAAATAGTAGCCGTCATGTCGATGCTGGCAGATTAAGGCTCCCGCGGATATAATCAAATTCACCAGTATGTAAACTATAGTCAGGATAACCTTTGGGAGATACATAAACGAAAAGCATTGTTACCTTTAATATCATTTTACAATCCTTCTACTTTATAATCCTTCTAGGCCTATTACAGGAAGTCCCTGTTGTATCTGTAAAAGTTACGCTCCAAGCTAACAGGCATCAAAATGGCAGAAATTCTCTCCTACAAGGCATACCTGGATCCTTCCATAAGGCAAAAGTGCATAATCCTCCTTCTCATGATCCCACCAGGTCGTCATAACTATTATGCCAACTGTAAATACAGGAAATCTACAAAATAAACCACAATAACATTGTAGATGCAGTTATTTTAAGAAAGATCTACATCGCTCCCAATATAACGCCATTCGAAACGATTTCTTCCGGGAAGCTCTGCCACAAGAATTAACACATTGCACTCATAAAAATAATAACAAATCAGCTGATTTGTTTATTTTTCAGTAAATATGAATATTGATGATTAATAAATAATCAAAAATGACCGCATCAATGTTGCTATAATTCTATTGGATTCTCTTCTGAAACAATATTCATTATGGCAAATTAACAATATTCATTATAGCAAATTAACAATATCCATTATAGCAAATTGTGCAAAGCAGCAAACATTAAAATGTTTGCAGACAGCTTGTCTCACATATTTAGTACATTTAATACATACAATGCATTTCATAGCGACAGGAAAATACGGCAAATGTGGCTGTTGAATGAACCTGAGCTAGAACAGTTCTTACTTTCCATTTGCAATATTTTGCAAATTGTTTCGACTCACTCATGTTCGTTTCTTTTTTTTATTTCCAGGTTTTGCTGAAACATCGAAGTTTCTAACTGTCATTAAAAAGTTAGCGTGCAACTTACCCAAATCCGTATAAAAAGAAGGCAAATTTATGACGTAATACAAAGCACAGACTGTAGATTCTGATTGCGCTGATACTGACTGCTACCAGAGTAACGAAACTATGGCAACCAAGATTGCCAATCATGTAGGTACAAACTATACAGAGATTGAGCCAATAGTGTCTCGAGTTCAGTTTGATGACCAGCATCAGTCCTGTTATGCAAAGCAGCTGTAAACATAAGTAAAAACCATAGCCGGTACAATATGATGGGTATTACTACAGCTAACACGCTTTGTGGAAACAGCAGGTGCTGGCTTATTTCGAGTCAACATGTAGCATGACTGACTAGTAAGATGTTAATATTTAGGTCAACATTTTCGTATCTGGTCAATAATAATCTTCATGCTGACTCGAAATACGTTACATGACTTAACTGGCGTTTTGATTACAAATAATTCCCCTATCCATCTACTTGTTTGTTCTGGTCAACATTGAAAAATTACTGACTTAGAAATCCACCAATCAGATTATAGTCTTTACCCAAGACTTGTAACAATACAAAATGTTCGTCAATTTCAAGTATTCATGAGATTTTTCTGTCTGACAAGGTACCAACCTGAAAAAATGCCAGACAAACAGTAAATTGGTGCGGCAGACTTCTGAATCTTCTGCCAACGCCAAGCATGAACAGCACCCAAATCTTCAGAGAATTGAATGAAAAAAATAGGTTCCCAGAATGATTAAAATCTACTCTAAAGTAACAGAAGTACGAGATCCTTGTTAAGTAAACGGATTTCACCCAAATCTAATTGATAAGTCGTTTCGCACAATTCAGAAAATGAAAGGACCAGTTCGACCAAAACAGATGGTATTTTCGCCCATTACAAATTCGATAATTTATGATTAATTCGTAATTATTTTCTATTTTCATTCAAAATATAGAGGTAAGTTTCAGATCACTGCCAAAAGTAGCTTCACCCTCCATACGAACCCCTCAATACGAACCCCTCCATACGAACCCCTCCATACGAACCCCTCCATACGAACCCCTCCCTTGTGCAATACTGGGTCTTCCCTTGGAGGAGGCTAAAAACATTCAGAAACGCTTAAAAGGTGCAAAAACTGAAGAAAAAGTTTCACAGATAAAAAAACATAGATATCTCTTAAAAGTTCAAACGAATGCACTAAATATTGGGCCAAGGGACCGCTTGGGCAAACTCTTTGGCAAAGTGTCTCTTTTTGGACGAACTGTATTTTGGGCGAAATGATTTACCCTACTCACAGAGCATTAACATGCTAGGATACTGTGGAGAAACTTAAATAAATATGATAATACACTATTTTACGAGTGACAGCATAACCTAGTTAGGCGGACAAAGCACGACCATACTCACACATGATATTACCGTCAGCCAACTGACATCAAATGCTGTGGAATTGATCAGCTTGACAAAATCCATCTCGCGCGCCACTTCAATCATCACCATTCCAGCAGCTACGAACATTAGTGGCAGTGCCAAAAATGTACTCAAAACCACGCCTGTTGATATCTATAAATTAACAACAACAAAAAAGAAAGACTAAAAATCTAACGAAAGAAGCCATGTGCATCCGATCTTTAGAATTTTTAAGCCTTGACGTTACACGTCTTGACCCCTCCCTCATCACCTACTTACTGAATTTCAGTTTTACAGAAACGGCTGGCTAGGACGCAATATTTACACTGCTGTTGCTAAGGTTCGACATATCTAATATTCACATTTCGTGGAAGTACTGGGTCTACACCAGCTTTCCAATAGCGTACTTAATTAGATCTAGACTTGGGGCTGAGGAAGATTAACTCTGGAAGTATACACTTACCACAGTTTGCGCAATGTGATAATGGCTGGAGAATATGAACACTACAGGAGCTGTTGGGAGAGTGCCATAGAGAAATGAAAACGAGGAGAGGTGCATCACTTCCGCTGAGCTTGTACCGTGCTGCAGCAGCCATGTGGTGATCTCCCGGGCGAGAAACGGCATCAGCAACCTGTTCAAACATGAGAAAACTGTGACGTTCTATGTGACGTACTATGTTTTATGCTTTAATGTTGTAAAGGGAAAAGAATTTTGTCCATGAAATACTTACAGTTGGAGTCTTTTTCTCGATCGATCTTACGAGAACGAATTCACGGAAAAAACTTTGAGTTTCTAATGACTCAGCCATTACCTAATTCTCTGCAATGAATCCCTTGGGTTAAAATGTTTTCAGCTGGATCCTCAGTCTTACACTCGCTATGGGATGCCAACTGCCGACTCCAGTCTTTTAAAGAACCAAATTTCAGTTTCACACTGAGATTTAACAGGACCAAAATCTTAAATGCAGAGTCCCTGCATACACAGAATTGTGGAAAACCGAAAATATAATGAGACTGTTGTTGTCGCATACACAGTAGAACTGCGCTGTTACGACTTGCTACAACACACAGCGTCCTGCAGAATAAGGATCCGTGTAAAACTGTCGGTTACAGCGACACACCGGATGTGACATTTTCTCGGTCCAAGGCATGCTGTTTAAATGAGGATATGCTGTAGATTCTAAAAACACTAAGAAAAAATCTGAAAGTAAGTGAGAGTATACTCAGTGTTTAGATTCTAACTCTATGCGTAATACCAACCCCGACAACCCCCCCCCCCCCTCCTCCCCCGCCCCTAGGAGAAACTTACATTTTGGCGGCAATGAGCAACACCGCTGTGAGCATAGTACGTCCGTTCATTGTGCTGAACTTTCCTACCATATTGTGACCAAGGAAAAATAGTGCTGTGGCACTAAACGAATCCGCTGGAAAAAGAACATGTATTATTTTGTTCTTCTTTTTTTTTTGTTCGATAACCCACATGATGCCTTACTGTTACCATTATAAATTGTTCAAGAATTAGAAAAGGGATAAAGGTTTACAGCATAAATATTTCAATTAAACACAAAGGCATGTAATTTCAATTCATTGAGCTGGTCTAATGGAATGCACAGAGAACATCAAGCATTATGTTACCAGCATTGTCCACGAAACAACGACATCGCCATTTCTCTCTCGCCACTCGTATACCGGAAGCCAGAATTTTACATGGGAGAACACAGCAATTTCTCACGACTATTTCTACAAGCAACCACGTCACATCAGAACATATTTCAAGAGATATAAGCCCCAGTTTCTTACTCACCAAGGCTCTTCAGTATATTGCTCACTGGGCTTGGAACTTTTCTATTGAGCACAAAATTTGCCACTATGCCCAAAGCACTCATAAACACGATAGGGTTAGTCACTATTCCTTTGATTACAGTGAATACCGCTCTACATTTGTTCTTTCTGAAATGACAAAAGGATAAAAATAAAGAAGAAGAATAAAAAAATAAAACAACTTCGAACAGCACGTGCAATTCCTCAATATCAGCTGCCTGAATTAATTGTGCATTCCAAGTGTGCAAACATGCACACTGGGGGTAACAATTATGTGTCAACATCCGTGTTTTCTTTAAAGAACTGCGCTTTGAGTCAATCCAAAAAAAAAGATTTTTTATACTTTGACAAACACTAAAGAGATTTCAGGCAAACAGGCTGATATCCAATTTTTCCTTAAAAAAATATTGTGACTCGGAAACAACGCAGTCCGAACATGCCTTTTCGTCGCATAAAACAGCCTTCAATGTGATAAAAAAAGAAGCACCCAGAGGCTTAATAACATTCTGGCATTTTTTTCGGCCTTGTTTTCATGAGTACCAGCCGCCTTACTCACGAAGACTAACTCTTTGGTTTAACTGATTGAGTTAAGCCATTGGGTTAACAAGAGAAACTTGGATTAGCGAAACCAATGGGTTAAACCACATTCACACATGAGTTTAACCCTGGTTTTATTTTTGGTTTAAGTTAAACTGCAGTTAACCCCGATACGTCATCATTATTGGGGCGGAATACCGGGAATTGCCAGGGAGTTACGTCATCATTATTGGGGCAGAATACCGGGAATTGCCAGGGATTTACCAAAACACTGACGTTACAGAAAGGAAATAAATAATTGTGTTGTGGTTTATTTTCATTTCGAAAAAAACTTTAAAACTGGATCGCCTAGCTTTGGTCCGGAATTTGTGCGAGTTAACGACATTATGACTTTGGACAATGAATATGTTTGCAAAAAATATGAATGACTAAATTACGTACGTAAATTAAAGCTGTTTCATAGGAAACTGTCGGCAAAATAATATAACAAAACGGAGGTGGTTTCGCAGCAAACTATCGTCATTGAAAGGGGGGGGGGGCAAATCATATAAGACTAAACATCTAGTGTTTATTATACTTATGTTTTAATAAAAGGGGGGTAGGTTTAAAAAATCACCCAAAAATCAACAAACACGAAGTATTAAAGTACATTTTTTTAACTTACTGGAGGATGCGGGTTAGGGCTGCGAGAGGCAGGGGATAGGCGGGGGGGGGGGGGGCATTGCAACGCATGAACCCGTCCGCCCCTACCTAGAATCTGCCACTGGTAAATACAGCAAATTGTTTTTAGATTCGGACCCATGCCCTCCCCCGCCCCTTCCACCCTCGCAAAATCTTTGTTTGGCGATGCTTTCTCCATGGTTATGATATGTAAACTTCATATTTTAGAGGATAACGGAAATTCACATTTAAACACAGTTGTACTTCATTCTCCTTACCCCTTCAAGTTAAAAAACGCCTCGCCCCCCCCCCCTCCCAAAAAAAGGATACAAATTGTTTAACTCAAGCACTGATTCGGCCCTTTATCCTGGTTTAACCCACCTCACAAGTAGGTTTAACTTTTTGGTTTACCCCAATGGATTAACCCGTAATTAGCTGTCGTGAATATGACATAAGTTAACCCAAAGGTTTCAACTTGGTTTAATAAGAAACTGTTTTAAAATTAAGAGAGCAAGTATAAAAAAAGACCCGGACAAACAGAGACACAAAATAAAAGATAGGACAAAGACACTCCCAACGTTACGCCACATCAAAGACTGGGCCGAGAACGTCACAAAGAGATGTTTGGGAAAGAGAAAGTGTTCCCATGATACCGCAAAGAGATAAAAGCAAAATAGGTCCAAGGCGTTCGAAAAGAGGCACTCTGTGGGCCTTATCATTATGACTACATTTTTATTATTACTTTTTTTTTTTACAAAATATGGCTACACTGTAAAACTATGTGCTCACTGTTATAAATATCGTTCATTTAAAATTCATGTCCTTACATGCTTATTATGGCATTAGATTTAATGCAGAAAAGATAACAGTAAAGATAACACAATGCTTTTTAACTGGTATTATAATTTCTTGCCAGCAGAGAAATATCTTTGGCAAAAACAAAATACCGGCTTCTGTTTACAAAACACCGATATATTTACCTCTGGTTAAGCGGCAGTCTCCTCCAACGGTGTATCTCTAAGAAGACGAAGCCGAGTGGGTTGAGGATAACGAGTGAGATTGGCTGTATAAGATACAGGTAATTCACCTCAATGCTATTGTCATGCGGGCTTGGGTAAAGTGCATCAACTGAAAGCCGTGAATGTTATAAAGGTAGGCAGAACTTATTTAGAACTTAAATGACAACAAAAAGGACCGAAAAATATGAAATCTCGACTCACTGTGGCATTATTAAACGTTTTACGGAAATGATTCGCCACCCGAAAACTCAATAACTTACTGATTGGATATCCAAGTGCTATGTCATTGCTTTGTGTCACAAAAATGCTATAAATTCCCATTTTGCCAAGATTTGTGGGACGTGAAAGAAGAACAGTTAAAATGGCTGCGATCACAAACACGGCAAACTTGGCGACCAGGATGCTGAGTAAAAACATCCAGTTCACCACTGAGAAATCAATCCGCAGCAGGCTCCTGAAATAGTGCACAAAATAGTTCATAAACAAGGGCGTAGGAAAACATAGTTATCACTGACGAACAAAGTGTCCTTAGTGAAAAAAATCACAATATGAAACTGACAACTATAAATTTCAGATCAGTACTTTAAATGAAATTGTTGTTTTCTTCTTGTTTTAACTTTCAAGCAAACACACTACAATGCGTTGAAATAGGAATGTAGCAAAATGTTCTCACAAAGTTCTGTATTGCTGGCAAAGCATTTTGAAAATTTCCGAAGAATTATCAATTGCAATCTAAAATCTAAACGATTTTCGGTCATTAGAAAAATAGACTACCATCACCTCTCCCCCAACAAAAAAAATAACCATAAACTTTCAAAAAGCTACCCTGAAACTGACTCTATACCCTATACTTTTCTCAATATTAGTTGAGTTTACCTCCTTGGGAATACCAAACACAGAAATGTATAATTACTGGAATAGGAGGGCAGGCAGAGCAAAATTAGACAGGTACGTCCCAAGACCCTGGACCTGCACTTTGCTGATGAGTCCCACTCTCCCGGCAATGTATCCAAAGATGATGATGGCGAAGCACTGTGCCAAAGCGGGCCACAGGTTCTCCAGGGCCTGCTGCGCAGAACCACTCTTTAAAAGACAATACACAAACAAACTACATTTACACGAATAAAGTCATTTGCTTCCTGAATTCTTAAAAAAAACAAAACCTGAGGCTTTCCCTGTACTTTGTTTGTAAGAGCAGTAACGGTGTGGGTGTGGACATGGATGATATAATCTACAACGACATGTGACTGAAAGTGAAAGTGATATCAAACATCCTCTCAGGTTTCATGATGATGAGTCACAAAATATACCCATTTTATAAACTTTATGAAAGCTAGGCCACACATACACACAAACTGAGTAAACCCTGCATGTTGAAAACATCGCGCGGCAGATCAAAAGCGACCTTTGCAAACTCTGACGTATATAATCTAACCTGACAATCATAACCGCAATTTTCGGCAGCAGATATGTTAGCGCCATATGTTGTCCCGTTGCCATGGTCATACTTGCTTCCAATGGGTGTTGCACCTGCAATTTACTGTTCTCAAATCATCACTTGCTCTTTTCTGTAATTTCTTATACAGGAGACCCTCGTTAATTCGCCCTTGGTTAATTCGTTTCCCCACTTTATTCGTACTCATATTTAGGTCCCAGTTTCTCTATTTCATACCAGTCCCCCCCTCCCCCGGACAATTCGTTCACCCGGTTAAGCCGTACCAAATTCCTCGGTCCCACGTTTTACGAATTAACGACGGGCTACTGTATATAACTAAAAGGGTGTTTCTGTACTGGACACTAGAAAGCTAGGGACGGAGGACACAGGGAATGAACGGCAGAAAGATGAGAAGTGAAAAGAAGAGAGAGAGAGAAACAGAGAGAGAGAGAGAGAGAGAGAGAGACAGAGAGAGAGAGAGAGAGAGAGAGACAGAGAGAGACAGAGAGAGAGAGAGTTACTCGGCAAACGATCTTCTAACTGTGCTTATACAACAGCACAAGTGCCCGAAATTAAATAGACAGATACTGCACATCCCTAAATCATCGGGCACTGCCATTTCAAGTGATGTCTACCAGTCGAATACAAGACAGGTGCGCGTGCGCTCATTAGGGACCCGACGAAAAGTATTAGCGGAACTTTGCTCTCTGTATTTTAATCTTAAACACTTCTGTATTATTTTGTAATAACACCGTATTATTTAAAATAAGAATTCCGAAGCAAATAAGAAACCATATATATTTGGTAGGCTATTCCGGAATTGACTACCGATAAATCGTGCATGCATTTTATGACCCTATAGCCATTTTTCCATAAAAGCATCCTTGTTTTCTTCCGTTATTTTTCGATGATCTTTCCAGGCACATATAGCGGGCATTTGAACGGAGCAGTTGTCGTCTGCACACTGTCGCAGCGTGTACAATACACAATTACTGCGAAAAATCATAATAAACCCCCTCCCCCCTCAAACCTCCACCCCCCCCCCCCCCATGCTTACTACCAGGTCTTTGATGAGCACATAAAGACCTTTACTGTATCAATGTTTGTACGTGTATGAAGAAAAACAAACTTACCTAGATAAGGAAGATACAATACTTTTTGGTTATAATCCCTGTCCATTTTTCTATAACACTCTCTGGAAGAAGAACACAATCGCTTTCCAGCCATACCACATTTTGCAAAGAGCTCTGAAAGTCTAAAGTAAAAAAAAGGACCGTTGAAACAACTGTAATGGTGAGTGAAATCAGTAGCTGCACAATCGTGAAAACGAAACCGAAAGAGGCGTGGACTGCAAAATAAGGCACGAAGTCAGTGGGCGCTTTTGACAGAAAGCACAGTACACGTATTTATAGTCAAAGCGACGAGATCTGAATATTTGTCTCGTTTTGTCAGCTTAAAGCCGAAACTGTACCAATCCTGCTGGAACCACACTTGGAAGCCAAACTTCTCTTCCATATTTATTTTTCAGCTATTAACTTCTGCTCTCGTTCAACACACAAATTCCCATACCTTTCTACTGTTTACAGTACCAACCTTATCCAGAACGTACCAATCTTGACATATCATATAACTTGAAAGTTACATTACATTGATGATCTCCAGTACCTATGACGTCACATTGGGCACAACTGAAAAAACAGCAAGAGGTATTTAAAAGCTGAGTGTCTATTACCAAAATGTTCATATATAGTCATATAGCTTGGTAAAAGACTAGCACTTTGATAGGATTGCTACAAAAATAACTTGTTCACAAACACAGAACATCCACTTGAAATTTTAAAAAACATCTTGTAACCCGAGGTCATGATCCAAATAGCGAAATCATCCCGTGTGTAAATCTGGAAAGTGACAAGGAATAGAGTCACAATCGTTCTATCTCGAACGGTTTCCGAGATACACAGGCAGCTATCAAAAACGCGAAGTTAAGTGTTATTTAAGTTTGCATGCGTGGAGTCAGAACATGAGGTCAAAATCGATCTTCCTCTTTAGGCTGCCGAGATACGCAGGTCACGTGACCGATGAGATACGCAGATCATATGACCTTGAAATTCAAGGTCACGATCACCTTTTGTATGTTGATGTAAGCAGAAAATGAGGCCAAAAGAGTGGTTTTTTTACATAATGCTCAACTTCTGGTTATGGTCTTGAGCGTATGGGAAAAGCCAGTTCACGGGGTATATGCTGCGTAACGTTTTTGACCCCAACGGACCGAAAATTCGCTCAAAATCACTTTATCACTTGCGGTTTTAGGATAATGTCTAAAGTCAAAAGAAACTATTTCTGGCAAACAGTGTGACATTCACATGCTCTCAAACCGCACATTATTTTTATAGGATTGTTTATTATTTCAAAAGTTTGTGGAAAAGACCAAAGGCAAATTATAATAGATGGGGACAGACTGCCGGACGGACGAGGCCCGTTTCACGAGTCCCCCGCTCCGCGCTGCGCAGGGGGGCGGGGCGCTAACTAGACAGCAGTTCAGAAAGTTTAAACGGACAGGTGCATTTGACACTTCAGTGCAATAAACTAAACCAGTGGGGAGGGGTGATTTGGTCTTCAAAATGAAAGGCTGAAACCCGAACGGAGTAGCAAAGACCCCTTCCAAAAACTCTTAAGTAAAGTGAACAATCTTAAAAATGTGATTTACTCAAAAAGATAATCCGGTAAAATATAGCACGGCATGTGAAAACATTCAAAATTCCAAACCAGACCAAAAGAGGAGGGGGTGGGGTGAAAATGCCACACAATTGACTGCGATATGATGGGATATCAAAATATCAAAAATGAAACGGTTTGGCAAACTGAACAAGCAGTATTTCGTTCTGCCCGATAGAAAAGCACCAGTACACAGAACCCATCTTTATTTATTCCTGCCTTGCTACCCAACAGTTTTCTATTGTCACAAAACCATGCGTTGTGCCCACGACAAACACTGACTGCTTGCAGACACCTCAATTACGCTCAAACATCAATAAGGCTCGCCATATGCCTCGTTATTTCCCAAGAGCGGTGTAGACTTCTTATCCATTAAACGCGCCATCTTAGGCAGATTTCTACTCAAAATTTCGCACAGCGGCAGGATGGATACCCCCTGCGCTCATTAAAAATTTCGATTTTCTAGCTCTTCGCGTCTTTGACGAGCTGCGCGGAAACGATCTGCAGATAACAAAAGCGAAACATTGGAGTTCCCGTAAACTAGTGAAAGTGAAACTTTCCAAGTGTAATAAAATAAACTCGAGTTGCTTGAGTTCCGATACTTGATTAATTCTTGGAGGGTTGCAGATCAGGGCAATGACCCACTTGAGGACTAAATGGTATTCATTTACATCTAGAACTTTGAAGAGACTGAATCGAGAAAGTCTCAAAGGCTTAGAGTTTTTGGAATCTAGCTAGTTTCCCTTTCCTGCCAATATCTAGTGAATAGAAAAATATACACAGTTATATAATGATGTTAGAATTCACTCTCACGAAAACATTAACAACGTAATTATTCTATCCATTTCATTTACCCCAGAGTTTACTGAATTCGTACGATCTGGTATGTTTCTCTTTTTATTTTTCCGCCATGAGCTTGTGACGCGAACTCCTCAGAGACCAAAGGACCCACTGAAGTTTGTAGCCCTACCAGCCAGTAAATATGGCATGAATTTAAAGTATTACAAGGAAGAGACAGTAATTGAGACAAAATTATGGCGTTTTTTTTTTTGTTTTTTTTTTATTATTATTTTAGGGGAATATCCCTTAAGTTACACAGAACAAATATGTACCACTGACAGAGGAGGTCACATCAAACATTGCTGATACAACACACAGCAACTCCCTAATATACAGACAATAAAATAAAATACACAAAAGGATAAATTGTGTTCCTAAGGTAAGCAACAGACAAGTTTAGGAAATACAAGTATTCAGTGATCACTAACAGGCCCCAACGCCCCCAAAATTGTAAGGGGTCGTCTATGGTTTTGAACCTGTTGGCCAGTTTAGGCCAAGAAAAATAAATGTCCTACTTCTGCTCAAAACTTTGAAAAACAATGATACTGGCTGGCGGAAAATCTTTTTTTACCCCCAAAATTTAGCAGATCACGTGACCGAATTTGGCCAAAATGGCCTAAAGGCACATCTACAAGTCGAGACTTTTCAATTGAGCCCAACATCAAGTCTCTAGGCCTCTGCGTTCTCGAGATATCGCCTGTACAAACACAAGTCGATTTTTTGCGTTTTTGGCCAATTTGGCCAAGATCAAGTGATCGAATTTGGCCAAAATGGCCAAAAGGCACATCTACAACACCAGATCTTTCAAATGAGCCTAACATCAAGTCTCTAGGCATCTGCGTTCTCGAGATATCGCCTGTACAAACACAAGTCGATTTTTTGCGTTTTTGGCCAATTTGGCCAAGATCACGTGATCGAATTTGGCCAAAATGTCCAAAAGGCACATCTACAACACGAGATCTTTCAAATGAGCCTAACATCAAGTCTCTAGGTCTCTCCGTTCTCGAGATATCGCCTGTTCAAACACAAGTCGATTTTTTGCGTTTTTGGCCAATTTGGCCAAGATCACGTGATCGAATTTGGCCAAAATGTCCAAAAGGCTCATCTACAAGTCAAGACCTTTCAAATGAGAACAACATCAAGTCTCTAGGCATCTGCATTTACGAGATATCGCCTGTACAAACACAAGTCGATTTTTTTGCATTTTTGGCCAATTTGGCCAAGATCACGTGATCGAATTTGGCCAAAATGGCCATAAGGCACATCTACAAGTCGAGACCTTTCAAATGAGCCCAACATCAAGTCTCTAGGCCTCTGCGTTCTCGAGATATCGCTTGTACAAAAAAGCGATGACGGACAGACGGACGGACAGACGGACACCCCAAGTCTATAGGCCCCCAATCCTGTAGGGTTGGGGCCTAAAAATGCCGACCTGAACGTTAACCAGTCACCAACAGCGTTACAAACGATGTCACAGAACCAAGATCGCGACGGTCTGCTCGTGAACCAATCACCAACAGCGATACAAATGATGTCCCAGAAACAAGATGGCGACGTCATCAAAAACAGCTGATCAATCTCGCTAATCTTATTAACTTTTTTCTTCAACAACAAATGATACTTTTAATTTTATGTTACAATGTTATGAGATACACTTTCTAAAGTATGTGGTTCTAAGGATATCCATTAGTAAAATGAGTAAAGCAGGTTTCAGCCTATCTGCGTCAAATGTCTCATTCTACCATCCGTCCCGTTTTACGGTCTGGGCTTCGTACGAGTACGAGCCTACTTGTAGTGGTGAAAGGTATTATTAGTGTAAGGCATTCGGGTCGCCGAAAGAAGCCGTACAGATTCCATTTTTGAACTGCAACTTCAGTTTTGCAGTCAGTTAACACATTAAAAATTATAACTTATTTCGATCCACTGTTCTATTGTTTCTCGCCTGCTTCTACTCGTACCTTCACCAGGCCTATTGTTGGTCAAAGTCTGGAAGCGAAACAGGCTAGCTCATCGGCTAAGAAGAAACGATATCACAATAAACCTACACAGTGACATGCACAATCGGGCTCCTGCAAACAGAGTAATAGCATCTAACTTCTTATAAATAAATTCCCTTTCTTTTTATCTCAAACCGCTTCACCGATACATTAAGTTTAATTTGTTGTATCTCTACATTTCTACTTACGTAAACAATTTATTCGAAACACTTCAGAATTTCCGTTAAGGAAATGGATACAACTATTTGTAAAAGCCGGTGAAAGCATATGAAGTGATGTGGTTATGACACAAAGTTGCTTTGACTCTGCAGTGAAATTAATTTTTACAGATATTTCCGCCTCTGAGGTATGAAGTAACAGCTAGGAAGTTCGTTAGATTTGAAAAATAAACAGTATTCTCACCATTTTAAGGAATAAATACAGCTGACAAAGTCCAATTTTCTTGCACGTTTATTGCATGAAGATGAAGAGTGGTATAAGATGAAAAGTCTCAGTCATGTAGCAATAGATGCAGCCCTCAACGTCGGTTAGACCCAGTAAATTTGTTAATAAATAAATAAGATCTCAGGTTAGTACCGGGCCAAATAATTATTAATGCATTCCATTTTTGACTGGTTCCTTTATTGCTTGTTTTGACTGTAAAAGTAAGAACAAGTTCATACGTACAAATGGCATCCCAATGATATTTCAAGCAACCCAACAATCATCACTCTTCACATCCACCTTAAACAACAGCAACAGCAGCAGCTACCGCAGCAGCAGCAAGAAGTTAACATTTTTGATGTAATAGCTAAAAGTTATATTCCTTTCAGAAGAATAATCGTAAGATCAAACTGATAGCAATTAGTTTGTTGATATCATTATACGCCTTAAAAATACTTTTTGCTGGCAGTAATAACTCAGATTTTTTTAGATTTTATTGGCGTCTGGCCAATTATTCGCTAACTGATAACTGTTTCTATTCTTTCCAAAGAAATTTGCTGGAAACCAGTACTAAATAATTTCATAGAATTAAACATTTATATAGTTGGACCATAGGATGGCTTCGTGTCCGATTTGTATTGTAGCTGTGAGTACCCTTGGTTGGGTGTTCTAAGTGACCACAGTGTATACTTTGAAAAATTATCCTTTTAAATTCTTTGAAGACTATTGCTAAAAGTAATTTCACTCTACCCTTTGAATCAAAGCAAAATTTGTTTTGTAAACATTCTAGCGTATATATAACGTCAATGTAGGGTTCGCCTTCGAACCAGCCAGATTGTAACTTTAAACCTCATAATTTGGTAGGAGTGATCAAGTATTATCAACGTCTTTGACTCAAAGATGTACAAACATTGTATAAGCAACTCCATCCGGAGTTAAACGTTGCTTTAGATCTCAACCAAAACCTTCACCCGGACTTCAGAAAAGGAAAAGCTCATGTGAGAAATAACCAAAATACCGAAGCATCGGTTCGAAACTCGAGGTCTTCGGTGGTGGCCGATTAGCTTCAGGCTCGATTGTGAATCTTAAGTAATATTATTGTTGTTATTTTTTATATTTTCAGGTGGGGATGACTCTCCGTAGAAACTCCAAACCCCAATTTGCAGAGCTGCGGAGAAAAGACCCAAAGGTCATACACCCCTCCAGTATAATATCTAGTTTTCACATATCAGAAACATTTTTATTGATGTGATAACAAAGGCGAGGGATTAACAAGGGCTTCAGTCTGCGTTTGGAATCATAGCTGAGTAAACAGAATAGTGCTTTTAATAACTGCACTGGGGATTGGCTGGTAATTAACAAATATTAATTTTAATAATTATTAATTTATGAACGGTTGCAATTCTCAACAGATGTACTTTTATTCCTTTTCCACTTTTTTGTAACTTATTCCTAAGAATGCAAATCATCAGCGTTTGTGTTCTATCTTGAAAACAATTTCCAAACACAAATCCTACAAACTATGGCAGTCAGTAGAATAAAAGTAAATCTTCATTACCAGGTGCCCAAACAGCATACATAATCATTTCTTCTATTTTACGCGTCACTCCCGGCTTTGCGTCATCCATGGCTGATCCAGCCTCAATACAAACGATGAGGCAATTATATGTTATCGCTGTTTTAAACCCCCGACTTGGAGTTATCCTTACAACCACACACGTGTGTCCTCACCTTTTAGCCAATATTCTTGTAGCACCAAAAGCATTTGCATTCTCCAGAATTACGTTTCTTACATCCCAAACGCTTTTTACATACATATATATCAGTAGTCGTACAACCGTCTTTCAAAGCTTCCGTATGCCCACTTCTTAGTGCTCTTACAACATACATGCTCATCAGTCCTCTTACTTTATAACACTGGGTCAGAATCCGGCCCGGTATGTAAGCAACAACTTGCCTCGTGCAGGTGAGTGCACGTCTAGCCTGAGTTGTTGAGGTCTCTAACGCATTCTTTATATTGGTTAGAGAATTACTGACTTTCTTCAAGCGGTCGAATTTTAGTCGTTTATGCCAGAAACAACGATGTAATATCCAGACAGTGCGTCCAGTAAAAATACCAGTGACAGTTCGTCCACAGAGAGACTGCGGTTAGCACGTCTTGTGTCTGTGACAGCACGCCCAGTGAAATACTTCGTGTGAGAGTTCATCTATGGCAGACGTTTTGGGACAATACGTCTTGGGACAGTACGTCTGGTGACAATATGTCCAGTGACAGCATGTGCAGTATTAAGCCTAGTAATAATACGCCTTTGACAACACGTCCTATAACAGTGCGTCTTGCAATTTTTTGTCCAATGACCGTCGGTCGATGACAGTACGTTCTGTCACATTACGTCCAGCGAAAGTAAGTTTAGTAAAATACGACATGCGTGAGTACGTCTGTGTAGAACGTCTCAGTACATCTCGGGACAGTACGTCTAGCATAAATATGTCAATTGACATTGGTGGAAAGTGGAGCCTTATACCGCAACTATGACTTCGATCATCCAATGGAGGTGTTGAAAAAATGAAAATGTGTCATGTTCACTTGTCCCAAATGAATCATTAGCAGCAAGCCAACGCCAGTGGAAGCCAAAATGAGCAGAACTAACTGTATGTGAAAATGCCTTACCCTTTTAATGTTTGATCGGATCAATGGCGGGTTTCTTTGCCTATTTTCTAACGTTGTATAAACGCCGGGAAAGCAGTTGTATAGCTGAAAAATATTAATATAGAATCGTCGTCAAAATAGCAACAATCATGGGTGGTTGGTTAAACCACTGAGCAACGTCTTACTAACGTCTTTGACACAACATAAAGGTTCAGATGCTGCTTTGGTCGCAACCAAAAAGTAACTTTTTCCGACGTCTTTGCAAAGTCACACCAAAGACGTTGGGTAGACCTCGAAAAACAGACGTTGTATAGACATCGCACTCACATCCAAAACAACCTCTTTGTGTCATCGCTAACTGGAAATGGTGGTCACTTTGAAAGTAGGCCGAAAAGAGGACGTAAAATATTAGAATCCGAAGTGCACAAGCTTTTTTCCCACCTAGTTTTAAAAAGTATTCATGGAAATGGACTTCATACCTATCGTGCGTGCTCGGATGACCCGCGACTTGGGGTTCGATGGAGATGGGTCACCGCACTATGATTGTCGCTCTTGACGGCGATTATAGATGAATCTTTCCCCGAAGTCTGCAAAACGTTGCTTTTTCATTGTCCTTAACTTGTACGCGATGTCTTTCCTCATAACTTTCTATAACTTGTTTTGAACTTGTATGCGCTTTCAAGCTGCAAACACGTTGAGCAAATATCAAGAATTTTAATTTAAATCATGAGTTGTATGCCGTGTTCAAACATAATTTTAGTACTGTTCGAGAGCTTTTAGCACTGAAATTCTTGCTGTGTCGATGTCTTATTAAAACGGATAATATCTCTTAATTTATCAGTCATTTCTTATCAGGCTATTTATTCAAATACCAGGAAATTATTTGTGTACTTGGGTATTGGAATAATTGAATTAACCTTTGCCAGTATGTGTGCATCTCAAACAGGACAAGTGCACATAAACATATCTTGAACAGAATGCAGAATAGGAATCTAGCACTAATATCAATATTAATATGGAAGGTGACCCAACTGAGATCATATCAACAAATAGGCCTACCTCTCCATCAAAGTCAAGGTATGAACAGACATTTACAAACAATATTGTTTGTTCAACTGACCAAGCACCAAACGTGTTAATAATGCCAAAGTACATGTCCTCAATGTACAATTCAGAAGACCGATCACACCCAAGAATTCATAGGAAATAACAATTCGGATCTTCTCTTTCTATCAGAGACATGTATAACAGAAAACAACCATTATACTTGCGATCAGTAAACCCCATCAGGATACACCATCCATCGTGTATCTTGTACAGGAAAGAAAGGTGCAGATGTTGCTATCATAGCAAAGGAAACACCACGTGCTAAACCCTTATCAAAGCCAAAATATACAACATTTGAGAGCGCAGTGGTGCGGTTTAAAATCAATCACAAACATGTAATAGCGATTTCAGTCTATAGACCACCAATAGCTCTAAACATTCAATATTCTATAGTCATATAAATAATAGTTCCAATCCATTTGCCAGTAAATTCAATTCTCTCTTAGATCAATTTGGGCTCACCCAGCACATGCATGGTCCAACCTATAGATTCGGACATACCCTCGATTTAGTTATCACCCGTCGAGATAACTGCCTGATATCACCGTCAACTTGTCATAGCGTAACTGTTCTCTGTTTTGGTTTAAAATTCGAATGCGGTTTTTAGAAACGAAAAATCCGTAGAATCTCTGTCTTTTCGTAACATCAAAAAATGGATATCTATCAATACGTTCAAGGATGAAATCAAAACACTATTGTGGTACTGATATTGCAACATTAGTTGAAACCTGCAATTCCACAATGAGGAACGTATTAGATAAACTTGCCCCCCTGTCTCAGAGTAAAAGCTGTAAAAACTGTTGTTTTTTACAGGATTGTAGAGGACGAAATTATTTAAAACCATAGCGGGATCAAAAAGTACTTTTCCAACTTGTCAAGAAATTAACAAATAAGCCCACCAAACAGAATTACCCTGAAGCAAAGAATGAAAGTGAAGAAAGATAGTCAATGATTTTGCGATGTTTTTCCAATCAAAAATAGAAAAAAAAATCAACAACCAGTTTCAAACCAAAGATAGCGAAAAAGACACCAATTCTTCTGACACATCATATGCTAGTCACTATGACTCGTTCCCCCTTTATCTTACGACGAACTTAGAGTTTTCATAGAAACTTGAGAGCGTGATCCAGTGCCCACTTTTAAAGGATTGTCTGGATGAGACCCTCCCATTTCTCATTGTTATGGTCAATCGCATACCTTCCACTGGATATATGCCAAAAAGTTTCAAAACTGCTCTCGTAACCCCAGTTTTAAAAAGGCCTAAAATCGCCGAATGCAAGAATTTTCGCCCAGTATCCAACCTCCCATGTTTGTCGAAAGTGAGGGAGCGAATTGTGGTTATAGAATCACTTCCTATTGCAAAGAATTCGGACTCACTGAAACTTACCAATCTGCGTATCGTTCTGGTCACAGTTGTGAAACAGCCCTTCTAGAGGTTGCTAGCATTATTCTCAAAACCAGGACCAGCCAATGCGTCACTCTACTTACCTTGCTTGATCTTGTCCCGCTTAGAATCTGACTATAGTATGTCGGGCAATGTGCCCAACTGATTTGCTTCATATTTTGAAGATCGCACCCAAGTTATTCAAATAAATCACTCTCGATCTATTCCATTGGCACTCGCTACGGGCATGCACCCGAGTTACACGAAATATACAGGTCCCCTGGGGTCTCTTTCACACGCACTCTGCAGCTTCTAGACCACATGTTTGCCGGTGATATACAGCTCTAC
Source organism: Protula sp. h YS-2021 (assembly GCA_949752745.1). Lineage (NCBI taxonomy): Eukaryota > Metazoa > Annelida > Polychaeta > Sabellida > Serpulidae > Protula > Protula sp. h YS-2021. Next base: position 22,796,191 of record OX457031.1, on the reverse strand, counting down.
AAACTCCTTGATCCAAACTGTACCCTGTTTCAATCTCATGCCAAAAACGCAAAAGAGACGGGAATTCGCCGAACATGATGTTAAATGATTGAAAACAGACTAAAATTGAAGTCTGAAAAAAAAACAGAACTCATAATTTTTGGCACGAAGAAACAATTAGCTAAGATACACTTTGACTGCATAGATGTAGGAGAAAACATCACAGTCCGAACTAGTGTACGGAACCTAGCAGAGCACTTTGATGCAGAAATGAAAATGGCTGCACGCATCAACCACGTAGTAAAAGTTTGCTACGCAAACATTCGCAAAATTCATCCATTCGAAGATACATTACGATTGAAGCCGCTCAGACTCTTGTTCAAAGTAAGATGATATTCCACCTTGAATATAGAAACGCATTGCTATATGGTATTAATACTAATCTATTAAATAAACTTCTGAGGGTACAAAACGCAGCTGCAAGATTAGTGTTAATAATTTTAAAAAATCGACCACATTTCCGCTGGATTGATGAAACTACACTGTTTTCCAGTTAGACTTCACATTGACTATAAAATTGCAGTCATTGTGTTCAATGTTCTGACCACAAACGAGCCAGAATATCTGCGTGATCTCGTACCTATCCAACCATGTCACAATATACGATGAACCATCGAAGAACTTCTCCAAAGACTAAGCTTAGGTCAGCTGGAGACAGGTCCTTTGACATCGCTGCACCCCGAATCTGGAATACACTCCCATACTAGGAATGGCTAAATATATCAACATCTTCAAAAGATCACCAAAACATTTTATTTTAGAACTGCATATGGTCATGTGTTATAGCACGATTTTCGGAATTTTTATTTTTATTTTAAGGCATGTTTTATTACAGTGGTTATTGTACCGGGTTAAAGTTTTCCCTATTAAGTTTAAATTAACTGCAAAGCGCTTTGAGCAAGTTGTTGGTGAAGCGACATATATAAGCTTGCATTATTATTATTATTATTGCAATTATGAACTTTGCTTCCCAGAATAATCGACGTATACTCAACGTCAGAAGGTGGATGTTGTATCGACTTCCATAAACAACCAAAACCGGACGTTGGGTGCGACGTCTCTCCAACCTTGATTGAGCGTCGAAATGTTTACTGGGTAAGTAGTAGGGCGTCGACAACCACTGCTGACTCGAGCTTACCCCCTCAACCTACTCCTAAGATACACCAGGGACCCGCAAGTATTAGCCAGTGGCCCGGTAGCAAACATTAGTTGATGGACCTACGGTCCCGGTACTTATTCTTCAACGATTATGCAATGCTTCTTCTTTTCGATTGCTTTGATTCATCTACATTGCATTTCACACATTTACTTGCCAATAAATGCATCTTGCTCGTTTTTTCAGCTATGGTGTGCGGTTTTCTGTATCGAGTTGTAGGCATTTGAATGGCGCAAATTTTCTGAATATTCTGCAGCTTGTGCAATGGGGAAAGAATGAATGACTTACAAAGCAGATTCAAATTGGTGAAATGAAACAGAACATCTTCAGTGCGTTTTAAGTATAGTGAAACAAAATCATGAATTTATGAATATCAACAGTGGCGAAACCTGCATCTGACCTTTTTAAAGGTGTTACATTTTGTGTTACAATGTTACATTTTGATGTCACCAATTAAGATGTTCACTCGCTCACTCGTTTAATGCAAAATTACTGTAAAAAATCCACAATATTAAAAGGCTCTTATTTTCAAAGTACGAGTAATTCTAAAGGGAAAGCAGGGGGATTTTATAAATGGCTCGGGAATTATCATCCGTATCGCAAAAAAAAAATCCTAGAGACTATTTTTTCCCAATTACAAAACAATCGGACCAGAAATGTAGGAGGAGTAGAACTTCGAAAAATTATTTACACCCACACATAAATAACAGACGGCGTATAGCCCACAAGTTATGGGAAAAGCCCACCCACGGAAGTCGGCTGGGCTGAAAAAAGTGGAAAACGGGAATCCATTGAAAAAACGTTAGTGAGCAAAATATATCTGCTGTTCTTGACATCAATACAATGGTCTGCCGTGAACAAAAATAAAACAGCTGATAGGTTAGATAATATATTTCAAGATAAGCAGGCAGGTAAGACAATAAAAACCAACGTCTTTTGAACAATCATTGCGAGTTCAGTTAAATGCATACAATCAAAGCAAATATCAAAATATCAAAACACATAGCTGCTCTTGCGGCTGCAGATGGGCAATCTTCTGAAAAATATTTTTCATATACCATCTCTTGTTAAGTATAGCACTATAAATCATACGAGCTGATTCATTTGGCCTATTTCACAGGTCTTTGGACAGCCCGGCCCATTACCAACTCGGCCCACACCAACTCGGCCCAAAACGAAAGACGACTCGGCCCAACTCGGCCCACTTCTGAAAGACAGCTCGGCCAAAACTACTGACTCGGCCCCATTTTTTTTCATTATAAGTTTCATGTCTAAATGCATGTCTAACATGTCTAAATGCAAACTAATAAGGGTTAATTCTTGCAACAAAGTCTCGCTGCCACTTTATTGTTTCATTTTGCTGCTTTTTTTAATTAAAAAATATACCATGGCGTAATATTACCAAATGGTAGTTCAAACAACTTCAAAAACAGAAGTCTTTAACCATATCGGGTCATATTTCAATGGCTTTGATTAATTGCAAACAAAGTTGTGCACGATATCACGTAGAGATTTGACAGACTCACTGAATAATCAAGTGAGTTTGAGAAGTCACTGATTTGACAGAGTCACTGTGACCGTAGTGCAATTAGCACCGGCGGTGTTTTCTGACGACGAGCCCTGGGAGCATGAACACAATATCGGCAATGTTTTGTTTCACTGCTATGTTTTTTTTTGTTATCTTGAAAAAAGTTTATTTTTCTTAAGCTTGTCGCTCGTTTTTTGACGTTTCAATTGTTGCATTTGGTTGAGGGAATCCGGCAAAGGCCTTCGCTTGGCTGCGTGTGAGGCTCCCTGTGTGGCTGATTGACTTGCTGCTTGATTGAATGATTGCGTAGAAGTCAGTGGCACTGACGGTGATCTGGGAAGGAACTTGTTTATTTTGGGTGTACTTGTCTTCTCTACCGAATTCTAAATTAAAATTTTAAGACAAAATTACTGATCTATTTCAAGGCATAAAACTGAGAGAACAACATTTTCAATCTGTGTTCACTGATGACAGAACTCTCGATGTTCAACAGGCTAAGTAATACTCTTTATTTTAAAAATTGAACACCCATTTTTTCCAAGACACAAGGAGAAGAAGTATATTACCTGGAATTCAATACAGAAATTGCATCCATGACAAAGACTGATAGGAATTAAAAAAAAACCCTCATTCTAATTTTAAATGCTAATGTTTGCCTTGCTTCGTTTTCTATTTACGCTGAGATTATCTTATTATGTTTCTTAGAACAGGGTTGCATGGGATTACGAAATCAACACATACATGTCCAAAGTAGCTGCATATTTGGCACACCGTAGCTAGATATTTTAAATGTTCAGTGGCACTGTCCTGAAGCTGCGCCAACTCACCATGGAATGTGATTTTCCTACAGGCGTTCTGACACCAAAGGACTGGCTCGACCTGATGGCACCGGAAGTTGAGTTGGTTGCTAAGGGGGCTGTATCTGTTGCTAAGGACTGAGTGACCTTTGCGGATATAGTAACCTCCTCATCTCCATTCATCGCACATGCAAGGAAACTGGCATTTGTCAGGCCATATTTCTTCTTCAAAATGGCCAGGACAATTCTGATGTGATCAAAACTAACGTAGTCCGGTAGCTGCTGCTTGATTGGCGTGAGGCGGGATATATCTGCAACAAAACTCTATCCATAATACACGGGAAAATTACCAACTTTGTGTCACAGCCGTAAGTAAAGCAAAAGGTTCATTTTATTATCTATTTAAATATTTATTATTATTATGTATTTTTTTAAGTACGGATGGGGGGGGGGGTGGGGGTGGAGGTAGGAGGACTAAGTTCTCACTGATCTGACTATTTTTTTCACTATCCCATATTAATTAAAAAACGGTTGCAATTCTCAATAGATGCAATTTTTATGTGTTTAAGGCGAGACTGTCCACTGTTTGCGTTTTAAAATGAAAAATAACGTCAAAACTAAGTAGAGAAGTATATTGTTATTACCTGAATTTATAGGTGGTGCCCGCACTGCGGACACAATCAGTTCCTCTATTTTAGGAGTCACGCCAAGCCTAGCTATGTCTACGGGCAATCCAGCTTCTATACAAACGCTGAGGTGACTGCACATCGTCGACGTTTTCAGCCCACGACTTACGGCCGCTTCTTCCTGTTTTAATACAGATAAAAAACCGTTATGATAAAAAAAGTTAAAAAAAAACAGCACGCTACTTGTTTTTTAATTCTTTTGCTAAATACAGCCCATAACATCACACTATTAGTAACTGTGGAATATTGCAAGGAGCTATCATTTCTAGTTTGAAAACACCACCCTCGAAAGAAACCGGAAATGACGTCATCAACACACAAAAGCATCCACAGCGTTGACAGAAAGTTCTAAATATTCCCTTAGAATGTCTGCCGCTTCTCAAGTTGTGCACGGGGCCTTCCAGAGAAAATACTTCACAAATATTGAGGACTTTGGACCACTCACCCCTACCCTTATTCAATGACTATCACAGAGCTGTACGCACAATCCTAGACTCCGAACTCCCCTATCCCTCCCCCTACTCCCGGCGTGGGCGTACGTTCTGGACGACCCCCGAAATGTACGGAATACGCACCGAACAGTACGATAGAGGATTAACAAACAGACGACTTTTACCAGGCTCCTGCCTTCTCTTTCAAACAGCTGATACGTCTCCTGTTCCGTCTCTTTGAGCGCTGAGAAAGCAGTCATCATTCGGCTGTCCATCTACGTCATACAAAGCAATCTGTCTCTCCAGTAATATCACGAGCTTATTGAAGAACGTGTGCATAAAACTTAATGCCAAGTTTTCACATTACAAAAAATATATTACCAGTTACAGCTAAAATGCTTTTGTCTGTTTCAATGGTTGCAATTTGTGATAGAACTGTTTTCTTGCGATCCCAAAAAAAAAAAAAATAAATAAATAAATAAATAAAAATAAGTTAAATAACATTAAAATAATCTATATGCCATTTTCTAATATGTTGCAGCCCCCAGTCAGTTGTAATCAAAGAAACGAAAATAATATTGCTGGAAATACTGTGAAAGTCACCAAACCTTTAGCGACACAGTAACTTGCTGAGGCATCTGGTCTGTGGGCCAGTTTTGGGCTTGACAGAAATCGCGAATGGCCTGCATGAATTGGTGACCGTACAGATTGACTCGCTGCACGGCAACGCCATCTATCTTACACATGTTGTCACAAGTAGTCGGCCTGTTGGTGAACAAAACATACGTCAAAGCAGAGTTGTTAGAAGGTGGAAAAACGTCTGAGATTATTGTCGTATGCTACTCAGTTTTCTTAATACATTTAGAAGGACATCCAATAAATTAATATCAGACATAAAGATTAACTTAAAAATATATTTTGAACTTCCTACTCGATACACAACGGCAGCCATAATGATTTTACAATGCATATTCCATACATCAAGCATCAACGCAGCATTTTTCCCGCGCACGAATTTCGATATGGCTTTTTTGTGTCACCCCCCCCCCCCCCACCCCCCGACTGCGCTTGAAAAACAACTCATAATGCACCTGTATTTGGCCATGTCTTGTAGGGTCTTATTGGTGAATATGTTGACAATGTTCAAGCCCAGCTCCGTCGCTACGTCATTTCTAAGGCGCATCAGCGTAGACAGCAGCGACTTCTACAACCAAAGAGAAGTCTGTAGAGAACTGACGGGGAGAGCGGGGTGTGGGGTGGGGGGGGGGGGGGGGGAGGGTCGGTGGGGTGTAGTAGGGTAGAGGGGGTTTAATTTGACCCACAGCATACGCTGACTCTTTGCTGAATCTCATTATCGTTGAAATAATTACAGAATCAACCCACCAATAAAAGAATAAACAATATTTATTTTTCCTGTTTTTTTTTGTATAACAAGTCTCTTGTTTTTTTTTCCAATAAATTGCCAACGCTGATGTTATTATTACTTACAACGTTAGTTATATCTTCAGGAGAAAGTTTCTCCTCCGTCTCCACGCGCTGTGACCGCAACTCGGCCGTAGACTGCCAGTTGCCTACCAACAGTAACGAAGAAGTTGTGCACACTTCTGCGCCACTTTGCTGCTACGTTATTTAACTTCACATGCAAACGAAGGCTGTTTACAACTGTTTATAATGGACAAAAGGCACATTGTAAATTTTTCAATCAAGAACTGGTTTTCCATAACTGGAAATCATGTCTGAACCAAATCTGAGATAGCCACATCAGACATTTGATTTTTTGTTTTCATTTAACGGTGAAATCACTCAAATTACTGAAAACTCTCTGTAAACACAGAAAGATCAGAAGCTGAATCTTGCGGAATCTTGGACGCTAAAGACAGTGCCTTCTGTTGGCCAGTTCCTTGGAGTTTGCACGAAGTTACATGATATATCCAGCACTATCCATGTTATATCAACGCCCGAACAAAGTTTGGTTTGGCGCTTGCGAACTGACTCAAGCATTGTGGTAAAAGCTGTGAACTATTTCTTCACAAGCGCAAAACACACCCCACAACAAAATGATATAAATATACCATATACACAGTGCTGTATAATGTAATATATGAACCTGACGGAGCAGTTGGCAGGATGACGCGGCTATCCAAACCCCCGTGGGCTGCAGACACGATCACAGGTTGGCTCGGAGCGCGCACTGTCATCAAAGCCTGCAGCTCCGCATTCGGCTCCAGCTCCAGTATCGGTTCCTGATTATTTAAAAAAAAAAATATTTCACCATAATTTATTTACATGTATTATATTACTTGGATTTGTTCTATAATAAAATGCTGCTTTTACCGAATAAATGGCGAAATTTGCTGAAACTAGAATTAAACTGCAAGAACAGAGATTACGCATATCTCAGGAAGAAAGAACTAAATGGACCGATATGTTCACACATTACAGTCAACGCATAACACCCAGTCGCACCCTGAAACGTGTGCTGCTTATGATAACATGTAAGACATCATTTACGAGCAATGAGACCAATGGGCATTGTGTCAGATCAAAATATTTCTGCCGTTACCGCTATGCGGTTGAGGAATTTGAGTGTACATGCTGTATGATAACACCTACCCCCCCCCCCCCCCGCCATCCACCCCAGCTCCCTCCTCACAACTCCTCTCAGCACCTTTCTGCGGTTTACCTTAGAATGGCCATATTTTGCCAGCCAATCGGAGCCTCGTTGAGAAAGAGCTACCACCATACCGAACTTCAGGCCTTGCAGCGGTTTTTCAGTGAGATATCCCTCTGACAGGAGCTGCCTTCCTGGAGCCAGAAACAGTCACGTGTTGTTTGATATTTCTATTGTGCATAATTTTATAGAATAAATTTTTTGAACCAAACCTAAAAGAAGGAAAATTCATGACGAAAAAGAAACTAGACCTTTTACGCAGACGCTTCAAAGTAATAATAGAACATGGACGTGCAGTAAACCCATTCTCAACTCTCAATTCTAAACTCGTCTTCTTTTCGCCGAAGCTGGCAGGGATTTGAGGGAGATGTAACGCTCAAGGAACAAGCGAACAAGAGGTCACAGCTGAAGAGCTTACCGAACGCTTGCAGCCACTTCCGCGTTATGGTTCGTGACCCCTTGTACTTGCCGAAACTGGCTTTATTTTTGTGACACGCTGGCACCCGGTCACTTTCGGAGCCGTTCAAAAATGCGCAATAGGTTCCCAGACCACGCGATCCGTTCATCAGCTAAGGGAATAACAAGCCTTCTGCTCAGCTGGTTAAGTGACGATAGCATTGACATAATGACTCAAAATACATTTGAACTAAAACTGTAAAAATAAAAGGTCAGATAGTTAAACGTTGTGAACAGCAGTGTAAAGCTTCATTAATGAACTGACTACTACACTTTTTTCACTTGAGAAATCCTCCAGTATTTCTTAATCAGATCCCTGACATTTTACAAGTTTATTTGTATGACAACTTCTAAATATGCCAATAACTGTTATTTTTTGCGTTGCCAACATCAGCAAAGTACAACTTCCGGCCACCCTGGGTGCACTTTACTTCCCCCACCCCCTTCCCCTCTATACACACACGCTGAAATGTAACTTACATCCACAGTATCCAATAAATCCAGGGCTTCTTGGCCGAAATTCTTTTTCTCCACCTTTTTGTCAATATCCTCCCCTAAAACAAATGACAACATCGTAAAGTGACTGGTCCATATGACTGCTTGGTGCTATTGTAACTCTCACATGTTTCTTAAAAGAAACCATCACTTTGAAAGATTGTTTAAATATTAGTACCGGTACTTGTGTCATTAGTACCGGAACTTGTGTCATTAGTACCGGTACTTGTGTCATTAGTACCGGTACTTGTGTCATTAGTACCGGTACTTGTGTCACTCGCCAGAGGTTGCCGGTGACTCTCAAAGCTTTCCTCCTTAGCCAAAATGTTTACAGCAACACACTTCTTCGTCATTTTGAAATGGAAACAACTGAAACTTCTGGCCTTTAAATTCTTCTGCTAATTAAAATGCAGAAACATTGCGCGCCACAAGAAAATTTCCATGTCACTTCTTAACGAAAATGGCTAGGGTTGAAGAGGAAAAATACAGTTTAGGCAGACAGCAACTGAGCTACACTAGATTCTGAGGGATGAGGAAGGGGGGGGGGGTAGTTAGGAGGTGTTGGGGGCGAGGGCATAGTTACCATATGCTTGGGCATGCATGCGCCGTGTACAGTTATCACAGCAGTTCTTTCTCATGCCGACTCTTGTGGCTGCAGGATCGTCGAATTGACTTAAAATCAGTCTGTCGAAAAATAAGAAGAAAACACTAATTAAGAGTAAGCCCCTGACAAGGTCATTGGTGGCTTTTATGCTGCTGTATTTACGTAGAATACTGAAGCGGCTGTCAAAATGGCGCTGTCCATACCTCTCCAGAAAGAAGCAACCGCATGCATAGACAGCATAACAAAGTGCTTGCATTTGTATCAAGGTTTTCGAATACTGACTAGTCATCAGATTTAAGTATCTTACATTTGGCTTCTGGGGAATACACACCGTCTACGGCACTCGTTGCTGACCAGATAGTCTTGCATTTTTCTCATCATTTTCAATTTGTGTTCTCGATGCTGCGTATTCGTTATATCCTTAAGCAAAAATCTGCAACGAAAAAATTACATGCGATACGTTTATGTACTGTTTTCGTTAATGAATTGTTATACATATCTTGTGAATTAATAGTGAATATTGCATGTAGTAAATTATTATAGCTTTTATTTAACACTATCCCTGGTGCTCCCATTTCCCACTCACTACCCCTGAGGCTCCCATCCCCCACTCACTACCCCTGATGCTCCCATCCCCCACTCACTACCCCTGATGCTTCCATCCCCCACTCACTACCCCTGATGCTTCCATCTCCCATTCACTACCCCTGAGGTTCCCATCCCCCACTCACTACCCATGATGCTCCCATCTCCCACTCACTACCCCTGATGTTCCCATCCCCCACTCACCACCCCTGAGGGTCCTATCTCCCACTCACTACCCCTGAGGTTCCCATCCCCCACTCACTACTCCTGATGCTCCCATCTCCCACTCACTACCCCTGATGTTCCCATCCCCCACTCACCACCCCTGAGGGTCCTATCTCCCACTCACTACCCCTGAGGTTCCCATCTCCCACTCACTACCCCTGAGGTTCCCATCTCCCACTCACTACCCTTGATGCTCCCATCTCCCACTCACTACCCCTGATGCTTTCATCTCCCACTCACTACTCCTGATGTTCCCATCCCCCACTCACTACCCATGATGCTCCCATCTCCCACTCACTACCCCTGAGGTTCCCATCTCCCACTCACTACCCCTGAGGCTCCCATCTCCCACTCACTACTCCTGATGCTTCCATCCCCCACTCACTACCCCTAAGGCTCCCATCTCCCACTCACTACCCTTGATGCTCCCATCCCCGACTCACTACCCCTAAGGCTCCCATCTCCCACTCACTACCCCTGAGGCTCCCATCTCCCACTCACTACTCCTGATGCTCCCATCTCCCACTCACTACCCCTGATGCTCCCATCCCCCACTCACTACCCCTAAGGCTCCCATTTCCCACTCACTACCCCTGAGGTTCCCATTTTCCACTCACTACCCCTAAGGCTCCCATTTTCTACTCACTACTCCTGATGTTCTCTTCAACCTCCCAATCACCGCCGTAAACTGCTGAGCCTCTGTCACTCTACCCCTGCGTGGCTCCCTTCCCGCAGGAGACTAATGCATGAATCCTCATGCACGCGGCACGTGCCTGCCTGGCAGCGCACTCCACTCGAACCCCTCCTACCCCCCCCCCCCCCCACCATAACACACACCTGCACGTGTTGAGGTCTACCTAGGCGGAAAACATGTGGCACGTGCCTGCCTGTCAGGGGCCGCGCGCCCCATCTGCTGGTTGTACGACTCCATCCCACCCTTAATGCCCCCCCCGACCCCTCCGCAACACACCTGTGCGTGTTGAAGTCTGCCTGAGCATAGAACACGTGGCACGTGCCTGCCTGCCCGTCCCGGCCCGCACGTCCCATCTCCTGATAGTACGACTCGATCTCCCGCGGCGCGCCGTAGTGTATGACTTGGCGCACATCCGCCTTGTCTATGCCCATGCCGAAGGCCACCGTGGCACAGACTACCTGCACAAGCACCGCGCACAATCACACGCTACGTCACAGTTCACGGTCAGAATGCAATTCAACTGTGGAGAGCACCACAGATAAAGAAGACTATTCCCATCGCAGGAACTAGCAGACATACAGCTGTTTACATGCAAATGAGCCGGAAAAAATAAATACATATTAAGTTCAATTTTAGTGATGGGAATAGCCACTTCGTAAAGATATTGCATGCTGACCCCTGTTCCATACCGAGCCAAACATAGTTGCTGGGAAATCAGCAAGGCAAACACGATACGAAACACGAAACACAGGGTCCTAAAGAATTTAAAATTCAAAGCTTGTAGTGAACTTGTACCTTTCAAAAATCATATGTAGGACAAAAGTGAAATGAACAAAATTACAGAAAAGACCGACACCAGAACAAACCTTAGCTACATCAGTTGGTTTCACAGCTAAATAACATTTACAAGCACCTGGTAAAGAGCCCCAGAGAACGACGTCATGGATTTATTAACATATTTAGTCAGCGTATTCTGCTTGGTCGTACCTGGATTTTGTCGTTGAGGAAGTCGTGGTGTGCTTTACGCTTCACCTGTGTGTTCAGACCTGCGTGGTACACAGCTGACTTCAGTCCGGCCACTACAAAGTCAGCCAAGTAACAAGCTTATATACAAGCTGTCTTCTGAACACTTCACTGAACTATAATCGGGCTTCATCAGAATGAAACTTGATGTATTTTCTATTAACATTTAAATCTTGCAAAATGGTTAATTTAGTAAAAGGAATGTGAAGAGGAACCGACAGCCAAAAACGTTGGTTCTGCTCCACATTTCACTTACGATTGAAACATCAATACATGTTAACAACACCCCCCCCCCCCACCCCATTTAAAATAGCCTTCATCAGAAAAGCACGCTTACTTGTCAAAGCTCTATCCACATCCTCGGCTGCCTTTTTTGTCGGACAGTATACGATAGTCGCACCTTCAAAGGCAAAGCCGTCTTTCTGTTGAACCATTCGGGATTTCATATCCTGTAGAATATTGCTGCTCTTCTGTGATACTGACAGGAACAGGTTTGGCCTAAAAAGAACAGTTCCTTTCGCTAGCCATCATGCAATGAAATATGTGAAAATGAGTTAGTAAAGAGCAAAAGTATATAAACATTAACGTGACTGATAATTTTTATTTTCTATATTTTTTCTTTAATATTGCGATGTTTCTGCCAGACACACACAGTAATCGCACAGACATTCTTACATGTAAAACCATAAAGCCAAAAGCACTCGCAAAACCCAAAGCCTGTGGGTGTGGGGGAGAGGGGAGGGGGAGGGAGAGGAAGGTAGTACGCAGTTATGGCCACAAAGTAAAAAATATGATCAGGACTAACCCACACATTATACTCTCTTACCTATCAAATCCAGTAAAGGTTTTAAGAGGCTGAACAAGTCTCAGACTCGTGCAGATATCCTCGCGTACTTTCGCTGTGGCAGTTGCCGTCAGGGCCATAATTGGAACCTGCACATTAACCGGTCTAGTGTTACACACACATTTGTAGCTCTTCGTTCTAATAGTATCTTACAGTAGCACTGTTTTGGTACATGATTTTTGAAAGGAAAACATTATTCGCACGGCAAGCATTGGTAGAGATTCGTTAAACTGCACAGCCATCTAGATATTAGGTTCAAACCCAGTGGTGCAAATAGCTACTTCGTTTTTTTTAATCGGGACACTTGACCACTGACCCTCGAAACGCAGCTTCGAAACAACAAAAACTAAGATACAGTCGGACCCGCGTAATATGAAGTCGTCGGGACAGAGCAAAATACTTCATATTACGCGAACTTCATATTACACGAACTTTACAATGCAATACCCAAGTGTTTGATTACGGTATCGGTACGCAATAGCTTTGAATCAAAGGATTGTTTTATCTGCTTAAAGACTGCTTAAGTGCAATTGCGACCCTTTTGCGATCGCCCCACAATATTGCCTTTTATAGACAATAGCATTCAATGTTGACACATGCTCAAAGTCTTCTGCGTATTAGTTTCCTTGTGTTTTTGTTCTTGGCCTTTTATGTAGTTCATATAACGCGAACAGATTATGCAGTAAATGTGGCCTATGGGACCTAATGCTGGACTTCATATTACGCAAACTTCATATTAGACGTGTTCATGTTATGTAAATTTCTGTCCATAGAAACCAAGACATTTTACATTGGGGCCAAGCAAATCACTTCATATTACACGAACTTCATATTAACCGTGTTTATATTAAGTGAGTCGGACTGTATTTAGAATATTTTATCCGTGCCCAGCTTCAACACTAAATGCTCCTTTTTACTATTAACGCACCTAATCCCACATCCTTCTAACCTTACATCTAGCACACTACCACGTGACTTCACGGACATACCTTCGGAAGTATTTTCCGTATTTTACCAAGTCCCCTATAGGAAGGTCTGAAATCGTGTCCCCATTGACAGACGCAATGCGCTTCGTCAATCGCTACCAAATCTATCCCTGAAACATTTGTGTTAAAATATGAATACGATTAACGAACATTTCAGCCTAGCTAGGCCATCAGATGTATGATCTATACTGCGAAAAACAAATTCAGAGTTGCTATGGATTTAATGAAACAAAATTCCAACGCTACTGTTATTGTTAATTTTGGAGCATTGACTCGAAGTCGTAAAATCATTTATTAACATGGCTTTGAAGTCGTAAAAACTTTTATTAATATCCTCAATTAAACTGCATATGTTTTGCGATTGTTGATGAACTTCTACATACCGACATTTGCATTGAGCTGCAGCATGAACTCGTCTGCACTTTGACAGAATTCCGGAGTCATGTAGATAATGCGGACCTGTGACGTCATGACCTGGCGACGCACTTCCGTCATGTTGCATTGTGCCGAACCAAGGAAACATGCACTGATATTCACTGAACTGAAAATATGAAGATAGACAAAGTATTTCAAAATTGTATTTCAACATTTTATACTTGGGCTTCACAAGCTAAGTAAATAACTATGAATTAGAACGGATATTATTGCCAGTTGAATTTTGTGTATATTTCAAGATTCAAAGCGGAAGTCTTGCGCAAACTTATAACTCGTGTTGTTTAAAATAACAAGGCTATGGCCCTCATTTTTACAGTCAAGTCACATCTTATTATACCTAATTTTCTTCTCAATTTATATAAATTCAAACCCTATAAAATACACACCTCAAAGCAAGCACTTGATCTTCCATTAGAGATATCAGTGGGGAAATCACAATCGTTGCTCTTCCCGTGTACACAGACGGAAATTGGAAACACAAACTCTTTCCGTAGCCTAATATACAAAAGACCCAGCCGCTGCATAATATAACATCTTCAGAGCATACGATTCCACACTTGCTGTTCAAACGTGAATATCAAGCATTTTACAATTCTTTGAATCTTTCGTAGCATTTTTTCTCTCAAATGAGTAGTTAAAAAATCAATTTTGAGACCTTTATGTCACCACTTGAAAATGAAATTAAACAGGTCTATTAAACCCACATGCGCTACAGTGTAGACAGTTATCGCAACCACGTCTACAACTATACATTCATTACCAAAATGATGTACAGCATTTATGGAAAATGGTACTCTTTATATATATTCAGTACACACCTGTTGCCATGATGACGCAGTTGTCTCTCTTTTCATTCAGGACTGCGTTTATTATTTTCCACTGCATGGGGCGAAACTTGGAATAGCCAAAATACTTCTTCAGTACATCCAAGTACTTCTCATCCACAGGCTCACACTCTGCATTACACGCGATTTATATCAACTTCAAAAAACAGCGTATACCGATACAGTGAAAGCATTTGCGCATTCACAAAATTGCTGGTAGTTTAATTTTCCACCTCTGTACACAGCGCTTTGTCTTACGTTTTTACAATTCAGGTTTTTTTTGTTTAATTCACCTATTTTGTTCATTTATTATTATTATTATTGTTATTATTCCATAGAAGTGACTTTATTTCGGGACAAACTAAGCAAAGCATCTTCATTATTTTCATTCCTATCGTTGTATATTTCAAACATGTACAAACAGGGGACATAACAGGTGGGGGAGGGGGGGGGGGGGGGGTGGGGGGATAACGCAGCATTTTTTATTGCTCCAAGTCAACCATGTCTGCCATCTACGTCCTTTCAACCCCCAACCCCCCCCCCCCCTCCCCCGGGAAAAAAACCAGCACTAACCCTCCTCTTCTTCCTTGTCCGCATTGTCTTCGAACATCGACGCTTCGTTTTCCAGCTGCTCGATTTCCTGAAATAGTCACAGCACTATATATACCGGTAACTCGTTCGAGTTGAAAAAAAACTTGTTTTAGTTCAACACAGGGATTTATCTTTTTCTGCGACCCTTGTGCAGAACGTATAACTCGTATCTACGGATCCTCTCAAAACGTTGTGTGGCCATGATGCATTATTTTTCTGATATTTTTTTCTTTGCACCTTATTGCGACATATTATTTTTTTCACAATGATGCAATAACATTCAGCTGAAAAATCTAAAAATCTGTAAACAAAAATGTGAAAGGCCCCTCTATAGAAATACCTCCAGATATATTTTTTCAGTAACGTACAAAATTTTGTAACTGTCAAGCGAGTTGGTCACACTGGCAAACAGTTCTGAAACTTAAGAGTAGTGTGTAAAATGTAACATAACGAACCTCTAAGGCTTCCGCGTCGAAATCGTCATCTTGAGAATCGAACCCTGAGCCAGAGTCATCGGCGAAAGCGTCAAGGCAGTCCTCAATCTCACACTGTTTTTACCACAAAATCAAAGTGAACGTATTTCGCAAAAAAAAAAAAAAACATCAACAGAGTTCACTCCATGTGGCAGTTCCATAAAGTATTATATACGTCGTAAGAAAAACCTATTCCTGTAGTTTTTTTTTGTAATTATTTGTTTGTCATTCAAAGCCACACAAACTGACACAACAAATATCTAAAACAGCGATCTAATAATAGCCATTACCGCAATACTTAACATTTTATATAGTGTTGTTCTTTTACATCTGACCAACGCCCACATGGGATGGATTTTAAAAAGCACTTCCTGAGTTGCAACAAAAATAACATAAAAGCAGCATAAAGGTCTAATAACAAACCAACAGAGGTTGTTTGTTGGGCTGCAACGTTTATACAGAGCCTCTGTTTCTCTTTACCTTTTCCTGCTGACTTATGTTAAGTGCTGTGTCCGATTTTTTCTCTGTGCCGTCATCCAAATCTTTAACTTGACTGCAAAAATATTAAGAGAACAGGAACATAACACACAAGTGAAGCAATCAATATTGTTGGTCCCGGTTCTGATCAGCAATATACATGACAAGAATACTTGTCAATTAGGTCAAATCGTCTTATACCCGTGTGACTTTATTTCATGTTATTTTTATTTATTTATTTTTTTTTTCAACAAGAACGTTCTTTCTATTTATTTACAGTTACATTTTGTTGCTGCTATTCTGATATTCGTTTTTTATGGAACCAAAAGTGAAACAAAGGATGGCTGATTGTAATTAAACAGCACTCCATCCAACGCACCTATCGCTATTGTAATTAACGGTGTGTTCCGACTCCGTGTCACTGATTAGGACTTCTTCTATTTGACGAGGGTGGGGGTCACTTATGATCTCTACATCCTCCTCTCTATCACTGGTTTCACAGATATTCGTGGGCACACTGCAATCCTGCGAAAATAAAGTCGCTGTGAGAATAATTTTCATAATAAATTCCATATAACATCAACTACGCTCAATTGCAGAATCGCAGGAAAATGAAGGATCTGAATACTCACCCACCAGTGAGGGACACAGACACAAATTTCAAATTCACTAACACTTCCATTTAACGAACGCCTTTGGTACCCGCATATTGCTTAATATACAGAGGTGTTCCCTTAAGAACACATGTGAATTAGAGAAAAAAAAGAATAGAAAATGTAACCAACAAGCGCGTTTCGTCACACAAGCATGTTCTTCACTGCTTGTTTTACAGCAATACACCTCGCTTTATAATGCAGGAAGAGTGCAATAAGGCACTCTGCACTTTTTAATATGAATATAGAATCAGAATCTACTTATCATTCACCTTTTCATGGACATCGCCTAATAAACCCTCGCTGGCGTCTGAGGCATTGTCATCATCTTCGGCTGTGACGTCATCAGTGACCCCATCAGTTTTCACACCAGACTCCTTGGCTGTTTGTACGCCACCGAGCCCACACGCCACTGTGACATCACTAGGATAACTGCCCAGTATTACACTGAGTTTCTGCGCTGTTTTGAGAAGGTTATCCAGGAGGTAATCGCATTCAAACTCGTCATCAGCACTCACAGATGTGATTCCTAAAAACGCAGAGTTTTGCTTACTCTGTTTGTGCTTCATTTATGCTCAAAGTTTAACTGAAAATTTTCTCCATTTACTCACTCAAATCGTCTAAGCTATGGAATTCAAAGTTTTCTCTTCAAGCGTAAGTTACTAAGAGCTTTCACAGAATTTGGGATTAAATAACATCTATTTTGCAGTTCTTTATTTTACCATTGAAAAGACCAAATTAACAGATTTGTTTTGCTTAAAGCTTGGGGTTAAGAAACGCATTTGGCTATATTCCTCTGGACATGTAATATCAGAAACGGCCTTAAACCTCTTCAGTTCAGGACTTCCACTGTATTTATTTTAACTGACCTGCCACTTACGGCATGGCTAAACTTATAACTGATGGTTTCAGTTTTCACATATTCACTGCTATTATGGACCAATCATTTCGTACAGTGTTCTTGCGTACTATTTTTAATATTACCTTTCGTGCGACTGACGAGCGCATTTATTTTGTCAGAGACTTCATCAATACGTTTCCGAATGTGTTCCATCATTATTGATTGCAGGGCATCTCTATACTGTCAATAAAAGCATCAGATTTCCCCCTAATATATAAAATAAAGTTCTGTGATTTTAAGGATATTCTTCCAGTTAGATACAGTGAAGGCTCACACGAGCTAAAATAGGGCCTAGTAGTAAAAATCTCTTGCAAATACAGTCGGACCCGCGTAATATGAAGTCGTCGGGACCGAGCAAAATACTTCATATTACGCGAACTTCATATTACACGAACTTCATATTACACGAACTTTACAATGCAATACCCGAGTGTTTGATTACGCTATTGGTACGCAATAGCTTTGAATCAAACGACTGTTTTATCTGCTTAAAAACTGCCAAAGTGCAATTGCGACCCTTTTGTGATCGCCCCACCATAATGCCTTTTTATTTGATTCTGCCCGTGTATTTGATTCTTTCCCAGTAAGCACAGAAAATTTTCCCATGTCGGATACGTATGGGTTTTAATTGGGATTTGCATGGGAAGGTGGGAAAGGGGAAAACCCATATCAATCCCGTGGAGAAAGGAGCCATTTCTGGATGGGAAATGCCTGGGTTTTCCCACCCTGGGAAACCCCCTGTAAAATACACATGAAATATGTATGGGAATGCCCATGTAAATCCCACCCGGGGAAAACCCAGGTGGATCCCAACTGGGAAATGCATGGATTATGCGTGGGAATTCGGACCATGGATTTTACCTCGATTTTTGTCTCATTCCCATGCAAACTCCTGCATGGGATTCACGTGGGAAGGCCAAAAATAACCCTGGGTTTTACATGGGTTTTACTTGGGTGTGTTGTGTTTTTGTTCTTGGCCATTTATGTAGTTCATATTACGCGAATAAATTATGCAGTAAATGTAGCCCATGGGACCTTATGCTGGACTTCATATTACGTGAACTTCATATTAGACGTGTTCATGTTATGTGAATTTCTGTCCATAGAAACCAAGGCATTCTACATTGGGACCAAGCAAATCACTTCATATTACGCGAACTTCATATTAACCGTGTTCATATTAAGTGGGTCGGACTGTAGTAAGCTGTTGACAGTAAATGCGCAGAAAAAGCTGCGACACATTCTGATAAAGGATGCAGCATTTAAATGCCGATACAAGTATGCGAAAAAAAGGACAACAAGAAAATACTTAGGAAATACACGTGTTCCCAAACCCCCAATTCGCAGACAGAATCATCAGAAAACATTAACAAGTCCTAATTTGATCAATATTTGGCCGATTTCAACAATAATACCAAACGGCACATCTGCAATATATATATATATATATATATATATATATATATATATATATATATATATATATCAACTGTATGGTGCTTCAGAAGAATGTCCTTTGTAGATTTAGAGAACTGACTCGGACAAAACTCAACTTGTATGCTAAGTGAATGCATATATTTGCATATATATATTTCCACTATGCAAAGCAACAAAAGCATGTGCCTTCATAGCTTTGGGGAAATTTCGCAGTCAAACCTCCATCTATATACTAAGTGAACGCACAATTTTTGGCCGATTCCAACAATAATACGAAAAGGCACATTTGCAATATATATTTCCACTATGCAAGGTAACAAAAGCATGCGTCTAATAGCTTTCGAGAACTGTCGTGCACAAAACTCAATCTTTATACTAAGTGAACGCATAAATTTTGCCCAGTTTTAACAAGTCCTAATTTGGTCAATTTTTCGCCGATTTCAACAATAATACGAAAAGGCACATCTGCAATACACATATTTCCACTATGCAAGGTAACAACAGCTGGTGCCTAATAGCAAAGACTGTTTACTACTAAGATATGACACTCAGCCATTTTCGCGTATCCAGACAGCAGTGGCGCCGCCTGGTATAAGAGTTGCAAATTAAGCTGTCAATACATTGAGGTTACCTGGAAAGTGCACGTGTTTTTTTAACGTTTCATTACTTTTTCGGTCTTAAAGTTTATAAAAACATTTTGTCGCCTGGATAATTAATAGTAAAGAATAAGAGTATGGCTACTACAAGAAGAGGACGACCTTGTGCAGCAGTTGGATGCTATAATGACTACTACAACTGCAATCTTTCCTTCTTTCGATTTCCAACGGACAAACATAGAAAGGGATTAATATCGAATGTTGTTCCAACACTGTTGTATGTTCGAAATCCCTCTCCCCAAATTAAAATATCGAGCCCCGCGCCAAAAATTCGAAGTACAAAGAAGGAATTAAAAACTCCAAAAGCATCTTTTTCTGTGGGTCCATCCTCACCGCAAGAAAAATGTGATGAAAAAAGCATAGCTAGGTTTCAACGCCTTCACCATCAACTACACCTGATACGCCCAGAAAATAGAAACTAAAAAAAAGAGGTGCGACGACTTCGGTCAAAGTTTTGGAGAGCGAAATAAAACAAAACAGACCAATTCTGCAGCGGCCAAAATTAATTCTTGCATGAATGAACTTAGCCAATATTTATTTATACCATCCGAAAAATTGGGTTATTTTTGCGAAAGATGTAGAATCTGTTTTCTTCACCGTTTTTCCAATGGTGCAGCACATGCCAAAACTTGACAAAACTTAACAAGTTTGCAATGCCAGATATGTGGAAAAAATGTCAAAATACCGCGTGTGTTAAAAGGATAAGATTGTGAATGAAGATGCGAATTCATTTCACTTTGAAAATGGCAAATTTATCTTCAGTTAGATCCTAGAGTGATAAAAGAAACAGAAAAGTCTTATGGGTTATTAATGTGTAAATGTGAAAGCAGTATTTACCTTTCTCTATTGTGATCTTTGACGGGAGGGTAGGGAGGGGGTGATCCTTATCTGATCAGATTTGTTAAATAAAAGCTGGCTGTGCTAATAAAATGGCATTTTTTATCCTTCTTACTTCTATTATTCAGCTCCTGTTGAAATAAATTACTTTAAATCCCCTAAAATCTATTGAAATACTGGGCGCAATACTGTAAAGTGTTTTGACAGCTGTTTTTCTCAGTTTGCAACTCTTCCACCAGGGGCGCTGCAATCAGCTGGATACTATAGGCTGTATAGGGAGTGTCATATCTTAGTAGTTTATAGTCTTTGCTAATAGCTTTCGAAAACTGTCGCGGACAAAACTATATCTCTATTCTAAGTTAACGCATAAATTTAACAAGTCCTAATTTGGTCATTTTTTGTCGATTTCAACAATAATATGAAAAGGCACATCTGTAATATATATATTTTCAATGTGCAGCGTAACAAAATCATACACCATATCGTTGCGGAGAACAGGCGCGGACAAAAATCTACAAAACAAATGTTGACGGACAGACGGACGGACGGACAGAAGGTAACTCATTAGGCCCCTCCCCTTTCAGGGGTTGGGGCCTAAAAAGGTACTTTTCCGGAGAGGATGATAAAAAATCAACAAACACTTTTTACGTATTCAAGAGGTGGAAATCAAAGTGTGATTTTTTGTTGTTGTTTTTTTAAATATCCAAAGTCAAGAAAAATATATTTTTCCTATTTCAATATCCTAATTAATAGCCAGGTGGGGGACTAACCAGGGAACATTCCTGCGTAATCAGGGTTTTACGGGACGCGGATTTGCGCGTCAATGTCGCAAAAAAATTGGCCCGGGACGCAAAAAAATTTTGGGCTTGAGTCCCAGGGGACGCAAAAAATTCTGTCTTCACACGTGCATTATTATCCCCTCGCCCAACTTTGTTGGCGAAGGGAATATAGGATTTGGTTAGTCTGTCCGACCCGCTTTTGGGTAGTGGCTTTGTATGAACAACTCCTCCGAACGGATAAGCACACACATTTCAAATCCTATTCAGATTTACTCCTCATGTATTGTAGTTGTTCACCTCGTATTCAGTTTGTCCGACTTTCATTTATTTAGCCAAAATTGAGGTCGAAACTAAGCATATTTTTCGACTATAAAGGCTATATGATCTAAGTCTTGTATACACAACTCCTCCGAACGGATAAGCACACACATTTTAAATCCTATACAGAGTTACTACTCATATGTTGTAGTTGTGCACCTCGTGTTCAGTTTGTCCGACTTCTCATTTATTTAGCCAAAATTGAGGTAGAAATTTAGCATATTTAGCGAAGGGCGAGGGGATTTGCAGCGTTCCGGTACTCTTGTTACTGAAAAAACTATATACAGTTTAACACTTTGTACGGTCCTACAAAAATACGATGACTTTTGAGGCTTTTGCAGGGCTCGGAATGAACCATTTTTTACCAAATTTCTTGTGACCCGGTGGAAAATCCTGAGGCCCGGATCGATATAGGTTATATATTAGAAAAATGACGATATTCCCATAAATGTAATTTATTTATCCTAACTACTCGTACACATACCGGTAATACAAAGTCTTCAGTTTGTCTTTTTATTGTTTTCATTATATTTTGACTCTTCCAACACCCCTATTTCCTCTTCTGTGAAAGTCGTTTATATTGACGATTCACATAAGCCTTTACAAAAAAAAAAAAAAAAAAATCATGGGGCCCGCCGGGCCCCAAGTCTCGAAAATCGTGGGGCCCGGCCAGAAATTATGGGGCTTCGAGAGCCAGCTAATTTCGAGCCCTGATTTTGTAAAAATGCTCGTTAACGATTCCATATTCAGCTTTCCGATTTTGCGTTGCTGTGCAAACTGGCCCTGGTTATACCTGTTTCGTGTGTTCCATGTGAAAGAAGATTTTTGGTTTAAAACGCAACAAAAACTGAAACAGACTAAAACCTGAGCGGTTGATCTGTTTAATGTTTATTAAACTGAAAGGACCAGCCATAGAGCAGTTTTATTTTCCCGACGCTGCCAGATTGTTTAACAATATGAAAAGCAAGGCTTGTTAGATGACAATTCATTGCTTTTAGAATGTCCTTGGTTTGGTAATAAAAGATAGTGTGAACTGCAACTGTATGCGTTATCTCTTACTCCCCCCCCCATCCAACACACACCCTTTGTGCATAAACAAATCAGGGTGCAAATTGGGGGGGGGGGGGGGGACGCAAAAAAATCACGGGGGACGCAAAAATAGGACAGCGTGGCGTCCCTGGGACGCAAAGATTTTGAAGATGAGGTTAAACCTTGGTAATATCACAACAGTTTGAGCAAAACTAAATTAGGGTCCGAGTTGGCAGTTAGGTGCCGAGTCGACCCAAGGATTAGGGGCCGAGTTGTCCAAAAAGGGCCGAGTTTGCGAAGGGCCGACTTGTACCAACCCCGTAGGAAGATTGGAATTTTAAAGAAAAGGTTTAAGATACGCACATACATTCACACATCCTATAATGATACGACTAACCCAGTCCGAAAAAGTCGGCTGGGTTAAAAAGCACCACCTTTTTAACAGTTTATTGAAGACTCATTTCACTCTCTTGTAGGACATTTCTAAAAACATTTACAGTTCACAAAATAGGTGAAAACTGTCCTAAACTTTCAAATATTCAGATAACTATCTACAACTTCAATTCTTCATTTATTGAGCGCCAGTTTTCCAGCCTTTTTGATTCCGACTCTTTCCACTCAGCCTTTTCCGATCGACGCGTAACACTAATCCTTTGTTTTCAAGTACACGTGGTTGAGACGAAATACCGGAGTATGTTGCAGATATCGATCCTACCGGGAGTTTCTGAAGATTAGTTGCGTGATTACATATCCACTCCAGAGTACGTGCTCAAACGGTCTTAATACTATAAGGTGCAAGGCCTTCTTTTCAAACACTACCAGCATTGACCTGCTTGAAGCGTGTTGTCCGTCGCTACCCCCCATCCCCCTCCAGGCTTGTGTGCACTAATAAACGTACGGTATGAAATGCCTTGTTTAACAAAAAGCGTCTTCAAGTGCCTTCACTGCACAGATGACACACAATTAAAAAAGAAAATACAGTCCAAAGGAAAAAAATAAAATAAAATAAACAAGTAAGTATTTGTGAAACACACGCAGGCCCCAACCGACCCCCAAATTCATAGGGGTATAAAGCGATGACTGACAGACGGACGGACAGACACCCCAAACCTATAGGCCCCAGTCCGAAGGGTTGGGGCCTAATTATGGCTCACAGGTTTTATGGTCAGATAACAATTTTTTACTGAGAAAAATATGTGTGTTCTTGAGATCAGGATACCGAATCCCTCATTATCGCTGACAACAAAAACAAATCCACAGTTGCAAAATCACACTTTACTCTGGTTTGGGAGTTTCGCTGAGGTCGAAAATAATGCGTCAGGGTACTTCTCAGTGGGCTTTTAAAGAACAAGTGGATTTTTGGCCAATTTGGCCAAGATCACGTGACCGAATTTGGCCAAAATGGCCAAAAGGCACATCTACAAGTCGACACCTTTCAAATGAGCCCAACATCAAGTCTCTATGCCTCTGCGTTCTCGAGATATCGCACGTACAAACTCAAGTCGATTTTTGCGGTTTTGGCCAATTTGGCCAAGATCACGTGACCTAATTTGGCCAAAAGGCACATCTACAAGTCGAGACCTTTCAAATGAGCCCAACATCAAGTCTCTAGGCCTCTGCGGTCTCGAGATATCGCCTGTACAAACACAAGTCGATTTTTGCGTTTTTTGGCCAATTTGGCCAAGATCACGTGACCGAATTCGGCCAAAATGTCTTTCAAATGAGCCAAACATCAAGTCTCTAGGCCTCTGCGTTCTCGAGATATCGCCTGTACAAACACAAGTCGATTTTTTGCGTTTTTGGCCAATTTGGCCAAGATCACGTGATCGAATTTGGCCAAAATGGCCAAAAGGCACATCTACAAGTCGAGACCTTTCAAATGAGCCCAACATCAAGTCTCTAGCCCTCTGCGTTCTCGAGATATTGCCTGTACAAACACAAGTCGATTTTTTTGCGTTTTTGGCCAATTTGGCAAAGATCACGTGATCGAATTTGGCCAAAATGGCCAGAAGGCACGTCTACAAGTCGATACCTTTCAAATGAGCCCGACATCAAGTCTCTAGGCCTCTGCGTTCTCGAGATATCGCTTGTACAAAAAAGCGATGACGGACAGACAGACAGACGGACGGACGGACACCCCAAGTCTATAGGCCCCCAACCCTGTAGGGTTGGGGCTTAAAATCGCGACATTTTAAGCTGATTTAAATCAAATGATTTAAATCATACCAGCCAGGGTTCGCGTTGGCGGGATTTTTGTCCACTTTTTGGGCATTTTTCACGAAATGACTTTTTTCACGAAAAAGACTTTTTCGGAACCTACCGAGTCTTTGTAGACCCAACTGAGTCAGAGTCACAGTTTCCATTTTTGTCCTCACTTTCCTGAGAACCCAGCGCGAACCCTGCCAACTGGTATGTATGAATACATAGTTGGTTAAACGCATAGTTTTATTTAGGTAACTTGGCTATACATTTAACCGATGTGGCAGTGCTCTTCAAATATTATGTATAAATATGCATATCCATCTCGCCTACGGCAAACTGCTTTAAAAAGATACCGGAATCCGTTTTATCATCAGTTCGACCATACAGGTTTCTCCGTATAAAAATATTTTAAAGGGAAATTTTATTTCATATATACGTAAGGTTTATGGTCTCATTGTCTTCTTTTTACTCCATATATAAATCTTATTTACAACCATTCGTTTTTTATTTAAGCGGATTCGTACTTAGCTTTTACCGAAAAGTTTTGGCGTTTCGACCGAATTAAGGTGGTATGAAGGTATGAAGAACTGATAGAAAAAAGTGGAAAATCAAAAAAATTCCATTTTGCTAAATAGGGTTGGGTATCGCGGCGCAGTCTGTATCGCGATACGTATCGCGATATTGGCTATGTATCGCGATACATATCGCGATATTTTGAATTATTTAAAAGTGAAAAATGCAGCTGTTTTATGACTTAATTTCCAGGAATTGTAACACACTTACCTACGGCATTGATCAGGTACAGATAATGGCGTTATAACAAATACAAAAAATATGTTGGCAATGGTGGTTTCGGATGCCATCAGTGACATTAATCCCATTACACAAACAGCATATATGACTAAATTTTAAGAATGTCTGTTGGACCGAGTGTCTAAACTTAAATGTCTGATTGGTATATTTTTAACTTGAAACATCAACAGTTCTGTATTTAAAACTGAAACAACAACACAGCGTCTACTCTGACATTGAATCGCAAAATGGCACATGTTCTTTTTATCAAGTTATCATTCAATTATCCATTCAGTTCATATTCAATATAGCAAAAAATTAGCCATGTTCTATCACACTATAATTGGCCCACTTAGTCAGAAATTTACATGAACAAAATATCGTGAAAATATACCTGAAACGAAAAGCAGCCGAATATGATGTTTAGAATGATGAACAGCAGCATTGTAGATATCACTCGTTAGCACATCACCAAAAAATATTCAATTAAACGTGCAGCGAAAAATATCGAAAAATATCGATATTTCAACATTCGTATCGCGATACGTATCGTGAGAAAACATATCGCGATATATCGCTGTATCGATAAATATCGCCACCCCTATTGCTAAAACCATATTCACAAGTGGGCTGCAAGAGAGGCAGAATAACACTCGTATGTAAAATAGTTCTTAAAAGATCATATGATGGCTTTTTAGATATGAAAGTATGTATGTTGAAGGAAAGGAAGGAAAATTAGAATTTTGATGATTTTCCATGATCTTTTCTTTATAGTTTAGCCCCCGAAATTTACGAGGGAGCGGAGATAGAAATGGTTACAGTAGATCGTAACTGTAAACTGACTAAACTTAATTAGCCAGATGCAAATTTGGCGACCATTTATGCTCAAATATTCCTTATTTTGCGATATTTGACAAACACAAATTGTTTTCAGCCACGGAAGATGGTCTTTTCAATTTCACCAATTTGGATCTACTCTAGCCATTCGTTCCCCTCCCCCTTGTACAGCTGAAACGGCACTTCCATCGGAAAGGTCCGAAAGTACAAACTGGCTTATATGACAGAAAATGGTTGCAATTTGTTACCAGTCTGTTTTTTTCTATTTCGCTGCAAGATGGGATGGGTCCCCCAAATTACAACAACACAATTTTTTCTTACGTTTACCTTAACCCAACATGATCGAAGAGCCAAACTTTTCAACAGGGAAACAATTAAAGAATCCGGTTTTATCGCTCCTTTTATTTGGTAAACTACAAATTACCACATTGACTTAGCCACTTTTCGTTACGATACCTAATGAATATGCATCCTGTTATCTTCACTCGACCTCATTCAAAGATGATCTTTAAATTTCCACACTTATTTAAAAAAAAAAAACTTTTCACGCATGGAATGACTATATACTGGCCTGGTTTACCTGACAAAAAAATGTCCCACGGTAATGTCAGGAGAACCAATAAAAAGTTTGTCAGCTGAATGTCAGTTGGCGTTCATCATGCCGAATAATAAGCATCCAGTACTAAAATCTTTCAGTCTTGGCGAGTAGCCTCCGGTGAGAGTGACTGCGAGGCGTCAATAATTTCTAATTTTACAGAATGACAAAAGCGTACAAAAATGCGTACTAAGATTTAAATTTGATTTTGACT
This sequence comes from Protula sp. h YS-2021, assembly GCA_949752745.1. Classification (NCBI taxonomy): domain Eukaryota; kingdom Metazoa; phylum Annelida; class Polychaeta; order Sabellida; family Serpulidae; genus Protula; species Protula sp. h YS-2021. Next base: position 22,768,921 of record OX457031.1, on the reverse strand, counting down.
TAAATAAATCAGCGAAGCTAATCTTTAAAGTACATTTACTAATGATTTGATACACTAACTAATCTAAGTATAAGCACTGTCAGAACAGCAGTGTCGCTCCGTCGACATCTGCGTGGGCCAACAACTAACCGACCAGGTACTGAGAAGTAGCATATGTACCAGACGAAACCCACATCAGTGGGGTCGTAAACCGAATTAAATTTTCTTAGATGTACCATATATCTTATGTGAAATTTAAAGAACAAGTCACCTATTGTGCTGGCAAATACAATTTGGAATAAGAATTTGATGTGCTGGGAATAGAACGCTCGCATTCTGCAGAGCCAGCAAAAATTAGAAATTGGTTAATTAAGGTAGTAAACTTGCCAGCTGGTTGTATATTTATCTCAGTAGATATCTATTTATTATCTCAATCTTGATTTTGTTTAAATGTGTGGGGAGAGAAAGCGCAACAAAGTTTGCACAAAAAATAAATAAATAAAAATGAATGAATGAATGCGATGCTGTTTGAACTTCTAAATCTTCCATAATTTTTATGTTTTCGATTATAAAGAAGGAAGGAAGGAAAAGACCAAAGCGGTGGTGTTAAATATCGTGAAATAGCAAGATAATGTTTTTGTTATGCCAAGAATAATTTTTGGAGAAAAGACTTTCAATCACTTAGTTGAGAAACAGTTCATCCTTTGTACTGACAAATGCACATTGAAATAGGAATACATGGACTGGGAAAAGATCTTTCACATTCTGTATAGCTGGTAAAAATGAGAAATCGTACCTTGAAGTAAGTAACTAGCCAGCTTGTAGTATTTTCTAAAGTGGTTGACTAGAGGAAAAAATAGAGAATTTTCAAAATTGTTAGTATACCGTAGAAAATACGTTGTTTTAATAAGTTTCGTGCGTGCTTTTTCAGCTCAATGAAACAGGTAAAAAACTTTGGTTTGTTGAGTGTCTTACTCGCACCTGGCGTGTATATAACCATTGTTGTCCAACAGCCTACCTCTAAGGCGATTCGGTCTGTTATGTATAACACCCTTTTACTCCGCGTACCCACTGTGGATTCCGCGCAGAATATACTCATAAAAAGAAAGGAACCATTTTTTAAAAAGGTCACTAAAATATAGCTTTCAGTGACTTGGACACTCAGATGCACCTTTTTTAAAAAGGTCACTAAAATATAGATTTCAGTGACTTGGACACTCAGATGCACCTTTTCCACCAATGTTCGAGAATACTCACCACTGAGGGATGCATAGCACTGCTAGATAGATAGAAATATCCATCCGCTCTGTGTTTACACATAATAGTTGGAGCTCGTCAGAGGTCAGTTGTTTTATAACAACGGCATATAACACAGTATTTTGGTTTATATACGCGCCGGCGTGTATAGAGACGTTCCATAAACGAACGCCGAAAAGCAAAAGAAGCATACGAGTAGGCCGCGTTACTTTCTGACTCAAATAACGCCATTTAACGTGAAAGCTCACCCTTCAGTAGTAAAGTAAATTTCTTTCAATTAAAAATTTACTTTCTACGCAATTCGGATGGTCTCGAATTATCGCCCGATGTGGTTAAACCGATTTGTACAGAGCTGTCACATGAGTGAAGTTATGGTAGCTCCAAGCTCGTACAAGTATACCTACAAGTATATTTATCCTCAGTAGCGGATCGCTTCTTTGAGCTAGAGTGAAGTTATACTTTGGGCGTTCCGAATGTAATTCTGCGTTTCGAATACAAACTGACCAGGTAAAAAAATGAAAGAAGTGATAGAGTGATTTCGCGTATAAATGTCAAATTTCTCTTGCACCGGAAGTTGACCATTATTAGAGACAGAGCGATTTTGAGTTTATTTTCGACCCTTTGCGCGTAAAAGATGTTATATAAGAGGTTAAACTAGAATGAAGCTATCCGACAATATCAGTTTGATACGTTAGAGGCACTCAGCGGCTCATTTGGGGCCCTGAAATAAAAAAAAACTTTATGAAAGGTGCATTATATTATATACCTGGACGATAGGCTCGTTACTAGAGACTTTTATTTCCGGGACCTAATAAGCTCAGATTTGTAGTTAACTGGTAAGCTGTAAGAAAGTGAGAGTATTTTTTTTAGGAAGGGATGACACAAATGGGTGTAGGTCAAGTGATCAGCAGTCAAGTGACCACCAGACATACTGTCGACCGGACAAGTGACCACCAGACATACTGACCACCACGGAAATAAAAAAAAACGGACAAAAACCAAAACATGGTAAACGGTCATCTGCCCCCCAGTCAACTGCCCCCTCTTTTGCAACCCGGTTGACTGCCCCCCCCCCCCCTGGTTAGTCATCTGCCTCCCCCTACTTTTTAGTGGAAAAAAAATCTTTAAAAAATTAGGCAGTTGCGATGTCCCCGTCTGCTTCGCCTCTGAAACAATTGATCTTCATTGATATTTAACTCTGGTTATTAATAACAGGGTCCGTAGCGTTCTTGAAAAGTCTTGAATTTGCCAAATGGTCTCAAGGTACCTTGAATTGTCTTGAATCGTGGAAAAATGTCTTGAAAAGTCTTGAATTTAAATTGAATATATTATGACAAATTTTCTCCCTCAATTCGCAATTTTTTTCGCGCCTTCGGCGCGTTTTATACAATTAACATTAATCAAATTTAAACGCATGTACAAAAAGTCATGAAATCCTTTAACAGTGTCTTGAAAAAAAAGTCAACTGTCTTCAAAAAATCTTAAAACTGTCTTGAAAAAATCTTGAAACTGTCTTGAAAAAAAGTCTCAGCTGCCTTGAAAAGTCTTGAATTTGCAAGTGAGATTTGGCTACGAACCCTGTAATAAAGAGATGTGATCTATTTATCGTCTCTGAACAAAAAGAGATCTAAGAGACGATTGATCTGTTCTTTGTCAGGAGCGAAAAGGACATTTGGGATTCATTACGTGGGTTTGGTCACATATTAGATTAAATTAGTGACTAAAACCGTAAAAAAAAGACTGAAAACGTGACACTGAAAATAGTGCTGCAAAATGGACACTGAAAACATGAGGACATTTAAAACTGAATATTTTGTTTGCTTATGCTATGAATATTTCGTTTGTATATGCTATGTATTATGGTAGAAGTCTAACGTTAGGCAAATAAAATATAATTTTTTTTTATTTAATGTGACTTTGTAAGCCAAGAACCCCCCAAAAAATAGTATATGGAGGGAGGGGGCGCAAATGACCACCCCTCCACTTTGAAGGGGGGGGGGCAGACGACAGGGGGGGGGGCAGGTGACCGGGATTCCAGTACATTTCGTAACAGGCTGCATTCCTTTCGATTCTGATAGCAGTTATGTCTGAGTTTGCATTTGACAGCTGATTAGCATTTAGTAGTATCATCGAAATTGTGACATGTTATGTACAATGCTGTGAATGTGATTGAATGGCATGCACGGTTCTTCATACGACGATTTGGTAATAAATATGTTTTGGGAACCTAGGTCATGGGGGGGGGGGGGCAGATGACCGTTGCGTTAAAATCTTGTGTGTAAGATTTCTCAGCCGCTGAACAGCAGTGAAAGTTGAAACTTGTTGGGTTATTGCTTGGTAGGTCTGAAAGATGCTTTCAAGAACGAAAACAGCACATGGCGTTATCACGGGAAATGTACATATAATTTGAACAAAAATCTTTGTGTGCCCATTTCGTCATCGAATTCAGTCAACCACTCCTTAAACATCCTGGCAGTCATCCAAGCGTTTTTGTTTGTTTGCATTTCACTGGGAGCGATTCAACATATTCAAAGCAGCGTGGCATAGCCGATTTTTCAGTTACCAGTCGTGTCCAGAGTTAAAAGAACAGTTAATCTGTCTTTCGTCTTCATCTTTGAAACACAGTGTTCCATCAGGGCATGCCGTGAGTTGTTTTTTTTAACGCCAACCCCTTCTTCCCCTCCAGCGCTGAATCCACGTATCACACGGTTCAAAATCTAGTACTCTAGCAAAAGGACTAAACTTCAAAAAGACTACGATTCAAAAGGACTCAACTTCAGAATGTCTACGCAGGGAAAAATTACACCTGCAAAAGGACTCAACTTCAGAATGTCTGCGCGGAGTAAACTTCACTTGCATAAGGACTAAACTTCAAAAGAACTCATGTTGTCCTTTTGAATCTTGTGTTATGTCAAGCAGCTCATCATTTTGGCACTCTTCCAGATTCGGATAAACAAGACACACAGTAAAATCTAGTTTTGTTTAATTTTGAATTTTTGATAATGAATTAGGATTGTGTTTGTAGAAAAGAGTAGTTTATTTCAGTAATGGTTGAATCTGGAACCTTCTCATTTTTAGATCAACGCTCTAACCAACTGGGCTAACCGTCACCTGGGTAAAAGTGTCTGAAAATAAGGATTTTCCCATAAATTCGCTCTGGACGTGATATTTTTTCCGGACATAAAATTCATTTAACAAAGATGAATATTTGAAAACAATTTGGCACAAAGATACTCTTAGACCTTCCAGGGTGATACACTAGAGGCTCTCTTTTGCTCATTAAGGACCCGGTAATCAGCATTTTTCACTGTAAGACTAAACATAGGCCCATGCTTATCGATAACTTTGTCGGTGTCAGCAAATCAAAGTGCAAATTAAAGTCGGTCATCTGAAATTCCCCTAGTAATCTAGGTCAACTGGGTAAATACTGTATACGCCGTTCAACCACTGCGGCGTTCATGGGCGAGTAACAGGCAAGTAATGTCATAAAGAAAAAGTTGACAAGACATGTTTTCAGAAAGTATTTTTGCAAAGTTCGGGCAAGTGTGCAAAGAGATCTACGAGCGTAAAGAAGGACATTTCCATCTTTCCCCAGTTTACCTCTCCGGATTTTGAAACTTTTCCGATTTAGATTAGCAAAGGTTAACCTTACTCAGGCTCGAAGTTAGCGGTGGTCCGAGGACCCTTTTTCGATTCGAGCCCTGGCGTCTCAGGCTATCGAGGCCTGGAGGGTTCCCCGATTACATAAAAATATATATAGGGCCTCCCCACTTTTCGCCCGGACCCCCTTGATTGACTCGTATGGAACAGAATTCCCGAAATCAGGGATAAAAGCGTATTCCCTGGCCCTCCATTTCCGGTAATACGCGAATTCCCTGGAGGTTTTGGGGAAAACTGGCGGTTATAGCGGATACGTGAATTCCTTGAATATTTCGGGAAATATACATGATCCCTTATTACACGAATTCCGTGTGACATATATATTGCACCATCGGAAATGTTTCACTGTAAAGCCCATATCCAGATATGATTTTAGTTATGTTCAAGTTTGTTTGAAAACAACTCTTCCAGGGTTCTTCCTCGTTTCTTCCATGTCTGGAAGAAACACGTTTCGCATTGCAAGAAACCATCACTGCTAAGAGCACGCGTTGGAAAAATTTGTGAAAATAAAGAATTAGAATTGTTCTCCTTTTCTGCAGAAGTCACTGATTTTGTCAAAACGACAAGCATTTTCAGTCTGAAATCTGCCCTAGTAAAAACTACTTTATTGCCACTTATTGAGACTTGAGAACATTAATACTAGATTTCAGTAACACATGTACGTATATTTTCAGACCAAACAATGGAACTGCTTGGCTATAACATCCCAAAAGACCTCTCTACCCGCCCGGATGTAGGGCAGATTGCCGCCAGGGCAGAAGTCGAATATAATGAAAAGCTAGGTAGATTTAATATGCAAATTAGTTTGGTTGAAAATGTTATCTAGGCAACCGATAACAACAGGAGAAAATTCCGAGATTATGGAGAATGTAACAACACTTTTCGGTGATATTTACCCGTTACAAAAAAATGGAGGCTTGAAATAGCGTTCGACATAACCAGGATTTCGAAATGCAGAGTATATAGTCGAACTTTGTTAATTAGGAATATGCTATGCCGTGAACAATATAGTGGTTTGCATGATTTATGATTCGACGTGTTTTTCTATTCAATAAATCGAATATTCAAATCTTTGGGCATTTATATTTGATTGGACGAGGATCGTGTTGGGCGATATCTACTGTACCGGTACTGGCGATCGGGCGGGAAGGAGGAGGCGGTACATATCAGTGGTCATACTGCCATCATATTTTGTATTCTTATTTTGAAGAAAATGGTAAAGCAAAGGCCTTGGACAGAAAATGTCTGCAGCTAGGTAAGGACTGTGAATCCGTAAACAGAAAACATAACATTTATTAGTTACAAAATCATAGAATAAAAAGTAAAGATATTTAAGTTTTAATTACGTATTGATTATAAACTGTTGCTGATGATAGTCTGTACAGTAAAGAGTAAAAGAACCACATTTTGCTTGTTCACATTGAGTTGAAGCTCTTCGAGCCTTTTCAATGATAGCTGCTACTTCGGCAGGCCCACTCACCCCTCACTCCACCCCTCGTGTTCGCCATAACCCCTCTCCTCCAAGCACCACCCCCTTCCATCCAGGCCAGTCATCACGGCCTTCTATTACATGGACGCCTTGATTATGATGAATATTATCCTCGTCCCCTCCTGAACGCCACAACCCCCCCCCCCCCCCCCCTGCCTCCTCAGCACCACCCAGTTCCATCCAGGCCAGTTACCAGGCATCACAAGGCCTGTCGTTTACACGGACGCCTGGCGCGGTGGGCTCTCTTGCAGGCTATGTACGGAGTGTGATCATGATGAATGTTGTCGTCACGCCATTCAAACCATCGCTCTTCTCGCACGAGACGTTTATGAAGCATATGAACAAGTGCAATGAGTGGATCATTAAAAGGCCTAGCGAAGGCGATCAGAGGTGAGCTGAAAGCTGACGCACAAACCGTACTGTTTTCTACCCGTGGAAAACAGAATCAGGTCCGCGCGTTCGGTGCTGCAAAATTTTTCTTTGTTCTCGGCTGTTACTATTATCCCCCGCTGCCCTAGCGGAGGGCGGGGGATATAGAAACGCCTCGTGTCCGTCTGTCTGTCCGTCGGCAATCCTCTTTGTACGGGCTGTATCTTTGTTACTTGTCCTCAGAGATTAATAAAACCGTACAGCAAGAAAATATATAACGTGTAGTTGTGCAACGTAATTTTGGCGATTTTTTTTTGAAAATTTGAACTTCGTTTTTCAGAACAAGTTTGTCCAGGCTGTATCTTTGTTACTATTCATCGTAGGCCAATAAAACCGTACAGGTAGAAAGTATATATAGTGTAGTTGTGCAACATTATTTTTCGATTTCTTAAAAAATGTAATTTTGGCGATTTTTTACAATTTAGACTTTGTTGTATTTCAGACAAGTTTGTCCAGGCTGTATCTTTGTTACTATTCACCGCAGACCAATAAAACCCTACAGCTATAAAGTATATGACGTGTAGTTGTGCAACGTCTGGTTGTTTTTCGATTTTTTTCAAAACTAGTAATTTTGGTGATTTTTTTTTTGAAAATTTGGACTTTGTCGTTTTTTAGAACAAGTTTGTCCTGGTTGTATCTTTGTTACTATTCATCGTAGACAAATAAAAAACTACTGGTAGAAAGTATATAAGGTGTAGTTGTGCAACGTGAGGTTATTTTTCGATTTATTCAGAAACTGTAATTTTGGCTATTTTTCACAATTTAGCCTTTGTTGTTTTTCAGACAAGTTTGTCCAGGCTGTATCTTTGTTACTATTCACTGTAGACCAATAAAACCCAACAGATAGAAAGTATATGACGTGTAGTTGTGCAGGTTATTTTTGATTTCTTCAGAAAATGTAATTTTGGCGATTTTTTCACAATTTGGACTTTGTTGTTTACTATACCTTGATGGGAGAAAAAACACATAGTGTGGATGAGCGCGGCGGGGGATGTGCAATCTACGATTGTCTTGTGACTTGTGACTCGGGAATGTGTCGCATGCACTGTGCAGCGTTCTTCACGCCACGACACACAACATACTTTGCATTGCGCGATGTAGCGTTCTTTACTTTACGCTCCACAACATTCTTTACATTACGCGGTGTAGCGTTCTTTACTTTACGCTACACAGCATACTTTACATGGCGTTGTGTAGCGTTCTTTACTTTACGCCACACAACATTCTTTACATTGCGCTGTGTGGCGTTCTTTACTTTACGCTCCACAACATTCTTTACATTGCGCGGTGTAGCGTTCTTTACTTTACGCTACACAGCATTCTTTACATGCGCTGTGCAGCGCTCTTTACTTTATACCAAGCAACATTCTTTAAATTACGCGGTGTAGCGTTCTTTACTTTACGCTCCACAACATTCTTTACATTACGCGGTGTAGCGTTCTTTACTTTACGCTACACAGCATTCTTTACATGGCGCTGTGCAGCGCTCTTTACTTTATATCACGCAGCATTCGTTACATTAGGCGGTGTAGCGTTCTTTACTTTACGCTCCACAAAATTCTTTACATTAGGCGGTGTCGCGCTCTTTACTTTACGCTCCACAAAATTCTTTACATTAAGCGGTGTAGCGTTCTTTACTTGACGCTACATAGCATTCTTTACATGACGCTGTCCAGCGTTCTTTACTTAACGCTCCACAACATTCTTTACATTACGCGGTGTAGCGTTCTTTACTTTACGCCACACGACATTCTTTACATTGCGCTGTGTAGCGTTCTTCACTTTACGCTGCACAGCACAGCATTCTTTACATGGCATTGGGTAGCGTTCTTTACTTTATGCTCTACAGCATTCTTTACATTGCGCGGTGTAGCGTTCTTTACATTACGCTACACAACGTTCTTTACATTGCGCGGTGTAGCGTTCTTTACGCTACAGAGCATTGTTTACAGAGCTGGTTCTCCATTCGATATTTTATACGATATTATGTTCTTTGCAGGACTGTGAAACTTTTTAAAAAGCATTTTTTACTGTATGGATTCTCACTTACACTCTCGGCGTCAATTTTATTGTCTTTGAAAAAATAAAAAGATGCTTTGACCACAAAGACATGTTTTCTGAAAGAGCTTTGTTGGCCTGGCAGCGCGGTGTTGCTGAACTACAACACCGTAGGGGAGGGTGACGCGGCCAGGGAAGAGCTGCTTGATGCCTTCGCAGATTCCCCGGACATCCAAGTTTTGCAGCCAAACTTTCCAAAGGTGCTCGATCTGTTTCCACAGCACGTGAACACTGGTAGCGGTAAGTCGGCTTTCGGTCCCGACTAAAGAAAAAGAAAAGCCCTCGTGTCACTCGATCGTGTCACCTGATCATGTCACATGATAGTCCTATTTGATTGTGTCATATGATCGTGTCATTCCATTGGGTCGTACGAGGCCCAGTTTTTTTTCAAGAATAAAATAATCTGCTTTTGTATGCCCCTATATGTGTGTCCCCACAATGTCCCGACATTCTGTATACGATCGCAGAATGCCCCGGCATTCTATATACAAGCGCAGAATGTCCCGGCATTCTGTATACGAGCGCAGAATGTTCCGACATTCTGTATACGAGTGCGGAATGTCCCAGCATTCTATATATAAACGCAGAATGTCCCGACATTCTGTATACCAGCGCAGAATATCCCGAAATTCTGTATACGAGCGCAGAATGTCCAGACATTCTGTATTCGAGCGCGGAATGTCCGGACATTCCATATACAAGGCAGAATGCCCCGGCATTCTGTATACGAGCGCAGAATGCCCCGACATTCTGTATACTTTTGTTGTTATTATTACTATTATTGTTATTATTATTATTGTTATTGTTATTATTATTGTTATGGTGAATTCTTGTAGAGGTACTTCTCAGTTTTAGCTCGAAGGGCTGAAATACAATATACATTGAAATAAACGAATATATAGAATAGTACAACATAAAGCAAAAAATAAATAAATAAAAATAAAGAAACTAAAATTAACAATTGGCCTCTACAAACAGTAAAGTCTTAAGATGCTTTATAAAAACGGTGATTGTGGGTGCTAGCCTACGAGACATAGGAAGTCTGTTCCATAAAACAGGAGCACAGTGGGCAAGAGCTCTTATCCCGTACTTGCCATTAGTTCTATTTTCCACCAGTAAACATTTATCCTATGATGGGAGACAGCGACTAGGTTTGTAATGGACTAGGAAATCTGAAATATAGCTAGGGCTAGAATTATTGAGTGCTTTAAAAGTATTTACTAAAATTTTAAAATGAGTACTGTTCTCCACCGTTCTTTAAGAATGCCAGAAATGTGGTCAATTTTTTTAATCCGTAAAAACATTCCAGCAGCCATATTCTGCAAAAGTTGAAGTCTGTGTTTTTGATACTTGACTACTCCAAAAAGTACTTTATTACAATAGTCTAACCGGGACATTAAAAATGCGTTAATAAGCCGTTCTGTTGCTCTATGTGATAGGAATTTCCGTATTTTACCTATGCGTTTTAAACAAACTACCAAGGAACTAATTTTCCTTTTGTATAAAAGGAACTGCTGTCATCCAGTTTTTATATGTAATATGCACTCCTCAATTTTGTTGACTGACAGAAATTTGTCCAAATTGCATCATCTGCATAGAAGTGGTAACTCATGCCGTGTTTATTTGCAGTATAACCGAGGGGGTACGTGCTAGTGCCAAAAGAAGAGGACTAAAAATAGATCCTTTTGGTACTCCAAAATCGAGAGTCTTCGTGGACTCTTCGGAGAGTCTGCGACTGCAGAATGTCCCGATATTCTGTATACAAGTACAGAATGTCCCGACATTCTGTGTACAAGCGCAGAATGTCCCGACATTCAATATACAAGCGCAGAATGTCCCGACATTATGTATACGAGCGCAGAATGTCCCAGGATTCTATATACAAGCGCAGAATGTCCCGATATTCTGTATACAAGCACAGAATGTCCCGACAGTCTGTGTACAAGCGCAGAATGTCCCGACATTATGTATATGAGGCCAGAATGTCCTGACATCCTGCAGGGTACGTCCTAGGATTACACTCGATCGTTCCAATTGTCGTGGCACACTCACACGCTCCTAGCGTGGCCCTCTGCTCAGCGTTTACTTGTTTGGCTATCGACCCAACATAACAAAAAAAGGAGATGCTTAATGTGAGAAACTTTAAACTTTTTTTCTTTTCAAAATAAGCACTTTTCTAGTTATGGTGGTCTAATCATTTTGATAATGTGTCTTAGTATTCATGGCCCAGCAAACATTTTGACGTCAGAGTTGACGTACCGATTTTCATAGTATTCGAAACGGAACTGACATTTTTCACTGCAGAAAGACGTCATATTTCGACGTCAATCCCGACGTCGGGTTGTGGTTGAGAAGGATACTGGAGCCGATGTGAACTGTGCAATTTTTTCAGTCAACACAATAAAACTCAGTGGGCTGTTTCTGTTCCTCCTGACCACCTTATCCAAGGTGTACGCAGTTTAAGACATCACACGGCAGCCCGTTGTGAATTACTTTTTTTTCATGGACGGTGTATTCAGTTGGAAACATCTCAGAATTGCAGTTTTATTTCAGAAGCAGAATCAGGAGCCAACAAATCCATAAACCACTATTGTTCGTATTTGTGCCTCAAAAGAAATTTGACTTCTTGGAAATAATATGATAGAATAACCTTATAATATCCTGCGAATTTCCTCTACTGAGCATGAGGACCCTAAACCGTGAACTGGCTTATGTGAGGGATGAACTAGCCAATGAGGATAGCCATTCTTAGTTTTGTCGAGTACAGAACTTGCTTGATCCACGCCATAACTCTTGCACTTTTCAATACGCGAAGCAACTGCATCCTTTGCAAACCTTAGCGATGAATTGGCGAATTTTCACTGTATTTTTTGTAAAAGAAATATCAAAATTCTTGTAGTGTATAGAACTTGACAGCACAAGATGCCGTGATAAAAATATGGTCAGGTGGGTGTGTATCGTTGGTCTGACAACTGTTGTTGCAGAAAAAAAACTCTAAAACACGTGACGAAAGAGTGTTTCTGTTTTTATTTTATTCCGCAGAATGGGTCCTGAACGAACTGCATTTTGGGATCCGTCAAATCCAAGAGCCGTTGGGTAAGTAGCGTTAATTGTGTTCGTTAATATTAAAAAGCACTCGGTTATTTACAGCTCAGGTGTACTGAGATTCGCAAGTCCATTCCGGGATTAGACTCGCTTTGTCCCATAGTGCCTTATTTCAACAGTGACAAAAATCTGTGATTTTTTATTCGTTTGATATATTCTAATTTTAAATAGTAGAGAATTATGCCAAGGTAATGAATTCGATCTATTGATCATCTATGTATTTCAGTAAAGTTATGTCAATAAACCACTTTTAAAAAGAAGGTAGACAAAGAGGAGGGAGAGAGGGAGAGGGAGAAAGAGGGGAGGAGGGAGGGAGAGAGAAAGAGGAGGAGGGAGTGACAGAAAGATGGGGGGAGCAGGAAGAGGGAGGGAGAGAGAGGGGGGCGAGGGAGGAAGTGAGAGAGAGGAGAGAGAGGAGGGAGGGAGAGGGGGGAGAGAAAGAGAGGCAGAGAGGTTAGGAGAGAGAGGGTGACGGGGGAGGGGAGAGAAATATGAAATTTTGGTGCAATAATTCACTTTTGATTTTTTTATCAGGTAAACGATTGATTTTGTTAGAGAACGTCCCAGCCTGTTCGGAAGAGGAACTAAGAACTGAATTTCCCGAGGCACTGAACATCTTTGATTTTAATCATGATCCGGACGCTCCAGGGTACGGGGTGGAATTTCTATGTCTTTGCCTGCTTTTCTTGTCGTAGTTTTGTAAATAATGTTGTGTTCTTGGTAAAACTTTCGCTCGGATTTAATTAAGGCCAAGCCTTACACACTGTCATGTGATAAGACGATAAATTTTAACTTTTGTTGCGCTTCAACGTATGATAACTTTCTGAGCAGCCTTTCTGAGCACATAGAAATCGAAACAAACTGCTAACATTGCAACAAAGCCTTTAGACTGCACGCCGCGACTTGATTGGTTGGTCGGTGAAGCGATATGATTGGTAGGTCAGTGAAGTGATCTGATTGGCTGACAGGATGGTAGTGGTGGAAGTGATGGACACGGACGGAGGTACAGAGTTCATCGAGAAGTACATGCGGCACAGCGTGAAAGGCCAACGGATCCTGGTGGATTGGTACACGAATCGTGACAAGCGTCAGGGCCACCTCATGAAGAAGTGGAAGGAGAAGAAAGCCAAGACGGGTGACTGCCCCTCCGACCCCACTCCCCCCCCCCCCCCCCCCCCACCGACGATTGACTGGTACAGAAAATGTGACAAGCGTCAGGGCCATCTCATGAAGAAGTGGGAGAAGTCGATAAATTAATGCGTGAAGGAGGAGTGCTTGGGTTTTTTTTGTTTTTGTTTTTTTTTCTTTTGTTTTGTTTTGTTTTGTTTTTTTTTATATTATATTACAATTTATAAAAAAAAAAAATGGCTGAAGAAAAATTACAATTTATAAAAAAAAAATGACTGAAAAAAATTGACTGAAAAGAAATAAATATAAGAAGAATTAAAAGCTCGCACAATGGTTTTGTCAGACCACAGACGTACCTGTCTCACAGTGATGCACACTAACACACGCTGTGTTATAGGGAAGAGGCCGCTGAACGATGCCGAGCGTTTGGAAGCAGTGCGCATGTTCCAGCAGATACGCGATGCCAGGGACGGCTTGTTGGCGCGGAGGGATATCGGAGGCGTGGAGAAGCTCCGTCAGTTTTCCGCCTATAAAATTGTAAGTGCAGCGCGAGAAAGGGATTTGTATCTGATTAAGGGATAAGTAGGACGCCATGGTTTCGTTTAAGCCTCCAATGCCCACCCATAAATAAGAAATGGGAGCTGGTTGATAAGCTTTTAGATTATTCCTGCCAACATGTCTGTGCCACTCCAGCTTTCACTGCGAGTTGTTCAGGATATCCTGCGTAGAAAACAAGATTTTTTTACATGATTTTTACTGATCTTTTGAGAACACCTAAATGCAGACTGCATAAGATAGAAATAAGTTAACTGCCTCTCAAAATCCGGCACCATTTGATTTTCGATGTGTTGTCTTTGCCGGCGTATGGATACATAACGCGTGTGTTGTCTGTGTGCGTTTGCCCTATGGCAGCAACTGCAGGAGCTGCAGGACCACTTGTACGCAGACGCCAAGCGGCGGAAGCAGTATGGGATACATGTGCCTGAGCCGGTCTGCGATCAGATAGCGCTCGTACAGAAACTGATGAGCGGGAAGCACGAAGAGGATAGGGTGAGTGACGTAAAACACCCACGGTTAGTGCTTCAAAACGGGGGGGGGGGGGGGTGAATGCCTCAAAACGCTGGGTTGAGTGGATCAGAACGTTGGGGATGAGTGCCACAAAACGCTGGAGATGAGTGTATCAGAACGCTAGGTGTGAGTACCACAAAACACTATGGGTAAGTGTCTCAAAACGCTGGGGATGAGTGTCTCTTGACGCCTGGATGGGTGGCTCAAAACGCTGGGGATGAGTGTCTCTTGACGGCTGGATGGGTGGCTCAAAAGCCCGAGTGAGTGCTCTACACACTGGCGGTATAGGTTGTTTTCAGATGAGGGATGTTACTTTAGAGCGGCGGTTCTGTCGCTGCAGTTAGCTGTTCGTCCTGATCAGCATGTTGTCAGATACTTGTAGCGTCCTGAACAGCATGTTGTCAGGTGCTTGTAGCGTCCTGAACAGCATGTTGTCATTTGCTTGTAGCAGCGCCTTGATCAGCATGTTGTCAGGTGCTTGTAGCGTCCTAAACAGCATGTTGTCAGGTGCTTGTAGCGTCCTGAACAGCATGTTGTCATTTGCTTGTAGCGGCGCCTTGATCAGCATGTTGTCAGGTGCTTGTAGCGTCCTGAACAGCATGTTGTCAGGTGCTTGTAGCGGCGCCTTGATCAGCATGTTGTCGGGTGCTTGTAGCGTCCTGAACAGCATGTTGTCAGGTGCTTGTAGCGTCCTGAACAGCATGTTGTCAGATGCTTGTAGCGCCCTTATCACCATGTTGCCCGGTGCTTGTAGCGTCCTAAATCGCTGATCATGGCGACACTGTAGTCCTCCACTCAGCGAGTTCCTGTAACTGAAAGCGACTACTTACTATTTGTACGTTAACTCACTGGTGAACGTAATGTGAATGGGTGTGGCATTGACACCCTCATCTGATCAGTAAGTGAATGGGTGTGGCATGGATACCATCCGCTGATCAATAAGTGAATGGGTGTAGCACCAATACCATCAGCTGACCGGTAATCACACCTATTTAATTGCTGTGATCAACCAATAAGTCAAGCATAAAGACTGAGGTTTATTTCCCCTTAGGCCAGAAACCAGAGAATCGCACAGGAAGACCTGGAGCGTCAGGCAAAGGAAAGAGAGCTGGAAACCTTGAAGTAAGTCACCATGAGATGTGTCCATGATAACATCAAGGTTATAGGTCAATGTAACATGTTGGTGTAACATATCACCGTGAGATGTGTCCATGATAACGTCAAGGTTATAGGTCAACGTAACATGTTGGTGTAACATATCACCGTGAGATGTGTCCATGATAACGTCAAGGTTATAGGTCAACGTAACATGTTGGTGTAACATATCACCGTGAGATGTGTCAATGACAAAGTCAAGGTTATAGGTCAACGCGACATCTCATTGTGAGATGTCCACCATGACAAAGTCAAGGTCATATGAGTGTCCATGACAAAGTCAAGGTTATATGTCAACGTAACAGGTCAGTGTAACATGCCATTGTTACGTGTCAATGTAACGTGTCACCGTTACACATCAGTGTAACATGTCGGTGTTACATCCCTCAGCCTGAAGCCCTCCACTACGGGGGGTTTATGACTTTGTCAAGAGTACTTCTGTAATGCGTCACTTAAATCCTATACGCGGCTTATACGAACGTCTGCACAAGGCAGAGAAAAAAAATAAATAAAACTGAATTTCGTGTGGATATTTTTTCTGTCAGCTGTTGGCGATAGCACTGTGCGTAACTGGGCAGCGTTCCTGTTGTTTTTGTTTCAGACAAAATCTAAGCGTAGAACAGTTGTGCAACCTAAGTCAGCGCTTCACCGGTGAGTCCTGGAAGTACTTATGCCTACTGTACGCCCCTAAATCTCAGCATGCAGGTTATCAGGTGGCATATCAATCTAATGCCGTTTTAGAGAGTCAGAAAGGAACATGACACGTGTAAAATAAAAAGGTTGTATTTTTATTTTATTTTTAGCATAAAGTGTAAAAGAAGGTATGTTTTAGAAATAAGCTGACTACGACTGAAGCCCACTCTGCTATTTGTCGAGTAACCGATTTCAAATTTCGAATACATATCGGAAAATCACAATTGAAGTAGTATGTTAAGGACATTTAGCCACGCCAGGCGTGGCAGAATTTGTAGTTAAAGAAACAAATTTTATTTTCATAAATAATATTTTAAACGAGACTTGTTGAACTATCACTGATAACCTGTCAATCTGTCAGTAATCATCTGTTGATCTATCAGTAATCACCTGTTGAGTTATTATCAGTAGTCAGCGGCTGGACTTAGAGCAGCTTTGGTTTTGGTTCAAACTTTCAGTCGTGTTATTTTTTAGGGATGAAGCGTCAGGCCGGAGCTTCACACAGTCTGCCAGGTAAATAGCCACCAGCTGACCACGTGACGATCCCTACGGCTCACAGCCTTCATTATTTTTAAAGGAAAAGTTTCCCACAGAACTGCTCAGTGCTTGCAGGCTTTGTGCCTTTCACTGAGGATAAACCTAATGGGTGAATTTCACAACCACGGTCTAGAGACGGTTTCCATGGGCTTAACTGTGGGAAATCAGCTGTTAGGGTTTACAGTGAGTATTTCGCCCGTTTTGTCCACGAGCGTTTGTAAACCCACTGAGATCGTGAGTCGTGTGTCTTTATCGCAGTATTTGTGAAATCAGTAGAAAGCATTGCGTGAATTTCAGTATCAGAATTAAGACGTAAATAGGGTAGTTGTGGTTGGGAGAAAAATAGTAATTTATTTAACTTAAGTGAATTTCAAGGTAATAATAAGTTATTTGATGGAAACCGGGTTATTGGTCATTTTTCTCAGGTGTCCCTCCCGCCAAAAGGTCTCAGACTGGAAACGATGTGGGAAAAGCTAACAGCGCCGCCCGCGGCAAGGTGGCACGTGGGAGAGGTCGCGCAGGTAACGCCCCCCTCCCCCTCCCCCCCACCCCCTCCCCCCCCCCCCCCCGGGTGCGTACAAGCCAAGTAAAGTGAAAGTAGAAGAAAAAGAGAAACGTTTGTAGTCATCAATGGCTGTCATATCCTTTCTCCCCAGCATCCCCCCTCCCTCCTCCCCCACCCCCGCCTCCTTTTGCCTAATGCAGCGATCACATAAGTTTGACGACTCCATTCACGTGAAAAAAAAAACCTTATCAATAGCCGTCATATCCTTTCTCCCCGGCACTCCCCCCCCCCCCCCCCCTCCCTCACCCCGCCTCCTTTTGCCGTTGTATCCTTTCTCCTCGGCATCCCCCAAAATGGACACGTGGTACAACATGAATTAAAGCATGCTAAAAAAAAAAACAAAGACGTATATGTTACAGCGAATCTGTAAAACCAGCGAATCTATAGATTCGCTGAAAATTTCAGCGAATCTGTAGATTCGCTGACTCACTTAGCGAATCTGTAGATTCGTTGACTCACTTAGCGAATCTGTAGATTCGTTGACTCACTTAGCGAATCTGTAGATTCGCTGAAAATTTTCAGCGAATCTACAGATTCGCTGGTTTTTTACCTAAAAAATTATACAGATTCGCTGAAATTGCCTAATTGGCCATCTTTGCCGACATGATCACTTGTTTTCGCTATTATTTGAAATTTAATTGCTTTGCAGTGATTACGTTACTCCAGATGTATTTTACACACCTTTTTATTGGTTTGTGTGAAGGGAATATATTAAAATCGGCCTTCATTCTCTGTTTCCATTGCTAGTAACTCATTTCATGTACCTGAGGTTTTTCGATCATTTGATGAAAATACAGCAATTATATGCTTTCACACCGGAATAAAGTTGCTATTCGCTGAAATCCTTGTCCTATCAGTTTCTGTTAAATTAAACTACGAGTATGCGGAGCATCGAAAATTAACAGATTGGATAAGCGTACCGTAATTCAAGTGCAATTTATATCACCCGTGGGTGAAGAGAATTTCGAGTTGCAATCACGGAAAAATAATTGCAATTTGACTAATAGCAATTTGAATGCTACTCAGAAGGGGAGTAATGATCGCAATTTATTTAGAAACAATAGTATTAAGATTTGCTGTGATCACTTTTATGAAAGACGATAACACAAAGAGAGAAACTTAATTTAAGCCTTTGTGAATATTGATAGCAAATATTTTCGAACGCTTTCCAATAATGTTTTTCATTTGAGCCTAGAAATTCGCATTTCAACAATGCATTTTAAAGCTAGTTAAATAAAAAATATGTGTAATTTTAGAAGTTCCGATTGCAATATATCCTATTCACCAAAAACAAGAAACTTAATTTAAGCATTTGTGAATATTGATAGCAAATATTTTTGAACGCTTTCCAATATTGCTTTTCCTATGAGACTAGAAATTCGCATTTCAACAATGCATCTTAAAGCTAGTTACATAAAAATATGTGTACTTTTAAATGTTCCGATTGCAATATTCTCAAAAAAAAAAAAAACAAGAAAAAGGTGTGTAAAACACCACTGGAGTAAAGAAGTCACATAAAACCAATTAAATTTCAAATATCACCCAACACAAGAAATCCTGTCGGTAAAGATGACTGGTCAGGCAATTTCAGCGAATCTGTATAATTTTAAAGGTGAAAAACCAGCGAATCTGTAGATTCGCTGAAAATTTTCAGCGAATCTATAGATTCGCTGGTTTTACAGATTCGTTGTAACATATATACTACATATAGTCTCGAATCGTATCATGTATGCAGTATATAAATCAACCATATTTATTTCAGGCTATCCTGTGTCCAGCAGAGATCCAGGGTCGGTGTCAAGAGGTGGCGGTCACAAGATGGGTATGATGTCATTTCGATTTTAATCATTCCTTTTGAATTTCGTTTCCAGTAAAAAAAACACAGTTCGCTAAATAAATTTGCTGCTTTATTTTTTTTCACAAGTTGGATTATATTGTTGTTTTCATGGGTGTTTTTTTTCAGTTCGTTTATTAATTGAGCATTAATCGATCACTGTTTTTCATCCATGAATAATTCTCACACAGGGTTAGGGTTTTTCCCTGGGGGGGGGGGGGGGGGGAGGGGTGGAAGGATGTGTCGGCGTCCTGCAAGAACAGTCGTTATTTGTTTGCCTGTGTGTTTGCTTTTCGGCGTCCCCCGAAATGGACAGGTGGTACAGCGTGAATTAAAGCATGTTAAAAAAAAACAAAGACGTACATACTACATATAGTCTCAAATCGTATCATGTATGCAGCATATAAATCTGCCATATTTATTTCAGGCTATCCTGTGTCCAACAGAGATCCAGGGTCGGTGTCAAGAGGTGGCAGTCACAAGATGGGTATAATTTCATTTCGATTTTAATCATTCCTTTTGAATTTCGTTTCCAGTAAAAAAAGGAACAAAGTTCGCTAAATAAATTTGCTGATTTTTTTTTTTCACGAGTTGGATTATGGTGTTGTTTTCATGGGTGTTTTTTTTTTCTTTATTTCAGTTCGTTTATTAATTGAACAATAATCAATCATTGTTTTTCATCCATGAATAATTCTCAAACAGGGTTAGGGTTTTTCCCTCGGGGGGGGGGGGGGGGGGGGGGGAAGATGTGTCGGCGTCCTGTGAAAACAGTCATTAATTGTTTGCCTGTTTGTTTGCTTTTCAGGGGGCGCCGCCGAAGTTCTCACTCTTAAGTGAGTGCATTTGCTTTTTAAAAAGTATCGTGTTTACGCGGTTGAAAAAATCTTTTTGTTTACAAATTATCTTTTTGGGGTTCTTTTTTTTTTTTTACCCTTTAAATAAACCCGGAAAAAAGCTTCTAGCCTCCTAATATATTTGAGAAAAGAAAGGGTTTAAATTTTAAAAGTGTGTAATATACATATATATATTTCCAAATGGTTTCTGGACGTTTCGGCCCAAAACCAGTTCGGCCCAACCGGTTCGGCCCAACGTGAAAGACGATTCGGCCCAGCTTTTGACGTTTCGGCCCATGGTTTTGGACGTTTCGGCCCATGGTTTTGGACGTTTCGGTCCATAGGTTTGGACGATTTTTTGCAACAGCAATAACTTGTACTATGACAATGAATAATACTCACTATGACAATGAATAATACTCAAATAATATCGTCGTTGTTCCGCCGACAGATTTGAGGTAATGTACTCAATGGGACCATAAATACGGCCAACCGCTTTCAGTAGTTTTGAGGCTGAGCGACGCCCACTCCTAAACTCCTCCCAACACTTAATTACACTGACATGTTAGGTAAATTGCACCTCATATACCGGAGAAATGTAAAAAAAAAAAAAAACAATTGAAATGAGTTCGGTCTTTCATAATATAATAAAAGGGTAACACAATAAAGGCGGATTAATGATATCTGTGTGGATCACTAGCTGAGACTTAGTATTTGTTATTCCCCGTGAAACGGAGGGATATAGGTTTGAGATTGTCTGTCCGTCCGTCCGTGCGTACTAGGCGTAGGTTATGTGGTAGATTGTACGCCCAAGTATACATTATGTGGTAGATGCGACTTATGTGGTACACATTATGTGGTTACCACTTAAGTTCCATTTGGGCGTACAGAGGTACCACATAGCTCACGGATACCACTTAAGGCAAAAGGACGGCAGTACGGACACCACCGTTAAGTGGTGCCACCTAGGACGGACAAAAAAACGGATCAGACGTAGTCACACCAACCACATAATGTATACTTGGGCGTACAATCTACTACACAACCTACGTCTAGTACGCACCACATAACGCAAAGAACCAAGAGTCCGTTGTACACTGTGGTAGTTACTATAAAGTCACTAATGAATACCCTTTGTAATTTGCGAAGGCACTAAAGAATGTCCTTTGTAATTTGCGAAGCAGGAAAGGGTTCTTCGGAAAAGCTTAAAAACACACCGCGCAAAATACGTATGCCATATATGCTGTATTTACAACACACCAACACATGAAAACACTGCATTAAAGGAATTTTATTACATCGGCATTATTTAGAGAGATATAACTAAATTACTAAAAAATATTGGATAGGGTCCTTTGCATTATGTGGTTTGTTACCACATAAGGTTAAGGACTGTTGATCAAGCAATATCATCACCTGAGACTCCTATTACTGAGCAAATATAGGTAGCAGAAGCTAGTATGCAAAGTATTTCTTCACTAAGAGGTGATTTTGTAATATATCTTTGGAAATAATAGATATTATTTCGAGAGCTCGATCTGAATTGTAAAGATTTGATAGGGTCCTTTGCATTATGTGGTTTGTTACCACATAAGGTTAAGGACTGTGGATCAAGTAATATCATGAACTACATGGTAAACATTTTGGCGGTTTTTGAAGCTTAAAATGTATTTAAGGAGGTAATTTTGGAGGTATTACTTGATTTGTATAGACAAGCCTTTTGATTTTGTTGAATTGTTTGATAAGGTGTACCCTTGACTGATGATATAAGGCATTGGAATAAGTATGATGCCTTTGACGACAGTACACCGAAAGTCTGCTTTTCTACTTAAGTATTTTAAGGCTAGTTAAGATGCACAGTCATCGAAACACTTGAGACTCCTGGTACTGAGCGATTTTAGGTAACAGTATCTAGCACTCAAATTTTTTCTTCTTTGAAGTATCGGAAGCATTACATAAGCTATGACAAAATACAAAGGAGTAATGTCATTATTTTACACTTTGTTTAGGCGCCAGTATTGAAGTAGCATACATCAAACTTATGATGGTCCTTCGCTAAATACGTTGCATTAAAGGTACAGTGGAACCCACTTATCTCGAACTCGGATATCTCGAACACTCGGTTATCTCGAACAAATTGCCAAGTCCCGATGTTTTTTCCTTATATAAGTCTTATTAACTATCGGTTATCTCGAATTTTTTTATCTCGAACATATTTTGGGCTGAAAATTTTTCATATTTTTGACAGAATTTGGCAAAAAATGACTAGAATCTCATTACAAAACTCGAACTTCTCGAAGTTATTTCTTTATTATTTAAAGTTATAAGCAGAGCGGTCAGATCAAACTTGAAAATATTGTTTGAATTGATATCAAAAGGCATACATCTATTGAACTTTCATGTAATAGAAACAACAAAGCCCTTGTCAATCCTAGGTTGAGAACATGTCACTTTTCGATAACCTAGTAAAACAATAGATCAGCCTTGTGATTAATGTTGAAAACACTTACGTGATTTTATTTGTGTATTTTGTGAATATCTTTTATGAACATATTGTATTTTAACAATTTTACCGATTTTATCAATAAAATTTGAATTGAATTTTGTTTCTTTTACTATTTTATAAAAGCTTTCTTTATAAAAATTAATCAAGGTTATTAATATTTCATTAAACATCATATTTTTTAACTAAATCAGACACTTACAATAAAAAAACTAACATATCCACAAACATATGTAATATCATGTGTTTATTTAAATATCTAGGCTAAGGCAATCATCTCGAATTCAAATTTAGTTCTATCGGATATCTCGAACTTAGGATATCTCGAACAAATTTCGCTGGTCCCAGCCACTTCGAGATAAGCGGGTTCCACTGTATTTCATTGCATCGAAATTATTTAGAGAGCTATAACTAAATTATTAAAAAAGGGCTGAATAGTGTCCTTTGCATTATGTGGTTTGTTACCACATAAGGTTAAGGACTGTAGGTCAAGCAATATCACTTGAGACTCCTATTACTGAGGAAATATAGGCAGCAGGAGCTAGCATGCAAAGTATTTCGTTACTAAGAAGTGATTTTGTAATATATCTTTGGAAATAATAGATATTATTTCCAGAGCTCGAACTGAATTGTTAAGATTTGATAGGATCCTTTGCATTATGTGGTTTGTTACCACATAAGGTTAAGGACTGTGGATCAAGTGATGTCATGAACTACATGTTAAACATTTTTTGCAGTTTTTGAAATTTAAAATACATTTAAGGATTATCTTTTTGGAGGTATTATTTGATTTGTTTAGACAAGCCTTTTGATTTTGTTGAATTGTTGGACTAGGTGTACCCCTGACTGATGATATAAGGCATTGGAATAAGTATGATGCCTTTGACGACAGTACACCGAAAGTCGGCTTTTCTACAAGTTGTTTCTTCCTTTAGAAGTGATTTTGCGATATACCTTTTGAATTAAGAGAATGCAGAGTCTTAAGTGTCTCAGGATTTATGTTGCAGATATATCTTATGTGTATTTTAATACATGTTTTGTAATAAACTAGCCAAAGTAGTATCCAAATATACAGACCAGTCTCGGTGGCCTAGTGGTTAGGGTGTCCGCCTCGAGACTGGAAGATCGTAGGTTCAAACCCTGGTCGGTTCATACCTAAGACTTTAAAATTGGGACTCATTCTTGCTACCGTGTGAGGCACTCCACATGTAAGGGTTAGAAGGAGGGGTGCAATGCCCCATTTCAGTATAATGTGGCAGGGGGATCCCGACATGACCATAGCAGTTGAAAGGGATCTAAAGAACAATACAATACAATCCAAATATACCCGTTTTTTGAAGTATTGGAAGCATTACATAAGCTATGACCCAATACACAAAAGTAATATCATTATTTTACACTTTGTTTAGGCGCCAGTATTGAAGTAGGATACTTCGAACTTTTCATGTGCTTCGCTAAAGGCGTTGCCCTTTAGGCATTTCAGTGCATCGAAATTACTTAGAGAGCTATAACTAAATTATTTTAAAAAGATTGGATAGGGTCCTTTGAATTGTGTGGTTTGTTACCACATAAGCTTAAGGACTGTTGATCAAGCAATATCATCACTTGAGACTCCTATTACTGAGCACATATAGGCAGCAGAAGCTAGCATACAAAGTATTTCTTCACCAAGAAGTGATTTTGTAATATATCTTTGGAAATAACAGATATTACTTCCAGAGCTGGAACTGAATTGTAAAGATTTGACAGGGTCCTTTGCATTATGTGGTTTGTTACCACATAAGGTTAAGGACTGTGGATCAAGTAATGTCATGAACTACATGTTAAACTTTTTTGCGATTTTTGAAACTTAAAATGTATTTAAGGAGGTATTTTTGGAAGTGTTACTTGATTTGTTTAGACAAGCCTTTTGATTTTGTTGAATTGTTTGATTAGCTGTACCCCTGACTGATGATATAAGGCATTGGAATAAGTATGATGCCTTTGACGACAGTACACCGAAAGTCTGCTTTTCTACTTAAGTATTTTAAGGCTAGTTAAGATGCACAGTCATCGAAACACTTGATACTCCTGGTACTGTGCGATTTTAGGTAACAGCATCTAGCACTCAAATTGTTTCTTCTTTGAAGTATCGGAAGCATTAAATAAGCTATGACAAAATACAAAGGAGTAATGTCATTATTTTACACTTTGTTTAGGCGCCAGTATTGAAGTAGCATACTTCAAACTTATGATGGTCCTTCGCTAAATACGTTGCATTAAAGGTACAGTGGAACCCACTTATCTCGAACTCGGATATCTCGAACACTCGGTTATCTCGAACAAATTGCCAAGTCCCGATGTTTTGTCCTTATATAAGTCTTATAAACTATCGGTTATCTCGAATTTTTTTATCTCGAACATATTTTGGGCTGAAAATTTTTCATATTTTTGACAGAATTTGGCAAAAAATGACTAGAATCTCATTACAAAACTCGAACTTCTCGAAGTTATTTCTTTATGATTTAAAGTTATAAGCAGAGCGGTCAGATCAAACTTGAAAATATTGTTTGAATTGATATCAAAAGGCATACATCTATTGAACTTTCATGTAATAGAAACAACAAAGCCCTTGTCAATCCTAGGTTGAGAACATGTCACTTTTCGATAACCTAGTAAAACAATAGATCAGCCTTGTGATTAATGTTGAAAACAATTACGTGATTTTATTTGTGTATTTTGTGAATATCTTTTATGAACATATTGTATTTTAACAATTTTACCGATTTTATCAATAAAATTTGAATTGAATTTTGTTTCTTTTACTATTTTATAAAAGCTTTCTTTATAAAAATTAATCAAGGTTATTAATATTTCATTAAACATCATATTTTTTAACTAAATCAGACACTTACAATAAAAAAACTAACATATCCACAAACATATGTAATATCATGTGTTTATTTAAATATCTAGGCTAAGGCAATCATCTCGAATTCAAATTTAGTTCTATCGGATATCTCGAACTTCGGATATCTCGAACAAATTTCGCTGGTCCCAGCCACTTCGAGATAAGCGGGTTCCACTGTATTTCATTGCATCGAAATTATTTAGAGAGCTATAACTAAATTATTAAAAAAGGACTGAATAGGGTCCTTTGCATTATGTGGTTTGTTACCACATAAGGTTAAGGACTGTAGGTCAAGCAATATCACTTGAGACTCCTATTACTGAGGAAATATAGGCAGCAGGAGCTAGCATGCAAAGTATTTCGTTACTAAGAAGTGATTTTGTAATATATCTTTGGAAATAATAGATATTATTTCCAGAGCTCGAACTGAATTGTTAAGATTTGATAGGATCCTTTGCATTATGTGGTTTGTTACCACATAAGGTTAAGGACTGTGGATCAAGTGATGTCATGAACTACATGTTAAACATTTTTTGCAGTTTTTGAAATTTAAAATATATTTAAGGATTATCTTTTTGGAGGTATTGTTTGATTTGTTTAGACAAGCCTTTTGATTTTGTTGAATTGTTGGACTAGGTGTACCCCTGACTGATGATATAAGGCATTGGAATAAGTATGATGCCTTTGACGACAGTACACCGAAAGTCGGCTTTTCTACAAGTTGTTTCTTCCTTTAGAAGTGATTTTGCGATATACCTTTGGAATTAAGAGAATGCAGAGTCTTAAGTGTCTCAGGATTTATGTTGCAGATATATCTTATGTGTATTTTAATACATGTTTTGTAATAAACTAGCCAAAGTAGTATCCAAATATACAGACCAGTCTCGGTGGCCTAGTGGTTAGAGTGTCCGCCTCGAGACTGGAAGATCGTAGGTTCAAACCCTGGTCGGTTCATACCTAAGACTTTAAAATTGGGACTCATTCTTGCTACCGTGTGAGGCACTCCACATGTAAGGGTTAGAAGGAGGGGTGCAATGCCCCATTTCAGTATAATGTGGCAGGGGGATCCCGACATGACCATAGCAGTTGAAAGGGATCTAAAGAACAATACAATACAATCCAAATATACCCGTTTTTTGAAGTATTGGAAGCATTACATAAGCTATGACCCAATACACAAAAGTAATATCATTATTTTACACTTTGTTTAGGCGCCAGTATTGAAGTAGGATACTTCGAACTTTTCATGTGCTTCGCTAAAGGCGTTGCCCTTAAGGCATTTCAGTGCATCGAAATTACTTAGAGAGCTATAACTAAATTATTTTAAAAAGATTGGATAGGGTCCTTTGAATTGTGTGGTTTGTTACCACATAAGCTTAAGGACTGTTGATCAAGCAATATCATCACTTGAGACTCCTATTACTGAGCACATATAGGCAGCAGAAGCTAGCATACAAAGTATTTCTTCACCAAGAAGTGATTTTGTAATATATCTTTGGAAATAACAGATATTACTTCCAGAGCTGGAACTGAATTGTAAAGATTTGACAGGGTCCTTTGCATTATGTGGTTTGTTACCACATAAGGTTAAGGACTGTGGATCAAGTAATGTCATGAACTACATGTTAAACTTTTTTGCGATTTTTGAAACTTAAAATGTATTTAAGGAGGTATTTTTGGAAGTGTTACTTGATTTGTTTAGACAAGCCTTTTGATTTTGTTGAATTGTTTGATTAGCTGTACCCCTGACTGGTGATATAAGGCATTGGAATAAGTATGATGCCTTTGACGACAGTACACCGAAAGTCTGCTTTTCTACTTAAGTATTTTAAGGCTAGTTAAGATGCACAGTCATCGAAACACTTGATTCTCCTGGTACTGTGCGATTTTAGGTAACAGCATCTAGCACTCAAATTGTTTCTTCTTTGAAGTATCGGAAGCATTAAATAAGCTATGACAAAATACAAAGGAGTAATGTCATTATTTTACACTTTGTTTAGGCGCCAGTATTGAAGTAGCATACTTCAAACTTATGATGTTCCTTCGCTAGATACGTTGCATTAAAGGTATTTCATTGCATCGAAATTATTTAGAGAGCTATAACTAAATTATTAAAAAAGGACTGAATAGGGTCCTTTGCATTATGTGGTTTGTTACCACATAAGGTTAAGGACTGTAGGTCAAGCAATATCACTTGAGACTCCTATTACTGAGGAAATGTAGGCAGCAGGAGCTAGCATGCAAAGTATTTCGTTACTAAGAAGTGATTTTGTAATATATCTTTGGAAATAGTATGCACAGTTGGAAACAATGAACTGCAAGCTTCGCTTCCTTTGTCGTTCACAATTCTACCAACTATGCACAGATAGAGTACTTTGCTCTCAGAAATATGAAATATCATTAATAATATCAAATGCATAGCATAATGATCCGTATGTATTATAATCGTAAATATATTTTAATGACATAAAGCAACCTTTGATTATCTTTATTTTTCTGTGGTATGGATCACCCAAGCAATAAGAAAAACAACACTGTGTGGTATTTATCACATAAAGCAATCTATAACATAAATGGGATGCTATGTGGTGTATATAATATAAGCAATAGGAAACATAAACGTTACATTATGTGGTATTTACCACATAAGGCAGTCTTTAAAATAAATCTGAAGCTATGTGGTATGTACCACATAACACAGTACATTATGTGGTATTTACCACATAAGGCAGTCTATAAAATAAATCTGACATTATGTGGTATGTACCACATAACACAGTACGTTATGTGGTAGTGTACCACATAAGTATTTTTTAAACGTAAAAATATTTTTTTACCACATAATGAAACGGACTACCACTTAATTACAGGATTTTTGGACTACCACATAGCGACTACCACATAAGCTACATATCGTACGTCTGTGCGTCCGTCCGTCCGTCCCCTCTTCAAGCTAAGGACTTTGTGGACACCACTTCTATATCAACGAAGCATAATTCAGCTTTCATATTTCATACAGGCAAAATATAGGGTATAAAGATGTGCAACGTCAAGGTTTCAGTTTGATCGAAGCAAAATTGACAAATTGACAGGCTTTTGAAAATCGTCGAAAATAGACATATGTGCACATGTATAGGACTTTGTGGACACCACTTCTATATCAACGAAGCATAATTCAGCTTTCATATTTCATACAGGCAAAATATAGGGTATAAAGATGTGCAGCGTCAAGGTTTCAGTTTGATGGAAGCAAAATTGACAAATTGACAGGCTTTTGAAAATCGTCGAAAATAGACATATGTGCACATGTATAGGACTTTGTGGACACCACTTCTATATCAACGAAGCATAATTCAGCTTTCATATTTCATACAGGCAAAATATAGGGTATAAAGATGTGCAACGTCAAGGTTTCAGTTTGATCGAAATAAAATTGACAAATTGACAGGCTTTTGAAAATCGTCGAAAATAGACATATGTGCACATGTATAGGACTTTGTGGACACCACTTCTATATCAACGAAGCATAATTCAGCTTTCATATTTCATACAGGCAAAATATAGGGTATAAAGATGTGCAGCGTCAAGGTTTCAGTTTGATGGAAGCAAAATTGACAAATTGACAGGCTTTTGAAAATCGTCGAAAATAGACATATGTGCACATGTATAGGACTTTGTGGACACCACTTCTATATCAACGAAGCATAATTCAGCTTTCATATTTCATACAGGCAAAATATAGGGTATAAAGATGTGCAGCGTCAAGGTTTCAGTTTGATGGAAGCAAAATTGACAAATTGACAGGCTTTTGAAAATCGTCGAAAATAGACATATGTGCACATGTATAGGACTTTGTGGACACCACTTCTATATCAACGAAGCATAATTCAGCTTTCATATTTCATACAGGCAAAATATAGGGTATAAAGATGTGCAGCGTCAAGGTTTCAGTTTGATGGAAGCAAAATTGACAAATTGACAGGCTTTTGAAAATCGTCGAAAATAGACATATGTGCACATGTATAGGACTTTGTGGACACCACTTCTATATCAACGAAGCATAATTCAGCTTTCATATTTCATATAGGCAAAATATAGGGTATAAAGATGTGCAACGTTAAGGTTTCAGTTTGATCGAAGCAAAATTGACAAATTGACAGGCTTTTGAAAATCGTTGAAAATAGACATATGTGCACATGTATAGGACTTTGTGGACACCACTTCTATATCAACGAAGCATAATTCAGCTTTCATATTTCATATAGGCAACATATAGGGTATAAAGATGTGCAACGTCAAGGTTTCAGTTTGATCGAAGCAAAATTGACAAAATGACAGGCTTTTAAAAATCGTCATAAATCGACATATATGCAAACGGAGTGGACTTCAAGGAAGGGTGTCCAGCTTAGATATTGCATAGGGTAATATTTAGGGTTTCACGGGGGATATTGCTGCTCTCTGACAGCATCTAGTTGTTGAAAGGGTGTCTTCACGCACATTAATAATAGCAGTACACTTTTGTTGATATATATTTTATACACGCACAAATTATGATGTGTGAAAAAGTAATTTGGAACTCGCATTGAACTCACTCAGTGGAAGTCAAGAAACTTTTATGAAGATCTCTCTAAAAATATTGGGCCGAAACATCCAATTTGGGCCGAACCGGTCAGGTGAAAAAAATCCTGGGCCGAATCATCCAAATTTGGCCGAACTAGTTTTGGGCCGAATGGACCAAATTCCTTACCTGTATATGTGTGACAGAATACTGTGTTTAGCAATGTTATTCGGCCATGCTCCAGTGAACACGATTCGTTTTTTGTAGAGCAGGGGTCTTTTCGAAAAATGCACTATGGAAGTTTCAATGCCAAAGTTCGATATGTTTAATCCGATTCGCCCTTGCGGTGTTAAAAATCAGTGATAATGGGCACATTATCTAATCTTGATTGGGCCCGCGCCATCGGGCTACTGGATGCGGGCTGGAGTTTCCATGCCTCTCGGGGTGCATCATAATTTACGATACAGTTATTCGTTTATTCATTAACCTTTTGTTTGTTTGTGGTTTTGTAGGGAAAAATTAAGGAAGCTTCAGTGGCTGCTGAGCGGAAGTGACAGGGGTGGGCGCGGGGCGGGCAGGGGCTTTGCCGGAAGGGGCGCGGACTTCAGAGGAAAGGGAGGAAGGTTCATGGCCGGGGCGGGTCGAGAGGACATGGACTTTGCCGGTACGGGTAGAAGGGACATGGAATTTGCCAGTGCGGGTAGAGGGGACATGGACTTTTCCGGTACGGGTAGAGGGGACATGGACTTTGCCGGTGCGGGTAGAGGGGACATGGACTTCTCCAGTACGGGAGGAGAGAACATGGATTTTGCCGGTACGGGTAGAGGGGACGTGGACTTTGCCGGTGCGGGTAGAGGGGACATGGACTTCTCCAGTACCAGTCGAGAGAACATAGACTTTGCCGGTATGGGTAGAGGGGACATGGACTTTGCTGGTACGGGTAGAGGGGACATGGATTTTGCCGGTGCGGGTAGAGCGGACATGGACTTTGCTGGAAGAGGCAGAGGAAATAGAGGTGTGAGGGGAGACGTCTCAGGGGGCATGAACCGAAGGGGTAGAGGAGCAGGGGCACCGCCAACATACAGCTACGGCGCTATCGAGGAGAGAGGAGGTGGGATGTATGATCGGGGAGAGACATGGCCAGATGATGTCTCGATCGGAGGCCAGGAGATGAGATTTACACCGAGGCCTAATTACGATTCGTTTGATTGGTAACGCGGCGGAAAAATACGGTAGCCGTTGGTAAACAAACGCCGAAGAGTGAACAGTAGAATACAGGTCAATCTTTATTCATTTCAAAGAAGCTGTTGATGACGTTTCAGACTGTTCAGCAGATGGCTTAACGGACAACTCACTGCTCTATGCGCTGGCCTCGTGTTAAGAATACAACTCCCCCCTCCTCCCCCCCCCCCCCCTCAACGCGGCATACCCTCCCGTGAAAACTTCAAGGACGCCGAGAATTTTTTACCTGTTTTTGATTCCAATGTCACGTATCTCGTGTGGCCTCTGATTGTCGGTGATGGACGAGTCCATTGTGAGATACTTTTCTTGTTTTCGTCACTCGTCTTGTGTGTTGTAAGCATATCGTCGCTGCCAAAATTTGGAATAATGTACCCACTGGCCGAGTGCCAACGCCACATTCAGTCACTTTATGTTTTAGTTTAAAAAAGAGTAAATTTTTGTGTGTTTAAAAATTAATAATGAATATTTTGTTTTATTTAAGCTCTCATTTGTGTTGATATCTTTCTTTCCGGTGTAACAGTATATCTTGCCCCCTGTACAGCTTCCCCCCACCCGGGGTCATGGGGAAGACTAGGCTGTCTCCCCCCCCCCCCCCTCTGGGGGGTGGGGAGGGAGGCAGACTACGCTATCTCCCTCCTCACCTGGTATTTTTTTGCCCTTTATTTATCACTTTCTTAAAGGAAGATAAAGTTGAACATACATGAAAGCGCTTCTTGGCTAATGTTGATGTTATTTATTATAATCTTAACGATCGGGAGTATCCACCTGGGCTTTCTAATAGAAATTATATTAAGAGAAAAAAATAAAGAACTTTCTGATCAAGGATGCCTTTTGTATTTTTGTTTGAATTATGTTGAATTTAGTCAATAAAGTAGTTCAAGATAGTTTTATACAGTTTAACTGAGTCCATTTATTCACATGAACAAATATGCTCGAAATACATTCATTTACACGCAAGAAATTTCGTGGAGGGGTTGGCTAAATATACTGGAGAGGGAAGATATCTTAGTATAGCTTCCCCCCCCCCCCGGGGGGGCAAGATTCTCAGGGTTCCTACTCACTTTTGAAAATGGCGGTTTTTGTACCCCAACTTGTTGAAAACTGTGCGTGAATGCGAAAAAAATGGGCGTTCGGTCACTTCACAAGTAAAATGTATAAAACATTCACCGAACATCTTAGGACCATTAGTAGTGGTCATTAGTACGCAAGTAAAAGACAAAAAATACAAATAAATCGATCATTTCCTGTTTATTTTAACGCCTTGTAATAGAAAGCAAACAAAATGGAAACCACTGCTATTACAATACCGGTAATAAAAGAAAATTAATACTACTCCATTACAGTAACAGTTTTGAATCTACTGAACTAAACATCTTGCAATGGTTGCAGTAAGATTATCAACTCAAAAAATTTAAATTCAGTCAATCGCCCTGTAGTAACATCCCTAACTAAAGAGAAATAAATTTCACAAATTTTGAGTGAAAGCTAGAATTTTTTTGGTACCGTACACATTTTACTTAAACTTACTTCTGTAGGTTCGTATAAACACTTCTCGTGAACGAGAAAGTAAAGACTGTTAATCAAACGTTTTTGACGACGTAACACTTCCTTGAAACCGACTGGGAGGACAATTTGTTAATTTACCGTGAATAATATTTTGTTGAGAAAACCCCCGTTCCAGGGAGCACTTGTAAGAGGGGTAACCTCTAGTATGCAAGCCAGTTTTGCAAAATTTGGAAAAATTTCCTGGTAGTTGGTCATTACTTTAAGCAAAACGCTGTTGCTTGATCATTTCTGCTGTTATTTACCAGATATTTGAAGTTAAGAAAAGAATTTCTGGTTTCGTCAGCGCTGATTATTGCATTGCATTTTCGCCTTGTGCAAAAGCCTTCAAAATCTCTTCCATTGCCTCGTTTCCGTGATTTCTAATACCATCACTATCGACCGGCAGAAGCTTTGGATTCAAAATTAAATTGAGATTCTTCAAAATTTCCATGTCTTCTGGAAACCTTTTATCAAATTCGTCAAACAAATTTGATATGAACTCATCTTTGACTTGGCCAACATTATTCAAGATTTTGCTCAGTAAACTTTAGTTTTATACCGAGGTATTCACCATCATTACCACACTGATTAATTACGTCTTCACATAGAGGCCTGGGATGTCAGTGACAGGCGAGTAAGAATACTTAAAATTTCTTTCAGAATCAAGCTGATAACCAGAAATTTCGGGTGCTTTATTTTTTTAGCAACCCCTTCGATTTTGGTTTGCTATCATCCCTTCCACTAGAAGCCTCATGGTCTAAGTCTAAAACGAGTGCAGACCAAGCGTCGACTATTGCTACATCAGCATCATTCAAGCTCAACCACTTTATATTAGTGGGCTTCTTTAGTTTTCGAACATGACCAACCATAATTTTATGTAACTCCTTAAGCTTGTTATACTTTACAAAACTGTGCTGGTAAAAAATGAAAATGTTTATAACAGTCTCTTGAAAATCATTCATATCTTTGATTTTTTTTTTTTTGGCTGCCCAATATGACACAAGTGCAAGACCGGGTACCGCGCACCAGAGGTGAATTATACGCCGATTCACGTCGGACCTAAGCCTTACACGCCCACCATTTTTGTACCGACCATAATATTTGCTCCGTCCGAGCCGAAGGCAATTAATTTTGAACGAAGGCAATCGACTGACTTTAAAAAGATCACAGTGGATTCACAAATGGTTTCGACTTTCCCATCTCGCACATTAATGTTAGCACACAACATAATACGCACTTCTCCATCTTGAACTTATCTGCAAAATATTTGCAAAAAAAAAAAAGAGTTTTTTTGGGGTTCACCGCTATGTCGGTTGACTCGTCAACCATTTCGGCTTTTGCTTCTCTCAGATCTGACTGGCAAACACCAGCCATGCAACTCTAGAATTTTTGCGCTGCCTGATGATGCTTGTAAGGACCAGGCTTTTCATCAAATACTTTAGCTCCATTCGACAACTGTAAGTCAATTAAACTTGCGATGTGGCGATCGGCTATACCATGTTTAACCATTAAAAGAGCAGTTTTCAGTTGAACCTCTAAAATATTTGTCATTTTTGAATGCACAATTGACGTGGCCGCAGCCATTTATCTCCGTTCTTTTAGAACTGCTTTTGCTTTTATGTGCTCTCCACAGCTAGAAGGACGCAGTAAAGTAGATCTCTGGTAATTCTGTGAACTTTTTATGAACGTATTTTTATCAGTACATATTTCAGATTCAATACAAATTTTGCATTTAATGACAGGTGCATTAGAATTTTCTGTCTTGTCAACTTCCAACTAGTCGAATTCGTTGATCCACGAATTTTGGAATTCGGATTTCAAGACAAGAGGCTGCTCTGGCGCTTTACTGTTCGCAGGTGTAACGTCGTTAGGAAAAACTGGTGTTTCCTCAAATTTTCTAGTGGTGGCTTGTGAATTTGATGTCCCATCTGTATCGTGAGTGTTGCATGCACCAGGTAACTTTTTTTTGGTGCTGCCCCGGTGTTGTCAGGTTTACATTGGTCATCGCTGCCACCCATTGAGTAAATGCAGGGCTGTTACAGTGATATCTGATTTTGTTTCTAGAAGAATATGTAGCGCTTCAATGCAGGCAAGTAGTCCAATTTTACTAGCCCTGACAGAATTTAACTTGCCGCAGGCAAGCGTTAATTTCGAACTCCACCAGCCCAGCAACAATTCAGCTGTACCCGGTAACTTTTTACATTTGCTGGTTGGAGCCCAAAGGGCAAATCAAGGTGAGGGATGATATTACTCTATTATAGGAACACAAGATTTCATTGATATAACTTTTTCGGTTTGTTGCTTTGTAACTGCAAAACTTAGATTCAATGTTACTTACTTTTACTTTCATGGCTTGCGGCAGTCTTTAGTTTCTTCACATAAGATAAAATGGTTGTCGTGGAACCCTGCCTTTTTGATATTTCATGTAAACCTGAAAAGTACCAAAAGTCATCCACTAGCACTTAAAAAGTTCTGATTTTAAATACAAAAATCAGTTACAATCTCGACCGAAGCTTCCCCCCCCCCCCCCCCATTCGTCACCCACATCCCAGTCTAAGAAAAAGTCGATTTGTTGAATTGATATGTTTGAGGTACGTATATGCAGTGGTAATCCCTGCGTTACACGTAAGCTGGGGTATTTCTATCGGTTTGCGGATGGCGTCCGTTAGTTAGTTAGATGTTTATTTAGTAAACTTCGGTTCAAAATGCAACTCCTCCTACAATTTTGATCCGATGTCAATTATTTTTGGCATGAGGCATCCCTAAGGAGTCATGCATACGACTTGTGCTTTTTTAGTCGATCGGACAGTTTTTGTATTTTTGAGGAGTTTTTGAAGAAAAAAATAAAATGCATTTCCCCCAGCAGTTTTGAACCGATTTCGTTTTTTTGGGTATGAGGCATCCCTAAGGGGTCGAGCATACGTATACGGCTTGTGCTTTTTTAGTCGATCGGAAAATGTTTGTATTTTTTGGGGATTTTTTTCAAGAAAAACTTCAAAATGCATTTTCTCCGACAGTTTTTATCCGATTTGATTTATTTTTGGTATGAGGCCTCCTGAGGTGGGTCGGGCATGCGGCTTGTGCTATTTGACTCGACTTGGGAATTTCTTATTTTTGATTATTTTTTTTTTTTTTGGGGGGGGGGGGGTTGATAAAAATACCTCAAAATCCATCTTCTCCTACAGTTTTTGATCAGAAATTATTTTATTTTGGGTCTGAGGCATACTTCGGGTGTATTGAATACGGCCTGTGCTTTTTGAGTCGATCAGGGAATTTTTATGGAGTTTTTGAAGAAAAAATTCAAAATGCATTTCCGCCTACAGCTTTAATCAAATTTCATTTATTTTTATATGAGCCGTGACTAGGTGGTCATGGATACTGCTTGTGCTTTTTGCGTGAGTTGGAAAACTTTTGATTTTTTTTTCGGAATTTAAAAAAAAAAAAATGAATCTCCTTCTACAGTGCATAAACGCAAGTTAAATGAACTTGTGCAGTAGTCCGATTTAACAACTGCGCATCGACGCTAGTTACATAAACATGCGCAGTGGTCCAAAATAAGCCAAATAAGCCCCGCGCATCGATGCAAGTTAAATAAGCATGCGTATTGGTCAGAAATGTGAACTGTGCATCGACGAAAGATAAACAAACATGCGAACTGGTCCAAAATAAGCCCCGCACCTCAACGCAAGTTAATTAAACATGTGCACTGGTCCAAAATTAGCGCCGCGCATCAACACAAGTTAAATGAAATATGCGCACTGATCCGAAAAAAGAACCGCGCATCAACTTAACCGAAAGAAACATGCGCACTGATCTGAAATGAGAACCACGCATCAACACATGAACAAACATGCGCATTACGAAAAAACCAGGCATCGACCTAAGTTGAATAGACATGCGCAGTGGTCCGAAATGAGAACCGCACATCAACGCAAGTTGAATAAACATCCGCAGTGGTCCGAAGAAAAAACCACGCATCGACGCAAGTTGAATAGACATGCACACTGGTCCGAAATGCGAAACACGCATCAACACAAGGTAAATCGTGCGCACTGGTGGAAATTGCGAACTGCTCATCGACGCAAGTTAAATAAACAAATACACTGGTCAGAAATGAGAACCGAGCATTAACACAAGTTAAAAAGCATGCGCACTGTTCCTAAATGCGAACCGCACATCGACACAAGCTAAATAAGCAAGCACACTGGACCAAAATAAGCACAATGCATCAACGCAAGATAAATAGACATGCATTAACGCAACTTAAATAACATGCGCACTGCTCAAAATAAGAATTGTGCATCAGCGCAACCTAAATAAACATGCGCACTGGTCCAGAATAAGAACCGCGTATCAACTCAAATTAAAGAAATATGAGCATTGGCCTAAAATAAGAACCGCGCGTCGCAAGTTATCAGTGAAACTGATGAATGTTCCCCGCCACGAATTGTGGTCGAATCGAAAAATAATGCGACGCCGCAAAACTTCAGTATATATATTTTCACTGTAGCAACAATCAAAGGCCAGGGCTGAGATATCGCGGGCACAAAGTTGCACTGTAGGCAACAGAAATACTAAAACATTGCCTATTTTCAACAAGTAGCCATATCGTCACGTTTTGGTCGAATCGAAAAATAATGCGACGTCGCACAACTCCAATATATATATTTTCACTGTAGCAAAAAAGCCAGCGTTGAGTAGCGGCTGAAATATCGCGTGCACAAATATGTGCTTCCAAGTGTCGCCAGACGGACGGACGGACGGACAGACCCGAATACTATAGTCCCCCGCTCCGCGCTACGCGGCGGCGGAGGACTAATAAACATGCGCGCTGATCCGAAATAAGAACCACACATCAACACAAGGTAAATAAACATGTGCACTGTTCCAAAATGAGAGCCGCGCATCAACGCAAATTAAATAAACATGCACACTTGTCTGAATAAGAACTGCGACTCGAGGAAAGTTACATAAATATGTGCACTTGTCCGAAATGCGATCGTTGTTCGAAGCTATCTATGGCAGACTATCCAGTCTATCAGAGATACACAAAATACTGTTTTCCATTTTTCTGGGAAACAAATCTTTGTATTTATTTATCTTTCTATGTCTTGGTCCGGTGCTAAATTAATTATTGAGCTAGCTCTGTGCCGTCTCATGTTTTGAAGCCCAATGTTTCAGGGAAATTCCCTTGCTCATTCACGCTGGAATTGGTCTTATTGCTTTTCGTAAGTGGGACTTTGTCCTTGGACAAACTTGTTTACCACAGTAATATCTGTACGTGACTGTACCCCGACTCTTCAAAAGTGTGCGTGTTTGTGCGTGAATCATGCACAAACGCACGGAAATGGGAATCCTGTTGGTAAGATACTCTGTTACACCGGACTGGATGAATAAAAAACATCAAAGAAAAAACTAGTACTTTTTTCATGATTGGCGGTGTGCGCGCAAAGGGAACGGTAGTATTTTGCCTGGTAAATGCGTCCAGTACATACGTGCAGCCGTACTCAGCGCCTTTCCAGGATCCAAAACGGTCACGCTTCGTACAACTGAAAGTTTGTAGTTGACATCGCCATACAATATAACTCCTTTATAGAAAGCACCGCAGAGGAGTGCAAAAATTATCAATATTTGTACTAGAATCATGAAATAAAATTGAAACCACACACATTTGGACTGATCCAAAAATGAACCCTTCATTTTGCACACTTTTCGTACTCGCTTTTCAGACACGTGCTACTAGCTCTAAGGCTGCGGGGATGGGGTGGTTTCGGATCAGTCCACTTGCTGGTGTGATTTTATCAATCTCTGTTTTATAAACAAGTCGTTGAACCTATGTGTTCTCGAATAGGCAGAAAATTAATCACCAGAATCTTGAATCGATAGACATCTCCAAATAGACTAAGCAAAGGCTTTCTCTTAAGCTCTCCTATCTTAGCCTACTCATGGATATGCGTACTGTGTTATAATAAACAATAAATGCAGAACATTGCTTCAAATGCGGGGAAGAATAAATAACATACGCAAATAATCATTGCATGTTAATATAATTGCAAATACATATTCAATATTTATTTTCTTAATCATAAATATGAAGGTATCAGGCCCAATATCAATACCAGCTAGCCGCAGTTCTAATATCGCGCCGCCCCAACTGAGCATAAAGAAAGCAAAAAAAAAAATAGCGCCCCGTAAAATTTGTAAGAAAAACAAAAATATCGCAAAATAGGTGTTCGGTCAATTCGACCCGGGTCCTTCAGGAAAAAAAGTCATACTGCCCACCTGTCATGAAGTATTACCATTGTATTGTCGGCGCTCGCTTTTCATACGCGAATCTGAGTCGGAACAACAGCAAGTTCAATGAAAATTAAAATTGAAAAGCAACCTCCATGCCTGAAGGTCTACTGTACGTTAATGAATCGCCTCCTGGACTTAACTGGTACACTGGCCTCTTGACAATGGCACACTTCTTTCATTTGATTTCTTTGACTGCGGCCATTGTAAGTCTTTTTGAAGATGGGTACTCCAACCCGTCAGACGTTTCTGACGTGCTTTCGTATGGGCGTTTTTCAGCAAGTTGCAAATCACACACAAAGGGTTTCGCTTGATGCCAGCTGGATTAGAAGAACCCCGTCCGAATTTTTCACAGTCCAGAAGTGATTCGAGTCAGTAACCCCCCCCCCCCCCCATCCTCATTTCCTTCAAATTCACAGGTTCTGCATAACAGAGTCCAACCTCGACGTCGGAGGACAGCCGCTAAGTCACTACGATCGTGACGTAATGTCGTTCTCGGCACCCGACGGATATAGTTTTCACTCTGTCCGTCTGTGCAATTTCAGTCTCATGCACCTACAGCCCACATTAGTGGATGGATTCATTTAAGATTTTACCCAGGGCTGCTCCTAAGCATCTTGCAGTGTAGTGGTTAGGATTCGACCGGATTCGAGCAAAATCGACGAAATGGCAATAATTTAAAAAAAATGCAGAAACTGAATTAAGACTTAGCATAATACATCTCAGCCTCATGCGCCTACAGCCCACATTAGTGGATGGATTCATTTAAGATTTTACTCAGGACTGCTCCTAAGCATTCCACAGTGCAGTGGCTAGGATTCGATTGTGATTGGCGTGTATATTAAACAAAAATACTGTTTTTTTTTTTTTACACGCTGGCGTGTATATAGACGCACCGATATTTAAAACGAGGTTGTTTAAAAATGGAGGAACACCGTTGTGATCTTGATCAAGCGGTAACAACAGCTGTTGATAAGCGTTAACACCCGGATTCTGTTACCAGCCAAGGTGGCAGCATTTTAGCCCTCCGAAACAAGCAAACAATTGGTAGTTTCTGCATTCACAAAAGGTAACAGGTCCCAGTTCCTGTAATATAGAAATGGCATTGATCTCAACTTTCGAGGCCAAAACTCTTTCGGTTCCCGGACACCAATTTTCGCACTAGCAGGCTTTTTCTTAAAAAGCAACTGAGAACAATCCTAACGCATTATTTTCGACCTCGGCCAAACCACCATGCTTGAGTAAAGATTGGTTTTGCAGCTGGAGACAGTGTTGTTGTGGGCGATAATGGAGGATTGTTTATCATGATCTAAAGAAAAACATCTATTTTTCCCAGTACAAAATTGTTATTTGACCATAACAAGTGTGCGCCATAATTGATAATTGGACCACCTAGGGGTGGGGGGGGGGGTTAGCTTCAAGTCATCCGCTCCTTAAAACCTACTGCAGGATTTGGATCTTCGACATGTCAAGGCTCTCTGTTATTTCATGGAAAAGTTAGTAAAGTGATATTCAAATCCGCAACATAAACAAACTTTGAGAGCTGAAGCTTGTTTGTCTCCACTTTAACGACGAAATAAGTTTAGATGACTCGCTGAATCCCGGGTGTCTGTCCCAAAAACTGTGACAGGTATACTGTTTGAGAGCATTATACTGTTTGAGAGCGTTAACTGGCCATGTTGGTGTACAGGTGATGTTCAGGGATACTAAATGATGTTTTTCAGATTTCTCGTAGTTATGGGTGATTCAAAGTATTTATAACAATGTAGTTTATGATGCGGATGTCTGTTTTATGCATTTTCAGTTTCAGACCAATAAAACTGTCGTGTGAGAATTAGTGTCACCCAGTACGGTTGCTGTACTTTAAATGCACGCTGGTATTATGCAGCTCTGCGGAAAGAGGATGTATTGCTGGAGACTTTTAATAACAATTAAATAATATGGCCGTTTCTCTGCGAAATCAATTGTTGAAATTGCTATTCGCTGACGACAAAAAGTGTCCAACAGTGCACACACTCAACTGGGCCCCCCTGTTTTGTAGGCTATGTCTCGCAGTGTGTCCTGGAGACGTGTGTGCAGTGATGCGGCAAGCTGGCACCAAGATGAGGCCCTAAATTCTACAATTTACATTCTGCGTGAAATAGGCCCCACAGGTTTCTTGCTAAAAGAAGAGAATGAGACCAAGAAATTTAAGGTAAGTATTACATGTGAGTGAAGCGAAACTGCAAAACTGATGTTGCTGTAACAACTCAGAAAAGTACGAGACCATAAGAGAACCAGTTGACTGCCTGCTTGTTAAAGACACGCCTGTATTTTCAGGTTTTATTGGGAGATCCACACACTTGTACGTGTCAAGTGTTTCGCAAGGAAAAGGATTTATGCAAACATTTATGTTGGGTGTTGCTGAGAAAATTCCGCGTTCCAAGGACAAACCCAGGTATTTTATTTTTTTCATTTATATAGTTTCTTCAGTTCCCAACCATCCTGTACCTCGTCAGTGTAAGATAAGATCTGTCACACTCGCAATTGTGCTTTTATTGGACCTTATTAAGCAACTGTGCTATTGGAATGGCGCATTAGTGTTAAAAATGTTGCCGGAACTTTTTTGGTGATCTTTCTAAGATTTTAAAGTACAGCTTCGCTTACATAAATGCAAATTAATAAAATTCCAGTTTATTTTTAATCAAACGTAAACAGACACCCTCGGTCTATGTGTTGTTACTTTGATGCCGTTACTTACTACAGTAGTTTTGTTGTTATCTTAATTATTTTTCAAAAAAGCTTCTTTTT
Source organism: Protula sp. h YS-2021 (assembly GCA_949752745.1). NCBI lineage: Eukaryota > Metazoa > Annelida > Polychaeta > Sabellida > Serpulidae > Protula > Protula sp. h YS-2021. The sequence goes on along the minus strand of OX457031.1, from coordinate 22,727,309 downwards.
CAAGGAATCTGTGATATCAATTCGAGTTTGATAAAATTTGTTTGGTAGCGCTCATGTCAAAATCGTAAAGCTTTTGAATAATAAGAAATTACATTCTTAAGGGTTAGAAAATGACAGGTTTTGAGACTTGACAATTAAGCGTCATTATTTTGCCTGTCAAAACCCCTCAAGTAACTATTTAAGAAAGTCTTCAGCTTTCATGTTACCAAAGTACGGAGAAATTAAAAATATGGGCCCAGCAGATCGAGAGTTCTTCGTTCAGCTGTATGCAGAGAATATGGGCACAGGATATTTTTTCTTACTTTTGTAATCATTGCAAAATTAACACAAGACCGACACAGTTCTGCGTCCAGTTAGACGCAGAATTTTAACGCGAACACTTTGTGTTTTTTGTTCCCTGCCTCTCCATTTAGTTTCATGGCAGTTGGGGCTAGTAGAGAGAGAAATCAATGAGATCTTGAAAGGCATAGCAGCACAGCAGCAAGGGACTACTGCCAACGCTAGGAGGATAGCTCGCCAAGCCTCTCAGGTGCTTAAGGCTTCTTACAACTTATCCACTGTTATTGTTTTTTCAGTATCTAAGGTTTGGTTCTTAAATATAAGTCTTAATTCCGAGATAATCTTCACGACAAAACACGCATGCGAATGACCGTCAACGAAACACACCAGTGGTCGAAAAGGGACACGATTACATGTCTGATGTATGTATAATCTTGGTTAAGTTTAACGTCCGGGATGACAAAACGCGTAAAATCTTGAACAAAAAAAAAAAAAAAAAATAAATGAACAAAAATAAAATGAAGTTAAACTTGCAAGGGCCTCTATGTTGTTTTCTGATGTTTTCTATTAGCAGGAAGAAAGTGAACGAGAAGACCAAGGCGGTGGTGTTAAACAACGTGAAATCACGCAAGATGACGTTTGTCCGATATGCCAAGAAGAACTTTTGGAGAAAAGACTTCCGGTCACTTATTGCAAGTACGAATCTGTGAAGTGATTTATTTATTCCATTTATTTTATTTATTTTTTATTTATGGGGAAGGGGGGGGATGGGTTGATATGGAAAAGGTGTTAGATTTAGTTGTACTTCCTAGTACTGCTGGAAAATCCTGTGTATTGATATGTAATTCTCCAATGCGGTCCTTCAGTCGTCTCTAAATTAGTTGTGAACATATATTATTGTATTGACATCATGTTTCTCAGGTTTGGTTGCGGGAATAACATTCACATCAAGTGTATGAAGGTCTGGGCAGAACATCAGAAATCGCAAGGCGCCCAGCTCATTAAATGTCCCATGTGCCGCGAAGACTTTGGACCCTTCACGCTCTTGCAGCAGGTTCAATTACCATTTGATGTACCCATAAGGGTTGGAGAACTTAATACATTAATTGTAATTCATAAAGGCAGGATAAGAAATCGTGTACACCACAGTAATCTTTTCTGAGTTAATAATCTTAATTTACTAAATGTACAGGTCTTGTGTTTCGAAAAGAAATCGGTTGCAATCTCGTGATGTACCTGAACACTCTGTTCGTTTAACAGATTCTTAAGTCCGTTATTTAGTATGGGCCGCCATTTGTCACTAGTCAAAGAAGTTTCTGGGGTACAATCTCCCAATAGTGCCAGAATTTCTGTACACAGTTTGAGGTGAACATTATAGCAGGATTCCCTGTTTTTGCCTCTCAAGGTGCATGTAAAAGCGGGATTCCTTGTTTTTGCCTCGAGGTGCATGTAATAGCGGGATTCCTTGTTTTTGTGCAGGAGTTCCGGAACTCGTCAGTTCCTGAGAATCGCGCTGCTGCGGTAGGCGAGCACTTGGGTACAACGTGCAAAAAGTGCCACATGTGTCCCATCACTGGCAAATGCTACAGGTTTGTCAATGTGCCTTCACAATCTTTCCTTTTGATTTTATTTTACAACCCAAACCTCAATCCGACTACATGCAATGAAGGCCAAAGATCTAAGTTCACAAAGAATAAGCGGTATATGAAACGCAAGTCGACGCATTTCAAGCAAAAGACTCCTTTTATAGTTTTCAAACATCCAAACAAAGTTGTTGGATTTACTAAGCTCCTCAGGTCATCTGATGTAAGCCCTATTCAATTGATCTACTATGAATCTATTTTCAGACTAACGATACAATGCTGATCATTATTGCCTTGAAAAGAATTTAATTTCAGATACGAGGGAAATTTCCTTTTTAAAGTACTTAATTTAAATAATAGTGGTGTAAGGGAAAAATCCTCTGTAGCGTTTACTTATATATTTAACTCTTCTTGTCGACTTCTTCGAGGACACTATATGAATATCGTTTGCATAAATGTGGCCATTTCTGTTTAGGTGTTCAGTATGCGCTGACTATCACCTTTGTCAGGCGTGCTTTAATACGCCCACCCATTCCGAACATCCTTTTGAATTTAGACAGGTGCGTGAAAAAAGTGAAAAGGTATAATTTCGTGAAACCAAGATAAATCATTGCAATATAGAGAGAAAAATGGAGGGATTGAATAAATGACAAGGAAAAAGTTATTGTTTGTGTTAATTATCTCCACTGTAGGATTTTTAAGTCAGAAATTATAACCTGCTGGCCGCATTCAATATATATATATATATATATATTATATATATATATATATTATATATATATATATTATATATATACAGTAAAATCTCTATCATTGAACACCTCAAGTTAAGGGAGGGCTTGAGGCAGAGAAACACACATTTTTGCCACAGCTACTACAATATCTTAAATTTTCAGCCTGGTTTTAAGAAAGCTCTTTTGAATCAAAAACTTCTCCTCGTTTCTAACGTATTCCATATCTGGAGGTTGTATTGTACTAAAAACAGTTTAAGTACTTGACTTTGTTTCTGTACAGAAAGCAAATCAAAGATGGCGGCCTGCGGAGCGAGGCCAAGGTCGAGTGCTACCGGAAGCTATCGTTCAAAATCTTATGTCACGTGACATTACTGAACAAGATTATGATCTTTTACTACAGTTGGACAGGTAAAGTAGGTCTGGTAACGTACAAAAACTGGCCGCAGATTTTCTGCAGTACAGATTGTGATCCTCATTAACAGTATTTTTTTTTATGATACTCACATATGCTTTTTTATCACGGAGACTACGATGCATAAAATCAGAATACACTGTGAAATATATTCTCCATCTCGACTCACTGTAAGTCATTGTAATCGTTGGCCAGTGACGCTTAAAACGTGTTTGGGAGCGCTGTGATCAATAAAAAAAATGGCAGTGCTTTAAATGTATCGAAGTTGTATTCATTCCGGATTTACTTTTCCACATTGCGTATTGTTTACACAGTGAAAGCAACCAACAGCTGAGTGATCTGACAGAGGAGACAGTGCGCAGTCTTCCTTTAGAACGCGTACGCGCCAACAGCACCTTGCTACATCCCGGCCAACAGTGCCGGATCTGCTTGCGTCCATATCAGGTGAGTTTTGTAAACTATAAGTGTGTTTGGTGTTGCCCAAGAGGTTTCGACCGACCTTTTTTCACAGTAGGAATTTTTGTATACCAGTGAAGACTTCTAAAACAAACTTTAGGCATAGGATCGTTTTAGACATTCAGGGATGGGCAGGGGGGCGCGATGGAAGTTCTTCTGGAAAAGTACTTGCGCGTGGGTGTTGCGCTGCAAGTAGACTTAAAATTTAAAGGAAGAGAGTATGCGCGCAGATTGCTGTGACGTCATAACCGGTTGTTTATTTCTAGGAAGGCCCGTATGCACACAGTTGCTTTGTTGTCATAAAAATTTGTTTATTCCTAGGAACTCCAGTATGCATGCAGATTGCTGTGTCGTCATAACAGTTTGTTTATTTCTTGGAAGGCCAGTATGCACACATATTGCTGTGTCGTCATAACCGGTTTTTTGTTTCTTGGAAGGCCAGTATGCACGCAGATTGCTGTGTCGTCATAACCAGTTGTTTATTTCCAGGAAGGCCAGTATGCGCGCAGATTGCCGTGTCGCCACAAGTTCCACAAAGAATGCATAGACACCTGGCTGCTACACCGACACGCCACCTGTCCCGTAGACGGCACGGTCTACACGAACGAGTCCGTGCGCCAGATACAACAAGCCAATAGAATCAGGTATTGACTATTCTGACTTCGTCTTTTTTTTTTTTTTTTTTTTTTTGGCTTAGCATTTATGGTAATATTCACCTCAGAATCTAGATGCTTGAAATTGTGACATTGATCTCAGATTAAAGTTTTGTTTTGTTTCGTGTTTTTTCCCCTTTTGATATGGAATTTTATAATTAGACCGTACTGTCCTTTGAAAAATATTACAACTAAGTATTCCTGGTAGGTGGAAAGTAATCAGGCTATTTTTAAAGATTTTCCATTTTTTTGTTGTTTTTTTTTTTATTTATCCAATGTGAAGGTTGTTTGTCTTGCTTCACTTTGCAGGCAGCAGCAAACGGGTACCTCGAGCGCTGCTGCACCCAGCGGGCGCCTTCATCCAAACAACACTGCACCCGATTCTGACTTGCAAATACCCGGCATAGGTAATGGCATCTTCTAAGCTTCCACCGCCAACCCTTCCTTTCCCCTACCACCCCCCCCCCCCCTCCCTTCGCCCACACATACAAAACTATTCTACGTTAATAACTATTAGCTGGAAGAAAATGTTTAACAACTTAGAATCGTATTTTTATGTAGGTAGATAGACAGAAAGAAACACGTTTTCTGTTCAAGTTGAAAGTCTTCTGAACGTAACATGTCGCAACAAGCCATACTTACATTCCGTATTTTCAATACGATGTTTTTCATGCAGGCATCGCGAGACTGGGAAACTCGCAGGTTTTAGATCGACACATGCATGGTGTTCTTGAGGTCTCTGGATTCAACTCGGACCAACATCTTGGTCAAAGACCACGGAGCACATTTACTCCAGAACAACTTCCGGATCCATATGTTTATACAGCGTCTGGGGATTATATTCAATTTCCGGATAATCCAGGAGATATTCGAGATATACGTAATGCAGCTCAAAGGATGCGAGCCAGAGCTGACAGCGAAACTCGATTAGCCGAATTATCCGATACCCCGGGGCAGAGTCGCGAAAGCAGTGCACGCGGTGCTGCTAGGATGTTCAGTTTTGATCTCAACCCAATACATTTAATTCCAAATTCAAGTACACAAACTCGTGGTGGGGAGACGGTTAATAGAGGAACGCCGGCAAGGCCTCATCAACAAAGAGAAAGTGGATTAGATTTCACCAATCTCTTGCTTGCTGATGTCAGACGTAACAGCCACCCTACTGGTAACCAAGGCAACGGTCAAGCGAACAGTACCCCGAGCAGCCAAGCGACAAATCAAAATCGAGTTAATTCAGAACGATCTGGTCAGTCGCGCACACGCAGTGATACCACTGAACATGGTGCTCGGGGTTCGAATATCGCTTTGAATCCCGAAAACCTTACGCCCAGTATTAATCTAACTATCGGCAGTATTACTAGTGAAGCAGATAACATAACACGCGCGAACCGGGGCAGAATGGCTGGGGGTAAGACTACGTTAATAATATAGCCTTCAAGGTAAATCACTGCATAGAATGTGTGGAACAGAATTGAAATTAGTTAGTCTTGAAGGCTTTATATGTAAGCATGTGTAAGGAGTTACATTAATATTAATATTACATGCTAAAATAAATATTAGTAACTGGTTGTAAGTAACATTGAAAAATAAACAGAAAAAAATATTTCCGAATTTATTTAAGTTTATTCATGTTCAGGTATCAGTGCGGCGGGTAGGGCGGCCATTTTGAGAAGAAATATTGCTCAAGCTGCGGAACAATACGCAGACGACAGAGGCGTTACGGGTATGGCGCGGCAGCTAGACGTCAGCGGGCAAAGCTACGTGCACACAAATGGTGACGTGTCGCCCGCCAAGCCACCGTCCGGAGCAGGTGAGAGACAACCGCACAAGGACATTGTCAGATAATTCGCTCACATGTATTACAGCCAACACAATGGATAATCCTCAAGAGGAGTGAAAATAGTTTTTGAAAACTTGTAAAATTGTAAAGTTTGACTGGGTTGTGCTACAATAGAAAAAATGTAATATGCAGTTAGGTATCTGACAGGAATTTGTGTAATCAGGGTTTTCACGAAATCCCTTAATAATTTTTGTAATCGCTGTAAAATTCAAAATTTAAAATTTCGATTCATCATCAAGTTTTTCCTTCGTAATGAAAATGAGGTCATCGATTTTTGCTCTTTCATATTTTGGATGCTGGTCCCCCAAACAACATCGAATCTTACTGTGTGGGAACAACTCACCAATACGTTATTAATATAAATATAAAATAAGAAAATCTCTTCCTAAATTTTCGAAATCTGCAGCAAAATAATTACTCATTACAGGAATTATAGATTCGCTGTAACAGTTATATGTCGCATATTGGAGATGACAAGTAAAAGCTGCAATTATAAGGCTGTGTCGTCTCAAACCAAACATTCTCATATCAGTTGCTGAAATGCGAATAGTAACTCTCGATGTTTGTGACCCAGATAGTTCAACACGTGTGAGGGGAGGAAAGCTGAGATCTAAGCCATTGTACAAGGATCCCAGGCGACCTCGTTCTACAAGCCGCGAGAGAACAGATCCGGCTGAGGGAGCATCCAGCCAAATCCAGGCACGGGTAGCGACGGCATTGCTGTATATAACGCCATCTTCTTATCAAAATAATAACCGTAAAATTATGAAAGATTTTGTGAATTTAATGAAGGTAGTTTCAGAAATTGTTTTTTGAGACTGGAACAGGAGAGTAGACTGCGGTCTGGCGATATTGCGACAAGGAACCCAGTAACGTTGCTTATTGTATACAAAGTTTCAAGCATCGCAATATATTATCTGAGCTTGTTTCCTTTGTTTTGCCAGGTGTTGAGGGAAGCGGAATAAAATGTCATTTCCCTGGGGTGGAGGGGGGAGGGTAAAAATGAAATAGGGTAGAAAAAAAACATAAAAGCCGTGTAAATGGACTGAGCATAAGATTTTAAAATGTGTTTTTCCAGAATGGTCTTTACATAGGACATGACCCAAACAGCATCGCCGGATTCACCAGTGAATTTGCAGTGTCTACGAATGGACAAGCTGGTAGTCATGTGGCCAATAGAGTAAAAAGAGGGCGGAGTCAGGGCAGCGCTGGCCAATCAGATGAGCGACATCGGTGGGGAGCCACTCAGAACTTATCTGCCGATGAGATGATGTTATCTGGCAGTTCCTATAACTAGAATGATGAGGTCAAGGTCACTGTCAAGGTGTTAAACTAATAGTTAATCTAATTTAAAATAAACATTTACATAGGGCTGGTCCGTATACCGTCTTTCAACAGATTGGACAGATTTATGTGATAAACAGAAACGTAATGCAAAAGTACACCAGTCAAAGTATTATTGTTTTTCATGTGTCTATTTAATTATTTATACAGTATTTCATCAATAAAATTGTGATATTTTATACAAACAGCACACACTGTGATAGTTGATATGTTTTACTTTCACAAATTAGGCAAGCATTTTTTTTTTTTTTGGTTTAAAGTGACAAAACATATTCTATGCCAAGCAATTTCCTAACTCGCGTGTTGTTCAAATAATTTGTGAAAAAATAATGCGCAAAACGTTGATAGCATTAGCAAATCCTGTTAGATATTTTTCGTGCAGTTGTTGCTTTTCATTAAGTGTTACCAGTTATTGTTTGAACTGCTAAATAAATTAACACATAAAGAATGCTTTTGGTTTGTTTAGCGTTTATTATTTACAGAAAATGTGCCAAATAGTTAGCCATAGCCCAGGCTATTCTATTATGAATCTCCTTGAAAATGTAACTTGTGTTAACTATCCGTTCATGATCGTTTCCTAGTCAGTACTATTACCCTTAAGAATGGCACAGCAACTCCATCCACATTATTTGTAATAAGTTCTACGCCTGTCGAAGATATGATTGGCGTGATAAGTGGGCGGGACTTGGTGGTAACTGGCGTCGTCGAGGAGCTCCATCTGTCGGTGACAATAAGAAAGAAACAACTGTGGTATTAACTATTTCAATGACTTAGAATTCACCCGTTCTGTATGTAAAGTAAACCGAAGAAAGAGCAAGCGGGTATTCGAATACCTGTTCTTGGGTGAGTTGCCATCCCTTCGCAGCCACTACATTTTCTTCAAGCTGTTGTACAGTTTTAGCTCCAAGAACAACCGAAGGAATGATATCTTTCTGCAAACACCAGCGTATTGCAACCTGGGACATACTTTTATCTGAAAAGAGGTCAAAGAAGTATATCAGTTTCGGAAAATACACGATTAAAAGTGTTTGAAATAAAACTGTTATTGAAACCCTGATATTAACCCACTATGGTACACTTAGGACTTTAACAGGGAATTGGAGCAATTGTTTTCTCATTCGAAGTGAGCGATCGTTCTAAATTTAAAAAAAGAATATGTTTGATTCTCATCTATTTACACAAAAGTGGTTTCCCCAATAACTCCCGTCATATTGTGTCGTTGGCTGTCTGTTCACAGGCCAGTTGAACCAAATACAAAGACCTAAAGCATACTAACCAGTTTCCTTGGCAACTGCACTGAGAGTATCAAGTATTCTCCAGCAGTGTTCATCGTTCTCGTACATATCCCAGCGAGGTGCCACAATTGTATTTATTTTATTGTTTGTAGACCACGCCACTCTGCTATATTTGGGCGGAGCTTCATGTCTGTTATATTTACCAGTCAACCACCCACTGACAAGGAAAAACAAAATTTAGTCGATAAGGCTGGTTATTAAAATTACTTACTTAAAGATGTTCTGCTTGTTTTGAGTGTTTTAAGCTGTACATTTCAATGTTAATCACTCAAATTTTGGTAGGGGTGAAAGGGTGGGTCACAGAGGATGTGACAAAACATGAAATGCCCAAAACTATCCCCCTTCCCCCCACCCTTCGAGAAAGAATGTTTTGTAGTGATCATGATTGGCGAAAAAAAACTACGTTGTTGAGAAGGGTGAGGACTGCCAGAAAAGAAGAGCTTGCATTCGCTCCTGTATGAACAGGTGTTGTTTTTGGCCAACGAGAAAGTGCACACGTACCCAGTATACGAATATTCTGAAATTGATTATGTTCAATGTTTTTCATAGTAGTTTTTTTTTCAAAGAAACGGCCGTTTTTATCCCAGAAAATGACCTTAATAAGGCATTGATTTTAGGTTACTTACCCTCTGAGTGCACCCCAGGGCGTGAGACTTATACCCTCTGTTCTACAAACATGGAATACCTCTAATTCCAAACTTCGCACCAAGAGACTGTACTCAGCCTGTTATATTGAATGGTATATTTGGTTTTGATATCCAAAAGTAATACAAAAATGCAGATGCAGTATATTTTACTCAAACCATTTTTTAAAAGCTAATGCTCATTCCATCATCCTGGTTTTTAATTTTTTTATACCACAGCTATATCCACCCTCAAGAGACCTCTTTTGAAAAAAGTATAAAGTATAAAAAATAATGCATGTATTTTGTTCTTAAGATCAATTCAAATTGTAACTCCAGATGTACCTTCGAATACAAATCCGTTAACCCCAACAGTTTGATGAATCCCTGTTCCCCACATCAGTGCGAAATTCTCGCCTTTATAAAGATGATATAAAATGCTTTTACAATCTCGTCTGTTTGTGACTGTGGACCCTTAAGAATACGAAGTCCTTACTTGTATATTGATAGCTGAATCTAATCCCATAAATTTGCAATAATCAACCACTTTTTGTAGCTGATGGCCCATCAAATTGCTTACTGCGAGGTATTTGACCTTTCCGTTACGGACAAGGTCATTAAAAGTGCGCAAAGTTTCCTCCAAAGGAGTGGCGACATCCCAATAGTGTATCTGTAAAATAAACCCTTGTGTTTTTCGTTATGTTTCAGTATCGTGGCATTTTTAAAATAATAATAATCACAACAATGACGCAGTTATGATACAAATCAATCAAATGCGGAAAGTTGGGGGGAAAATAAAAGGCAATTTTTGAAGAAAAACCAAATACGGAGTGCAGTTCCGAAACAGTTCTCCCTGGGAAACGCGGAAAGCTGAATGAAAATTGCCTCCCTCCCCCTTTTTTTTAGCGAAGTTGGGACTTAAAATTACTTCAGATCTTTCAATCTTTCAGGAAAAGCACTCTGTTAATCAGGCAGGCCAGTCAAAATACAAGAACGTACGGTGTACAAGTCCACAAAGTCTGTCTGCAGATTTTTTAGACTCTTGTCTATACTGTAGGTCACGTGTTTTCGACTCAATCCATGTGCGTTTGGGTTTGTTCGATCCGCATTTGAGCCCACTTTTGTTGCTAAAACAAGGCGGTGTCTGTCTTTTCTGAAATTTAATGTGGTTAATAAAAACGTCATGTCACCGTTTCCAGGAAAACTGTCGGTTTTAATATATTTCCTTTCCTCTGGATACTCAATCAATACATACTCAATTCGGAATTTATGATGCTGTACCTGATAGTAAAATGGTGGATTAAAGTTGGTTTCTTTTGTGACAATAGCCCACTGCTTAATTTAAGAAAGGTTTAGTATTCATTTAAATATTTTTCACTCTAATTTAAAAGAATTTCACAATGATTAACGATATAAAATATATGAGTACCTGCAGAAATATTTTACATCGTTTGGGACCCCTTCTGATAAGAATCCTACTCTTACCCACTGAGCCAGTTTCCTATTAATTTCTCACTCCCTCCATAGCTTCCGTACATATCTGCTGTGTCTATGAAATTTCCACCCAGTTCCGTAAAGCGATCGAGAAGACTGGCGGCTGTCTCGTCATCGCTTGCAGGTCGAGGTGGCCCCCTCTGCAGAAGGTCAAGGTACAGTTTTTAGCCATTCATTTTTAGAATATTACGCAATGTAATAGTTTTGGTTGAGGAATGCGCCGGTCACTAGCAAACGAACTACCTCGCGCCAAATTACCTTATTTTCAATGTAAATCCAATACAAAAGTTGACTTTTGTGTGCAATGAAAATCTTTTTGTCAGTTCTAACATTTTTACGAAATGACAAAAATGGTAAATTGCTTTATGCCACCTTAAGGCAGTCCTTATGATATGTTTGGATAAAACCCCTATCAATCTCACTTGGCTGCTACAACTGGACTTCATACAATACCCAATGTTGCATGCAGTTATTCTCAATTTATAGTCCGGTTTGAAAAGACTTTTGTTAATTTGAAATTGTATTAAATTATTGCAGGTTTGAAAGTGTGATAAAATTCTCACATTACCACACCCAATTGTTTCCCTGTCATAGCTTCTTAAAGTGCAGTAGTTTTTACAATTTAATATTTTCAAATACTTTTAAACCGTTCAATAATTAAATCGCCGAAACCTTGGAGCTACTTTTCATCTGCTGTGTTTGTTCTTAAGAAATTACGGCGAATAAGCTGTAAACATTGTTATTACAGTCAATGTGTTTATAAAAAACGCTATTTTTCTTGCCAAGAGTAAACACGAACAAATTATTAGAAATTTCATTTTTATTGTGGAACGTATCTATTGGACTTTATAAAGGTAAAAAGGTGGTTCTATGTTAAATATTTGAAACTTTTTCAAAATTTCTCAGTAATTCACCAGAACATTCTCAATGGACACAACTTTTGTCCAGTTTCAGATACTGTGGTGCTTTTGGGCATCCATCTTTTTCAAAGTTCAAATTATTTCTGTTTTTTTTTGTATATATGTGCGTAAGATCCCTGTAATTTACAATCTTAGCAAGGCAGGGAAGGAAAATCGTCCTGCGTCTTGTTCCAGTTTAAAACAAATTAACTGGGCCGGCAAACCTAAGTGCTTTTTTCGGCGGCCGGTAGATTTCTTTTTTTAACTCGAAATTTTCACCTCAGACTGGGTCACTTTTATATTTCTATTTTTAGTGACCTGTTGAAAGGGGGCAGAAACAAAATTATTTTTCCGATTTACAAAACATATTAAAGTATATATGTAACGTTTACGGATTTTTCCCATTTTAAGATGGTTCTGCACTATATGCAGATAAAATACAAAGTTGTTTATAATAAAGTTTCAACTTATGGATCTGCCTTCTCTTGTTTCAAACACTTTGGTCGTATCAACACAAAGCAAAGACGAAAAAATATCTCATGCGCAGAAGTTTTTGACAGTAGTTTCGACCGGCAAAATGTACGTAGTTATGAAAATGGTAATTGATGCGTTAAGGATTCAGCCTTCAGAAACAACTGGAGAAGCGTCATACACACTTGTGACTGGGCAACAACCTAGGGCTCCTTTGTTCCCAGGTGCGTCTGTTCACATCATCGATGAAGATGATACTAAAAGCATCTCTGATACATGTGACCGATGACGGAGCTCGCAGTCGTCGCGAAGTTCGTCGTCTACAACCTTAATCGGTTGCAGTCCTGATACCACGTCACGCTAATGTCAGCTTTCTGAGTCACCACCACTAACACCTAAACGGACCAGCCACGATGACGCCAGAGAAAACTGTCGCACTCACTCCTATAAACCTGCAAGTTGAATGGCTGACAACTACAACAAAAAGAAGCGTGTCACAACAAAGGAGTTTACCATAGCTGATCTTGTTTCACTGGCTATATTAACTTTCCCGAAGAATGATCGTGCATCTACTTATTTACCGCGACTGCCTTGCGTTGATATAGGAGTGCATGGTGAAAAGTGAAATCGTATGTCGTTGCTTGCTGACATGGAATAGCCTGTTCCACACATTGTCATCCAGAGATCGTATGCAACAACACATCGTGTGACGAGAACAAAGCATCTGAGCCTGAACTAAGTTCATTGAATGATCGGGATATTTGTAGCCTGTCGAAATCCAGTAGCTGGCTGAATGACAATCATATTAGAGTTGCCAGTGCAGTCATGTAGAGGGACCACCCTGGAGTTGAAAGACTGCAAGACAGCATTCTGCAAGAGACTGTCGTGCAAAGTACCAGACGCAGAATTTGTTCATTGCGACGACCAGGATAAAGCCTCTGTCGCTATTTACGATTCGTTGTGTCAGAAATATACTGAGCAGACTCGATCCCTTATCACGGATTATTTGAACATAGATGAGGATAGCCTGAATTTGAGCGTTATGAACGTACATAGACAAACCGACAGCACTTATTGTACGATATTTGCAACAGCGTTTGCAAAGAACATATTCCTGGAACAGGATCCCTGTAAGCAGAACTACATCTAGCCGAGACAGCATCTAAGCGAACAGCTTCCAAGTAGTTTAGTTCCACCTCTTCTATCACCTGTTATTTCTCTAACCCCTGTATTCTGTGCGAGTGTTAAATGACATTGATTGCAGTGCCATTTGTGGAATTTGTGTTTTAGTGCTATTAGATTAGTATTTATGTACACGTTCTCAAATGATTAGATTGTAATTACGGTTGGCTGCCACCTAACAGTTATTAATAAATTTGCTTTTTTTGCCAGAAAACAGAATTTTAATAAAATATAGACCCATCTTAAGATAGTGCAAAACCGCATACGGCACAAAACCATCTGAAGATGGTCTACGCCATCTTAAGATGGCGCAAATCTGTATATGTAAATCTGTATTTGGGTCGGAACATATAGATCTACAAAAACATCTAAAGGTCGGCATCGCTTCACTTGCATGGCCTTTAAAAATAGAAGAACACCAGATTTCTCTTATGATCTATATAATGACATTGACTTTTTGTAGCATTATAATTTTTCTTACTCTTGAAGTGCAATTTTCGTTAAATTGACTGCTAATTTCGTTTCACCGTGTACCATAAGAAACAAATAGCAAAGGTAATGAAAGGCCATACCTGCGTGCTTTGAGGTCCCATGGTTGAAGTCCCAAGGCAAATATTTGAAACTCGTATCCCAGATCGACCAAGGAAATTATACTCAAATTGAGGTTCCATTCTACCGCTACAAACTTAAAAGGAATAAGAAATACACCAAGTTGCAATTTATAAATTCCAATTGTTCTGAAGAGTTATCAAGAGGCGAACCAAATAGTTGTATCAGATGAACCAATAGTAATCGAGAGACGACCCAAAAACAAATGTATTCTATTTTGGTCACGTAGGAATTGAGAAAATCTAAACTCCATGGCCAAAAGACTTTCTTCAAATGGCACTAAAATATTGATAAAGTTAAGAATTAACCTTTTTGCTATCATTAACTGGAACAATTTTGAATTCAGAATCCATAGGGAGAGCCCTATATTTAAAGAGCATAAAATTGTTTACTCAGTATTCGTTCCAAGCCCAGTCGTCGTAAGCCTTCAAGACTTGAAAGGAGGGGGCAGGACTGAAAATGTAAGAACAGATAAACAGTTTATATCAGCAAAGCCCGTTTTAATCTTGGTTAAAATGATCATCTGGCTATTATAAATGACATATAGCCATCTTTAGCTAGAATCGTTGCTTTTGAAAACACAAACGGAATGAAAAGTCCTTTTTGACCCAGGATGTGGTTAGTGTTATTTCGGGATGGAAGAGTAATCTATAAATTCACCGCCTCTACTGGACTAATTTTGCTGACTCCACTACTATTATTAAAACTGATCAAATGATCAAATGCAATAAGAATCGATTTCATCACGACTTTACGTGTTTTATCTTAGCGTGTTAGCATGCAAGTAACAAGCTACGCGATGTTATTGTTTGCTCTCCCCTACATGGATTGGGGCTTACTCACCTTGTAGCTGAACGTAGCTTGTTTGATCTCAGAACAAGGGTAGCTTCCTCTGTCCCAAATACTTTAAACTGTAATAGATTATTTATAACTAATAATTAAACCTTATTTTGCAGTTATTATAGTGAGTAGTTTGGGTCCCATTGCTCAATAAGGCTGGCAAACCTGGTATGTGTTCCACATAAATGTGTGCCCTAGAACTGCTGCGGACCGCAGTTCACTGCGTGCTGCGGAATTTTGATATAGTCCTGTGAGTGAAACTCAACAAAAGAATACGAAGACTGCCAGAAATCTGCTCGTAGGATATCTTTCATTATGGTACTTGATCGCTTCCAGCAAATATGCAACCTGTCTAATTTTGTTTGGTGCATCTTGAGCCATTTCGGATTTACCAGTGATCACTACAAAGCACATCTCAGGTAATTCAAAACGACGACTTGTCAGGTTCCTTATTCAGTAAACTTAACTGTGATTATATGCCTGCTACCGGATCTAGAGATTTGAACAGACACCAACGCCAATGAGCCATTATGAGCCATAAATTAACCACACACCTCTTCCATGCTTGCTATAGCATATCCGGAGACATCTATGCTCTGCCACCTTATCTCAAGCACCACATTTACAGAATCTTTGTGTGTGAATGAGAGTACTGCTAGGGCAGTGCACACAGTAACATTGGTATCCTAACCGGCTGTATCACTGCTTTTGTGGCATTTATTTGTAACTTAACTGTTCCTGTTATATAAAACGACACTCCGCAATCATTTTGATTGCGTTACCTGCGCATTCTCTCTTCCCATGGTGGCAGCTGTGGAAGCGCAAGTATTCCCAACGCACCCTCGTTTGCCGTTGCTACGAGCAGCTGCAATAACATTTCAGCCTAATATGTTCACAAGTTAATCGCCAGTGGTCACCACTTATGCGTTTCGCAGACGAGTTTCTTACACTTGCTTTATTTACGTTTGTGCTGCTCATGTTGTTGGAGTCTCGCAAGTTAGAATGGAAGACGGTGGAACATCGCTAGCGCGTTCTGGATAGTGAAGGTGAAGTCTGAGTACCTTGTAACGCCTAGACTTTGGGCTAACCATGACTTTAGCAAGAAAGATGCGGTGGCTCGCACCTGTTACGTTGACGTAATCGCGGGAAACCTCAAAGTATTAGAACTTCTTGAGGTCCAGTTACACTTATGTAGACCGTGTCACAAGACGCACTCATGTGGTCACGGAAACCCGTGGGAAGGCAGAAGTTAGCCCAACATCTAGGTGTTACAGGGTACTCAGACTTCACCTTCACTATCCAGGACGTGCTAACGACACTCCAACAACTTTCATTATAACTTGCGACACTTCAACAACCTTAATCTCAAAGACGAGTAGCACACATGAATAAAGCAAGATAAGTAACTCTTCTGCATTTCCTCTCACGAAATGACAGGCCACAACCTGGTTCGATGGGCTGTACAACTTAAGGAGCATGTGGGGACGGAGGTGGAAGGTAGAAACGGTAGAGCTAGCCCCTGAAACGTAGATAAGAAGCCATCAGCAATACTCGTTTGGGCACCAACCTGAAAAAATCCAGCAAAACACAAGGAGAGGCCGAATTTAGCCAGATATTGCGATGTCAAAAATCCCAGTAGCCGCATCCACTGGAGGCAGCAGAAAAACTTCAGTGCCCAAAAGAAACGCCCTTCACGGACGGGAAGAAGCATAAAAAGTAAGTAAGCTACGACTAAGCTGTGTATACATAGAGCTCCCTAAGAGCTCAGAATTCAACATTTACTTGCAGAAATTAATTGCTCAAAAATTACTTGCGGAAATTAATTCTTAACTCCAAATCAACTGTATTAAGGACGAGAAAAACAAGGAAGATGCTTTTCAAAAGCATTGGTTTGGTCCACAGACGTGTTACATACATCCATACTAATAAAAACGAGTCTCCGACAAATATGTTATGTCGTTGTTAGTTTAACCTGTAGTTAAAGTATTTTAACGACTGATAACAAAGTACAGGCTTGAGCGTGTTAACAAATTCATTCAAGTGATCAAGAAGTAAAAGCCGACGTCCTGACAAGGGTCTTACACAACTCGTCTGCAGTGCGAAAAAGCCGATTTGTTTGTTAAGGCGGATCAAGTACAAGTGTCCTTTTTGTTCTGAAACAATTGAAACTATCATGCCTGTCTTTTTTTAAAATTTAGTCTGGAATATGGTGCTTAATTGATCAGAAATCAATGTATTTTATTTCTGTCTTCCGCATTCGTGTTAATGAGATCGAAAATATATATTCAACACATTCTTATAAGTGTCGCGTATGAAAGCCATTGTTTAAATGAATCAAGACACCATTCCTGTACAATTCGGTACAATACAAGGAGACGGACCGACAGAGCCTACTCCATAAGCCCCATAAAACCCCAGTCGGGGGGGGGGGGGGCAATGTTTCTGCTAACACATACATAAACGGGTATGTACCCCCGGCCCCAATCAGTCACCCCCGGCAGACCCACTACTTCGGTGACCATCTACACTAAAGGGTCTTTGATTCTGCTAGATTTGATTAAAATCGAATTAGCCGTCTCTGGGATACCGTGTGCACATAGTCAAAAAGTTAAAAAAAAAACACACCAAAGTGAAAATTTAAAAAACATCCTTCAAAATACAATTTTTGAACCGAATCAACCTTCGTGATGATGTGGACTATCTGGTCTTTCTAATTCCACGATTTGGTGAAGATCCAGTGAACTGTTTTAGAGATATCGCGTAAACAAAGTCCAAAACAGCTAAAACAAACCAAAGCGAAAGTATCAAAATTCGTCAAAAATTAAAGTTTTGACAAAAATAACAAGTATGTCAGTAAAACTGACTAAGTTCCCCGCCGGCGTGCAATTACAAGATTTCAAGACATTTCGAGATCTGACTACGTTCCCTGGTTCTTGCAATCTTAGGAAATTAGTTGGATTTTTGACAAGGACACATTAAAGATAAAGGCTGTGGGCGAAATTTGTCGGCCGACGGCGAAACCTGTACCCAGGTGCACAACTAGAGCGTTTATTCTATGCATATACAAGGTTTAAATGAAATTCCTTCCAGTAAGTCTTGAGATCTGTCGCGGAAACGACACCCTATCCAACAATTTCAAGGTCTGACATTTTCGGATTTTGGACGTAGTCTGTAGGCCAAATTTTTCGGTCGACGGTAAAACCTATACCCAGGTGCACAACTACAACCGTTATTCTATGTATGTGCAAGGTTTAAATGACATCCCTCCAGTAATGCTAGAGATCTGTCGCGGAAAAGGACACTCTATGCCAAATGTTGACGGACAGACGGACGGAGCTACGGACGGACCCGAATTCAGTAGTCCCCCACCCCGCGCTACGCGGCGGGGGGAACTAAAAAATAACCCTTTAGTGATGATCGTCACTGTATGGTCTTTCGTTCTAAAAGGTTTGATGAAGATCTCATGTGATGTTTTAGAGATATCGCGTAAGTAAAGTCCAAAACAGTTTAAAAAACACCTAAGTAAAAATTTCAAAAATTCGTCAAAAATTCAGTTTTGACAAAAATCAAAATAATTCCTCAGTGCAAATCTGCACTATATAGTCTTTTTTCTGCAAGGTATAATGAAGAACTGATAGCTGTTTTTTAAAGATATCGCATAAACAAAGACTAAAATGAAACAGCACTGAAAACACCAAAATTTAAAAAAATCGCCAAAAATCCAATTTTTACCGGACCGCCAAAACAATTAGCCTGCATCAAGCTACGACCATGAGGGTGAGTCCTGTAAACTATCAGACCAAATGGCCTACACATCTAAGAGGAATGAGTGGTAACGGACGGACGGACGGACGGAAGGCCGGACAAAGTCCAATCCATAAGCCCCCCCCCCCCCCCCACCTTCGGGTCTTAAAGCCCGGTTGGGGGCTAACAAAAGCACGTGTACCTCCAAACCAGTAGAAATTCAGCACGACCGGGTGAGAAAATCCATACAATTGCAGGATGAAGTCGAACAAGTACCAAAACATCCTTTTAATACCACCATGCCTTTCGCATTTTCCTGCGATGATCATGCCAAAACATTCAAAATTCCTAGACCCAAATAACCTGCTCTAGTTTAAAACATTGACATCAGAGATGCAAAGCCCTCGGCCTGAGCGATACTTAGTACCATAAAGACTAACTTCCTGGGCGGACTGTCAGTGTTGTAGTAGGTGCGCTTTGCTGTCACTCACCGAAAGCATGAACAGCATCTGTATCGTTCAGGCAACAGTGCAAGGCAGGTGTGGCTTTCAGGGCTATGTTGGACTAAGAGGAACTGATACTATGAGTTTTTATCAATTCTTATTACTGTGACGCGAAAGTACGCGGGATGCAGTCATAGGACGGATAGAAGGTTAAGGGGCCTTAGGCCATCGGTATTTCCTCGCAAATCAAAAACAGAGAACACGCCTTTGTGGTATGAGAAATTGTACATAGTATCAATGATGGAATGAATATGGTATACATGCCATAATTGACAGTGCACAGGTTACACTAACTTCGGCAGTCCATTTATTGGGCAGTCCATCCACTTTTTATTAAATCTCTGAACAAAAAAAATTGGGGTTTTTGATACAGAAATCATTTTAAACGATATTTTAGGAACATCTTATGCCGATGATATTACTGCGCCAATCATGGACATAATGTTGAGCATTTAATAGTAAGTGAGGACACAAAAAGACACTTAACTAAAACTACGAACTGCGAATGGCGTATCCCTTTTTTGTGTAGCAACAATTGTCAAAATGACATCGGCCAAAAATTGTCGAAATCGGCGCATACTTTGCAAGCACAATTTGTGCATTCCCCACAACTCACTGAAAAATGGCTTTCCACATGGTTGGTTTTGGAAACACTGGTTTAAAATGGAAAATGTATGCACATTGCAAGTGGAAATCGAAAAAAAAAATAAAAAAAAAAGAAACAAAAACTAAAACAAACAAACAAACTGTCAGTTATTTCTTTCCTCGCTTTCAAAGGTTATATTTTTGTTTTCAGTGGTCTGGGGCGGGACATGGAAGGCGGCGTCCCAGGGTGTTTCAAACGAGCATTTAGATTTTTTTGGAGGAGATGGGGTGGACCAGTCTAACATCGACTTGAGGTTGTGACATCGATCCGACCAAACCACATCATTAACTCTGGTTGTACTTTCGTTGTAATTGGTTGCGACCACAGATCAACGTCTAACCAACGTCTTTGGTACAACGCTTAACAGACGTTGGCTAAGTAAAGTTGTCGCAACCAAAACACAACTCTTTTCGACGTCTAAATAACGTCTTTGGTGCAACCTGGTATAAACGTCGGGAAATCGACGTTAGATAGATGTCGAAAAAACGACTTTGAACACACAACCAAAAACAATCTTTTGTGTTATCGCTCACCAGTAATGGTAGCCATACAAGTATCTTTTAAGGTAGGCCGAAATGAGGACACAAAAAATGGGAGTTTTCAAGAGAGCGCAAGTTTTTTCCCACTTACTTGGAAAATATTCATGCAAATCGGCTGCATACGTATCCTGTGAGACAGGATGACCCAAGAATGGGGGTACTGTGAAGGAGAGTGATCACACTTTGATTGGAGCTGTCTAGACAACGATTCTTGTTTATTATTTCCCGACGTCGAAACAATGTCGGGAGAAATACGTTGTTTCGACTTTCAGGGTGATCATCCCTAACATTACTGCATGAGGCTGAGGCATCCCCATTAATAATGGAGCTTTTGAATGAAGGGTAAATTTATTTTAATATATTGTAGTCTTTGTGATAAGGAAATGCGGAGCATAAATAAATCTTATATATTTCCCCGGCAGACAAGTGGTTGGGTTTCGACGAGGGCGTGGTTCTAAAAGGTTCACCTCGGTTATGTTTGTGCACAAGGTATCAAATGTTACCGCGTCACGCTTCAAATATTTAAAAAATAGTTTTGCTTAAAAATAAATAAAAAACGAAGTAGTTCTAAGAATAAGTTTATTTTCAAAAAATACGAACCTGTCACTAATGGCTCTCTTCTAAGAGAAACATGTACACATTTCTTAAAGGTTTTCCTTCCTTTTTCCCTGGGTTACATAATAACCACTTGATGAACCTTATGTAACAGTACTCTATAGAGGCGTTGTCCACTGGAATGCAACCTGATAAGCTAATATATTGATATACCGTTGTACTTCAACAGTTACTTCGCATACAGCTTCAGTACATTTTGTGTGCTATGTGTCTGAGTTATATAATTCTGATTTTAAATATGCGCTTCAGTAACTGGTCGATATGCTTTACAAGGTGTAAAAAAGACAGGATTGACGCTCGTCAAAATGTTTTTTGATACATGAAGATGTTTTGGCAGATTAAGATGTTTTTGAAGATATAAAGATGGGATGCAAAATCCCGGACGGATGAGGAGCGAGACACTGACATACCAATTGGTTATCAGATGCATCCATGGTTTTATTAAAACGACCCTAAACGCGGAGTTCAGTTCTGAAAGAACCTCTTTTTTATGGAAAACGCGGAGTGCTGAATGAAAATCGCCTCCCTTTTAAACGAAATTAGCACTTTACGCATTTGGCCGGGAAATTACCCCCCCCCCCCCCTCCTCCTCCATATTTTTTAGCCCCCCGCTGCCACGTAGCGCGGAGTGGGGGACTATAGTATTCTGGTCTGTCCGTTCATCTGTCCGTCCGCCCGTCTGTGTCATGGCTTTTGCTGTCACGAGGTTCATCTTGTATCTGAAAATAGTTGTTGTTGGTGGAATTTTTCCACCTTATTTTAGTCTTTTTTGAGAGACCTGTTGTGGCATCTATTTCCGGTGAGCGATAACACGAGGAGGCTTTTTTTTTTTTGGCTGTTTGTCCAACGTCTATAGAACGCCAGTTTTTCGAAGTCTGTCCAACGCCGGTTTTCCGACGTATGTTCACAGTTGTGCGTTCAACCAAAAGGGAGCATAAACAACGTTGCTTATCCAACGTCTATTCAACAACTAGATTACAATTTGAGTTAATGTTGTGGTTTGGATTGAGCGACAGGAGTGGCAACCTTAAATAAACGCTGGATTGATGTTATGGTGGGTACCTCAAATATGAATTTGAATGGTCTTCTTCTTTATATGTATATAAATACATAATAATATATTAGAGTATGTAATATATATATATATATATATATATATATATATATAAATAAAATTTATGTTGTTCGTTTTTATACAGGCTCGGCTCATATAGGGTGCATTTAAGATGCGACAGCTTCATTGTAGAATTTACTTTTGTACGAAATACTTCATTGACAACATAGTAAATTTATTAAAAAGCAAACTAAAAACATTGCTAAAGAAACAGTTTATTCAAGTTTGAAGAAATTTATATTTTATGTAAAAAATATTAACACAGCTCGTCACAGCCAAATTGATAATTTACATTTCAAGTTCACAATCTGTGTGAAAAAAATCACAAGATGTAAAGGTTAGTATTATTAATGAAAGCCGATTTGTCAATTTTAAGGACCAAGTGTGATGTTACAATTAAACTTTTTAAATATTTCATTCACTCGAGATTATTTAGTATTGTCCAATCTGATTTGGCAAAATTTTGTCTCGGACATTCTGATTGGACCACACTCTAACACAGCTAAACCTGTTATATCGAACACACAAGACACAGCTTTTAAGAAATACTTCTTTAAGCACTGCATTTAAATCGCTTTCTGTATGTATCTGCCTAAAGATAATGAATATTAAGAGTTTCATAATTTAACGTAAAGAGCTACTCCACCCCCCGCCCCCTTCCCCAACGTGGAAAGCAAACACTCTTGAATTTTATTTTACCATTCTAGAGATGTTTTAATCATTAACAGCCACACGTTCCAAGAGTTTTTTCGCAAATAAGTTTTCAGGTCAAGCGACATTTAGAAAACCTCCGTCCGCATGTCATCAACAGCCTCCCAAACCAAGAACAACCCTTCCCTCGCAATGTTGTGGGGGGGGGGGGGGTGTAGGGGGGAGAGGGCCACTTGGCAACACATATGTTACCATGCGTGTCCAAAAAAAAAGTAAGTGGTAATTTTGAGACCAGGCGAATTTCGTTAAAAGGGGTAGAATTTTCTTTCAGTACTCTCCAGAAAAAGACGGGTTTTTCGGAACTGTGCTCAGCCTCCAAGAAATAGTGGTCATCCAAAAATTATGCATACACAGATCTCAATGAAATTGCCTGCCTAGTTTTCGTTCTTAGGCTGCAATAAGGTGTATTCCAGCTGCACCTGTATTCATAGATACGTTTTTGGTGAAAAGGGGTGATTTTTTTATTATGTATTCTTATTATTTATTATGTGATACTCCGCGTTAGGGGGGATTTACAAGGGGGGTCTGCGTTTGGGTTTGTTCAACTTTGCACTATGCGTTTAGGGCTTGTTTCAAAAAGCGATGGACACGTATGATAATCAAATTGTACGTGATTGCCCCTCTAACCCCGGGCACTCCGCGCGGGAAATTCAAATCTAGAAATCGTGCACGTTCATTATACTAAACATTTTGCTATGCAGTTACACTTCGGGTAATCTTTATCAGAAAAACTGCTTGATAAGGGAATAGCACAGGAGCACCAATTCCAGGACAAAGCCTGCATTTCTGCTGCTTGAAACACCATTACTAGAATTGCCCCTTTTCTTGTGTTCAGACGCAAACAAAGATTTGCTTTGCCCAGCTTCGACCTTGACTTTATCCTTTCTTACAGAATGTGGCCCCTTTTTACCAGACTTTTCCCCACTTTTCTGATGCTTCGGTATTTTATTCAGAGTAACAGGCGGTTCCTCCATCTGGGCCTGTTCCGACACTGGTGTTCCACTAAACACGGGTTTCCTCTCACGAGCTGTCGGAACTTTCTCCTTTGCATTCTCTTTCTGTGCGTCTTTCTTCTCATCATTTTCAACCACGCCGATCTTAGAAATACAGTGATACGGTTATTAAATTTTAGAAATGTTAACAATTCACTGAACAATTTAAAACAGTATGCAGCTGATAAAATAAAATGTTCCAGAAAATCTATAAAATTTATTATATTTAGGTCTTAAACCGACTGGTTAAATCTCAGAAAGGTTCTGGACTTTTAATATTAATTGAATATTTGAATATTAATATTTAATATTAATATTCAATGGATCCTAAAAAAATCGAACAAAAACTAATGGAAAAGATGTCAAAAAAAATCTTCGATTTCACATTGACTTCCAGGGTTAAGCTAGCACTGAATGCATAGATAAATTGATAAAGAGTAGCTAATTTCTCCTGTATGTGTTCTAGATAAATTATACATGTCAAACTCAAAGGCCTAAAATGCTAAAAAGTTGTAGAATTTGTAACTAAAACAGGAACAGAAAGTTTAGTATTTAATCTATTCCTGAGCCCCAACATTTTCGCCCATCCAGGTCACGACGAATGATCAGCGCTCAGATAAATTTTTTTTTTGTTGGTAACTTTTGTCGACAGGTTTTGTTCAAATCTTAGATGATCTAATTTTCAATCTATTGTACATGTATTATAAACACCATTTTGTTTGTCTTATATTTTTACCTCTTTGGGAGGGAGCATCCTCTCCTCCATGACGTCATAACGCGGTTCTACGTCATTATATTTTCTGATCGGTGGCGGTGACGGACCCCTCTTAGCTAAAAAAATAAATAATCACAAAACATTTTGGGGTCTTGAATATAATTGCGGGCTTGTGAAAAAATGAAATAAACTTTATAGCTTAAAATCATAAAAATATTTTGAGTATTCTAGAGTGCTCTAAGTAATAGCTTTTCTTTTTTAACCTGGAACAGGCTGGAATTTGCGGTTACAGTCATCATTTGTGCAGCATCGTACCACCTGAGCAGTCGTGTTGATATAGAGTGGGCAGTCCTTTACACACTTTTTGACTATACGAAATGACCTAGCGTCTTTCATGTAGCCTTCCAACATACATGCCGCTTCCTGCAAATAATGGACAGAAGATGTAATTTTTCTGACTTGTTTTTGTTTTTCTAACGGGGCTTACTAAAAACTAATACACAAATTTAAAAGCCTTTAGACTGATATGAATTACAATCTAAGATATTTAGAAAACTCTCGTGGAATGTAAATTTTCACTACTTTCATGATGTCCTGATTTGAAAAGTTGTTTTGGTTATATTCTACCTCGTCAGCTGAGCACCTGTTCTGGGCGTCCAAGTTGCATTGCTCATTGGCGTCGACATAACTGACCGATGATGTTTTATCACATGCATAGCAGCTGATGGCATAGCCTGAACAAAAAATTTCAGATTCAGCATTAGTTTCTCCTTAGCGATAATTTTTGTGCAGATATTTCGCCTTGAAATTTGTAGTGTTTTTTTAAAGATTAAAACCACACCAAGACATGTCAACCCCATTATTGTCTTTAGCAGTTTTTACACTGTACCAGTATGAACCTAAAACATATTTTGCTAAACTGACCTGAGGCCACTTACAACAAAAGTATATGTGTTACGTGTCCAAAAATTAATGCAGAGAAAGGGGGCAATGTGGAGGCTAGACGCGGTCCGCGCGGAGTGATAATTTCGTTAAGGGGGGGGGGGGGGTAACTTTCCTTGAGGACGCTGCGTTTCCATTAAGAAAGGGTTACGGGGGGGGGGGGGATATTTTCGGAAATGCACTGTGCATCCAACAAAAAGGCACACCTAAGAATTAAATGTTGATTTCCTCTGTCTATAGGAGTCAAAGCTTTATTGGAATGTGGGAAAATTTATGCACGACATTATTACAATAAGGTTCCAACAACAAAAAAGCCGTAGAACTATATAGATGTCAAAGTGATTTCTCTGTATATCTCCATTGACTTCTATCTTCTATATTTCTCTGCTTCTATGTTTATTCCCCAAAAGTGGAGTCCTATTTTTCCGTAATTTTTGTAGACGAAACTGAATTGGCTTGTTTAAGTTTTTGTCTGGTTTCTTTTTTTTTTTTTTTTTTTAGTTG
The DNA here is from genome assembly GCA_949752745.1 of Protula sp. h YS-2021. Taxonomy (NCBI): domain Eukaryota; kingdom Metazoa; phylum Annelida; class Polychaeta; order Sabellida; family Serpulidae; genus Protula; species Protula sp. h YS-2021. Next base: position 22,701,570 of record OX457031.1, on the reverse strand, counting down.
GGTGGGGGGGGGGGGGTGCTGTTACTACTGTTGTACAATTACAATTCCATTTACTCTGCATATTACCTGATTAATAGCTTCTACTCAGTGAATTTTGAAAAACTTTCCAATTTATTGCATGAACAAAATACTGGACTTTTATTTCAAGATCGCCTAACCCAAGATATGTCCTCGTATAGTTTCCCCTAAGGTGAGAAAATCTGTTTTTGTTTGAACTGATGCGCCCTCATATAACTCTGAAACTTTGTGGTCATCCTCGAATCCAGAAACTACACCTTAGAAGCATACCTGATGGCAAGACAGTAAAAGATATGTATCCAAAAAGAATCCAATAGTAAATAAAAATCGTCATTATTCCAATCCCGCTGTATCATCTATCTAATTTGCACAGCCGTGTCAAACACCCCGCGTTCGATACAGGTTGATGTTAAATCTAAAGAAAGTCACAGATATCTTTCAGAAACAGCTCGAAATCTCTCAATATGTGCCAAGATAATTGACAGTTGACAAATTGCTCCAGCATTTTGCAAAATGTTGCAGTTTTTTCGTCTCTAGACGGCTTTGTGCTCTCTGTCTAAAAAGCAAGATTAACATTTACGAATCTCAAGCTGCCGTTGTCTTGCATACTACCTTGTATACAGCAGAACACCGGAATGGGACCACCCTTCAAGCTGTGCCTCATCTTCAAAAGTCCCTCCCTAGTTGCCTACCTAATAAAGAATCCAACTGGCTGTCCTATTCTACTTTAAAATCATATATTAATTTACATGAACTGTACATTTAGATAAGCGAAATTGGCATCCACGACATTCAGTCGGAAGTAACAATCGGAGTGACAATTTACTAAAAAGTTATAGTTGTTGGTATAGCCTTTACATATAATCGTTATATATATATATATATATATATATATATATATATATATATATATATATATATATATATGTGTGTGTGTGTGTGTGTGTGTGTGTGTGTGGTATCCCGACATAAGGTCCAGCGACATAAGGTCCAGCGACAGAAGGTCCACGACAGAAGATCTTGTCATTTACTAGTTTGTGTTCACGGCTAAGGACACCTATGATTAATTTTTTGGTGGGCAGAGTGGGGTTTGAATGAGTGTCGAACCGCTCACTGCCGTATAGGATAATGTTCAGAGCAGTTACTCATCACCCTGTTGTTTACCATCCCCACAGCGCCCAGACCGCCGAAATCCATCGAGAGCGATTGTTTACAGATTCTAGCTCGAGTGTCTGCGCACACATATGACTGCCACATATTGCTTCACAGTCTCCTTATGTATTGTTTGATTAGCAAGTGTCACATCTGTTGTCATGGCAGCTCATGCTTTTGTCTCCATCTGTTTTGCAACTGTGTTTGCATGACGAAAAAAAAATCATCCAAAAAGAGCAATTGTCTTTCTTCTTTTCGTGTAATGAAAATAAAGCCGCGTGGTTGTGTAAATGATTTTAGTGAGACTTCGTGGCATTTGACACGTCTTCAATAAATTTATTTGTTTACGGCGTCCTTTGAATACTAGAGCTGAGTATTTAATTAAGATTTTATGGAGCAGTTATATACCATTTATGTCTCGGCGAATGACAATATTTTTAGCCCAGCTCTTCTTTCGTCGCTGTGCTGTTCCTATTACTTTGTTTCGTCGTCCATTTTGCATGTGTGTATGTAAACAATTTTTTAAAAACACTCCTGCTGCTACGTTTCTGATCCGATTGTTTTGAAGTTTGACAGAACTGCTTAGCGATTGCTTAGCGATTTGGCTAAAATATTTCAAAACTCGGTCAAATTTCAGGAAAAATACAAAGATGCAGTCCTTGCTAATCTTACCCAGTCGCTGTCAAATTTTTTGACAGGAATAGCCTCCAGGAATAGCCCTCACAACCATGTATTTTATTTGACGATTCGACCAAAATTAACCAAAAATATTGGCCAAAAGGGCCACATTTCCGCGAAACAGTGCAACTCTGTTTATAAATTCTGTTCGATCGCTGTGCATTTTGACAGGAATGGCTTCCAGGATGACACTGCACCCAAAATTGTTTGATGATTTGGCACAAAATAGTAGCAAAATATGGCAAATTTAAATATATATAAAATACTAAATAGAAAATAGAATTTTAGGATTTTACTCAACTCAGCTTATATATTGTTTGGCGACTTGTGCAAAAAGGGAAAAAACATTGGTAAAAAATGGCAAAATTTCAGAAAACACAAAAAATACTGCTCTTCATGAATTTAGTCCGAGCTCTTGTAAATGTTCTTCATGAAACCTCCAACAAGATATATTTTGTTTAGCGAATAGGCCAAAATTGGCTAAAATATTGGTCGAAGACAAATAATGAATGTAAACATAAATGCTATTACTTAAAATATGGTTCAGTTTACTTGAAATCATGAAAGGAATGTTCCCGAGGTAATCCTTCGTATGATCTGTATTTATTTTATTGTCTCTTTGGCAAAAAGTGCCGAAATTGGTCCAATTGTATAACACAAAAATAGTTATTACAGATCCGGTGGGCTCGACTGAAGAAAAATTCTCGCGCAATTCTGATACAATGTTCGTACGCCCCCCCCCCTCCTCCGGCGGATCGCCTCCAGCTCCCTACTCCCCCCCCCCCACCCTCCGTCCCCTCATCCGCCCTCTGGTCGTTCTGTTCAGGGGGTGGAACGGGCTGGTGGCAGGGTAAGTGATGCCCAGACCTGGGAGAAAGAAGCCTACTCAGCATTCTCCTACTGCAAATATTTACCACCTGCATAGAACCTAACGAAGAAAGAAGTAATATTTGAATACTGTTTAAAGGAAAACTTGTCACTGGCTGTGTATTTGTTACCAACAAAATGACGCATTTGGTATCCTGAAGCAAAAACTTTCACACAATCAACGAGCCTAAGTGGTATTGTGTCCAAATGGTAGAATTTACAACTTTTTAAAAGTTAACTTAAACATTGTTGCTTGGATAGTGTCTACTAAGAAATGATGAGGGTGGGGAGCTTGTGGCTTTTGTCTGCACTACCTGTTATATTGATGTGCACATGGTGATAGACCATGCAGAAATACACTATTCTGCTGTAGAAATAAAACGCTTTGACATAAATCCATTTCTACGTGCGAAAATTACATTAAATATAAAATAAAAAGTACGAGTGCGTCATTGTTCTTGAACAATCCATAAAAACTACCCCAGTTATTTTGAACTACATTGTACAGTCCATTATCAAATGCAATACTGAACAAGATAAGAAAATAATAAATGGATGTATAAGTGAGCTATATTTAACATACGTGAGTTATATTTAGACTTATCTCTGGATGTCTGAGATAACAACTTGGAGTCAATTTATTTCACACATAAATACAAATTTGACCCCCCTGGTTAGGAGAAGATTGTGCTTGAAATATTTTTCTTTCAAGTACTTGTTTTCGGTACTTCCAACAAAACATTATCAGTTCTCTTGTCATGTGACTTTCTTGTGATTTTTTTAATAGTAATTTCTTAACCCAGAAGAAATGGCTATTCAATTATGAACCATTTTTTTTAAAGATTCTATCAGTGTTTAATTTCAAATTTTGGAGCCTAAAAATTGCGAAAAAAAGTACATTTCATATTGTTATATCATGTATGTATATAATCCTTAAAGCTATGGACCTGCAATGCAAACAAATAGAAGCAAACAAAACACAGGGGAGGGGGGAAGAGGGCGGAGGGTGGAGAGGGGGGAGGAAAGAAAAGACCTACCCATATGCTTATTTTTTAAGCTATAAAAACTTTATTTGTAAAATTCTTATAACTAACAACCCTCAGGATCTTTTGCATTTTCATAAAAAGATATTGTTAAGCCTAAAAAAATGGTTGGACATGGTTACCACATGGTTAACACATGTCAGCATACAGTTCATGTGACTGTATTTTTAAAATATGGCAAACACCTGTTAACCACGTGTCTTTAAATGCGTGCCCCCCCCCCCCCCCAAAAAAAAACAGGAGAAAAGGTAAATTGAGGAGAAAGGGGTGAATTGGGGAAAAGACACGCGTCGTTATTTTGTAAGAATTTCTCATTAATCACGATTTTTGCGTTTTTTAAGAAAAACACTTTATTAAACTTTTTTCGAACAAATATTATGTGGTGTGTGGTAAATGTATCCATGGTAACCATATGTTAAACAGATGCTAGCAAGATATGGTACCTACAGGTTCACCGTGTGATATCAATGCGGTCACCATCGAAAGGAAAATTTTAGTACGCAGTCAGCATTTGGGTAAATATGTTACCACATGTTTGGTATATTTGTGTTTACTACGTTGTTACCATAAATTTAGCAATTTTAACTAGTATTGACTACATCAGTTTTTGTCCAGTATCGGTTATCCATCTGTGAAATAGTCAAAACTGATGTGATTCCAAATACTACAAGCCTTATTACAAGAAAGACCGACATCGTACTTACACCTGATCACTTTTACCGCACTTATAGTCGATAACAACCCTACTCCCGACAATGGTATGCTCTCAATGTACAGTGATGATTATCTCGACTTGGAAATACTTTTATTACAAAAAAATTCAGATCTAACTCGAGGGGGGGGGGGGGTACTTGGTATAATACTTGTTACCATGTGGGTCCTAAAAATCGCGGAAAAAGGGAGTTAATTTTGAGGTCAGCCGCGGTTCTCACGGAGTGCGCATTTCGTAAAAATGAGGGTATTTTTCACTCAATACTCCGCGTTACCCACACGAATTGTACTCCGCGTTTGGTTGAAAAAAGGGGCATTATTTCTAACTCAGGACTTCGTATTTAAGGGTCGTTTTAACGAGTCATTGACACGCATGGTAAGTGGTTAGTGCCTCCCCTGGGGTCCAGCTAAACCTTCAAACTTAAGATATAGCCACGAAGGGAGCGATCCAGGCTCTAACATTGGACACTTCATTGTCAGTTCAAGTGAATTGTTTCTACCACTCAAGTGCACGACATGTCTGAGTTCTGTAAACATTGAAAACAAATCACAGCAGTTAAGCCATCACTTACATATAATGGAAAGGCAAGGGGAAGAAATATCTTATTTTTCATCCAAATGTGTCACAAAAAAACGGAAATACAGGTGACCTGGCCAGGTCTTGGTAAATGAGAGTAAAAAAAAGGAATCAATCGACCAGCCTTTCGCAAAAAAAAAAAAACAATCGAGGAATAGCTGTTACAATGAAGACAAAAAAGAGCCTAAACTGTTTTAATTGATAAATTTATCGTAACATTCTACGGTCTCTTTTGTGCTTGCAATTCGGCGGTTCAAAAGACATCACAATAGGCAAACAAATTCAGATCAAAGAGTTAGCAAAAATGCCACGAATCAACAATATTTGCCAGGTATAATTTTTACAGGTAAGAGAAGTTCGCTGGCCAGCATGTTCATTAAAAAAATAGGATGAGAAACAAGGTGATTTTTCTTCCTGGCCTAGGCAGTAACGCAATACAATCCATTTTAATATACGAATCGCGTCTCAAAAGTGAGAAATGAGGGCATTTGGGGTATACTTAATGCGGTTAGCTCTGTTTGGTATTCATAGTCAACATAAGAGGCATTACTCTCATTGGGGGCCTGTCAGTTAACAGTTACCTATGGTGTTCCAGGGGCAATGAACATGTCGATTTGTGTTTGAAGATTGAAAAACGGATGACATAGAAGAACTCCATATAAGAAAATAAATTAAAAATTGAAAACAAAATGATGTAGTATATAAATGATATGTATTTTCCCCACATGTTAATGAGTTTTCGAAATATGATGACCATGTGGTGAACATTCTGTTAGCATTTACCATTCACTTATGATATCCCATATTTGAACATAGATTCAAACGTGATGTTGATTATCATATATTCAATCATATGGCAACCACATGCTAAACATATTGTCACTGTAACACATGTTAGGATATGGTAACCATTCGATAACCATATGGTTTCTCAAAATGTGCTCACGTATAAAATATGGAATAATATGCGCTGACGATATAAGATAATTGCATGTTCACACTACAAAAACCATGTGATCCACACCTTTGGAAAGCTACACACGATATAGTAAACACATGAACAATATGCTCAACATATTGCAAGCATTTACTCAGCATATTATAATTCTTTCAGTTATCACACGATTTAAATGTGATTTGAGTATGTGACTAGCATATGCTCCTTAAATTCTGTGAAAAGTGGCTTATCACTTCATTAATCTGGGCTAACCACACAGTCTTATATCACCATGTAGTAAAATATGATTTCCATATATTTACCACATGGTTGTTTATGTTTTTAATGATAGTATCGCTCGCTTAGAAGTACTTTCTACTTATGAAGAGGACTGGTGCAGTTGTTTGTATAGTTTATTTTATACCGGGCTGTCAGGTTTGATTAAATTTATTATCTCAGTTTTATCCTGCATAGATAGTTCATTTCTTTTCTTTCTTTCGCCTGCCATGTTTTCATAACCATTAACTGCAGCTGATATCTGAGAGTAACAGCGGTCTTTGATATACCCCAGAGGTGATCTCGTCACAAACACCGTTAAGAAGCTCATGGCGTCAGACTACTGTTCTCTTTGCATCGCCCTAGTAAACAAATACCGTACAGTAAACAAATACCGTACAGTAAACAAATACCGTACAATAAACAAAAACCATGTATAAACAAATACCGTACAGCAAACAAAAACCGTATAATAAACAAGTACCGTATAGTAAACAAGTACCGTATTGTAAACAAATACCGTATAGTAAACAAATACCGTGCAGTAAACAAATACCACGATTAACGCGACTGCAACGATCCCCTATACAGCGGATTTTTTGCTCACTGATCGCATGATTCGAAATGGCTCTCGCTAATTCTGGGACTGAAATGCTCACTTGCGAGTGAGAAAAGCGGTGCGATTTCCGATTTCCGTGATGGTCCAAATTGTGAGGTTCTTGGCCCATTGACTCCCATGTGTTAATTTCGGTTCTGTGGAAAAGTGGTTCCAATAGCGGTGCGGTTATAATGCCGAAGTGGTCTTATCCCGGGGTCCCCCTGTATTTATTTTTAAAAATATTAAGCAATATCTAGTTTGAGAATTCAAATACCATCCATCTATTGTCGAGGCAATAGATGAGCTGAAGTAAAACTAGACCGTGTCTGCTGCCGGGTAACCATAATCACACTCCTGAATACTTCAGAACTTAGTCTTTCACAATGGTCTTTGTGTAGTAAATATGAAGAGTTAATTGATTATTAATGTTGTGTGTATTGAAATATTTGTGGTATATTATTTTAAGTTAACATCCCCAACCACGTGGATATTTATTTTGTACCTGACATCCCTTAATTTCTGGCGTTTCCCATTTGTCATATGCAATTCTGCCACGCTTGTCAATAGTTTTCAATTTTTCACACTATGTTTGTGTGACATCGGTTAATGTATAAAGAATGCCATGTGTTCGGGTGGTCTTGGTTTAATCATTAATTTTGTACGAGTTTTGGTATGAATCTGATCTTTTGGAAGAGTTTGTGGCGAAATAAATACTCTATCTGATTTGGATTCAATATGAATTTAACTCCGTTGCAAAACTAAGGCAGAATCATTTTGATTCCATTTATCCCACAAAAGTACAAAATTAATGCAAAAAATTGGAACTGAAATAAATTAAAATGTGAACAAAACTCAAAATGCCAATAGCTGAGCCTGACATCGCAAGCTTCAAAGTGACAGAGCTCAAGAGAATTTTAAGTGAAAAAGGACTAAAAACGTCAGGAAATAAGTCTGAACTAGTGCTGCGGTTGCGTGAGTATTATTCCACTAAAGAAGATGTACAAGAACCAATGGAGGATATGCAGGATTCTATTCTGCCCAATGACAGTGCTTCCCAGACAAGCAGCTCAACGAGTAGCGCACGTGCTCGAGCTGCTGCCCGTAAAGCCAGTTTAAAAACCAAATTAGAAGCCTTGAAAGAAGAGGGGGTAGGGGATAAATGAGATATTTTTAATTTGCAGCCATTTATTTTGTGAACACCATTCATTTACATATAAAATCAACCATATTTCATTCTTGATATAAGGACAGAAATTAAAGCTGTACAGTTTACATGTCATAGCCACCTCGGAGTTATCTCGCTGGTCATACTTCAAAAAAAATGTATTGTTATATAGCCATATGTTTGACGCTGTACACTGGAGGCCATTTCCTTGCTAGTATGGCGCAAGTGGCCATGTAGTGACGTCACTGCTGTGCGTCCACTGCGCATACGCTGTACTTTGTTGTTGTATTTTAACAGGGGACTTCGTGGTATTGTGAATTAGAGCTTGAAAGATAGTATTTGAAATTTGAAGATTCATTTATCTTAAATTCTCAGTAATTTAAGATTTTTTCTATCAGTTGAAACCCGCCAAAATTAGAATCAGGACGTCATCATGACATTGCAACACCTAACAATTTTTGGCAAAAATGTAGTCTCATAACATATTTATTTCGAAGCTATAAGTGCAGCCGTTTTCCAGATATTTAGCATTGGAAACATCATGAGATCAAGACTTAGGTCAGCAATTTTTCGCTTAGATCTAGATCCCGTTGTAAACGATACGTGTGTCAAGTTTCATTTTTGTAACCCCAGCAGTGTTGGAAGAAACGCGTGGGAACCAACGGCTTGAAGAACTGCAAAACAAAACAAGAAAAGAACAAGATAAAAAAGCGACACTTCAGTACGAGTAAACAGCAGACTGTGAAATAATTAAGAAGTATAAACGATCTTTTCTTTCTTTTCTTTCTACAACTTCCCTTAAGTGATTGATGTTCATAATGCAATGCTAAACGTTGTTAAATATAGTCTAATGCCTGATTTATTGTATTTGACGATTACAAAAAATGTAAACTTAATTCATTGCCACTGTTACAAATGACCATGCTTTAAAAATATTTGACGGGATTGCATGCACTATTTCTATAATACTATTTAACAGCAACCAACATGCTTGGGCATATTGTAAAGGTAATGTATAGAAATCTCACAAACGTCTAATACATTTGTACAACCACTTAAACCTCACCCACATGCGTAACCGATTGTTCTGATCATGAAAACTATGCGATCGTTAATTCAGACCTTCTAAATTGATATAAATAATGATATACCGAGTCGACATGGATGTATAGCAATGTAAAAATTCCATCGTTGAATGAAAAGTCAGAATCCTAATTTATCTTCCTGATGGATGTCTACTCACTTTCAACAGCACCAACGCCTAGCAGACAGTAAAAGGCCTCCGATAGATGTTTAACTCTGTTGTTCCATTAAATGGTAACATTTCAAAATCAGAATATGATCCATGAAACCAAATAGTAGTGTGCTGTACTGATAAAAAATAGATAGTTTGAGAAATATTCATAAATGACATTTTAACAAATAACTGCGTAGTACAAGTACAGTAAATTACCAGAGTAATAAACCAATTAAAAAATATATCACAGTTTTCAACGATAGAAATATGCGATTCCCTTCTGTGTGGAACCACGGGAAATTGAGGGAATGCATTTACATATAGAAGATATTGTTCGACGTTGATAAAAACTGTACTTCTCAGTAGAGTGGCTAGGGATACTGAACTTTACAACTATTTACGAGAATCAGCCATCTAAATATATTACCTCAGAATTTGAGAGTTCATTATAACAATTGAGAATAGGCACATATTGATGTAATGTTGAAACGTTAAGTTACATTGGGCTTGATTAGAATGTATTATTAATTATATTTTTCCTCTTACAAGTTTGTACAATTGGGAAAAAGGTGAATGAACAATTAAAGAGTGGTAACATTAAAAAAGCCGTACTTTTTTATATTGATTACTTTCTGTTATAAGCTCACTGTTCATATATTGATGCTATATGAAAAATTATGACATTTTTTACGGATTTAAAGAACAGGCGACTGATAAATATTAAGAAAAATAAGAAAAGAATCTTGGATATCTTAAATGAAATTGAATTTTTATTATACTGTATGATATACACTCACTTTATTAAAACCAGGTGTACTTGGTTTGTGCACCACGATACTATGTGTAGCTATAACAAAAATAAAAAATAAAACAAAAAGAAAAATAAGCCTATCAAGACTAGCAACAGTACTATAAGACTGCCATAACCATGCTCTTATTGGAACAGATCAGAAAGATATGATCAAATAAATTTATGTATATGTACAATATATATATATATATATATATATATATATATATATATATATATATATATATATATATATATATATATATATATATATATACAAAAATTCAAATAAAAATACCTAAAACACTATATAATAGGTTGTGGAATTCTATTCAGCTGTAAAAGCGACGGCCGCTAATAAATTGGTATCAGCAGCTCAAGTACTTTTAACGTGAAAGCCTTAAATTCCGAAAACTGGGTTGACGACAGTCTTTTATAGCTCTACAATAAATTGTTACTTAGAAACCAAAGATGGAATCGTGTTAGCATTAGCATGAGAAGCAGCAGAAGGGTTGAAAGAGGGTAAAAAAGTACACATCAGAAAAAAGTGCTAACTGAAATTTAAACCTAGAAAGACTAGCTAACAGTATTATAAGACTGCCATGACCATGCCTTTATTGAAACAGATCGGAAAGATATGAACAAATAAATTTAATTTAACAATATTCAGAAAAAAGTTTGAAACCTGGTAATTTTCAAACCAGCGAATATGGTGTCTCTAATATGCATCGGCAATCTTCATCGAACATGTGAAGGCGTTTTGGTTAATACATTTTATCCCTTTGGTGATATTTAACTGCGTCGCCAATGCATTTTTATCATGCGGCAAGTATATTATTGCTACATTAAGCAATACACATCGGAAAACGACACCTAAAAGACGTAGTTCATCATTGTCACCATAAGCTTGTGACACAATGGCTATCTGATGGCCATGTGATTACCACATGGTAAGTATGTGGTTAATACTTGTTAGCACATATAGCTTATACACAATCAAACCAAGGACACAGTCATAAAGGAAGCGTATGTTCACAACTTATTTAACCACATCGTATTCACATGTAGATAATTGACAATGTAGGAAGTAACTACTATGTTAGTGTAATTCAGTCATAATATATTTTGCTGCTTGTTAAAAGCACAGCATGTGACAATACCATTCTGCAGTATGATGTTACCATATGGTTACCATATGGATATAGAAACCATATGGTAAACATGTGTTTAAGCACAAAACTGAAAGTATACTTATCACCATATTCCTAAACCTATCACCATACCATACTTGGTAAAATACATGTTAATGATGCATGGCAACTGCATGACAACCATATAGTAAGCACATTTTAAAACTGATTGGGATATTACCAAGTGTATCGCAAGCATGGAATCCATATATATTTTAGGCGTGGTTTGACAGAATGTAACCAAATCATTAAATGTCGCGATGTGACAATATATATCATAATTAACACTTGACAAGCCTTTGGCTTGCAAGGGTTATATGAATTTGTGCGAGCAAAATTCGTCCTTTTTTTCTTCTTGACACTTTTTCCGATTTTTTTTGTCTTCTTCTCCTCTGACACTATGGGCCCTACGACCATGAAACTTGGGACTTGATCTGAACATGTGCATGTCACTTTTTATTTTCGTCTTTGATTTCGTTTTCTTTGTTAAAACACCATGTAAAAAGAGTGTATTTTTTGCAAGTAAATGCGTAGCATTTAACCCACATCACACACAGTTGCACAGTGAGCTTTGTGCGAGCTCTCACTGCGTAAATAGCTAACACGGCGTATGCTAGATCAGTCAATAAAACCTTAAGTCAACAGAAACCAAACACTACTCGGCTTATAAGACATATTCAAGCTTTGTTGTTTGCAATATATTATTCAAGAAATAACCCATTGGAGGAAGTATTTTTGCGTTTTAATTTTTGTCAAGTGTTTAACATTTCGCTAGCGAAGTGAGGTTCTAGTCATAGTTATCACATGGTCTCGTATGGTTGGCGCCAAATGATGGTGCGGATTTGAACCTATAAACATCACGACTTAGTCAGCCATATTGTAATAACATGTGTTAACACATGTTATCACTTATATGGTTTAATGCCAAATGTGTTTGTCCACATGTTTACCATGCTGTTACCCCACATTCACAATTTATTTATTTTAACTTATGGTAACCTTACGGTTTCCGTGTGTCGTTAACTACACAGTTTAATAAATCAGATCATGGGGTGTGTTCGTTAACACGTATCAAAGATAGCCTGGCTCGTAAAACAGAAGAACAGGTGAAGTGAGGACTCAATTTATTACTCCTGTCAATGCTAAATGTTTGACTTACGTCAGTATGGAATTCTGTTATAGTTATTATCATTCCACATTGCACTCCTAAGTACAGAGTTAAAAGCATCCGAGACTGGGGTTAAACTTTGAATTAAATTGTGTATAAACAATGTCGAATCATGTTGCGTACTGTGGGAAGTAAGTGAAACATAATATCAAGAAGAATAGTTAAAAAGCCCAAAAGACAAAATTCAGAATTTCAAAAACAGCCCAAAAAGAATCGATTTTCAAATGAAATATTATAGGTACTTTTTCTTGAACGGAGTTGTCCAGATGCTAGATGTCTCATCAAATGGCATGTTACCATCATTGCAGAATCAGCGTGTGATGGGTCCAAATGCAAAATATTTCTTCTCAGCACATGTCCGGTTTTTCCAATAAGTTTGCCAAACTCGGTGCTCTTTGCTTTTATTGCTGGCACCATATTGTTAATAAGAAGTAATTTGACATAAAATCACTCGAGATTTTTTCTTGTCAATATATTTTATGACAGAAAAACGTACTGAATGACTCGTGTCTCTACTTTTGGCACTTGTAAAAAGTAATAACAGAATATAAGACACCTGGTCATTTATCTGTACGGGTAAGGATACGCCATCGGCCAAAGATGCCCATAAAAGGAAGCACTAGCTGTTGTGTTGCTTGCATAGAACAACATACGGTGTAAACATGTTATATATATATATTCAATAGCCGATATCATTTACTGATAATTGATAGCTCAAGAATGAATTCAACAGTTTCATTCCTTACATCTCCAACTTTATTTTAGGAAAGCAAAAATTCAAGTAATGATTAAAAACGTAGATAAAAGTGAAAACAAAGTATGAGGATAGATTTCAATATAGTACTTTTTATATACAGCTTAGCAAAATATCAAACCGTATATTAATTTTCAATCATTCTTACACAGCTAGGCTACTTTGATATTATTACAGGTATAAATGATGACATTAATTCATGTCACTTGAAATATAGTGTATTAATTAGGCCGTAATGATAGCAAAGTCGGATTATAGCAAAACAACTAATGTCAAAGGACTCGACATAGCCAAGCCTCTATAATCAATTAAAGAAACTGTTAAAAAGTAATTTGTTTTGCAGGTATGGTCAATTGTGCTACAGATATTTCCGTTGGCAAATAAATTTTATTGTGTAGGTTTTTATGGTGATGGGTGGATCTTGAGGCTAAGGGCGACCTACTTGATTTTATAGTATTGCGCTTGACGTTCCTCCACAGTCTGTGAAAAGCTACTCCTTTTTGACAAAATCAATTAGTTATTTTTTACATTTTCAGGAGTCCTTTTCAGAAACAAAATAGTAAGTGTTAGAATCATAGCCAAATATGTTGTTTTTTTTTTAGATATATAATACAATATTTGTTTATAGAAAAATCAAGAACCTAGATATGTACACGGTGCCTTGATATATAGGAAAATAAAGAAAGGCAGGGAGACAGAAGTGGAAAAACCGAGCATGGTTCTCCCTGGTTATTAAATGGGCAGTACCTAATGTTCAAATCGATGCGATGAAATCAAGACAGCCAATGAAATGTATGGTAGTGACTGAGGTGAATAACGCTAAGTTTCTAGGATACCTCTAAAAACCTAATGATAAATACTGCTGCAATAAAATGCTGTAACTGATCAGAAATCAATTTATATTAAGATGATTAACGGAACAAAGGTTTGCTCTAAAATCTTCCCCGGCTTTTGCCAGGCCAGTGCTTTTCTGGTGCGTAAAAGATAATACACAGTTGAACGCCCAGTTGATAGAATGAATGTTTTTCGGCCTAAAATACGTCATAAGCTCGTGTTTGAACATTTTAGTGGATTTGCCAGACGGATGAGAAAGAACAAAATAAATTTGAATACACATAAGGCTGTCAGATTAAGGTTTCATTTTATAGCATAATCTGTCCAGGAAAACACCTATACTTGCTGTTGGATATGTTGTACCTTTGACAAGGAAGAATAATTTTCGTTTCAAACGAAAACCTAAAATATTTCGGGTTTACACAGATTTGACAGCGAAAAACTAGCAAGTACATCATCACAAAGACAAGAAGTTTTAATTAAAAGAACTATTGCACAATGAGAGAGATACAAGTGATTTTAATTTCAGGATTTATAATCATAACCGGGTTATTTACGCAACTGGCTTTTGCTGAACTTGAGGTTAGTATCCTTTAAATTTGAGAGACATGTAATTTCCAGACACCATAAAATAGTCTTCGTTCGCTCCAGGAAAGATTTCTAGCCTTCATGGCACCTTCAGTTGCTTGCAAAAATGAAGCTTTTAGCTTTTTTTAGATAATTTAAAATTGTTACTATGCTCGATGGCATAAATTGATATGTTGACTTCCATGGTTAGGGACGCTAAATGGGGTTCTTCTGTGGGGATTTCAATTTGTTTGACCCCCAGACAAATTTTGGATCAGTGAATTATATTTTTTCTTTCTTATAAATATGTGTGATGTAATTCTTCTTTATTGTTTTACATCTATCAATTATTGATGTTACGTAATTGGATTGATGTTACGTAATTGTACTGATGTTGCGTAATTGTATTGATGTTAAATAATTGTAAATATATTAATTAAACATTGGCGGTACAAGAAATTTATAAAAATCCCACCTGCGTGTTTATTTTCGTGTTCACAGGACGGCTTGAAATCATAAATTGCCGTTTAGGTCCGCCCACTGACCTAGACGGATTTATGAATAAGCCGTCCCTCTGATTTGATTGGTCTAAAATTATCTGTACTCAATGAGGGTAGCTGTTAAGCATTCAGCAACCTCATTCATTTTACTCTCCTCGCGTGTAACACATTTTATATAATTAAGCTAAGAAATAAATTTGTTTAAATCCCTCCTCCGCCCCATCGCCTCCATATATTGTTTTGTTACGGTGGGGGATTTCAATTTGTTTGACCCCCAGACAAATTTTGGATCAGTGAATTATATTTTTTCTTTCTTATAAATATGTGTGATGTAATTCTTCTTTATTGTTTTACATCTATCAATTATTGATGTTACGTAATTGGATTGATGTTACGTAATTGTACTGATGTTGCGTAATTGTATTGATGTTAAATAATTGTAAATATATTAATTAAACATTGGCGGTACAAGAAATTTATAAAAATCCCACCTGCGTGTTTATTTTCGTGTTCACAGGACGGCTTGAAATCATAAAAACATATTCTGTTTGTGCATGTCAAATAAAGCTTGCATGAGTGCTTCTTAGATATGGGGAATGTCAAAACCCTGGGGTTCGGGTGAGCATACCTTGGGACGGTGGGGGAGGGGGGGGGGGCAGTCAGGGATTGAAGAGGTATACGGCACTCGCGTCCCCAAAAATGGTCAGACTGGAGATGAGACACTGTTTTGTTTGCTTTGGAACTGAACATTAAAAACAATCCACACTTCACCCACTAGTTTGAAATTGTCTCCGGAAAACCCTGCAATTACACAGGAAATTCCAACCCGGTTTACCACTACAGGTATATTGTACTTCATGCCGGGACCTCATGGTCTGTGCCACACACGGTAATGTCCTAGTGTGCCTTCTCTGTATCACCGAGAAACCTCGCCCTGAAGTCGGAAAATGAACTAGCTGGTTTAGCCGCACCCGGGACATCTCCACAGATGTTGTCAATCCAAGACTGAACTTTCAAGATAAATTTTATTTGCAAACTTCCTCAATTTACTTTAGGAATGAAATTAAAGACACAAGGCTTAAAACCGGAGTAGCATTTACTTGAACACCAGATTCGAATTAAATTGTACACCGTTCTTATTCCTGAGACAATCTGCCGTTGATCTGCATTTTGGAGTAAATTGTTTTGTATGAAAGATATACAACTTAAAACGTGATCTGAATAGGGGGTGGGGGCATGCTACTCCAGGTTGGTCGAAGCTGAATCTTACCACTCTTCGCTCCAGTCCCGACCGGTAAGATAGACTAGTCAAGCTTCCCCTGGTACAGCAGGTAGTGTTCCGGACTTTGGTACCCTTTTCCAGACACCACACGAGATGGGAGAGCATTCGCAGTTATCCTGCCGTGACAGCTGGATCCACAACCTCAGCTTCACATTTTTTGCACCGTATACTTGTGCCAAGTGTTTCCATCAAGTGTTCTGGGGAGAAAAGCAGCTGGTATTTGATTGGAGCAATCCACTTCTTCTCCACGATAAGAGTAATCTCAGCAAAACGTACGAACCCGATGCCGATAAGGCACATTCACAGGTTGTCTGTATTCTTTACTAATTGGAATGCTGTAATAAAAAGAAAGGGACTTGAAAAAGTTTTCACTTATTACTGCTGTTTTAGAGAAATCGTGTAATTTTGTAGTTTGTAGCGAAAAAGTGATTGAGTTGAAATTTATATATTTATATCATTCTCTGAAACAAGCGACTATTCATATGAAAGCAGCATAAAAATAAGCAATTTAAGAAGGAAAAATGATGTAGAGCTTGTTAATGCCGAAAAGAAAGAAAAAGGCAACAAGTAACAATTTCTAAACCACTAATCGTAGGGCTTTTTACCACTGGACGAAATTCATTGCAAGTTTGAAAGTTTAAATTTGTATTATTTTAAACGTTCAAAACTGGTTCATTTATACATTTATATAGCCATACGATAACAGAAAATAAGAAGTTAAAGCTCATTTTTAACGGGTAATAAAATGTTACAGAAGGAAGTGATTAGTTTTATCTTGGTTTATGTTGAAAAATTTTGGATTTTGCACTTAAGAAATGTCACTTAACGGTGATACGAGTTTTGAGTTGGCGCATTTCTAGCCCTTATACCTCAGTAATAATCACTTAATGGTCTTAAGGTATACTTTTTCACCAGGACGTCAGGGGATGGGGGTGAGGTGGAGCGGCGGTAGGCAATGCTATTCTTTCCACATCTTGTAAATACAACATTTAAAAGTCTTAGTTCTATCAAATCTACAGCTTGAAATATATATATATATATATATATATATATATATATATATATATATATATATATATATATATATATATATATATATATATATAATTTCCCAACTGAACCTGAAACCTATGGCAATCGTGGACTGTGAATGAACCACGCTCTTGTGAATTCATTACAATCCTGCAAACACTTGCAGCAAGTACAGAATACTCATGCCTCATTAACTATCTCTGGTATAATACACTAAAAATATATCAGATATAACATAATAAAACAAATATCATGGCTACTGGGACCACTGGGTATCACAAGTATTATCATGTGTGTCCAACAGCCACGGGAAAATGGAATAATGTTCAGACCAGACGCGGTCCGCGCGGGGTTCTAATTTCATTTTAAAAGGGGGGCTAATTTTCATTTAGTACACCTGCAAAAAGGGGTATTCTTTCAGTACTGCCATCCAAGTTTGGTTAAAAAAGGGGCATTTTTCGAAAATTAGCACTGTGCGTTTAGGGGTAATTGTAAAAAGTCATGGAGACCAGTGGTGAATCCCACCCCCCCCCCCTCCCGGGAGCCTGGCCTTCTTTCCTCTGGATTTATTTGATCAGTTCCATTGTGATTACGCACTCTTTGTTATGTCTGAAGTATAATCGTATCACGTGAATATTGTACAGGTTTGCAAAGATTTCCTGTCTACACACGAGTGCTCCAAATGGAGAGAGTGCTGTTCCTCGGCCAGGCGCTGCTGTGTCCAGAATAACAAGCGTGTTGTTTCCGGTGAGCATTCAACAAACTTGTAACCACAGTAAAACCTGCCTACACCGGACAATGGGAGGGACTGGCGGATGTTGTCCGGTATATAGAGGTGTCGGTATTTCAGGGGTCATGTAAACCAATGGGGAAAAACGGGACTGAGAATTCTTGTCCGGTATTGACAGTTGTCCGGTATTTCAGGTTTTGCCCAGAATGAGGTTTTCTTGTACTTGTGATTGGCTGGAATCGGTTTCTGTACACAATTCTGATATTGTTATATAATTAACACTTGGCAAGTCGAACACTTGCAAAGATGATATGGAAGTTGTACAGGGCCACTGTTTCGCCCCTTTTTTCTCTTTACTGGTCCGTCATTTTGTCTTTACTACCTCTCTGACCATATTGAACCTGGGACTCTCAAATTCCTCAGGTCTGGAGATATGCTCCTCGCCTTTCGTTTTCGCCTTTGTTTTCATTTTCATGATCAAAACGAGAAGCTAAAAAGAAAAAAAAAACAACTGATTTTTTGTGAAGAAATACAAAGCGTAAGGCTGCAGCAAGATTTTCACAAGCTCAGATGAAACCGACATTTTTGTCTGGAAATATTCCATCATGTGATTTCTTCTTTCATAAACAATAGCTTCCACACGGAGTAGAATGTGGTTTATTTATACCATGTGGATAATACACAGAACTTTCGTACTTGGATTGCCGTCCTTTGACTTCTCAAACACCGTTAAATTTTTGTTCCAGAGCCCAACATTTGTCCAGCAACTTGGGATGGTGTCGCATGCTGGGACTCCGCCTTGCCCAATCAACTACTTTCGCAGCCATGCC
Source organism: Protula sp. h YS-2021 (assembly GCA_949752745.1). Taxonomy (NCBI): domain Eukaryota; kingdom Metazoa; phylum Annelida; class Polychaeta; order Sabellida; family Serpulidae; genus Protula; species Protula sp. h YS-2021. The sequence continues at coordinate 22,682,634 of OX457031.1, read as the reverse complement.
CGACATATTTCGAGCACCCGGAAATAGCATGGATATCACGTAAATAGTCTTCACCTTACTTTAGTTTAACAGATCTTTGAACCAACCCAGAGGATAATATGATATTTATAATTGTATTTAATTATAATTAAAATAAGTATCTGTTACTATTTTACGCTTAGTGATGAACTTTAAACTGGGAAACGTTTGCACAAAAGGTGAAATAGTAATTAAGTGACATGTTTTGTTGGAAACTGTGGAAACTGTGCAATAACCCCCCCCCCCCTTACGGATTACATATCTCCTGGATTAAAACTATTTATTAGTGATTTGCTTCCTCTAGAGGGACCAACTCACATATTCTCTTAACCAAGCCCCATCTCTCTTTAGTTATCACCACTAAACCCTTTTTACCATTTTGCTTTTCCAGTTAGATAAAAGGAAATCCTTAATTCAGCAAAAATGTCATATTTCCAGCCTTTGAATTTTTCTAGCGGCTGCCACAAAACAATGTGAGGAGAATGGAACTTGGTACACCCACCCGACGCATGGGTTGGAAATGAGTGATTACAGGCAGTGCATCGATGTTTCGGTTAGTGTTTTGTTTGTTTAGTATTGATTGTGAATACTTTTGAGGTTAAGATATAAAAAAATTAAAATAAAAATAGTTGTGTAGATCATTAGGACAAAATGAGGACGTTACGTCAAAGAATATTTTCTAAATAATAATTCTCGGAAGAGTAAAGCAGACAACATTTTTATCAGAGAATGTGAATTCAAAATTTACATTTTAAATGTTCCATGAAAGGTACAGTACTACATTTAGGCCGTTTTGTCAGTGCTGGCAGAGACGCCATATTTGAGTTATTTTAATTTTTGCCCCGACCATCCCAGGCCGGCAAACGTACTTGGTCCTACTAATCAGTTTTTTTAATGCAACCAGAAAAGTTTGCCAAAGCATAGCAAATTTGAAAATTTCTTCTTAATTCAAAAAGTTCTCAGAGGGAATTCGAAAATATCATTAAATATTGCCTCAGAACTGGTCTTCAGTAATGTGCATCAAAACTCAAACAAAAACTTTCAGGCTACTTGAAATATTTCCTTTGTTTCTGTTTTTTTTTTCAGATCAATGAAAAAATAATCAAGATCAGCCTAATCGTTGGGATGACTTGTAAATCATTAAGCATACTGTTCCTTGTTGGAGCAATCGTTTTAACATTGAGTTTGAGGAACCTACGAATGGAACTCAGCCGAAATATCGACACCAAAATGCATTTCAACTTGTACCTTGCTCTGCTCTTTATGAGCGCATCGTGGCTTGTCATGGATGGAGTTCATCTTGTGAAATTATTGGATCCTTATAGGATTAATAATCAGGTAAGTCTCCTTGTTATTGAGGCTGAATTTAGAGCTGAATTTATAAGTCTTCGAGCTTCTTCCTAAAAAATTTAGATGCAAATTTGAATCTGAGAAAAAATGTCCTCAAAGACAAAGTGTACGCTGTTAGGGCGTCCACAATATGAAACTATCATAAAACGTCATCATAAGTGAACACCTCCTCCAATCCTGATATATATATATATATATATTTGAAGAGAAACAAGTCTATAAGTCTATTGTCAAATGTTACCGAGATCTAAGGGATATAATAACCTCCTTGTGTTTAGATTTTATATTAGTATCAAATGTATTTTTAAATGTACGAATTGTCTACAGTGTGGCTTTTTAAATCAATTGTTTAGTAAAATAGAGGAATTGACGTTAGTTGCTTTACATTTTTGTCTTTATTTATTTATTTTTTCATTTGTGAGTAAATTTACAGTCCTCAATGAAGCTGTCGAGACTGGCAAACACTCGTGTAAATAAAATAGTTTGCGTAGAAAATTTACCTCTGAGTGTTAATAAAAGACTGCTTTGAAATGAGAAAAATTGAAGTCTCTATGTAAGCCGCAATGTGTAAGCCGCAAGTAACATAGGAAGTTAACTTCATACGCAAGGTGTCTAATCTTGAAAGATAGAAAGCAGCAGGACTTAGACGTACCGATATACATAGGATTGACTGCCAGTCGCACATTAATTTAATTCAACAAAATAAAAATATAACACAAAACGAACATCTTTTAAAAATGACTAAGTTCAAGAGTTTCTTGTGTCAAGAGCGAAGCAGAGTTGAAATTTGACCAAAAATATGTTTGTTTCCAAAGTTTTCGTTTCTCAGTGATAGTTTTGTTTGTAGATAATGTTTCAGTCATACATGAAATAAACTGAAGAAAAAACGTAGAAAATCATTCGACAAGTTACGGTTGTACATCTACCATTACCTTGGTTCGCTGTCTTAAGTCAAGTTTGCATTTCTTTCAGGTGTGGTGTCGGATTGCGCACAGCATAGCCAAGTATTTTCTCTGTGCGTCTTACATGTGTCTGTTTTGTGAAGGTTTACATCTTTACAGACGTTTCACTAACATTATGGATCTTGGCTTTAGGGATGGAGCTTTCAAATATTATATCATATCCTGGGGCAAGTATCGATGTGGGATTTTTGTGTGTAGGCATCCGGAAACAAATAACTGGTTGAGCTGATGGTCAGTCAAGATTTCTTACTACTGGTCCAGTAGAAAGTTTGTCACCATGGTGACGTTGCCTGGTTTTATTGACAAGACGTGATTCATCAAGTACCTAATAAATTTTGACAAATTTATTGCCAGTTGTTGATTAGTTTAGGCTGTAAATTTGTTATTTTTTTTTTCAAATTAATGCCAAAGACACACACACTTGTTACAACTTTATCATCTTTTTGCTGACAGATGACACCAGGTCTTCTATAAATTACAAGCATGTTGTGATAAATATCAAACAAATTATTGATGAAAATTTGTTACTTTAAGCATCGTCAAATGCCAAACCAAAATTGTCTATTTCTGTTTAAATCGATTACTTTTGACGATGCATTATTTCGTATTTACCGTATATGCATTGGTTGTCTAACTAAATTATATGTGATTTTTAAAATTCATTTTGTAGTTTTACCTTGCGTATTCGTTACTGCCTATATTATTGCCAGAATACTTACCAACAACACAAGGTTTGTTGCTGATACTGCCTCTATTTACACGTAATAAGGAAAGAGCAACTATTAACCGCCTATTTAACAGTTTTTGATCTCATATAGATCCATACTCCAAATACTTATAAATCTGGAACTAAAGTATCATATTTGCTATAGGGGGTATAAAAATAACATTTTTGAACTTCCATTTCGAGCTTAACTCTGTAAAAGCCACTTGTTGTTCTAGTTGCTGGATTGACTATGATCTCGGTTATCTGGAGCTGATTTATTTCATACCCAACTCTTTAACATATTTGGTAAGAATAAATCGGACGAGTTTAACAGAAGAAGAATAAGTACTTGTCTTTTGCTCTATCCATCTATCTATCTATCTATCTATCTATCTATCTATCTATCTATCTATCTATCTATCTATCTATCTATCCATCTATCTATCCATCTATCTATCCATCTATCTATCTATCTATCTATCTATCTGTCTATCTATTTATCTATCTATCTGTCAATCTATCTATCTGCTATCTCTCTGTCTGTTTATCTATATGCCTATCTGTCTATTCGTCTATCTGCCTGTCTATCCATCTGTAAATCTCTCTGTCTTCTGGTTGTTCTGTCTGTTTTTGTTTTTCATTTTCAAACTTTCAACCCAAGTTAGTACTTAAAGGGAAATGCTGGTATCTCTGCGCCATCTAGCGACCAAAATGCTCATTACATTGAATATCGCTGAGTTTAAATCCATGTTTACACAGTATAAATAAATACTAAATCCGTCTAGATCGAAACATTCTTTTCAAAGACAAATAGAGTCGTGTCCAGAAATGGTCTGTATTGATATTTTGTTCCTAGAAGGACCTGTGTAATATATTGTCTATTAAAATCATATTACACTGTTTTCACCATTTATCAAATGGGATTTTGTCAAAAAGATTGTATAATTCACTTATTGATAGGGTGACATATATTTTTTATTTGCTTAAAACATTTCGTATGATGTGTTCTTCAAACAGAGAAAAAATGAGGCAATTGCCAATTATGATTATGTGTGAATTTTGCATTTTGATTGAAGTTTCTTGGTATTCCCAATGGTTTCTATAGTAAAAGTACGCGACATTTCGGTATGAAGGAAATGTCATTTGTAGGTGAGACACCAGCATTTCCCTTTAAAATTAAAAGTTGAAGCCGTACATCTCACGAAGATCCAGATCATAAATATTCTCATTACTTAATTAACTGCGTAAATAATTTCTTCTCTAGTGATTACACACACAGATATATATATATATATATATATATATATATATATATATATATATATATATATATATATATATATATATATATATATATATATATATATATATATATAGTCATTTTTAATTTCAGTGCAATCTTTATTTTCTAATACGGATTTTAATATCCGTGTGCAAATCTCTGAGAACGGACACGCGTGACCGTTTCAGTAAAGTTATGAGGTACATCTTCAGACTATTCAATGATTTTTTATATATTTCAGAAATGAAACGAAGTTTAGATTTATTGTTGCTGTTTTGAATATTTACGTGTTATGACACATGAGAAAACATAAACATTATATTGTTTGCTCTGTAAGAAAATGGAAAACACAGTTATTCTTGAGATTAAAATCAACAAGTATTTTACACAGTAGTATCGAAACTATTCTCATATGGAAAGGTAAATCCACGCTCTTTTCGCGAGCCTTGTAAAGGAATTGGCTGTTTAAACCATTTTCTAACTTTCCAGGCAATCAATACGGGCGCTCTTTTATCTGATACCAATTTTTGGACTACAGTTTCTATTTCTTGCGTACCGTCCAATGTGGCCGCCGTATGAAATAATCACAGCCGTTTGTATTGGTCTCCAGGTATGCTATACATTCTTGATCAATTTTTAGGGAACAGTATACATTAACTAGTACACGTAGCTAAGATACATTATCATCAATTGAACAAAACAAACCTTATTTGGATTGGTCGCATTCTTAATTCAAATACCGAGTAGTTTTGAGAAATACACGTTCTTAAAGGTGCATTAGGATTTTTTTCTTTATAGGGTGTTTTCGCAACAGTTTTATATTTTTACACCAACCGTGACGTAAAGACTGAGTTCAAGATTCTCTGCGCTTCAAAATCTACAGATAACTTTGAATCTGATTTATCTTTGAAAACAAATGCCAATGGAATGAACCGTCAACGTAACTGTAGTTTAGCTTCTACTGTTGTGACCACGGCTACGTACACTCCTGCTAGACGTCGCTCAAGTTCCGCATTGTCAAAATTTGGTGTTTCTGACATTTTAAAGAAATTTTCGGGTCGCCAAGCTAATCCTTCCACGTGCAAAACAAGCCGTGAGCTTGAGATAAATTGTGACAGTTCTCAAGAAGAGATGCAATGTTATGAGTTTAAAAAATTGGACCAGACACGCAGTGCTAACGGTTACAAGCCAGAAACTATCGCTACAAATGGCGTAAGAAAAAATAAAATAGAAATACGTATCAAGCACGGTTCGTGGAATGGTATGCCTTCGCAGTACAGTGACAGGTCTCCGGAGGGTAAACCAATTATAGACCTCATCTACCAGAGAAGTAATTCGTGCGACACCGAAGCAGGAGAGGATCCTGAATCACAAATACTGAAATGCACCTGGAACAACTCTGAAATTGTTTGTCAGGACAAAGCCTATTTAACTGAACCTTTGACTCCTATTTTAGAAAGAAGGCTATCCGCGGAATCACGACAAGGCTTATGATGTTTTATAAATACATTTTCAAAAATAAAATTTTAGGAATATATTTAAAAATATAGTAAAATTACTATAAAATGTCCATATTATTAACACTTTATTCAGTTGATTTGAATTAACCGACTGTGTGTTTGGTTGTGGTATGTTAAAAACAAAGTAATTTTTGTAACAGAATTCTTATCATGCTCAGGTGCCTTTTAAGAAAGACTTCTATTGAAATTCGAAGTGATTCTACCAAAAATATGATTCTTAACCTTTAAAAATTAAAGTTGCGCCAAAGGCAACAAGTAATATCCCGGCAAACACCCACTTGCAATACACTTGTGTCTCATTCCACATCTATTAGACGAGCTGCCTCAGAGCTTTTTCTAAAAAGTCACGTAAATTCCGCCATATCCACACCTGTTTGCACATTATCACAAAGCACTTGGATTATCAAAAAGCAAAGGGCTTGGCAACAAACAACACCAGACTTTAATCCAATCGACCCTACTAGCACCCCATGAAAAAGAATATTAAAAGGTTGCGTGACGCAGCGAAGTGCATGGATGTGTTTATAAAGATGTCGAAATAATCCAAGAGTTGTACAAAACGAAATTGACATACTCAGCTGTTTTAAAAACAAGTGGAGGTGAACTCGGTTAGATGGGTTTAAAAAAGACATTTTTCATGGTTTCCCGCAGCCCTTCATATAAAAACAATGATAAACATTCCCCCTCTTAATCAATATATCGGAGAATTCGTATCCATTCTGTTCAATTCTGAGGCAAAAGATGCCTTAGATGTTGTGTTTTATCGATAGTAATTTTACACCGCACATCAGTGATAGCAAAGCATGAATAACCTTAGCTAGCGGAACAGCAAACAGTGTGCCCTTACGCAAGCAGTCATGGCTTGTTTTGTGCGGCGTGTTGCTTGACGTAAGAAATATCATGGCTATTGGTGACATGGCAGGTTACATCACAGGATAGGGTGTATAGTCTACTGTATTACATTTTCTCCCCAATTCTTAACTTCCTACTTCCCTTCCTCTTTTTGGGTCGGTTTGGAATATTTGAATTCATTCATCCATATTTTTTTTAAAATAAAAGACATCAGTGAGCTGTAGGAATCCCCGGACCTAATTGATCTTTCCAGCTAATTTTCATATTCCCTTAATATTTTTTTTCAAATAAATCGAGCATCCTTGTCGTTTTGAAGACTAAGAGTCCACTCCCCAAATTACTTTATTGAGCTGACTTACATTCGCATTAATCCGTGTTGCTTTTTGCAAAGGTTTATGTAGACAGTCTGATACGTGTCTAAGTGTATCAATTTGCTCAGAAGAAGCGAAGTGCCGTTCTTTGTTTTGTTTTCACATAGACTAGTTAAAATGCTTACAACCTACTCATACATTATGCTTTACAAAACGTAAAAATAGTTCAAATGTGCAATGACCTGAATAAAATTATGAATAATAGTTATAAAGATGTTCTAAAAACACTTAACTGAAGACAGTTTACTGGGATCGCGAGAATAGTAGGCTATTTGAACATACCAATGGTGTTTTTTGTTCCCAATATTTTTATGCATCATTTAAGAAATGTTAAAACTGTTATTGAGCGTTCTGTAAACATTTAAAAGTAAACAATGTGGCTTTTTCTATTTTGCAATGTATTGGTTAAGTTTGATCTTCAAAATTTTGGCATTGAAAATAAAGCACACCATTCTTAATTTCGTTTTTCATAATCATTCTTCATTGAAACCTTCATTCGTAATCATTCTGATAAATTAGGGTTCCTCTCAGTAACTAGAAATACCATTGCTCGATCTATTTGTTGGCAGCTATATCTTGATTCGAAAAGTATTTTTTACACAATTTTAACGTATATTTAGCCCTCAATTCACCTGTCAGAGAAAGGTAATATATGGACAATGCAGATGCTGGTGCATGGATTGTGGGAGCTAGAGTTTTGTTGGAACTGGTACCCATTTTATCAGTGCATCTTTGAGATGTAGGATTCCCACGATCTCACAAGATATGCTACGGTAGCAGTTTTCAATTTCAACATTCATTTCTTTCATGAAGTTGTAGTTATAGAGTGATACAGCTATCACGCAAATATAACACATGAGTCAAGTGAAAAACCTTAATTTAATATCTTTACTGATTAAATTCGAACATAATATTGTTTTACATATTCAAATGCTGCGTTTGTTTGGAATTTCTGCACTTAATGTTTTTCAGTGCCAGGTAAACTATTTGATGCTCTTTACAGTTTACGTTTGTATTTTTCGTTGTTTTGTGGATTGAACTTAAATGGCGCTAAGACACTGTTAGTTAAAGGTCATCCAACGACTCACACTTTTAAGGCTGCATTTTTAACCAGCAGTGGTTCAAAAGGAACGTACATAGATGTATTACCTTCGCACATATGTCATTTTAAAAAAGCCTGCTTTTCGCCAGCTGTTAAATGTTACAAGTTAGCCAGTCAGCTATTTAAAAAAAATAGTAGCTTACTCAGAATGCAATAAATTAATAAATTTGTTCCGGTATATGTGTTCCTTTCTCAACCTAGCACAATGACCTATCTGTTCTTTGCATTTGCTAACTTACCCCGATACAGTCAAAAGTATTGTGTTGTGACTTTTTAAGAACCATATAAACTAAAAACATTTACTTCAATATAATTTTGAGCAAATATATGTGTTGCTTCTGCTAAATAGTTATAATGTTAGATTTATAGGAAGATCTGTTCTTCAGGTTTGCAATTTAAATGACAGTATTGCCATTTCATTGACCTGTTTCTTGCTAGTTAGCTGGGGTTTTTATTGAGTAACATATATTTAAAGGCATCCACTGTTGGATGACATCATCTCCATATTTTATCTGAGAATGTCTTCGAAATCGGAAAAGGTATTAAAACTCAAATTTATTTGTTTTGCAAACTAAAGTCAAACCATATCTATAGATTAAACTACAATGAATGATATATTAAGGTGACAATCAAAAGCGAAAGCTTGTAATTCAAATGTTGATAGACCCAGAACGTTGAAAATTATAAAGTACTAACCAGAAGTTATTTCCTCTAGATTGGGTTGAAATTACGGACAATAAGAGCAAAGAACGATTGTGGCAAGAAATATAATCATTATACACATATTGACAATAAAATGAAACTAAAATAAATTTCATAATTTTCTAGAACTGAATAATATATTTTTTATTATGGTACAAAGTTCCACAGATGGCAGTTGCACCCAGTGACATTTGATATAGTTCCAGAAAAAGTAGTCAAAATCTCGAAACATTTGATATGTTAGTCTTAATCTTCAAAAGGAGAGGAGAGGAGAGTAACCCTAAATTGTGCATGATTTACTTGTGCTATTTTTTCACTTTTTAGTAATGTTCTGTACTTTCCAATAATTTTGCCGCAATAACAAATGGTCTTGGAAATTGTTTAGCAAGGTGTTATTTTTTGCTCTTTCCACTTTTAGCAGCGGGTGCAAAAGAGAAAATAAAGGTTCGATGAAACGTCGCCTTTGGAGAATTAACGTTGGTTATGAATTGTTTTCCAATGTTGCGCCTCAGTTTGACGGCAATTTGGGCGTTTTCTAAGAGCAGACTAATCAAAACTTTCCCAGGTTTCAATGAAGGTTGTTTAGTGACAACATCTTTGCACATATCAAGTGACTGTAGATTTCAGATTCATGTAAGTTTATCGCCTTTTCTGTGAGTTGCAAAAAAGAATCATATTACGTCTCGGTGAGTGATAAAAATACATTCTTTCTTTCATTTTCTGGGTCTTGTGCCTGCACGATAGCTTTGTGGGTAGATAATATTTCACATTTGCTAGTTTTTTCATTGGTTCTTAAAAGCGTGGTCTTCCTTCATCCGCAGGAGTTTTATAGGTTCTAGGGTTTCCAAAAAACTTTCTTCTAGGCTGTCTGCAGGCAGTCTGTATACAGGACCGAAAAAAACGCACTTTGCTTGCAATGGTTTTTGTTCACACTCTCTCGTATGTTATTTTGTACAGCTCGCTATCTGCGCACAAATTTCGGTTTAATGTTTGATATTTTACGGATCATTTTCTATCGAAAAATATCAATTTTTCTCTCTTTTTTATTAATTTATTAACAGATTTCTTGAAGCAGTCTTTTTTGTATTTCTTGTTCAATTTTGATTATATTATGCAGTGGAGTTGACGTGCAACTTATGTCATCAGTAATTGCTTATTAAAACTAAAAGATGTGGCGAAATAAAATCATAATCTTCTGTTTCTTGTGTACTTTCTTGGATTGTGAAAAGAAAGTCAGCTGTTCCATTGCATTCGGGGTAAAAATGAGAGATATAGTTCGTCTTTGTTTATGATATGACGTATAATCGGTGAAGCGTTTTCTTTGAGTCTATTACTTATTTTTTCTGTTGATTATGTTAACTGCCAGCATTTTCCTAGAATTGATGGAAATATATCTGGTCTTGATTTTTTAGGGGGGGGGTTTCCGTTCTTTAGGAAAATCGCCAGTCAGTGCTATATTGTTTATATTGAAATGCGCTAAATGTTCATTTCTGATAAAGATGTCGTTTAGGGACGCAAATTTTTTAAAGCCAAAATCATATTTATATGCAATAAAATTTGTTTAAACTAGGTTGATAACAGATTAAAGTATTTTCTTTAACAAAACTTTTTTTAAATTAGTTAGTGATTCTAAAATATGTAACTAAAGTTTCTGGCTGATTTTTTAAAACCATTCTTACATATTAATAATGAATATTCTTATTAATGCAAATTAGGTTTTGTAACTTTTTTCACCAGCAATTTTGAATAATTCATTGAAAATATTAAGTATTATATATAATATGTTATTTATTATAATATCATAGATTATCAAACCATAATATTCATGTGTAATTATTTTAACTGTAACCGTTCTTTTTATAGTCAACTAGGATCCGTATTTTACATTATTATTATAAATGGTATATTATTTATATTGCAAATATAAAAATGTGTATGAAACCTTTTTTTGGCTACATAAAATTGGTTCACCTGAAATACATTTTTAATCTTTATATTATCTTATTTAATTTAGTAGTTTTCAACTTCCGTTTTTTTTTGTTTTATTCATTACTGTATTGAAGAGTTATATTTCTGTTCTGTTTTAAAATTTTCGCTTTCTTTTCATCCTCCTCACGCTGATATCCAGACCTAGATTTTTGGAAAAACCCATTTCCAATACGTGTCGCGCGTGCGTGCAGAGTTTGCGGAAGTAAACAAGCCAAATCCAAACAACTTCTGAATTTTCAACATTTGTCGATATTTCATGCCTCGCAACAAAAATGTTCAAAACATTAAAGAAAAGAATCCAGGAAGGCGTTGCAAATGCTCCTGCAAAACTTGATTCATCGATGCAAAATTTGTCTAAGGTAATTTGTCTTCAAATTTGTCGGCAATTTTGACAGCTGAATCCAACCCAGTTCGCCGAAAACTGCCAGATAAGTCTAGTCAAAGTCCTGTGGTAATATTGTCTGTGTCAGCCAATCAGAGTATGAATTAAAAGCCAGAGAGACCAGGAATTCCTCATACAATCGGGTTTACTTGACAAATTTTGTGTACTTTTAATGTATTACTTGATAGAAAGATATGCCAAAATTCTGAGTGGGAGGAGAACGAATGGTTACAGTAGATCCAAATTGATGAAATAAAAAGGAACATTTTCCGCAGTTCAAAACAAATTTATTTTGTCAAATATCACCAAAAATGTATATATAAGTCGACAGGGTTGCAAAACTTGAAGCTGGTTTATTTAGTGGAGTTGGAATTTAGCACTTTGTTGTCACGAATTACGATCTACTCTACTCGTAGCCAGATCGATCTCCTCTTCCTCGTAGACTCTCTGGAGCAGGCAAAGGCGTGGCTTTAACAAAAATAGGTAATGAATGATGTCAGTCACTATTTTTGCAAACTTCGGGTAATTGTACAAAGGGTTGTAGATCTGAACGATATTTCGTTGTTCACCCAGTTGACCCAGTTGAAGGGTGCTTTACCTTATTGTTTCTGGCTCTTTGCAATGAAGGACGTTACAGCAATATGGTACCAACTACAGGAATCCCTGAAATAAGCCTGATTACACTGCCATGCTTCTTGGTAGTATCATGAACGTCAACCAATCGAAGCACGAATTGATTTGGGTCCTGTCAGATCGAGCTAGCATAGGTCCACTGGGATAACTTTATATATTTTGCATAAAGCAACTATCATTCAACCACAGTGGTGTTCCTGGGCAAACAGTTCTCGTAACCAAGTGAATATCGAAAATAAAAATATGCAGTCAATACTTTCATGCAGTATTTTTAGGGAAGTTCTGAAAAATGAACAAGGGGGTATACACTGAGAAGATATTTCCCAGTTTATCCCAGTTGACCCCGCCGGATGTTGGAAGTGTGATTTTGCTTGTGAAACTTGCTCTATGACTTTGCCAGACAGAAATTTTACTTTGTTTTAAGGAGTCTCAATTCAGGTACACATGTTTACAGGTCGATGGCTAAATAAACCCTATGGATTGCCCTTTGCTGTCTAGAAACGAATAGTAGTTTATAGTTACAGTTTTTTGAAGATGCTTCTTGGACATTTGTAAGTTTGCTTTGATTATGGACAAACAAGACACTAACAGGGTAACTGTTGATAACTTAACAGAGAAGTTAAAACTGAGCACATTCTGATAAATGTGCTGAGTTTGTTATCCCACTTTGTCATCTCAGTTTCAATATTTCAATTTCAAATTGCCTGTTTTCTGTACAGCTTGCAGCTTCAGTGGGAGCGGTTAATTCGAAGCCAAACAGTGGCTCGGATGGTTTAACTCCCAGTACCACCGACACAAGCCCTGATGGCAAAAATCGCAACGAAAATAAAGCTAATGATGTGGGACCGTGTGTAGGGGTATTAGTTGATTTTCAGGTAAAGGTGTTTATTGATTTTGATGTAACCTTTTGGCGCGTCGAAGCACTTGCTTATTTTCTAGCAATCTGATATGTTTATATACAAGCAAGCTTGTCTGTGACGTGTAAATACGAATACTTAAAAACCAAAACAAACAAAAACATGCGCTATTGAAAATCAGTCCAGCCTTATTTTATCGATTTTTTTAGTAAGAATTTACAGTAGTTTCGACCATAATTTTGACTGAAAATCACTGTACTAAAGACAGTTATTTTAAAAACAGACACTTCAGAAAAGGGTGCACTTGAAAACGACTTGCTTTTAACTGTTTGAGATCAGTTCCATTCTGTTTTGGATGTGTCACGATGTGAGAGGAAGCACCATTATGTTCCTGTCTTTCTGTTGAAATTAGAGCGTGGTGCATGCTTTTAAGTAAAACAAAAACAATCAAGCGAGTGCTTCGATGGCTTCGTTGAATCATGTGTTGGTGCTTGCTTCCCGCTTAAGATATATTTTAGATGAAAATATACAGTTCTCAGTTGAAAAACTTCTGTGCTATTTTACATGAGACCTTCAGAAAGTCTGTGGCAGAAAAGGAAATGTAGAATGTTTTTGGGTAAGAACTAGGCGGGCTCCAGCTAAGCTACGAATCGTGACTGCTCTATTGTGAATTCCACTGTCATGAGAGAAGAAAAAATATGATTTAAATGACCAAAAATCACGTGTAGCACCCGTTTTCATTTCTTTCCCTTCCCGCACTTGCAAAATTATAATATTAGATATAAAAATTTTTAGTAGTCATATGTCATTGATTACTCCCTGTTTTCATTTCTTTCCCTTGCCGCACATGTAAAATTATAATATTAGATATAAAAATACTGGGTTGATTAAAACACTGGGACGACAGAAACGGCGACTGTTGCCTTTTCTTTGTTATTACGGTATTGGACACATGAAAATTTACTTTCCATTTTCTTTATTTTAAACGCAGTACGAATGTGGATATTAATATGATAATGGCGCACTGACACGGCACCAATTTGTTTGCGAAAGCACGCATTTTTTGGGATTTAGCTGGGATTCAAAAAATGAAAATCAGTAGTTGATTTTTGCCTTTGATTGAAGTCAGGTTGAACCCTGGCTGATACAACACTACCCTGTCCCTAAAATATCACCAGTGTATTGACTTATTGGTGCGAATTTAGAGACATCTCAGTAATTTAGTGGCATTCTGTATACAGTAAATCAGAGGTTTCCGTTTTCTTCTCAGATATGGCAAAGCATGTCTGGGCAGTTTTTTATGCAGTAACAAAAAGCAACTATATTTTTTCATGTATTGGTTTGCAATTCCAATGATATAGTAACGCGTGTGAATGTGTATTGAAATTCTATCAGAACTGAATTCATACCCAAGCCATATTCATATTTATTAGCTTCAAAGACGAGATTTTTTTTAGTCCACATATAGACAGGGCATATGTCATCGCCATTGCAAGGGCAGGGATTGCTTGCTTTAGAAGATAGCTGTTGCTTTTTTTAATAGAAAGTCTTACAAATCAATAATTGCATTTAACACCGTATTATTTTAAATAAGAATTCTGAAGCAAATAAGAATCCAGATGTTTTCTAGTAGGATATGTTGTTTAATAGAAGTGTCAAATTATTGTGTTCTTATCTTTGAGGCTCATTACAGCGGTATGTAGTTTGCTTTGAGTAATTCGTGATAAATATTGGCTGTGGGTATGTCATTCTCTCTTTTTATGCCATATTTCGCACTGCGCCTGCTGTCTAAAGTTTCCTTGTTGTCTTTTTATGTCTGTAATCCATAGTGTGGCGATTTTACCACCCCTTTCCCCTGTAAAAACACAGTCTCATTGCGGGTGCATTTATTTGCAACTTGAAATGTCAGTTTCTTTTTCTTTAACTTAACCAATATTTTCTTCGCATAAAAAGGATGGAAACTTGCCCGATGCCAGCCTGGGCGCCTTTTCCATTGACAGCCCGGACGACAATAAAGCTTCGATGTACGAATCGGCGCAGGCTGATATGTCGGGTATGGGCAAAGTTTTGAAAATGTTATTCTTATGTAAAAAAAAAAAAGAACAAATTAGAATTGATTGAAAACAAAAAGGTGTCCAAACCCGCATGAAATTAAGGTGGTTATGCGTTGGCTAATTCTTGTTACTCTTTGCTTGTACAACTTGAATTGGTGTGGTAATGATGTTGAACGATTTGAAAATTTAAACGATATAAACCTGCATTATAGTGTTAAAAGGAATATTGTTCTAGCTTTTGTAGGAAACACAAGTAACCAGTCTGGGCCAGCGGAACTGCCGGTGACGTCATCGCATGACGTGAAGTCACGATCACGGACGTCTTCCGTCAGCTCTGTCACCAGCGATGCGTCATCTTTTTTCTCCCCACTGCCTCCGTCTGCCCGTGGTCCTCTTCCGTCGGGTAATTCTGAGACTATATTAACTTTTTTTAGGGCTTTTAGTCACTTAGAACAGAGGTTCACAGGGATGTTGGTTTCAGACACTCTCTTTGGTAATGTGTTCACCATCATGCTTTACAATCAGTTTTAATTATAAAATAAGTGCTTTCATGAAGTTACTCTTTTAGTTACGCTATCGCTGGTGGGTTGAAAACTGCTGTATAAATGTGAAATGCAAGTAATAAATTAATAAATATTTTAAGAGACTGAATGAGTGAAGGAAAATGTTGAAAATGCCATCCTTGATCGCTGCTGGTTTATATCACCACAGGGCAAAAGGTTTACTTTTCAGCTCGGGGTCCCGCGGGACCCCAAGCTCTGAAACCAGGGGTCGCGACATTTTCGGGCAATACAAAAAAGTTAAATTCTATAAAATCAATTTAAAAGTGATATCATGCAAATCACAAAACTACTACTGCTAACAACAAAAAAGAAACACTGAATGATGCTACATTAAACAATGCAAAAATCAATCATTTTCGATCTTAGCGGTGATACTGAACAGTTGCAAAAGAACACCGTCTTTTTTCTGGAGTCCCGCAGGACCCCAGGGTCAAATTTCAGGGGTCCCGAGCTGATTATCAGGGGTCCCCGGGACCCTTTGAACTTTATGCCCTGTCACCATCCACGCATAACATGCTACAGCTGTAGTATACCGTGTCATACCTGAAGTTGACTTTGCATGTGATTTTCTGAACAGATTTAGAAAGTGCGAGCGAGGTGGAGGATTCAGGCGTGGCCATAGGTGCTATGAATAAGGAGGATCTGTATAGGCATTTTATCAAAATGCAGCGCCGCAGTGAAAAGTACAAAGCAAAGTTTGTCCAAGTTCTCCAATCCTACAAGGACATCGAAAGAGAGCGGGATAAATTAAGGGTGAAAATATAATTTATTATTATGACACGTGTTTTAACAGGAAATAGTGTGATATGTTGGTGACATCTGTGAATTGCTGGTGTGACAAGCGATATAAAACAAAGGCAAAAAAAAAAGACAAAAAAAAAAGGCGTTGAGAAAGGAACTGAGGTACTTTCAGTGCAGATGTGAGTAAAAACAAAACTAACAAAAAAGAAAAAGCAGTGCATGAAAGTAATGTAAAGCGAGCGTATAATGTAGGTAACCCCTCTTCTGCAAGCCCTGCAGTGTTTAGGAGCGTTGTTAGAATTTGCACATATAAATCCATACATTATGAATTGGATGCTCAGAGCACGCTGACGACATCCCAGGACAAGGCTTTCCGCCGTATCTCAGAGCTCCGGGAGCAAATCCAGCTTGATAAACTGGCCAAGCAGCACATCGAAGAGAACTACACGCTGATGCTGGAAGAGAAAGGCGAACTGGTCAAGGTGCTGCAAACTCAGGCGAGTCTTTTACGCTGTGAAGAAACAGAATTGAGATCTCGGAATGCAGCTGTGAAAAATATTTAGAATGTTGGAAAAACATATTTGTATTATTGGTTAATCTGGAGAGTTTAGGACCTGGAGAGGGGGGGGGGGGGGGGGGGTTAAGACTAGAGCTCAAAAAAGTGTATATTTCACATAGTAACTATAAGGCAAGATAAGCAAACATTTTCTGATTGGTAAATTTCTTAAACGTGGCTAGGATGTTGTGTTTAGGTCAACTTGTTGAAAGAAGGCAAAGATTTGCCACAGGAACTTGCAGAGAAACTAACAACGACTGAAGATAAAGTACGTCAGTTAGAGCAGAATACCTCCACTCCAGCTTCAACCCCGTCCAAAGCAAGTGGTGATAGCGACGACACGGCAAGCGCGCATGTACTGAGGGAAAAGGTGCAGTGATTTTCAATTTATCCAAAATTGTTTGACTCCTTCTTGTTTAATACCCAGCGGTTGAATAGGTCTGTACCTGAAAAAGTCATTTTTCGTCTGTCCTTAGAGATGTGGGCAAGAAATATGAAGTTTCTTTTTCAATATTTAAACTGCACAACAGAGTAAGAAACATGGCTCAATCATGGCTGAAATTCCAAAAAAAAAAAAAAACAAATAAACAAAGTTGCCCAGCGACAAGGCAAATATTTTTTTACGTTTAAATTGAACTGTTAAGTTAAAATTCTAGTTTGTTCCGATGCCAGGTCAAAAGACTGGAGATTTTGCTGCAAAAATGCAAAGAAACGATAAAGAGTAACAAAGAGCGGACGTCACAGCTGGCAGCTGATAAAGACAGCTTGAAGAAGAGTCTGGAATGGAAAGAACAAGAGATTGCCAAGGCCAAAGTGAACATTTTGTCTGTTTTTACCTCCCTGCTCACCCCTTGTCGTGAGCAATCGTGACATGAACAGCCTCTATGCTAGAAAATAGCTGAAAGTCAGTTGAACTAATTTAAGATGTCAAGACAGAAAAATATCACACAATAAAACAATGTGGTTAGTTTGATATATAAAGCTTCTCGCTTTCTCTCTCTCTCTCTCTCTCTCTCTCTCTCTCTCTCTCTCTCTCTCTCTCTCTCTCTCTCTCTCTCTCTCTCTCCAGACAAGATTATCTAACAGTTGACTAAGGCTCCACTGGACATGCCCTGTGTGGTCCCTAAAATGGAACGTGTAAGGTTTTAAATCGCCGTGATGTTGTTTTTATTTCGGCAGGAGGTTCACAAGGAAACCGTCAGCAGGCTGCAGAATCAGATGAAAGAAGCTCGCAAAGTGATCGAGGAACTGGAAACCAGTTCGGTTTTACAGATAGCTGAAGCCAAGCAGCAAATGCACACGACCATCGAATCAAAAGACAACGAACTGGAGCAAGTAAAAACGAGTCTGAACGCTGCGAAACAGGAGAATGAGGAACTGGCGTCCAAAATTGAGAGTCTTGAACAGAAATGTAAGTGGAAACAGTGTTAAACCAGATTGGAGTTAAGTTTAACAACGCAAATAGGACATACGGTGGATCTGAACTAAACTGATCCAGATTCTAGGCTGGTTCTGTTTGTGGAGTTTTTCAGAATGGAAATCTTGTAGAATGGAATCACTGAAAACTGGTCCTGGTTTTGAGGTGATCCTATTATCCCATTTGCGGGGTGGTCCTATCGCGGGGTTTCCCTGTTATTAATATACCGGTTGAAGATAAGATGTTTTAGATCTGAGGAACAAAATGTTGTAATGCAGATCACAGTAATTGAAGTGTTTCCCTTTCTATGTGATCTCGTTTTTTTTTTTTTTTTTTTTTTTTTTTTTTTTTTTTTGTAGCCGTGGAGCACTTGGAGAAATCCCGTGACATCATCAAGCGCCTGAAGGAGGAGAAGCGACAGCTCCAGGCTGATATGCAGGAGAGAATAAACAGCTCGGAGCAGTCCATGGAGAACGAGAAAGAGTCGGAAATCCAGGAACTGCGTCGAGGCAAGCTCGAGGCCTTGCAAGTGATGCAGGTATGCAGCTATCCCTCTCCCTCCCCCAACCCTCACCTATTTTTTGCAGGTGTGCATCACTGAAAATTGCACTTTTCAAGATAGCTGCATTTTGAGAAAAAAGATAATGTTGTCGTAAGTTTTTTGTTCATAATCGTTAGATAAAAACACAATTTTTGTATCGAAGGCAGAGACGCTGATATTTCAGTCGTTAAGTGTAAAGGACTGACTGATACACTTGAGAAAAATCTGCTGCAGCCAACTGATGTTTGAATTGCACGTGAAGTTCTCTATTTCTGTTTATTATCTTTTATTTTCAGCACCAAATGGAAGTACGCCTGAAGGAGAAAGAAGAAGAAAAGGTGGTGGCCTTGGAAATCAGAGACAAGGAGTGGCAGGACAAATTAGCTCACCAGGTAGGACACTGAGTGGAACTTAAAGGGGGGGGGGGAAGTGTTAGAAATAAGCGAATATATGTGAAGTGTGCGTAAAAAAAAAACCGTCAAATTTTTGTGTGACCGCGGGCACACGTCTGAAGGGTTTGGTGTAATTGCTGTTGATGGGTCTAATAGGAGAAAGAGAAGTCGGAAGAGATTATCCGCATGCGGCAGGAGAAGGATGAAGAATGCGCACGCATCCTAAACGAGAGAGAGGGTGAGATGGCGCTGGCCATAGAGGAGAGAGAGCTTCAGAAAATGGCGGCGCTGAGTCAGCAGGACACACAGAAAGACGAACTGCAGCAACAGCTTCAGCTGTCCACAGAGGTACCAGGCCGTGTTTATCTACGCATTTGCGCTTGATTAGTGGCGGTGCAAAATGTTGGATATTTTTAATGGTCACGTTAGCAGGATCCAAAGAATGTACGCATTTTGGTTAAAATTTTCGAATTTTAGGGAAAAGGAGACTGTTCAAGACTTTGTTATTTATAAGGAAAAGACTTTGGCCTCTTAAAATGTTTGTTCAAAAAAGGCTGTCCAAAGGTGTCTTCAATGAAGATTGGCAAGTTTTCGCATAAAGAAGAAAGAAAGAAAACAAAATAAATGAAAATTTTGTAGAAGTGCAAGGAACACGAAACATTGATAGCCAGACTGCAGGAAGAAAACAAAGTAAAATCACAAGAATGGGCGAGCAAACTTGAAGAGAACCACTCGAGACATGAGCAACAAGTATCGGAACTGACGCAGAAATACGAGAGCGAGAAAGTCGCTTTGAATGAGCAGCATATTCAGTGAGTGTCGTTACCTAGGGTTGCTTAGGGGTTGTGTGTGTGTGGGAGGGGGTGATATTTGTTTATCTTAGAAGTGAGTAGGTGATATTTTCATTAGGTGAATAAAGTAGTAAAAAAAGCGTTAAAGAAAATTGGAATTTTATTAGCCTTATTATTTTTATTACCTTTATTCGAAAACGCTTCTCGAAGGACATAGGAATTACCCAAGACTAGTACTTGATGGTATAATTTTAACCCACAATGCACTTCACTTTCCAGTCTTTTAAAAGAGAAGATCACTGAAGTGCGGAGTGAATTTAAACAAAGGATAGACGAAATGAATCAACAAAAACAACAGCAACAGGAATCTTCGGTTGCTGAGGTAATTTCAAACTTGCGCTTTTTTTTTTTTTTTGAGTGGTCTTATTTGATTAGTGAATGAAAGAAGAAATCAACGCGGGTTTTGGAAATCCAACTGATATTTTTTTCTACTAAGCCCACCCTGAAGGGTCCCAATAATAATATACAGAAGAACGTATATGTTTTAAAAAATTACTGATTGTATCATCGTAATATTTTATATTTTTAACATCATAAGGTGGAGGCCATGTACAAAATGCAAATGGAAGAGATCAGTTTGAATCACGATAAGGCCATGAAAGAACAAATCAATCAGATAGAGCAGTTCAGAAAACAGGTCAGTATGTGTCGCTCAAGTTTTACGTAAATAAGGGAGGAGGGGTAGGCCTGTAGAGAACGCTAGCAAGTGGTCGCAGAAAACCCAGGTGAAGGCTGAAGCTCCACAACTACCAACCGATTAAGGTTTACAAGCCTCGAACCGCACATTTGGGCAGAATTGCCAATCCCAGATTATTTTATTAGCAGTAAAGTCGTCAAAAGTAGGCCCCTCCCCTCCACCTCAGCTCCCATTTTTTAAAGATTAAGCTTTTTGTTTCAAACAGGTTCACGACCTGAGCGAGAAAAACCAACATTTGGGAACGGAAATTGAGAAGTATCAAAACCGCATTTCTGAACTCGAGATTTCACTCCAAGAGTCGAGTGAAAATTGCAGCAAACTTGAAAAAGATACACAGAATCTGACGCAAGAAATTGAAGAGCAGAAAACTCATTATGAGAAGCGACTTACGGATTTAAGTGAACAATGGGAAACACTTAAAGCTAGTCTGGAACAAATGACTGCATCCAATGACGAGCTTCTTAAGAAGTACACGAACCAGTCAGAAATGTTAGAGCAGTCAACCAATCAGATGGCTGAATTTGAAAACCAGTTAAAATTAAAAACATCAGAGTGTGACAAGTTAGTAAAGCGTTTAAGTTGTGAAAAAGAAGAATTTGTGCAAGAAATGGAATCAAAGAATAAAGAAATTGAACATATTAAATCTCATTTTGAGCAACAGATAAGAATTGAAGTTGAAAAATCGGAAAGAGAACTTGCGCAAAAAGTGGAAGAAGCAAAATTACAACAGAGTTCTGCAACTGAAGCAACTACACAACTGTCAGAGCAGTTATCCAGTGCGAATAATACAATAACGAATTTAGAACAAACCATACAGGACTTGAAAACGCGGGAGGTACAGTTAACTGTTCAGTGTGAAGATATCCGAGAAGAATTTCGGAAGCAGATGGATGAGATGATTGCCAAACTCGCGGAGACGAAACTGGAAATGCGCGAGAATGAGGACAAATGGAGCAAGAAATACACAGTGCTTTCTGAAGAAAAAGAGACAATGAAAACTGACTATGAGGCGAGATTGAGTGCTACACAAGAAAACCTGAACACCTTAACGAAACAGGTTAGCAATTCGCAGTTTTGTAACTGGTTATATGAACAATTAAGCAACAGATCAAACCTAAAGCAAGCATGTAAAGTTGTCTGTAATTTGATTCCCAATGTAACAGCTTGTCGGCAACGTGTAGTTTGCGAAAGATAATTGAATTTCATTGTGTTTGGTGATTGATAAATTACAAGAAGTCCAGGCTTAATCTGTTAGATATAGGTTTTCTTGACTCGCGGGCAGGCAGATTCCACAATGTACATTATTTACATTTATAGGAACATTTATAGGAACATTTATAGGAACACACAAACACACACAAAAAACAGTGTAGATGTGATACGCAAACGAATATCAACACATTTTAGAACAACCGCACACGCTCTTTGATTTAACTTTTCTTTTCCAAATTCTGATTGGCAGGTTGACGAGTTGGTTGTTCGCGAAAATCAACTCAATTCTGAGCTTGATGAGACGAGGAATGGTTATGAAACACAAATCCGAGATCAGAATAGTCATCTGCAGCGTCTGCGGGAAGGGTCACAGCAGCAGAGCGAGCGAGAAGAGGGCCTCCAGGAACAAGTCAGGGCCCTATTTAGTACATTTGAAGGATCCCTCATAATAAACATAACAAACAACCACGAACTTAAATTATAATTGTCGATCAATTGTATTGTAAAATAGATTGCGAAAGAAAAAAAAATAAGCATATATATATATATATATATATATATATATATATATATATATATATATATATATATATATATATATACCAGTTTGCGATTAATACTTTGAACTTATTTATTCAGCATAGTACTTATTTACGTGTTCCAGGTGAAGAAAATACAAGAGGAATATGAACAAAAACTGCGTGAGTCAAACGAACAAAAGGATGAAGAAATACGACTGTTGAAAGACAGTTTCTTAAGTAATCAGTCTGAACTTAGCGGCTTTGTCACAGAACTGGAGGTGAGTGGAAATGAATTACAAATTTGAAGACTTTGTTTCTCGGAATAACTTCAGTTAGTTAACCAAACTTGGAAAGGAAACTAAAAACGGATTTTGCAAATTACACTCTAATGTTATCTAAAACTTATCAAATTGGTCGAAATAGGCTGCTGCAAGTGACCTGAAAATAAACGGTATTTTATTGGGCACAGATTTTATTTCTGTGTCCGTGCAGAGAAAATATTTTCATAAACAATTTTTTTTCAGTGCGCGTATGAAGAATCACAACAACTGGCTGAGAATCTGTCGGCTGATAACGCTTCTAAGTCTGCGCACATCGACAGCCTCACTGCTCAAGTGGCCGATTTGGAACGGGCTTTGAACGACGCGGCAGATTCCCAAAGTGACGCCCCGATAGTAGCGGAAAATGCAGTCGTGCAGTGTAGTGAAGTCGTGCTAAATTCTGCTCCTTCTGAACCCGACAGTGTAGAGGATAAAGTAAATGATGATCAGTCTTGCGAAAATTCCCAAATTGTGTCGCAAAATGAACTCATGGACAATGAGCAAACAGATAAGAATGACCACTCAAATGAGCAGTTGTTGAAAAAATTGGCGTCTTTGGAAATGGAATTAGCTACAAAACAGAAGGAAATCGACCAATTGACGGAAAAGTTCAATGCGACGCCAGATAAACAGACAGCTGTGGAACATAGAAGCAGTGTAAGCGAAAGGAACGAAATAGAGAGGAATACTGAAAACTCGGAAGAAACAGACGAGAGCCTCGACAAACTGAAAGGTAAGTTTTAAGGAGAAATATCGATGAAGTTTAATTTGCGCAAACGTTACTCCTCAAAAAGTCTGTGAGGTTGTGCTTAGGGTTCATTAAAAAGATAAATGTAAAAAAAAATATGCGCAATCTAAGCCAGAATCCTTTATAGAAAAGGGAAAAAAGATCGTTTTGTATTGTTTTGTCAGGTTTGTTTATGCTTCTGCGAAGTCATCATCCCTGTCCTGCCGCCCTCCCCCCTCCCCAGAAAAATTAATAAAGTAAATAAATAAATAAAAACCAGAAATTAAAGCCAGTAAAAGCGGCAAAGAGAAAACTGTTGCTTGTCAATATCACTGGCTAATCTGTAATATTTTTTTCTACATTTGTTTTGCAGAAAAGATCACAGAGCTTGAAAATGTTCAAGCGCAGAAGAATTCAGAAATAGAAGAGTCTGCCAAAAAATTTACGCAGCTGAAAACTGAAGCCAAAACAAAAATCAAGACTTTGAAAGAAGAACTTCAAGAACTGACAGAGAAACTTCAAAATACGGAGAAAGGTTGTTGTTCTTACAATAAAAAGCTTACAGAAATAAGCTTAAAATGTAAAAAATATATCGCTAAAAGCAGATCACATGTTATACTTTTCAGTTTTTCGTGGTGTTGTTTGATGTAATCGGAAACATGTCTCATCTGGTGTTGTTAATAGTATGACCGACACCCATACGTTACACATGTTGATGGGAAAAATGTAAACACAAGTGGTACTCAAAGGTGTTGAGACATCTCGGCTTCAAAGTCGACTTGCCCTCAGTACAAATTCGACCTCAGAAAATTTGTCACCAAGTTGTTTTGTTTGGGACGAAATCTTGTGTCAGATCGGCCATGCTTTATAACGGGAGGCAATCAACGTTTTGCATTAACTGAGACGCGTATAATGCTTGACTATAATGCACGTCATCTTGATGCCGAGATGACAAGGGGGAGGGGATGAGGTGGGGGGTGAGGGGGTAGATGGAGTTTCCTTTTGGAGCGAGGTGTCAACCAGTCACAGTTACATACTGGTGCACAAACGTGGTTGGCTTACAGAGTGCGAGTCTCTGGCTGAGAAGGCCCGTGAGTGTGAGGTGGCCCTGAAGGAAGCATCGGACAACCACACTGCCGAACTGCAGCAGCTTAAGGCCGACAGCATCACCGAGGTAATGTTTTACTTCAGTGCTTAACCAATTCGCTTTTACCACCTGAATAACTACGCCCATGTTCTAAACCATCATATCACACCCTCTCTTGATTTGTTCGCATTGACACAAAATACCCACTGTATCGTTTACAAATAGCATGATAATTAATGCTAATTCTGCTAGATTCAAGTATTGGCGATGTTGAGATGTGTACTGTTTTACGACCATTAATTCACAGTGAATAGTTGTTATTATGTGGCAGCATTTTGTTCCATTTCCTTTTACTAAAACTCAAAACTTGCTATTAAGAACCAGACCAGCAAACTGCAAAAAATATTGACGTGTCAAAATTGGCATGAATTAAAAAAAACTGTGCTGTTGTAGCAATACTACTTTACGCTTACCATCGCGCCTGGTTATGTCTATGACGTAGGTCCAAGCCTTGCAAACTCGACTGGACATGGAAAAGGAAAATTCAAAACTTTTTAAGGAAAGCGTGAAGAAACAGTTCGAGGAAAGACAAGCTCAGGTACCTTGGAATTACCCCCACTCGCTTCTTCTACTCTGTAACACTCCCATCCCGGCTTTAGCTGTCTTGTAGTAGTCTGCCCCCGCCCCCTCCCCTCCCGGTACCACCTTCTGCTCCCCAACCCGCTTGCATGTCCGGGAACTTTCTGCATGCTACAGATGTTTGCCGTCAAGTTTAGACGTAGGTGCGCAATTTTACCATTTTTGGGGGAACAAAACAAATTTTTGTTACACAAATAAGAGAAAAGAGAGTTTCAAAACAGGACATGGCCTATCTTTTATGGCACTCGAAAATGTGTTAAACAAAACTCAGAACCAGACTGTTTTGAGTGCAGTTTAAACTGCATTTATCAAGTTAAACACTTGCTTAGAATTAAATACAAAAAATACAAGTTTATCTTTAGATAATGCATGGCGAATTTAATTAAAATTAGTTGTCCTATATGTAATCTAAGTATGAAGGGGATGCTGGCTGGAGTAAAAATAAAATTAATAAAAAAAATATGGAAATCGGTGGTGACGAGCCATTAAAATTGATGGACTGTTGCTGTTCTAGGTCAAGGATACTATTTCCAAACTGAAAGGAAAATTCCAGGAGAACCTGCGGGACAGGGATGACGTGCATAAGCGGAAAATGGAAAATCTCGTCAAAGAGAAAGACAAAGGTGAGGCGACAGAAGGGGCGTGTCTTAAACCTAGCAGTGTCTTACCGCAAGAACAACACAACATAAATAAAAATAAAGGAATGTGGAGGGAAAATAGGGTATATTAAAACAGAAAGTATCACAGACCGTGTATGAATTACGTGTTAAATAGTTAATATATTCTGCTACAGCGCTTGCGTTGTCAGACTTTATAAACAGAATACAGTATTTTTGTTTTCTAACTATTGCAAATTTCAGGTACATCTTTTGCTTGCTTAGCAGCCCTTTTCAAACAGATTATTTAAAGTGCTGTGCTTAAATTCAAGTAAACTCTGAATTTTTTTTAGAAATAAACACTTATAGCCAATTTTCATGAAGCCGTAAAGCCCCTGTTTTGAAATTTCTTTGCGTTGCTTGACTCCCGGCCACAGTAGTATCGGGCGCTTGACTCCCTGTCCACCGTAGTATGGGGTGCTTCTTTGTTTTGGTAAGCTCTCCATCAAGACAGCAGTGCACATATGGCATGCTTGAAATCGTAGTCAATAGGTTTCAGTGTTCGATTAATACTTGATGTATCAATGCATTTAAGCTTGTCCCAGAGACGGCTTAATGAAGACCAATGTACATTTGCCTTGTTCCATGGGGAGGAGGGGGCAGGGGTTGGTGTGGGGAGGGAGGGGGGGGGAGGTCATCAGCTGCTGCCGTGCGCCTTATATCTGCTTATCGGGTGCATGGGTACATCAGATGGAGTCGTTAAATCAATTAATCTTTCAATTAGTCCGCCCAGTTTATATGGTATTGATTTCCAGGCCGCATCTATTGGCCTTTTGCATTTCTTCCGACCAGTCTTGTAATTTGAAAAATGTATACAAAACAACAGCCCGAATAATGTTCATACTCTCCCCATACGCTGGGATAAATATAGTTGTTCATTCTCCGAAGGAAATCGAGTCAAGCAAAAGAGAGATTTCTGCACTCCTGTTGGTTTGAATTCATGGCAGTGCTTGAGAACAAATAATCCTTGTTCAGATAGCACAGTTTGTATTGAGGGCTAAGTTGCTTTCTGCGACTCTTGTGCATTAAGTCTTATTTCTCGTTATGTCGAGCAGAAAAGGAAGAGGCTATTCGCAGGGCTGTTGAGGAGAGTGACGAACGCTTGTGTAATCTGCGCGAGAATGAGGCCGAGCAAGTTACTTTCCTGAAGGCGGAACTGGAGTCTTCTAAGGCTAAACTTCAGGTATGTGCCTTGCTCCTTGCAACAGTGTAGCTGAGGGAGGGGGGAAGGGAGGTAGGTGCCTAGACGGTGTAAGGGAGGTACTGGAGAGAGTGGGTCTGGTTGGGGGGGGGGGGATAGCTGAGCAGAACGGAGTAGGGTCCTGACAAAGG
Source organism: Protula sp. h YS-2021 (assembly GCA_949752745.1). Lineage (NCBI taxonomy): Eukaryota > Metazoa > Annelida > Polychaeta > Sabellida > Serpulidae > Protula > Protula sp. h YS-2021. The sequence goes on along the minus strand of OX457031.1, from coordinate 22,655,602 downwards.
CGAATTTGAGGGGTGGAAAAGAGAGGTGTGGTGCTGTAGCCTGTGAGCAAGCAAAAGACTAGGACTGCACAGCTTTCCCCTGATTTATTCAAAGTAAAAAACTTCGGAACAAGTACACGTATTTTTTAACGAGGCAAGTGGACCTAGAAAAAATGATAATCCCTCTTGCATCGCAAATTCCCTCTCTGATTGCAAATGAACAATGCCTTTACTAGATATATTGAATTTTGCTAGGTATATACAATCGATGTATAATAAACATGTATTAATTATTAAATTTAGTTTCGTATGAAATATTTAAATTTCAGCATTGGCAAATGTAGAGTGGAAGTATTGCTTGATCAGAATAATTGTATGAATTGTTCTGTTTACAGGACGTCACAGCACAATTGTCTTCAGAAAAAGAGTCACTTCTGAAGCATGCTGAAGAGTGCAAAGCTGATTTAACACAGGAAATTACGTCACTTCAACAGGAAGTGACGTCATGCACAGCCCAAATTGAAAAACTGCAGGGCCAATCCGCAAATTTGGAATCGGAAAGTCAAGAGCTTTCAAAGAAAAACGGAACACTAGAGCAGGAAATAGTGGAAATAAAAGAGACCAAGAAAGGTCTGGAAAACAAAGTAATCGAATTGGCTGAAGTAAAAGAAAGCTTGGAATTGAAACTGTCTGAAATTCAAACCGAGCTTTCGCAGCAGAAAGAAAATTCGGAAAAAGAAATTGCCTCTAAAATTAGTGAACTGGAAAACATTCGCTCGCATTATGAGGAACATATTGAAAAATTAACATCGGAACATAATCGGACGTTAGATGAAAAAATGAGTGAAATTGAGCTCAATTCGTCCATGCAAAACGAAGAAAATGTGCAAACTTTACAAAAGAAGGAAACCCAAATAAAGGAATTAGAAAATAAATTTGCTCAGTTGAAGGATAAAGCGCAGAATCGCATTGCAGAGTTAAAGAAAATTGTCGAGGAAAAGGATAAAATAATAGCGGAAAAAGTGGAGGTGTGTGCGGAAAAGGATAAAATAATAGCAGAAAAAGTGGAGGCGTGTGCGGAAAAGGATAATATCATTGCGGACAAAACGGAAAGGTGTGTGGAAATGGATGAAATTATTGGGCAAAAAACAGAAAACATTTCAGCTGTTGAAGCTGATTTAGCAAGCCAAAGGGAGCTTTATGAGCAAAGATTGGAAAATCTAACGCAAAATGATTCTGAACTTCAGCAGAAATTGAGTGAACTAACAGAAAAACTAAACACGACTGAAGAAAAATTGACTTCGGTGACTCAAGATTTTGAGAAAACTGTTGAAAATTTTGAGATACAGTTAAACAGGGCTCAAAGTGAATATCATGCCAAGGTAGACGATTTGACGTCACAGCTGTCTGACAGTCGTACTCAAGTCAAAACAGACTCGGAACAGTTTGAAAGGTCTATAAAAGACCTCAAAGAAAAACTGAACGAAAAAGAAAAAGAAATGGTTCAAAAAGATGAGCAAATTCAGGAAAAGTTAGACTTAATCCAGACCTTACAGGGTGAACTAAGTGAGCAAAAAGTGACGTGTGAGAAGATACAAACTAGTCAGAATGAACTGGGTGAAGTGAAAAGCAAGTACGCTAAATTAGACAGTGAAATTTCAAAACTTAAATCAGAACTTTCAGAAGTTCAACAACTCAAGTTTAATTTAGAGACCACTTTAGATTCTAGAGAGGCCCACATATCAGATTTGAATACCAATCTCACTGAGAAATCCTCGCATATTTCAGAATTAAAAGAAGAATATGAACGAAGGATTTCTGACTTGAAGCGAGAATGTGAAGAGAAGTCTAGTTCATTTATTGGTGAAAAACAAGCATTAACTGATAACTTAAACCAACAAATATCTAGTCTTAAAGTAGAATTAGAGCAAAAGTCGAATGAATTAGAACAAAAATCTAATGAGTTACAACAGAAATCGAATGAATTAGAACAAAAATCGAATGAATTAGAAACAAAAATAGTCGAATTACAGCAAGTCTCAAGTGATTTGGAACAAAAATCGAACCATATTGTGGATAATGAAGCTGTTATTAGTGCCTTAAAACAGGAAAAAGATAATTTGAACAGCGCACTGAAATTGGCAGAAAGTAGTTGGAAAGCGGAAAAGGAGGAACTTGAAGCGGAGAGACGGAAAACTGAGGCGGAATTCCAGACGCAGCTGGAATCCAAAGAATCTGTGATCCAAGAAAATATGCAAAAAGCTGACTCCAGAAACGAAACTGAGGTAGGGATCTGTTCGCAGCCGGGCGGGCCGTGTTTCGGATAGTAGAACTTGGGGGCCGGGGCGGTGTCGTTTAGTTTTCCCTACTGGAGCCCTCGTAAATTGATGCCATAACGACGCAGTTCGATCCACATCACTCCCACTAGTCCTCCACTTCTTCCGACAATAATTATTGGCAGTTCAAACTTAGAAGGTTCGCGTCTGAGAATGAACCATTTGGTGTATAGTACTTTTGATGTAGATAGACCACATATAGATATGTACCACTCGATGTACAATTAACATAGTATAAAAAAAGGCACAGACATTCTTTGAAAAAAGTAAAATATGTTTGTTTTATGGGTGAAAGGCAAATATAAATCACTTTTTTGATCTGTCAGAAGAAAATAACAATAAACAGTAGTGCTAAAACAAATCCTGTACTGATCTAGATAAAACGAATGCCCTGGTCTTTTATATATATCAACTTGTTTAAGGTTTTTTAAGTAATATTGTCTTATTTAATCTTTGTTCTACTTTCTTAAACCAGGTCAAATTAAAGGTGCTAGTGAAAAACTTGAAAAAAGAAAAGAGCGAATTAAGTTCTCAAATCGAGCAGCTACAGACAGACTTACAGCATTATAAAGAGAAAGAGATGGGTATGTTTCATATTTTCATCTAAACTGAGGTTTAATGAGCAGTGATAAATATGAGGCAAGTCGTGCAGAGTACCTGAAAGGAAAGCGAATTGATATTCGATAATGTTGTAGAACGTGCCTTTACTGAAAACATAGTGCCTGCACTTCGTGCGAGTCTCTCTGCAGATGTGACGTAAAAGTTTCATATGTAGTGTTTTGGGTTTCATCGAAGGGGGGGGGTTATATGTTTATAATCACAGAAAAAAGTTCATCGGATCCAGGATTTCTAAAGAGATGAAGAAGAAGAGGGGAGTGGGGGCGTAAATGGACGTCAATCTCAATAAGATATTGTAAAAAGCATATTAATTGAAAGGAAATTTCTGAGAAAAAGATCGGTTGGACCCTCACATCCCCCCCCCCTCCCCTGTCCCGTTGATGCGCCGCTGTAAGTTTTCGTTGCTGTCACGTGATATTTTGTTGATTCAGCTGTGGTGGCTGTTGACACGACCCTGGTGGAGAGCTCAGAGTTGGAGAGGCTGAGACGCGAATACGAAGAGCGAATCCAAGACCTCAATGACGAACAAACCATGAAAGTGAAACAGCTCGTCAAGGAATTCCAGTCCCAGCTGGACACCAAAGAGCGCGATTTTCAGGAAACACTCAACTCTGCTCTGGGTAACGGGATTTTAAATATGCAACATTACTGTGCTCTATGACTTTACTTCATACCAAAACAAATTATGTGCAAAATTAAATTTCATTAACTGGGTAAATAAGTAAAAAATCTGGTACATGCATGATGCCGGAGATAGCGTTTGTATTGCGTTGATATCAATTGTTGAGCGCCGAATCTTCGCGTGTGGGAATGTATTAATCATATGTCATAAGTTCACAGTTAATTCATCACATTGTGAGAATCTGAGCATAATTTATAATCTGGCGAAAAAAAATTAATTAATTGATATTTCATATTTTTCTACAAGGCCTGTGCATCTAAAATTGTAAACACCGAATTTTATCTTTCTGCATGTTCATATAAATTATTTAAGAGGAAAATCATGATTACTAGAGTAACTGGAACTTTTTCAAACGATGTTCAGCAGTAACTTTGACATTTAGATTTGTTTTGGCATAAAGATTTGAAATTCATGTGTATGGCTGTGATGATGCAGAGAAATCAACGCGGGAAGAAAATCAGACGGCGTATGAGCACAGGAAGGAAGTGGAGGAACTGCATAAGGAACTGAACGACAAGGATATGACGTACGAGGAAGTGTACGAGGACTTTCAAAATCAAATGAAGGTCAATTCATATTTATTGATAGGAGGGAGAGGGAGTGGGGGGGGGGGGGTAGACAAGGAGAGTAAGATGGGGGAAGCGGAGAATAGAGAGTAAGGTGGGAGCTAGACAGAGAGAGTTAGATGTGAGGGGGGGGGGGGGGGGGGGCTAGACAAACAGAGTGAGAGGTAGGCGGGGGACTAAACAGAGAGTGAGTTGGGGGGGTGGCAGACAAAGAGTAAATGTGAGGGGGTTGCTTAAACAGAGAGAGTGAGTTGTGGTGGGGAAGGGGGTGGGGGCTACACAGAGAAAGTGAGTTGTGGGAGGTGGGTCGGATAGACAGAGAGTGAGATGTGGGGGGTGGGACGATACATCGAGTGAGATGCATCGGCAAAGGAACGAAAGACTGAAGTAATCGAATCGGGGCGGGTCAAGAGGGTCCTTCGGGTTGGTTAATGTGCATTTCGCGAAATTTCTAACATTATTTTGATTCTTATGCAGCCTTACTTAATGTTGTAATCCGCTTTCAAAATCCTAGCACGTGGAATGCTACTCTTTGAATTCAACAGTTTTATATGTCGGCACTTTTCTTTTAGGAAAAAGAGGTGGAGTTTAATAACCGTCATGAAGAACTGGTGGCCAGAGTGGAAAAGGAGAGAGAGAGGTGGCGAATACAACAAGCGGTAGCATTTGTTCTATTTATAACAGTCAGAATCCCGCAGCTCTATATCACCTTGTCGAGTTTTTACGCCAAAGGAAAACAGCATAATAAAATGTTCAAATACATCCCTATCAAAGCTGCATATTCCTAGGAGTATGCATTCTCAGGCTGGTTCGACATCCGTTTATTATTGGTATTATGAACAGCAGTGCCTTACTCATTACATAATTATAAAATATGTGCTAAGACAACTAGCGAGGGGATGAGAATATGGCTGGTTTTAAATGCTTTTCAAACTGTCCATAAGACTGCATAATCCTAATGTTTTTGTTTATTTGTTTATTTTTACAGGAATATGAAGCGTTGTCAATGGTAACGGAATCGCGGCAAGTAGAGCGCGGCAGTCTGGCTGAAAGGTTCAGAAGTCAGCTGCTTGAGACAGCTGCGCAGCTGGAGAAAGCTAGGACGCTACACAGGTATAGTTGAGTTGTCCTACCTGCTCCCGTGGACCTCCGTCTCTTCCCTAGAGCTCTGCCCCCCCCCCTCCCCCACCTGTGACGCGAAGTGTTAAGGTTAAGCATTTTTACTTTTGTTTTAAATATTTATTATTATTAGTTAAAATTTTTAATTTTTGGTGTATTCGGTTAAAAAAGGGTTTATTTAAATAGAAACGCTACCAATTTAAATGCACAATAGGCTCGAAGTGAGTGACTTGCGAGGGCGTTTAGATGTGTGTGGCGTGAGCATAGCCAATGAGAGATTGACAGAGGAAACGCCAGAGAACGGAGGAGAACAAGTGCAAAAGACGCCGGATGAGATCAGAATGCAAGAAGTGCACAGGCTAGAAGTTCAAAACATGGATCTGCAGGTGACATAGAACATTTTTTATGGCGTTTCAGAAACCGTACTAACGTGACAAATTCTTAAATTCTTTCACATAACCTGTAATGTGTTTTACATCAAAAAGTTAAGTGCACAGTGTAGTACATAAAGTAAAGGCGAGTTTTAAAAAAAAACATGTCAGCAAGCTCTGTTGGATGGGCTTACTGTTTAAATTATATTTAACGAATAACGTTGCGCACCCCTCGACCCGCCTCCTAGAAGACACTAAGCATCTAGTCGTCACGTGGTATAGCTGCTGTTGTATTTACTTTACCCACATATTTAACCTCGCTGTTATGACGTCACAGGCGCAACTGGTGGAGCAGTCAGCAAGAAACGCCAAGCTGAAGACGAACAGCCGTCTATTGGAGGGCGACCTGACCGCCCTACGCGAGCGGCTCGTCAGCTACGAAACCAACCCACCGCCCAGCCCCTTCCACGCCAATAACACGAGCGTGGTGGATACGTCAGCCACGCAGGGGGTCTCTGAATACACCGAGATGGAGGTAAAGCAGGCGTTCATTGGTTGATTAGTTTCCGCACGCTCGTGTTTTTAGGGGGGGGGGGGGGTGGGGGAGTGTTGAAGGGGTGTTCACTGAACTTGCTCCAACAGCTGTGAAATTTTGCATTTGGGGTTCATCCAGCCCATCATTGCCTATCACTGACGTATTATCTTAATCAATTTTGTATCACCCGGCTTTTATTTTCAATGCAAAATTTTTTATTAGAAAAGGGGTGAATGCGTTGATGTTTTCCGTGTCACTTTAGCGTTCCTTTTTCGTCATTAGCAGATGATGTGTTCTGTTATTTTTGTCTTCAGTACTTGCGGAATATCCTATACGAGTACATGCTGGGTAAGGAGACGAAGACCCTGGCCAAGGTCATCTGCTCTGTCGTCAGATTCAGCAGCGAGCAAACGCGACGCATAGAGGAGAGAGAAGAGCTGCGAAACTCGGTAACTAACCGTTCAGCAAAACCCTCTCTACCCCTTCAGTAAATAGCCCTCCCCAAAGCCATCGTTCTCACGCTTTACTGTCTAATTCAAAATCTGTCTTTGGGGTCAGAGAAATAAATGACAAAGTCCTAGGGAAATTTTCGCTCCACTGCAACAACCATAAGTTCAACTCGCTTGCCTGATTGAGAATTATAATTTCAGCAAACCAGCAGACTGCTTATGAAAGTTTGCCTCCCTTGTCTTGCAGTCAGACAAGTTGCTGCCCGCTATGCCATAACCGTCTTTAAGAATGTTTTCCCACAAAAAATATATACATTAAAGTCTGATATCTGAGCAATTGGGACGGCATTCAGAGTTGGAACAAGCATGTTTCTGTAATCTACCAGACGATGGTGAAAAAAAAAAGGAATTTGTGAGAGCAAACACGCATGTGTGTATGTTGTGTTACTCCGCCGCACTCGTTGTGGGCAGTTGGACAGTTTGTGGGGTTGTTTTTGTTGCTGTGTGGTAATGGTCTAGTTTGTTGTTCACGCAGTATTGGAATTTTTTACGGATCCCACGTAATGTTCACCGAAACTTAATTGTGTTTAAAAATAAACGATCATGACCCCGTTGCCTGAGAGTTATGAGACGACCCCTGTCGGTCTGCAGCATGTATTTGTTTGGACCCTCTGTTTTGGTTCATAAGAGAGACCAAAATAACTAATACATCAAGGATTTCTTTGTGGGAGTTCATTAGTTGAAGAAACGAAATCTTTTAAACTTATTGACGATTATCAACCCTGGTGATTCGAAGGATCTTTCGGACACTTTCGCAATGCAATGAGCACGCGTGGAAATTACTGACGAGCTATACCATTTGGATACTTCCAATCTCCGTCCCCGTCCTCCGTCCAAACTAACCCATTTGTTTTAAAAGAGAGAGAAAAACATACGAGAATGTAGCTGTATAATATTCTTATTTTATAGTGTCAATGAATTTTAGCAGAAATTTAAATTTCAAGAGAAGTGATTGCCATTTAGGTTGAATAAAAATGATATTGGTTGGTGGACTAATAACTTTGCGCTAGAATTTTATATGTTAAGGTTCCAATAGCCATTTTCATTAAAAACAACGATAAAACAAGTAAGTGTATTGTATTAAGATTGGAAATGTCCTTAAATATTGTAGCAAGAAAAATTAATTTGTTTTTTGTATTTTGGAGAAAAAAAACAAATACAAGCTAGATAAAAATACAATGAATATTTTTGTATTGTAACATTGTGTTAAAAATGGCTATTGAAATTTTACCATGTTGTTGATGATATGTAACCCACATTGTGAAATTTATAAAACAATAACAACAACGTGTAATTTTGGATGTAGTTATAGTTTCTTGTGACAAAAAGTGCAGATGTCAAATATATATATATTATATATCGTTCTCGTAAATAATGCATGGCTTTGTACTTTTTCTTGTTGTTTTTTTTTTTCGCTTTCGCCTACGCACGGTAAAGGGTCTTTTCCCAACTGTTATCCCAACCTTACCCCAATTTCTAGGATTGACAAACTATCCCAGTGAAAGCAGCCTTGATTTACGTCCCACTGCCGTCTCCAGATTACGCCCCCAGCCGCCTCCACATCCTTCGGCGAAAGTGAAACCGAAACCGAATCTAAATCCAAAGCCCGCATACATTTCTCACCCAAAACCTGATGGTTACAGATATTCACCCCTCAGCAGTGCATCTGCGGATCCTGATATTAGAGGTTTTGCGGATAGTCCTTCATCAGACATGTCACCAAACTCCGCCGCTTCTTCTCCTAAAATGGGCTTTGGCGTCAGTACCCAAGGTCCCTCTGCTGGACCAATAAATTCGCGAAAGAAAAAGTTTCCCAGAAAAGAGAACCCTCCTCCAGCCTTTGTATAAGCTAAACGATACCAAGAAAGTAAAAACAATACAAACTATCACATGGCAGATGAAATATTATGTCATAAATAATTTTCCATAGAAAAACACACTCGATCACTTAAATTCAAGACTGTTTTCAATAGTTACTTCAGTGTACGGTTCAGACATTGCGTTGGCCCGTATGATATTTTATTGACCTTCAAATGCTCTTTTTGAACCCTAGACTTTGACCTTGAATAAACCCCTCTTTATCCCCCAATACCTTTGGAAAGGCCTGAAATGAAAGCGAGGCTGCACAGCAAAAACGTTTTGTGGATAGCCTCTGTGCTTATTAGATTAAAAACACCATGGTAAGGCGTTCTATGTATTTCATATCACTAGAAATCACTTTTTGACGGATTGTTGTAGCTTTAAGCTGGAAAATTTTCATGTAGATTTTCATGTATACAATGTCTTAAATTACGTTGTCTTAACGCAAGTGAACGTAGCTTCTCAGCAGTGACATTAGTCAGTGTTTTATGGGGTCGTATATGTAGTTTTCTTGCATAAAATAGTTTGGCCAGGTGCCGTAGCGATGAAGCATGAACGATTGACAGCAACATGGATCTCTGTACAGTATTCGGGTGGGTCGTTTGCTCGAGTCAGTCTTGTAGCCCCATTTGCTGGATGAACTATGATTGCTTGGTCTGACATAAACCATACACCCAGTCACCCACTGGACTTTACGTTTTTTCAGCAAGGGTAATAGGAGGCGGGATGGGGTTACTGCTTATTTAGTGATGTCACCTTTCATACTGTCAAATCTCGAATGATTATAGTGCTGCAGAATCACTTGTGTTATGTTGCATGCTGTTTAATAATGGCAGGGATTTCGTTTTGCATTCACGTATTTTACATATAGCTTATGTTATCATTTGCTTTTCTTCATCCCCATGGATGTGTGAATATTGCATTTCTTTTGCAGAAGTCCTTAAATAAATGTCTATGTTCTAGTATAACATGTGAAGAAGTTAGTATTCCACTATAGTAAAATTTGACCGATATCCTACTTTGTATCTTTCCAGTACAGTGTTTAGTAACAAGTCTTGTTAGCATTTTACTGTTGTTTTCATTTTTATCGATTTCTTGACACAGTATGACCCTGCGGTAACTATAACCAGATTGATCTATAAATACCTTATTTATTTTTATATTCATTTTTCGTCACTATACCTTCTCAGCTTGTATTGTTGTGGATACTGAAATGTTGCAATGCCTTATATAGTGCATGATATGTGATGTTTTTATCAAAGTAGAGAAAATCCGACGAACCGAAGCGAAATTACTTGTCACACCTTCTGGCTTATTCGTTTTATATGTTGGCTTCAGTTTTCTCAATCGAAATAACCCCACCCCCTCCCCCTCTTCCGCTCCCTCGCTACCCCGTGTGTAGGGTAAGCGATGACGCTGATAGGAAGTGGCTTGTGGGAAGGATGACGTGTTACGTTTTCACATTTAATACCTTGCAAAGGGGGTCTCGTTGTGTCGATTCGCTCTGACGGCGCATAGATATTGTGCTACCACTTCGTGTATGCGCAAAGAAAGAAAAACTCGGCGTTTGCTTTGCAATATTGTGATTACATTGGTATTTCCATAATGTATATATAACGCAAATGGGAGGAGGGGGAGGAGCATGGATCACCCATGGGACACTAACATCAAGCGTTATGGGTAATGCAAAAAAATAATAAATCAAAACGTCACTTGAGTTCCCCCCTCTCCCCCCTCCCCCCTCCCGCCCTCCAGATCCGTATCCAATGCACCACTGCGGTTCCTTGCACCCTTTTCACCTGCGCACACTCAGATGTTATTAACTATTTTTATTTGGAAGTGACACGACTCAGTTCTCCACTTTCTGGCATGTTTCCATTTTTAAGTCTCATTTTTAACAGTATTGACGAAGGAACGTAGTAAAATAAAGACTAGTTCCGTGCTTTACGATCGGTGTTGCCTAACATCAAGTTAACACTGCTTTACTCGGCTATTAACTAATCAGCTAAAACAAATCAGCGCAAAATTGAAAAAGGCGAAAGTTGTGTTTTATGGAAATGCGGAGGAAAATGTTTATGAACACTGTATATAAAGTCTTGGGTTTTTGTTCTAGTTGCGTTGATAAGTTTACCATTGGTACACAGATACCATAAATTTAGCCTAATACATCATCCTAACCCTTATTTGATAAGTACTTCTTTGAGTACGTAAGATCGACGATTTGTAACTTTTTAGAGAATGGGCTGCGTTTGTATTAAGAAAAATTAAAGCAGATTGCTGTCCCTTCACTAAACACATTTGGTTAAAAGAACGTATCTGTGTAATATGATTGCATGTAATGTGAAACTTCTTGTATCTTTTATCCTCTATTTTCGTCTCTGAATTTTCTGATATCAGAATGTACAACCCAGCCCTTACAGTAACTCGATTCATTTCTGCAACTGTCTTCTTTCTTTTTTTTTTTTGTCTGCCTAGGCCTTGTTGGCCCCCTTGCTGTTCCCTGGCTGCGCCAAACCGCTCTGTTGCTGGGTTCTTCTTTCTGTCATTCTTATCGGTGGTCCCGTATCCTCCCTGATCTGGTCTTTCCATCCTTTGGGTGGTCTTCCTTTTGGTCTAGGGTTGTATAAATTGTGGCGGCGGCATTGTGATTCCATACTGTTCAGTTTTTTTGCGATGTGCCCGAACTATTTTAGTGTTTTCTCACTGACCTTTTCGGTGGTAGTTTACTGTATACAAGCAGCTGATGTATTTTGTGTTGCTTAATCTGTCCCTCAGTGATTCCAAGAATTGCTCGGAGACATCTCAAACACTTCGAGTTTTCTGACGTCTTCCGCTTTTATCGCCCAGGTTTCTGAGGCAGAAATAGCAATGGGGAAAATAACTGCTTCATGTTTGATATAGTCCAGCTTTGGGTCCTCTGCATATTGACTTCTGTTCCCAAGCTAAGTTTTTTCAAGGGTCCAAATACAGCTGAAGCTAGGGCAATTCTTCTTTTTACGTCCGCTGTGCAGGAATACAAACGCTTCTAGGTGTTCTACCGCTTGCCAATCCATGTTATAATATTGTATTTTGCTGCAGATATTTTCTTACCCAATTTTTGCAAGCGGCTTCTAGTTTTTTTCGGTTGACAGTTTGAGCCTTACGAATATGTATCCGATTTCTAAGGAGAGGTTGTTGCTAAGGTAGAAAGTGTTATACAGTGATTTTAGTTCTGTCATCACAAATTCCAGGAAGATATTAAACAGGGATGAGGATAGCAGACAAGCTCAACGTACCCCTACTCCAACTTTAAACCAGCCTGTTAATTGATTTCTGTAATGGTTGTATCTGAAATCGCTCCATTCAAGACCCATTTCGTTGTTATTAGATTCAGATATGAGAAGTCTCACATTCAGTTCTTTAATTGTCAATTCCTACAAGCTGTAACAGCACTGCGGCTCGGGATAGTTTAAATCACACAAAAGATATTGCCCAATGGATTACACAGCCGTCGTGCTGGGGCCACCCATAAAGTCATGGATAGCTTTGCACTGGTTTCGTTGATTGTGCAGCCAAGTATTATAGAGAGCACAAGAACCACTGCGGTGTAATCCTGGGGAGGGGTGGGGGGTTACCACGGGATCCGATAACTGGCGATGAGAGCACCCCCCCCCCCACAATAGGTCCTGCGGCCACCATGTGCTTACTGTCTATAGGAATTGACAACTGGAGCACTTAACAAATCTAACCGGCGTTTGAATGCTTCTTTTTCTGCTTTGTTTATATCTTGTCCAGTAACCATGGTGCCTCCTGGTGATGAAATTCTAGCTGTGACGTCATAGGTTAGTCTAACATCTTAGTAAAATTAGACTTCTGAAATGATTTTGATGTGAATCAAAGAAGATACACGCCCACCACGTGATCCCTGTGGCATCCAATCACCATCGAGAAAAACTTGTACTGACGCACCGAAGCATTTAGAATATTTAATACTGTGACAGTTGAACTTAAGTAAATCGTGCCAGCGGCTTATATTGTTAAACGCAGCATTAGACTTGAAACGACGGATTCGATTGTCTGACGTATTCAATTTCCCAACTATCTGTGGAAAGCAGCAATTTGCTTGGTTTCTTCACTTTACTGACTATATAACAAAGCATGTGTTACTTATTTTGATCAACATTATTTAGTTGATGTTGGCATTGTCAACATTTTCAATGCGATCAGCGTACTCTATTGTTACATGACTTGGGTAAATGCATTAATTTAATTGCTTGATTCCCTAGTCAATAATTTCTCATTGTTGACCGGGACTCAAAAGTCGACAGTTAAATGCAGTTATATGTAATCAAATACCCGTTAAGTCATGTAACAAGCAGATATTGACCTATTTTGAGTCAACATGAAGATAACATTGGCTAGTTCCGAAATTGGTGACCAGAAATGTCAACATTTTGCTTCTGGTCAGTCATACTTCATGTTGACTGAAACTAAATCTGTATTTGCTAAATGATAACTTTTATCAGTCAGGATCTGCTTAGTGTTGACTCTGATTCGCGCTATGTATATTGAAATGATCACGGACAAAAATAATCTGCAAGATGATATAAAAGCACGGCTCACATTTCTATGCATGCCAGGAACCACACCTGTGGCTGTGACACAAGCAGTCATAATTCAGTGAAAGTAATACTCTTGTGAACCAGAGAAAATGCGTAGTTCTCAACTTCTGCTTTAAAATCAATATGTTTTTATTTTTTTATTTCAAACAGGTGCTATATCAACTAGGCAGTCCTTTCAAAAGCACAAAATGACAGTGCAAAAAACATAGCGATCAAAGTACACCTAAGCCCGGAAGAAGGCGGGGCTTAGCCAAGGACGTCCGAACAGAGCGACGCTTGTGTCAATCCCCAGTGATTTACAAACATTACGAAAGTGAAAGTTGTGTTTTTAATGTCACTCTTTTTCGTTGAAAATGTATATCAGTCTTTGAGTTCTCAAAGAAATATAGAACAAAATATAAATAAGAAATGTACGATTAAAAAAAAACATGAATGTCTTGTATAAAATACCTGCAGATCTGCTAATGGTCTTGGTTGTTGTCGCGGTAGGCGTACAAATTATGTACTGAACAGCTATCCGCCACGTCAGGTACTGAATGAAGTGCAGTACCGTGGGAAACTGGATCGAATCAGTACATGCGTGGGTTGTGTACAAGATGTGGTGTATCTGAAAACATGTGAAAAGAGAAGATCTTTGTTTTTAAATTCATCGTGCTACGTTTTTGTGGTTTGCTGATGGTTGCTTCGTAAATGGAAAGTATTTGTAAACGAATGTAAAATGAAACATTGTAAAAGGATATAATTTTCAACATTGGCTTTAAAATATTTGGGCTATACCGCTTTAAATATCATGCCTTTGTTTGGGACGAATTACTGGGATGTATTACTCAAGTTTATAAAAATATAATAAATAAATGCCTTGATAGCATCTGCAATATGTTTTATATATTTGCCGTAGAGCTTCTGTCTTGGCGGCATGTTATTTTTCTTGTTCGATAGAGTTTGATGTTACCATGGGATTATTTAGTTAATCGGATATGTAGCGTATCATTTCAGTTATAGGCAAGTGTTGCGCCAACTTTGAATGAAGTTCTTTAATTCTTGTTCTGAAGTTTGGAATTTCATGTACCTTATTCTAGACTCGGTCATCTATGCTCTCAACTTATCTTCAACATATTTGACAGCTTTGTTATCTAAACGGTGAAATATGTGCATACAGTATGCGTCTTAGCTGTGGGCGAAACTGGAACAGCCCGGTGCAGTTAGTCATGTTCACAGGGCTCGAAGAACGTGTTCTTTAAATACATTCCAACAGCAGATATTTCCTATAAGTGTATATGTATAGATCTAGACATTATTGGTGATTTAAATAAAAAGAATTGCAAGTTTAAAATCACAAAATAACGAGACTTCACACCCTGAATTTGTTTGTTAATTATACAGTCGAAAAATTGGCGTTTAATGTCATCGCTTCTGTGTACAGATTAAAGAAAAGAAATCAATTCTCTGTTAATTGTCAAGATTTGGATCCGAATTGGAGCAGTTGAGCAGATATTCCCTGCAGAATTTGTGTTGTTTCGATCGTATACATTCGATAATTGAAGAACAGTCTTAACATCCCTGTGATTAGGATTTATAATATTAGTATAACAATTTGTTTTACATAGGCGTAGCCATTGGGGGGCCTCAGCCACCCCCCAACTTTTCAGAGTGGGAGCCATAGTATTCACCCCCCCCCCCTCCACGTTACGAAAGTTTGCGCCCCCCCCCCCCCTTCAGTTGTAAAAACGTGGCTTCGCCAGTGTATTAAGTCGTTTTTTTTCAGAAATATTTGCAAATATAAAAACATTATTTAAAAAGAGAAATTCTGGCATGACAAGGTATGGTATTGCCGTACGGGTGTTAGCGTGGTTCGTACTGACTATTTGATAGATCTATAGAACACAATGCAGGCAGTGAGGCTGTATTATTTTTGTCACAGGAACAACGTAGAAGCACCTTGTCCTTTCCATTGCTCTGTAGTGGTCACCTTACGTGCTGTGTTAGTAACATTGTGATGTTGTTGAGTGACATGAATTGCCCATCGGTTCCAGGGATGCCTATGTTACGTGGCTAAATATATGTCCAGTAATGAAATCCATTCATTTTTATGGAATGCCGTTTTAACATTTTAATGCTTATTTTTGATATCAAAATATGATTAGAGATATCAAGAAATCAATGTAGATCTCAATAATTCACATTTTGCTATCAGTAATTGAATTTTAGATGGCAAAAATTTATCTTTGAGATAAAAAAAAATCAAATTTGCAAACTGAAAAAAATTTAAGGGAGACACACATTTACATAAAATTGAACGAATCGCCAGTTACATTTTGGGGATAAAAACTTGAATTATTGAGATAAGTAATGACAACACAATTTTTGATCTTAAGAATTATTGCTTCTTTTTTTGTACAGTAAAAAATTTAAAGAAAGATTCTCTATACAAGGACCAGTCATTATTAATTTACAGATGTGTGCTTCCGATTTTTTTATTCAAAAAAGAAATAGACTGATATTTTGAAGTAAAAAATCAATTTTTGAGATTATTGAGCATAAAATTGGTATTTTGCTCTCAAATATTTCATTTTTGCTATCAAGAACTGAATTTTTGATCTCCAAAAATTAATTTTAGATGTCATTAAATCATTTTTTATATCAATAAATATTTCTTGATATCTCTAAATAGTGACATCAAAAAATCAATTTTTGAGATCAAAAATTAATTCTTGATACCAATAATTCCCTAATAAATGTGAAAATGGCATTTCATGCATTCTAATATGCCCTTCGTTTTTTTTTTTTTTTTTTTTTTGTACAAATAGACAATAGAACTGATTGCAATTTTGTTTTCGATTATGAACAGAATAGATGTAAATGCAATAAATTCTTATGAGTGATTAATGCATTTTTGCTGGGATTTCTTTAGAATTAAGAGATGTTAGGCTGAAAAGGTACGCAAAAAGACAAGCAATATAAATTCAACTCCGTCGAGTTCGTGTAGAAAAAAAATACAAGGATCAACTCTGAGACTCATTTCACAGCAACCTTTTTTTATGGGCGGGGGGGGGGGGGGGGGTGACAGACTTTTTGATGAAGGTATGCAGGTTTTCCATTTTTTGTCTTGATACACTTTTACATAATGTTAAATTCTGCGAAACCCTGCATTTGTAGTGTTGCTGTGAAATTTGTTGCAATGTTTTGAGAAAAATAGCACAACTTGAACTTCAGGCAACTGAATGTAGTATAATTTACTACAATATTGCATGTTTGCTTTGCTTCTAGTCAAAAAAAAAATTGCTTAAAATTTAATTGAAGTAGTTTAGCACGCGTATATGTTATGTATCCGTGACGTCACATGAAGTGACTGTTACAAAGGGACAGAATGTGTCGAAGCCTAATCTGAAGATGACAGGAAACTAGAGCAAGTAAATTGTGAATTATTTTAAATTATTATTTTTAGGCTAGCAACTAGATAGAGTCAAAATGGATATTTGAACTTTTGTTTTGTTGACTGTATCATAATTAAAATTGTATTTTAATATTGGGAGATGATTAATGCTGCTTCATTAAACAAAATAAATCGTATTAAATGCAGTGAGTTGTTTCACTTGCTTTATCATAGACACAGTATTGTTTAAGGAAAATGTTACTGCTTAAAGTAACAGTGAAAGAAACTGCTTTAAGTTGTGGAACTAACCACACTGCTTTCTTGTGATGGACAGGTCCTGCAATAATTAATATTATAATTGCATGAATTTTGAAATTTTCAGTATAAAAATTTGCAATGACAATATATATATATATTTATGATTTCAAGCCGTCCTGTGAACACGAAAAAAACACGCAGGTGGGATTTTTATAAATTTCTTGTACCGCCAATGTTTAATTAATATATTTACAATTATTTAACATCAATACAATTACGCAACATCAGTACAATTACGTAACATCAATAATTGATAGATGTAAAACAATAAAGAAGAATTACATCACACATATTTATAAGAAAGAAAAAATATAATTCACTGATCCAAAATTTGTCTGGGGGTCAAACAAATTGAAATCCCCCACCGTAACAAAACAATATATGGAGGCGATGGGGCGGAGGAGGGATTTAAACAAATTTATTTCTTAGCTTAATTATATAAAATGTGTTACACGCGAGGAGAGTAAAATGAATGAGGTTGCTGAATGCTTAACAGCTACCCTCATTGAGTACAGATAATTTAAGACCAATCAAATCAGAGGGACGGCTTATTCATAAATCCGTCTAGGTCAGTGGGCGGACCTAAACGGCAATTTATGATTTCAAGCCGTCCTGTGAACACGAAAAAAACACGCAGGTGGGATTTTTATAAATTTCTTGTACCGCCAATGTTTAATTAATATATTTACAATTATTTAACATCAATACAATTACGCAACATCAGTACAATTACGTAACATCAATCCAATTACGTAACATCAATAATTGATAGATGTAAAACAATAAAGAAGAATTACATCACACATATTTATAAGAAAGAAAAAATATAATTCACTGATCCAAAATTTGTCTGGGGGTCAAACAAATTGAAATCCCCACAGAAGAACCCCACAGACAAACGGGCAATCACACTGTGAAAGACGGTACGCGAAAATATTTATCAATAGCATTAGAACGCCACCTGCCAATATGAGAAATGCGTGTTTTATTTAAACCTTTTTGGAGGCAATATGTCGCGGCACCTATTCGAAAGGAATGTGAAGTATAACCCTTACAAGTACCAAGGGAGAGAATTAATGCCGATTTGAGAACGGTATTAAAAAATGATGGAGAAATAGGCTTTCCGCTTTTTAAAACGAAGAGAGAACCAACTTTTTGTGTACGAAGTTTTAAATAATTTGACATCGCTTCAACGGGGCAAAAGGGGCCGGGGGAAGAGGGTATATGCAAATCAAAGTGTCTACCCTTACTATGCTTAAATTGTTCAAAGTGGATAGTTAAACCGACTGGTTTTCCTTGCTTCCTTTTAATTTTAATATTATTAGCTAATAACAAATTTGGATTGTTGGCGGATGTGGAAGTGAATTCACCAACACGAAGAAAGGCATGAAATGCTAATAAAAATAAGGATTTAAATAAAGCAAGATTATAATATTCAGTAAATATTTGAGGAAGAACGTCACACATTCTGTGTAGCAAACTCACGGAAATGGGCTTTCTATGGTCAGAATGATAATGTTTATTTTTGTAACCAACCAAAGCCTTTCTAATTAAGAATTCTTGGGTGAGGTCTGGTTTCTGTTTAAAGCGATGAATAAACGCAATTGCAGACATGCGAGTTAACACTGTATTGTATGAAAAACCTTGACAAGAGCAATACGCAATATATATAAGCAACGCATTGATTGATGCAGGACAAGCTGGCTGAGCGAACATTTTACATGTTTTTTGAAAATGTTCCCACGATCTTTTGTACACAGAGCGGGTTGATACTGACAGACTATTGATCACCATAGTGGTCGCAATAAACAGCATGGATCCAGCTCCTTGGGAACAATAAGAGGATCGTCGTCTAAATGAGGTGCCATTTCCTTTGCGGCATTTACCTTCAAACGAGATAGCAAATCTGATATTCTATTCTGTGATGAAGATAAATGGACAGCGTGTAAACATATGTTATCTATCAAGGATCTAACCACTAATTTTCTAACTAAATGCATGGTCAATTTACATTTTGTTGTTTGATTATTTATGATGGACACAAGAGCCAAGTTGTCTGTGTGTAAAATCACACTTTTGTTTTTCAGTTTCTGTGAAAACAGGTGCACGGCGATTACTATCGGGATAAGCTCTAGGATAACAATATTATATTGTTTGAAAGAGTCATCCCATGTGCCGTAAAACCACTCATTATCCAAGACCGCAGAATAACCCACGGATTTACTGGCATCAGTAAAAACATTGAACTGATTTTGAGATAGCCATATATCCGTATTTAATAACGTGATGCCATTAAATTCTCGTAAGAAAACAAGCCAAGTGTGCAAATCCTGTTTGGCGGACATAGTTAATGGAATTAATTGTTCTCTGTTCACATGACCACAAGTAATATCCCACAGTCTTCGGAGAAAGGCACGACCTGGCTTTATACATTTACAACAGAAATTTAACAAACCAACGATTTTTTGAACATCACGCAGTTTTACAACATGTAGTTTTATGATTTGATTTATTAAACCGACTGCTTTGTCAATTTTATCCTGGGGCAACTTGGCCTGCATTTGCAAAGTGTTTACTTCTATACCATGCAAATATATATATATATATATATATATATATATATATATATATATATATATATATATATATATATATATATATATATATATATTGCATAAAAGCCCAGTTTTTGGAGAACTTCAGGAAACTGATTCATACTGCACTTCTTGTTTATATTTTTTTTCATTAAATTAAGTTGCAATAATGCATCCTTTAATTATGATTATACATTCAAGCAACACTGGAATACCACACCTCGTTTGGATGAAAGAATATATATCTTTTCATTGCATTTGAAAGAACCACAGTGGCCCTATTCAAAAATTGTACAGTTAAGTGATTCCGTTAACTGTTCCGTTAGCAACCAGAACATCCGAAAGTTAATTAATACGTTGACCCTGTTTAACAAACAAAACGCACCTAAAATTGCTTGCGTGATACAGATAGATGAACCGATTTTCGCTTCTTGGAGTACAGTTAACTGCACACTTAAGTTTTGTGAACAGCGGGGCAGGAGCTTAGTTTGACGACAACGAGGTAGTTCGTCAGTCGAGAGTGGCGAGTACTGCCTCACTGGCGTTCGTCACAGCCTTGAATGTACTAACGACACGATAAAGATAGAAACTACTCGCAGTGAAAACAAAGCATTGAGAAATGCTTCGTTCTTGTAAACTGGTTGAAAAATGAGAAATTTACTGAGAAATTCGAAGCGAGGCTGAAAAAGAGGCTCGGAATTCTTAACGATGAACAGACATCTCGAGTCGCATATTTGGTTAAATCACATAATTTGTCGGGTAAAATGAATAATGAAGGATATGTTTAACAATAACTCACAGCTTCTAACATTAGTTATTGAACCACCATATCACTTTCGTCTCAATTTGATACAAAAAATTTCCGAGTTGGACAATGCAATAGTTTGTTTTGTGAATAACTGTGCATCACACTCAGATATTTGTCAATTACCTTATTATTTACAAATGCAAAAATAAACATTGTTAAATTAAACGGTTTTGTATTTTAGCAGTTTTGTTCCATTTAGCTCCAAAGTCCACATATGCTTGTCACCACTGCACACAACAGCATCCCGGGGACTCGCAAGTTCTGGCAGTTTCAAAGTCTCCCACTGCTTCCCTTCCCGAAGGACGTAAATCTACAAACATAAAATCCGTAATCGTCCAACTTTCATTTATTTTCACATGTTTTCTATGGTTTGCTGTACTAAACCAAAGTCCACATATTACCGGTAGTTTTTTTTTCACACCCAACGAGAAATACAGAAATATGTCCGTGTGGGGCCAATCGAATGCTCATAATGCTTATAATAAATGCAAGAAAATCATAAATATCCCCAATACATGCCCAGCCATGTTAAGGAGTGCAAAATGGGGAAATATCTAATAATTAATCTTTACCAAAAAAGCGCTTT
Organism: Protula sp. h YS-2021; assembly: GCA_949752745.1. Classification (NCBI taxonomy): domain Eukaryota; kingdom Metazoa; phylum Annelida; class Polychaeta; order Sabellida; family Serpulidae; genus Protula; species Protula sp. h YS-2021. The sequence goes on along the minus strand of OX457031.1, from coordinate 22,634,747 downwards.
TGTACCCAATCCAGTCAAACTCCTACTTCCTACTACACTCCTACTACTACTACAAGCTAACCTCACCTTCCCATGGCAGGAGTCACTGACCATCACGTGACCTTGTGAATCCGTCTGACATATCCTCGGATGTACACCCGGATCGTTGTTTGGAAGCTCTGCTTCGTATCTAGCCAAAAAAAATGCACAGTTTTCTGTGATCAAATTTTACCTAAATTGACATTTTAACATGTGCCAGTTTTCCCTTTAGGCATGTTCCCTTCCATACCCCCCCCCCCCCCGGATTTTTGTGTGAGATAGGACTATACTAGAAAGTGAGTTACACAATTTGAGAAAGAATATATTATGTCACTAATTGAACAAATAGTACATGCTGTGTTGAACCTTGGAGAATATTTCAAGTCCCTTGACAGCAGTGCCCTTAAATATCTGCTTCTTTCAGCATTAGAGCATACCAAACACCTAATTCTTCATCTGAAGAAGTATGTACAATAACGAATGTTTTAAAGGCAAAATGCAATACTCATTAAGAAAGCAGGTGGTACTAGAATGGTGAGTTTGTCTACACGGGCGAAGGGGGAGGGGGAGGGGGGCAGTGGATGTCGGATTTTCAAATTATAGGATAGGCACAGGAGGACGGTTTTTCCCGAGCGACACTTAACCAACAGTGCATCTATCACTTTTGCGTAACAGGTTTCATAAATGGTAACAAACCGAGCGTAACAGAATTTTCAACCATATTTTGTCGGTTTTTAAACAAGTTTATCGTACCTTACAAAACGGCCGTCAAAGTTGTACAGCAAGACGTTGTGATTGCACCATGACGTCACACGCATACCCTCTGACGTCACACCTATGGTGTCGTTGTGACTCGTGCGGCAATAATCCAACTCCATACTCTGCTTCAATGTCCACTCCGTGCCACTGTGCCGAAAAGTCAAGACATGACTCGTGTCGGTGGCGTTCGTCTGATGTTGGAGGACGAACAGCTCGTCGTTATAGACACATCCTGAACAGATACTCCCTTTGCACAGCATTTGCTTGTAGTTGCCCGCTTGGTCTACCTCGTGCAAACCCGCATCATAGCTACAGCCAATCAGAAGCCGTCCTAAAATAAGAATACAGCTGTATGAAGATTTGAACGAGGATTAAATTACTTACAGGAAAAGGTATTATTTTCTTTACAGTGAAATGTTGTAGACGGTAAATTTGTGGAATTTCTCCATTTGATCACTAATCAATAATCAGGAAGCAACAACGAAGTGTATTTCACAGCAATTTGTCAAGCAGCAAGTTGTCAAAGTGTACAAAATGATGAGAAACACTTCACACAGATAACCTCCCTCCTATCTAGCCCCTGATGAAAGTTTAATAAAATACAACTGTTTCATAAAGCTTAAGAGCTTCACTTGACCCAGTGGGGCGTTTCGTACCTGTTACTGATGACGTATTGATGACGCAAGTGGGATGTTCCAGTATTGGAGCGCTGATCGTTTTCACGACACTTCCCGAATCTTCTCGGAGAACCAGGATGCGATTCTTATCAAATTCAACGCACCACAGCTTCCCATTCACCAGTTCGAACCCATGGCAATACGATGGCATTTCAATCTCTAGTTCTTTGACAAACGTCGTGGGCAGAATCTCATCAAATTCCACCAACCGGAAGTCACTCCTGATCGGTTCGTAGTTTTGTATAATCTCCACACTTCCGGCTTCATTTGTATCTTCAAGCATTAAACCTTGCTGGTCTACAGAGTTCGTATGTTTTGGTGGATTATATGTTATGTGCAAATTAGGGGCGGGGGCATGCCACTGGCCATTGAGAGAGAACAAAGACACCTCCCCCTCGCCCATTCCGTAGTTGACAACTATGTCCGTTATCGACTGAGGGCCGCTGTCATCTTGATCGCCTGCGTCAAAATGAAACCAAATTTTAGGGTTGTTGCAAAATTCCATATTACCGTATCCCGTTGTTTTTCGTTAGCTATCTGAATATAAACAAATGAAAACAAATAATTTTGCGGCTGAAATCGTTAAGAAAAATTTTTAAAAATGCTGTCGTTAGAAAATGAGATTTTTTTACTTTGTTTTTGTAAGCAATTTAAAATTCCTAAGATAAATAAGATCAATAAACTTGAAGAAAAGCTGAAAGGAATACCCAAAATTGAGAATTTATGGTGAGCATTGGTGACAACCGCTTGGACCTGGTTCATCTTGTAGCTGGATTTAGTCAGCTCCTCCGCCACGCTACTGTACACCTGTACATGTCAGCATACAGTGGTTACCGGTATGCAACTAGTCTGGCAACAAATGTAACATCACGGCAAAAAAAAAAAAAAAATAATAATAACTGTGAAATTAAACGAGACAAAAGGGATATATCATCATCAGATTAGAACTCCATGTTAAGATAAATGGAAATAAAAACCCTGGTAAAAATATTATAAGAACAATTCAGAATATTCCGCGGCTTTGTAAAGCTCTGTCGACACCTTTCGTCTGAGGTCGTTGAACTGACTGACGATCTCATCGACCTTGGCCTTTTCCTGACGGTCTATTTCGGCGAGAATTTTTCCGCGACTCTGCTGTAAGTGCTCCCTGTAACTGCGTAGCTCCTGCGAAAACAAATACGCCGCTAGACAGCATTCATCCTTAGTAAATATTCTACAATAGTGTTTTAAAACATAACTTAATTCTTTAACACCTTTCATCTGTTCACCTTCATACTGAAATAACATGTTTTTGTCCCGGATTTTTGGGCTATTTTAAAGGTGATAGTGTAACAGGATGGCTTCTCTAGCAAGCACACCATATCCCCCCTCCCATAACCTCCACCCTTAGCAAAACACTCTGAATGTGAACTTGCAGTTAGAACAAGTTTTTAAATTTTTTTGTTTAATTTATTTCTTTTTTTGGGGGGGGGGCGGTGTGCTGGGGGGGGGGGGCCTTATGAAATGGGCGGGGTTGTTGGAAATGACCTTCAAGTCGTGGGCGGCAGTAGAGAGCACAGAATCCATTTTGTCCTTGCTCTCTTTCAGACGATTGCGCATCTTCTCCGCCAGCTCCTGAACGCTTTGTATGTCGTGTTTGGCGCTTTTGCCCTTCATAGTTACCTTCTCATGCACTGCAAAATTCACTGCTATCTACGTTAGAACATATCTTCGACGACGACGACGAAGACGAAGAAGAAGAAGAAGAAGAAGAAGAAGAAGAAGAAGAAAAAGAAGAAGAAGAAGAAGAAGAAGACTCCGTAAACCAGACAACGTGAGGGCATTCAATAGGCAAGCCAGATTTCTTCATTTCTCCATGTAACGTGAATCAATTTTAGAAATTGATTTCAAAAACAGCTTTAAATCTCGGATCATAATCCCACCATTAATACTCTAATATAATGCAGTTTCAGCCTCGCGCTTTAAACAACCACTTCAGCTCACAATATTATTCTCACCCATTTTACAATCGTCACATATCATGGCCTCGCACTGAGTACAACGCCATCTCAGTTTATTTTTTTCACAGAATTCACAGAGGTGATTTTCTGGCAGCGATACTTGTGCCCCAAACACTGCTACCATCTCCCGTACCTGTTAAGCCATACCTTTTGTTTTTAATCTAACAAAGCATGACATTTTTCGTAATAGAGTAATTAATTATAATCAAGTTTAATTTTCCAAAACCCGTTTTATCATGACTCACTGAACCAGGATTTAACATCAAGGTAGTGAAATCTCAAAATAAACCCTTTTCACCACCTTCTGTTTATTATGTTTACCTTTTCTGTGCCTTACATCCCTAGTGTAGAGTGTAAAAATTGAATTAAATTTTCAAGTGAGGAACTTATAAGGGTACTGAATCTTACCCTGAAGTCATCTCTGACGTCACGGTCGGAACAGAACTCCCTGCAGCATGGGCATTTGATTAGAGGGTTTCTGCCTATGGCTCCCCGTCTGCTTGCTAACAATCCATCCAAGCACTGAAACGTCCCACAAAACAGACTCTTCTGTTTTATATTTTGTTACACCTTCATCTCGAAATGAGAAAAAAAACTACGATTTTGTCGAACTCGGTAAGCTGCAGTTTTGCGAAAGTTTTTTTTTTTTTAATTTCTTTCAACATTATTTAATTGATCTCTTGTTCCGTCCCAAGGAAAGAACAAAATGCGCAGTACTGTTAACATTTAGTGAGTATATTCTGTCTTAGTGACAAACAGCCACTTGAGCAAAGAGAGTAGTGTTGATTGTTAAAAACTGAAGTTTTAGATTAAAGCTGACATCTTTTGAGATTTACCAATACTCCTATAAATAATATGAAAAAAATACCACCTTAACACAACAAGGTAAGAATTGAAGTGGTTGGCTAGGTAACACACGATTTGTTTTTCTTCAAGCTGGCAAATGATAATGTTGATTTCAGCAAAACAAATACCTTTGCGATGTCATTCCGAACTAACACGCACAGCACTTAAGAAATGAGTAGTAACAGGAACAACAGTCTAATTCTTCTTGTTTGACTTACCTCCCCACATATGGTATGCCTACACTTTAACGACTTCGGGTCACTGAAAATATCTTTGCACACTGGACAAGTAACCAGCTCAAGCATATCAAGTCCCCCTGTCGCCATGGTAACCTACCAGCAAACCTGCAGCAGAAAAAAATCCAGTTAAGGTAATCACTTTGTTCAAGTAACCAGCTATACCGGAAACTCAGTTATATTTCGTTATGGACCATGAAAAGGTGAAAACATTAACAGATTTCTTTGTTTATTCAAGATATAGCTCTAGACCTGGTTTTATTTTACCAGGTTATTTTGTCTGTTTATTTTTTCGTCTTTTCTTAATTCTATATCCGGCTTACACATGCTTGTAAACGCTTAGTTACCGAAATGTACCTGTCGTTACAAAATAAATACCCAAATATATCATAAGGTATAATACACTTCAAACTTTTATAACCGAGTTTCTTTCATCCGATTTTTCTTTTATCCAGAATCAAAATTGAAAAAATTCCATTGATGAAAATGGAAAGTCTTATATTGAAAAAGAAAAACATCAACACTCACCTCAGTCCAAATGTCTGTCATTAATAATCTTGGAGGAATGAAAATGAAACAAGTTCCTGCTTCTCGAGTTTAATCAGTGTGGTAGCTATGACGTAATAGCCCGCAATAACGAGTTTTTATCAAATGTTTCAAAGCAAGAATTTATTGCGTGTCTCCATTGATTTTAACCTGTTTTGCCTCCTTTTTACGAAAATGAAACTAATTAATACCGTTGGCTGTGCCTGTTAGTTCCGGTCACGAATAACCAGTACAGATGGTGCTGACTAAATGAGCTACAGTCAGTATTCAGTGATCATATGATTATTATATGTGACTCATATGATTATTTATAGCGCATTTATATCCAAGGCCTATGTAAACATTGCAAATATCAGTGTGTTAAGAATACATTGTGACATAACCACACTGATATATCTCAACGTACTTCACCTCTGGTACATAATGCATGTATACTATATTTAATGCCCACTATACACGGTATGAACCCATGTGAGTATCCAGGACGTTAATGCTAACGAATATATGCACTTAAAAAAACCTTATTTATTTATTTATTTATTTATTTATCCGTTTATTTATTTACTTTGATTAACAGGTGGGTACAAATGCAGCCAGATTTTTCCATATATAGGCACTCCAGGCGATTTGCTAAAACACACTACATAGCAATACAAAGTCAACTAATGCTTAGTTTTTTTATGTTTATGTTTTGATATATCTTATGCAGTACAATGAAAGAGCTTTACAACGTTGAAGTATTATAAGTATCTGAGCCGAAACGCAATATATCTATCGACTAAACATGCTGTATGATTAAGAGTACCAATGTCTTCACAATTTATGGGGGTCGCAGGCACGGAATCAGACGGAGATATGCGGGGGTATGAGGTGGAGAGCTCTCAGATCCATCTTGCCTTCCTTTCGGAAATGTTGGTACAACAAGACATGCAACATGACAGTTCCTCGGTATAATGATGGATTCGCACCTTCTTTTGGAGTGGAGGTGAAGGGAGGATTTTCAAACAGACACACTCGAGTTATAAATTTAGCACACGAACGAAATTCAACAAACCGATGTCTATAGAAGTAGTTGTGGATAAATACATTAGTACACACGGTGCAAAATAGTTCTAGATTCACCTCTTAGCAGTTTTGGTGATCCATCACACAATCCAATACATACTGTATATAAGGGCGCATAACTTTGTCATTTTCCAAATTGCCATATACAATCGACGTCTCAGTTTCAAACACACGGCTAATCTACACATTCCTTAACAGGCTTTTCAACAGATCATTCTATCAAAATACTGCAATGCAATTTAGTATTAAACTGAGAAACTCAACTACACCACCAGTCTACGTTTATGCTCAGTCCTTTGCTACCGATAACCGTTGATTAACAGTAACTACCTCATCAGCTAAAGACATTTTAATATAGGTTCACAGGAGTTTTTCCCTTCTGTTTATAAATATCATATAAAGTTCCTTACCTGATTGAGAAACTAAGAAAAAGTATAGATAAATATGGCAAAAATTCACACAGGAAACTAAGCAACTAAATGCAGCATAGTTAAACTTTCACATGTAAGACAGCTGTCATCATTATTCTTTGAGGTGTAGGGTGTAGTAATAGTGATAGTACCTTCGTGTAGAGTAGCGTGTCATACTTTGCTGTGTCGTTCTGTAGATGTAGTGCAAGGTAGCTACTAACAACTGGTCCACACCCTCACCTAGGGTAGACCTAACCTGGACTGGTCGACCTACTTCTCGCCAAGTGGCTCCAAGAAGGATTGAGAACATCCGGCCACACCCCGGGCAACTGTTTCGACCGGCAGGCCAAACATTGGAGAGTGTCAGGCAGCAGTGACACTCTGATTACCCTGAGAGCACGGGTGCGTATACCAACACCAACTTATAGCAAAGGCGCTTGAGAAGTCCTTTAGCAAGTGCCCAAGTAACAAAAAGCTTATTACAACTCCATGACAGCACAACAAAGATGACGGCCCTCATTCCCGGGCGCTCGAATGAGAGAGGGTGCTAAGAATCTCCCGGTTTGGTTCATGGAATGTAAGAACGCTAAATAAAGAAGACCAACTCGATCAACTCCTGTACGAAGTATCTAGATTCGACGTCAAGGTCCTTGGTGTGGCTGAAACCGCGCCTATCACTCAGAGGATGCTGGATCAGATCACTTCTTACTTTTCGGAACCCTCCAATTACAAAACCTCCAAAAAGAAGAAAAAGCTTCCTAAACATTACGATATACAAAAACTATTAACGGACCCAAAAACAGCGCAGGATTTCGAAGTACAAATTGGTGGAGCCTTCGAACCTTTGTTAAGTCTCAAGATCGAGAACATAGAAGAACTATACTCAACACTCGTAGAGACATTAACGAAACAACAGAAGAGGTAGTTGGCCTCAGAAAACGAAAAATGGTAGAAGGATTATCACGAGACGTAGAGAAGATAAACCAAAATGGAACACTTTGAGAACGCAGAAAACACAGAGACAAGAGACCAATATAAAGAGTTAAATAAACGGATTAGGGCTGAAATAAGAGCACAAAAGAAGAAACTGCTGGAAACCAAGATAGAATCTATGGAAACAGACTTCAAACAGACTCACAACCTATTTCGATCAGTTAGAGACCTGGAAGGAAAGCCTAAAAAGCATTGAGTGCGGTGAAAGACAAAGATGGCAACACCCAAACAAATAAAGAAGAAGTGCTTAAATGCTGGCAGAACATTTTTGCTCACACCTAAACACTGCGTTTCCGCACCAATCCTCCGCAGTCACAGAAATACCGGGGCGTATTCGTATAGTGTGGAGGAACGCACTGTGGAAAATGGTGCTAGCCATAGGTGTGGTTACGAAAATAGTCAGGATCGTCGAAGCTCTGTACGAGGAAACAGAATGTGCGGTAGTTATTGATGGTCAACTCACTGGCTGGTTTGCGGTAAAGCTCGGACTACGACAGGGATACCTCTTGTCCCTGCGCTCTTCAACATCTTTTTGGAATTTGTGATGAAAGAACTAAAAGACCTAGATACATCCCTACAGTTGAATGACAACCTTTCAGTAGACATCATATAGGCTGATGAAAAAACACTAATCTCAGCAGTATTTGACAAACTAAAATTATTGCCGTTCAGATTAGATCAGCATGCCAAAAATGGGGCATGAAAATAAATGGCGCTAGGTGTAAAATTATCTCACCTGCGAGTGATGGTATCCTGATAGACGGTAAAGAAGTGGAGAAGATTCAAGATTTGTCTTCTTAGGCATTGTAGTACCAGACTGTTCAACGGATGTCACACGAAGAGTCGCTTTGCCTCGTCAGCCTTCGGCCGACTGAGAAAAGCCATACGGAGCAAGCGGGCTATAGGTAGCGCGCTCAAAACTCGCTTATAAAAGGCCCTAATACTACCTATCGCCGTGTATGCATCAGAGACCTGGACTCTCAAGTCGAAGACACGCGCAGAATAGAAGCCTTTGAAATGAGATGTCTTAGGGTAATACTCGGAATATCCCTAAGAGACCGCTATACGAACGACAGAGTCCGAAAGACACTCCAGATTATTGAAACAATATTAGAGGTAATCAAGAAGAAACCACTACGTTGGTTCGGCCACGTCACAAGGAAGCCTCTCTAACACATGGCGTACCAAGCATACAAACAAGAATCCAAGAAGCCAAGACCCGGTGAAAGACCGTCAAAGAAGTGGATAAGTCAGATTCGTTTCTTTAACCTTCTCTTTGTTTTAATTTTCCATAAAATAAATTTGGTGTTTAACATTTATATCCCGGTGTGCTCCAAAATTCCAAGACAACAGATGTTTTTAGCTAAACTAGATTTTACTTGTATTTACTTTTATTCAAAGAAATCATAAATCATGCATCTGCAGAAAAGTACTGAAGAAAAAAGTCATGATGTTATTTCTCAAAGATTTATTTCCTTTTCTGAAAGAGTTTCAGGCAGATGATATAAAATCATCCGAAACCCGCTGCGAACTGATCACATTTGACTTAATAATTACCTCGTTCATAAAGAAACTTGCAAAGACAATACGAAATTGATTGGAAAAGCTGAAGGAAAAATAAATATTTTATATCATACAACAAAAGGCTGTAAAAAGTGTCCCTCCTCTGGTCGGTCGCTTTCTTCTTTGGGGTACATGTAAATATCATTAAATGTCCCAGACGAAAAAAATAAGAAAAACAAAACAAGTCATGACAGCTCGTGAATCCAGAAAAGGTGATAAAGAAAAGGCGGGAACATATGTTTTATAATAGACAGAGGGACATATGATGTTTATTAATACGTTAATGAAGAGAATGCCTTCAATTTGAAACCACTCCCCCCCCCCCCCCCCGCGCGATCGATCACTTTTGAGAAAACAATTTACAGTAACAGAACGTCTTTCGATTTGTCTAGGCCAATTTGAAAACACCTTCAAGTAATAAACCTTCTTTCATTTCTTTTATTTTAGTTCGGATTTACGTCTACGTCATGGAGTTAACTATTATGCAACTTTTGCACGGCCAAATAAATCTTGAGAAGAAAAATAAGAAAGTTTTAATAACTTTACTGATTAAAAGCAAATTTTCAAGGTCAACAGAAAGGAAGCTTTGTAATTTATTTGGGGGTATCTTTTTAATTTATTTGGGTGTGTATTGAGCCGGTTACATTACCAAAATGCTTTTTAACATAATATGAAAATGTATTTTCAGTGATATATGATCAAGCATTAGAACGTAGACTAAGATTCACGCAAGTTGTTAAAAATAAACTATCACCCTCCTGTTAAGAGCTTTTAGGTGTAGAAAGGTTGATGAATTTACGACTAACATATCGATATTAAAAACACACTAAAAACATTTTGGTTGCATGTGATATTTAAAAATGAGACACTTTTGTTTTTGAAGTATCACAATTTCACTACAATGTATTTTCCATGCAGTTCTTTTGATGGCAATGGGCTCAAAGCAAACGAAACTCACATTGTCGGTAAAAATGTCTGCCAGAGCTGTACCTCTATACCACTGCTAGAACTGCCCCCCTCCTCCACGGAACAAGAATTCAACCTGCTGTGTCGGAGGGCGCCCGTAGGGACACTTCAGTCCTTCAGATCTATCCCACCCCTTCATGACTGAATTTGTTTGTAAGGAACCCGTTTCCCATCTGTCCTCCAGTCCTAGTGCTTGATTTTTATGGAGTTCACTCACATTCCAATCTGATATTACAATAATTCAATCCACAGTGTAAATAACACAGCTCACTGATACATATATCGTGGTGGTCCTATTTGTGTGGGATTCAACATATCGGAATATTTTGAGTGGTTCTATTTGTTAAGTGGTCTCATTTGTGGGTGGTCCTATTCCAGGATTTCTATATATATATATATATATATATATATATATATATATATATATATATATATATATATATATATATATATATATATATATAAATATATATGTGTGTGTGTTTTTTATGTCTTCCTGCTTTGCAGATAAAATGTTTGCAGCTATTTTTGTTATACATCTATGTACCATTATATGTCTTCTATCGCAGCATGTCAAAGACTGACAAGAACATAAGTGCCGCGTAACCATTGAAGGGAGCAGGGCTATTGTTTCGTATGGTCTTATGTATGTTATTAACCGCTTGCGATGGCATCTCGCCGCATGGAGAGGTTAACTGTACACAGTAGCTAAAATGGCACAAAAAGCCCTCCACACAAAAGCCGTCACTGAAAGGTGTCTTGAAATTGAGACTGTGAATTTTTTTTGATCAGCCCCAAGGTGGTCCCATTTTTTTTTCATTTAGGCGTATTTCCCTGCTTCACATTTCTCCGTTTTATGTGTATAATTTTTTTACTATCATCACAGCATGCAACGTAGCCTACTTTGCAGGCATCCCAGACAGACTCTCTCATCGCATAAATCATCTGCAGTCCAGGGGAAACAAAACCTGATTAAAAGTTGACAACTAAATGACTTCCCAACTTTTCACTTAAAACACTATCAGATCGCGCACTTCTCTTGGCTTGTCAATTCATACAATGCAGGAAAAAATGACTATGATATCCTATCATTCAAAATCACCTATTTTCTCACAAAAAGTGTTAAAAATGGCACAAAACGTCTGGAAAAGTGAGTGCTGCACTTTTGTATCCCCGTTCAATGCCAGCGTTATTTCTACATTATTATTACAATTATTCCATTAAAGGTCCTATAGTAGCTGGTACCTTTCTTAAATAGAACTTTCTACTTTGAACTATATATAACCCGAAGTTGGCTCAAGGAAAAATAACTCAATGACTTTGAAAGACAAAGGTATGATTGAAAAGGAACGGTACCCAACAGGTTCTAGGGTTTGAAATTAAAATTCGTTGCCAGCAAATATTTTTGATTTAATGTGATATGCGACTTTCGATGTATCCTGTCTGGGGAATTCCCACTTGACGCTTTTGGATTTGTTCTCGTTGATACACTACAAAAGCACTTCACAGATGTGGCAAGACTAAATTTTCTATTTGTTTATTTATCTATTTCAACATGATCCTAAAAATGATAAAGAAAAATTCAAGCGTCAGTACATCCATTTAGTTATAATGGATTAGGCAATCGCAATTGCAGTCTGAGTTACAAAAAATCTATGAAAACTATAATCCAAGATAAGAGATTATCTGAATTAGAGTACATCGATATAACAATGCTCAAACGATTTTTTTCATTTCAGTTGCCCCCTAAAGAACACGTCCATGTTGGACCTGCTTGTCGCTCCCTTGTGTCTTTTTTTTCTGCCCCAATTCCGCGCATTCTCCTCGAAACTACATTGTGCTGGCCGTTGCAGAAATGGACTTCTCATCTCATTGCAGAAAACTCAATTAGTTCCTGATTTAATTTTGACTGTCTGGTTCAAAATCTTTCTATACTTGGATGCTTTTAAAGTAAGTGTTCAGTGTTTGCGCGCACGCTCCGCCAAAGTGGCAGTCGGACCTGCCTATTACAGCAGAACTTAATCTGACGGAATGGGCGCCCAGGCATCAATTGTTCTTATGGAGAGTTGCGGGGGGGGGGGGATTGTAGTCGTTGTGCGAGTACACATGCTGCTCTAGTTTTTAGGGATCACGTGGCGATTCTTCTCCACTTGACGCGAGACACTTCAGCGGAGCTTGTTATGAGTGGGATTACAAAGCCGACTGCAATGATGGCCTTTTGTTTGTCAAATAAAACCAGAACGTCCAGTGTCATTGGGCATGTATGTGAAGAAACACAACATGTTCCCATTTCACTACTATGCATGACAGTCTCAAAATAGTCAATCTTTCCAAAGTGATGGAGAGTTTTATGTTTGTCTCAAATTATAGACAATTTGTTCATGCTCATTATTTCATAATCACTCTTAAAAAGCATATTGTGTACTACTCCTTTTTTATTTTAAATGCCTTCTGAACTACTAATGATACGAAAAAAATAAAGGCTACTGTAATCACCTGTAAACAATACATGCATTTGCAATTAATGAACCATGTTGTTTGATTAATAATGACAGAACATCTCTTAATTGCCAAAAGAGTATGTCGAATATGGTAGTTATAGAAAGTTTCTTCATGAATAAAGAGAACTCTGTAACAAAAACCTAATCTCGTTTTTCAAATTTCTTTTTGGTTTTGTTTGTTTGTTGGTTGTTTTTTTTTCTTTTTTTTCTTTAAGGTGAGGGATTTTTTTATCTGTTCCAGCCTGTCCGTCACAAGTTTTTGTGAACTTTATTATGTGGATGGATCTACTGCTTGCTTACAGAAACTATCTGTACATAAAATTTCATCTGTAACTCCTAACGCTTACAGTGTCATCTTTTCTAGACATGAATTATTCAAGATCTATTCTGTTCAGGGATAGATCGAATAACCGGTCCTTTTGTTTATTTTTATTTATTTATTTTTATTTTTTTTTATTTTTAATAATTTATTTATGTTGTTTAATGCTTTAATCGATCAATTAACCAATGACGATCTAGTCAAGTGCCTTCAATTTTGAACACATGTGTTAACCATGACTTTCTCGTTATTTTCCTAGAATTGTCCTATTGCTTAGGACTGACGTTCAACTGTTTTAAATGATAAACAATAATTGCTCTGAACGGCGGGGACTGGGGAGTAGGAGGAGGCATGCAGGCAGTGTTGTTCGCCTTTCGAATGTTGGGGCGGCCAAAATGAAAGGAAATATGATCCAAAAGTTCTGTTATACAGTCATTAACCTAGCCTGATATTTTTACACTAAAAACTTGTATGCAGCACGCAAGAAAAAAAAAACGATGGATGAACGTGGAGCGGTGACAGTCGGCAAGAATAACATAAACTCTTTTATCGAATAATACCATTAAACAACCAAGTGCGATACGATACATTAATTGCTTCAGGTGTCAACAAATCTTATATCTAACAAATTCAATCAGATTTTTTTTTCTATCGAAGTAAACAGATTTCTCTTACATTCTTGGAAAAATTCACTTAAACTATAATTGAAGCCCTATATTTTTTTTAATAACTGTTGCTGTAAATTATTTTGTTATTACTGCTCAATATCATTAAAACAAGAGATAAAGTAAAAAAAAAAAAATGGCATTTACCAGAACTATGCATGTTGTGTTTTGATTTATTAATCTGGTAATGTGGAACAGAGAACCTACTCTTAAAAGAGCGTATCCCTACACAGTCTAACTTGAAGAGAAACAGCACAGCACAATAGTTCCCACTTGCAAACTGGGTGTGCAACTGGGTATATGTTTGTAGATTTTCTGAAAGTTTCTGTCCTTTTGTTTCCTTTTTTCTTCTTTTTGCCATTTGGATGGTTTCCAGAAAACTCCTCCTACAGTATTTGACAGAGGTAAGTGAAATTTGGCACAAGGTCAAATTACATAAGAGGTACCTCGGTAATCTTGACTTCGGTCACGGTCAAGATCAAAAACCGAAAGTTGACTATTATCTCGAAATCGGTTAGAGATAGAGCGATTTTGAGATCATTTTCGACCCTTTGGGCCTACAAAACGTTACATGAGAGGTACTTCGGTGACCTTGACCTTTTCGGTCACGGTCAAGGTAAAAAAACCAGAAATTGACTATTATCTCGAAAACGTTTAGAGATAGAGCGATTACGGGTTATTTCAGCCCAACACAACGACGAAGAATTGGTACTGCTTGACTTTGAGCTTCTTGGCCATAATTTAATACAAATATTTTCTTTAGTGGTTTCTGCAAGTAGGTCATTCCGCTATCTAACGGAATTCCGTCTAGTTTCAAACGTAAGTTTCGCGTTACAACTTCTCGACTCTAGTAATTGTTGATGTATGGAACCCGAGCAATACAAACAAATGCATTAACTCGTATTGCCTTCGATGTTAAGATTTCAGTTCCTCATCAAATTGGCATTCACTTGTCTTTCGAAACGACACCAGCTTTAACCATTTTATAAAACATATGAAATTGAAGATACCAAAATCCAATTTTAAACGCACCTACTTTCTTTAATGTAGGGCGTTTAAAGAACCGTCTAGATGATAAGAAAACGAGACATGATATTTTTTGTGTCTTAATAGCTATAGGTCGGGATAGCGTCGACAGAAGTTATTCTAATAGTACGGCGTATCACGTATAAAGAAAGCAATTTCACTTTTTTTATTTGGATTTGGTTATTTTTAACTGTTTTGAAGTACTCTGTTCCTCTGACCGTCACCCTCCAGTTGTTAAATAGAAAATCAGCACCCTGGCACCTTTTCCTTTCCTTAAATTCTACAACTCCAAGCCCATAGGGCGGGAGAGGGGAGGGCAACGGCGTCAGGCCAGGAAAAAAAAGAGTTATGCTTCTCATGCCATTTTTCTAATTAGACCCGCCGGCTTATTTTTGAAATGTTGATGTCTATGGTCTATGTCTTGTTTCGGGTTTTTTTTTCGAAATATAGTTTATAATATGGTTTTGCAAAACGTTTATATGGCACAAAACTTGTATTATCAATTTATAAGTTGCTGTTTGAAAGCGTTTGAGATGTTACTTGTATTAAAATGCGAGCGTAGAAGGCGAGGTTGCACAATTCTGAGGAAAAAGCTCTCATCAAAAAGATCGCTTTCTGTACTTTTTCTACCTTTCACGGGATTGTTTTTTACTTTCAGATTTTAATGCTCTGGTATTTCAAACGCGAATGTATCAAGAAAATGAGAATACAGGGATTTTTCGTTCCAGGAGATATGAGGCACTTTCTACTCAGTGAGTCTATTCGGGACTCTTCGTGAGTCTATTCGGGAATATTCGTGAGTCTATTCTGGAATGGACTCACGATGCTCATTCTCAGCGGTATGTATAAAGTACCACAGAAGTTTTACGGTCATTAGTGTACGGTCGGCACACTTCGAATTCAGATTTCGAATTAGCGAAGACGTACAAATCAATAATAAGCTGAAGTTTATCTGACAAACCGTAAAGGCTGAGCAGAAGCAGTTTTGGCTCGTCTAAGGTCTGGTGGTCATCTTCAATTACCGGAAAAAAAAACCAAACTGTGACACCAGCGCCGTATTTAAACAAGGTGAAATCCTCACATTTGAAACCCATTTTTTCTAACAGAATACCAGAAGTCTTCCCTGCTTGTTCGAGCGGTATTGATCGCCGTTCCCAAGCGCTCTAGCCCACGTTCGTTCCTCGGCCGAGGCACTGTCACTTCCCGCCCGCCCAACCAAGCAAACAGAGGATAGCACCAGGGGGTGCGCACGCAATCTGTTGGTGGCATCCCGTGGCAGGGTTCCGGACGAGATGCCTCGATGACAAAATGAAACAGTCTCTCAACTGTACCCTTCCACCATCGTTACCGAAACATAACGACTGTGTCGAATGATTCGTTAATTAGTTGTTGTTGACAAATATGTTATTGTTTAGAATCTTTTATTTAAACCTCATACTATTTTCTTTATTTTAATGTACTAGCGTAGGAAATGTGCATACTCTACGCTGTATTATGCCGTGGAAGCTTTCTAAAATCCCTTTCACATTTTTTAAAGAAATATTCATTTAAATTTTGTTATAAATATTCTTATATTTCTACATGTCATCTTTCGCACCAGATTTCTAAAAAAAAAAGTGACGCACTTGTGACAAGTATAGCTTCTTATTTCTCAATTACGTTTCAAAGTCTGAGAAGAGGGAAAAAAATGAAAACAAAATTCGAATGACATAATCGCATCTTTCATAATACTTCAAGAAACTGCAAACGTAATTATACCCTAATTACTTTGAAAGCAAAACCCTTCGATGTTGGCAGACTTTTTTCTTGTGGCTGCAAAGGTAGAGGTGCCAGCTGCCGGTGTTTTATATATAGTTTTCGGTCCAGTGACATCATTTTCTCGATCATCCTTCCGTTATCAACACCCAGTGAGCACCTCATAGAAACGTTAATATGTGGAGTACATGGCATTCCTTAGCATGTAACTATGTAATACTAGCGAAATCTTACCAGCAATGTCGATAATAAAAGAGCACGAACCAACAATGGTAACGGAAACAAAGGCATATTTGTAAATATTTGGCCGAAGAGTGGACATAAGTACACACACAGAGAAGCCGAGGTCTAGGACAATTCCCCCAGACAACTCCCCCCCCCCGACAACCCCCCCCCCCCACCCCCGCTGTAGGACAATTCCCCCCGAGGACTATCCCTCCCCCACACTTAATTTTTATTTTTATTTTACTTTGAATGCTAAAGCAAAAATAAAACAACCAGGTATATGTGTGATCCGACCGATGTACATAAAAACCAACGACTCCGGAGTTTCCAGCTTTAATTCGTTTTTGCTCCCCCCTGAGGTGGCCAACTTAAAGTTTATTGCTTTGGATAAGGCATGTAAATTGCAATTGCAACAATGTTGAAAGGACAATTACACGGCCTCCAATTAGAAGATAAAAGGGCAATAATCTGTAAGAGAGAGAGAGAGAGAGAGAGAGAGAGAGAGAGAGAGAGAGAGAGAGAGAGAGAGCGAGAATACAAAGAAAAGAAAAAATATAAAAAATACAAATGAATTCGGGGGGGGGGGGGGGTAGTCCTCGGGGGAATTGTCCTACGGGGGAATTGTTCGGGGGAATTGTCGGGGGGAATTGACTGGGGGGAATTGTCTGGGGGGAACTGTCCTGTTCCCAGAAGCTGCTATGTTGGTCTTGTGCGCAATTCTTAACATAGTTTTATTTACCAAAACACAAGTTCATGTGCATACATATGATAAATATAACAAACTACATCAGTATCTGTTCACGGGCGAGCATTCTTTCATGGCAAATTAAGAAAAAAAAGTCTAAACAATCCCCCACATTAAATACAAAATTAAAATCCATTTTAAAACAAAGCCATGGTTCAGCTCATCACATTGTCCTACAGGCTTTTCAAAAAAAGGTAAAAAAAAAAGAAGAAAAAAAAGGACTTTGTCGTCAATACCGTATTGCCATTTTGTTCTTGACTTTGGGCCACATATACGCGAAACATGAAACAATCTGGGCGCCCAAAAAGTTTCAAGTCCTACAATTTAAGGTCTAAAATCTGTTTTTCTATATTTTTTTATATTTTCTTTCTTCCTTCCTTTCTTTCACTTTCTTTCTTTCTTTCTTTTTTCACTCGTACTTTATTTCTTTATTCTTTCTTTCCTTTCGTTTGCTTGCTTGTTTGTTATTGTAGCGCAGTCTTATTTGAACAGTTTCCCATGTTGTCAATGAACATATGGCCAGGCCGTCATTCTAGACTGAACATTCATTAATCATTAAAAAAAAACTATTAATACGAAGCTAAAAACTGAAAATACCTAAATCGTGTTAGTCAATTACAATAATCTGAGGGGTATGACGTATGTATGTGACGTTCTAAGTGTTACACATGCCGCACTTCAATCAGTACTACACTCCTTAAAATCTCTCATACAACATACCTCACATCATACCGCCCTGCAATAAACACTGCATGTTGCAGCACATACCGCGCTGCAATCTGCACTACATGTAACACTACATTTCTGCACTACCATACTACACCACGCTGCAATCTGCACTGCATTTCACACTACATGTCTGCACTACCATACTACACACCACGCCGCATGACAAACAAAATGTATCTCCACAGTCTCTAGCACATGCTCCATTACATCTCGCTCTGCGTTTTATTCTGTGTCGCACTACATTCTATAATGTGTCGCCCTACATTCTGTACTGTGTCGCACTATATTCTATAATGCATCGCACTACATTCTTTATATATTGCACTACATTCTATATTGTGTGGAACTACATTCTATACTGTGTCGCACTACATTCTGTCTGTGTCGCACTATATTTTATAATGCGTCGCACTACATTCTTTATATGTCGCACTACATTCTGTACTGTGCTGCACTACATTCTATACTGTGTCGCACTACATTCTATACTGTGTCGCACTACATTCTATACTGTGTCGCACTGCTTCCCATTCTTTGCCGTACCACTATATGTCACAGTGCTTGTGACACTACACACCACGATACATGCTATATGAAGCGTCACTCTATAAATATGCATTCTGCATGCTGTGTGACGTGGCACACTACACGCCCAACTACATGTTACACTACTCCAAAGAGCTACTTGTCGCGCTGTCTATCATAAAAGCTGTGTATAAAAGTGAAATCACCAAAAGACTAGTTGCACAAGCAGAAACAGCTGGGGCATAAATTGTTGCTGTGACGTCGCATAACGGACAAATAATAATAATAGTAACACCAATAATAAACGTAATTATGTCGTGTCTGCTGGGAATGCACACATTAAACACTACAGAGACTGTCACACACTGTATGTCTTTCCTAAAAAAACAAAACTTGCATAAATTCTCTGTAGAAGTTCGCAGTCCAAATCGGCTAATTGCACAACTCACTTTCCAAAGGTTATATTATTTCAAGTTTAACTGACCAATCTGTGCAAATATCCGGTGTATTTTAAATGGTGAAGGGCACCGGGATATATTTAAGGACTGGCAATTAACCGTATTGTGTCATTACGAGATTTGTTCTGTACTTTTAAAACCGATTTTGTATCACAATTCAGGTGGAACAAATGTCCACTTTTGATTTCTGTCTGTGCTCACACAAGCCTTGAGCTGTAACGGTGTTTCGTTTTCTCTTATCAATGTTAAGCACAGATCCAGCCGTTGTATCGTCAAGGCCTCTGTGGTTTGGTCATAACTCCATTCCGATTCAATATCAGTATTTTTATATCCAGAAACAATTTCCCTATATGGTAATATAATTAAAGACTTCGTCACGGCATCAACGCCTAAAGCTAGAGATTTATAGCGGAGGTAATTTTCATTATCTAAATACAGTATTTTGTCATATATAGCTAAATCGCTGCATGGTGTAATTTCATACATAGTACCATCAAATATTCGAACACAGTTTTCCCCGTTGACAAGCGCTCCAAAATAGAGTGCCCGGGGTGGCTTGCGAATGGAATTTCTCAAAACTTCACCCAAGTCCCAGTCTCTTGAGAAATCGAAGTTGTATGAAAAATCCCACATTTGAATTAATCGATCGTTCGATTTTTCACTTTTGTGTACACATGGGACAACGATAACTGTATTCCATTGCGACAAACTGAGGCACATTTCGGTTATTATATGCACTATCTGATTGGATAAAAAGACCCAACTGAATGGGTCGCTACTTTCATCATATTCCTGAGAATACCTCTCACAGTTCTCGGTGAACTTCAAGCTATCCGAGCTCACAGTCAAACATATATTTCTGAATCGAATGCGCCCGTATGTGTCAAGCCAGAAATACTGTTCTTTGACTTCCTGCTGCTCACAGTTTATCAACTGCAAACTGTAAGTTGACGAATCGAATTCAACACATTTTGAAATGAATTTCATGGATTTCAGTTGCCCAAAATAAGTCGCTGTGATTGGCGGAATGGGCATGTCAGGTACAACATTATCTAAATACCACTGAAATGATTTGCACCGAAGATGCCGGCGAAGTTGTTTACGCTTTTCAGTCGATTTGAGATCGATAGGGGGAAGATTCTGCTGTAGCGCGTAGTAATACTTCCCGTAATCATCCATCCAGACTTCAACCAATCGCATCAAGTTTCTTTGTATGACTTCAACAGCGGTGTTTCTGAAGCTGTACGGAAGTTTAGGTTTGAAGACATGAGCCACCCGGCTGCAAGGCACCACCATCACCCTCCCCCCACACATCCACGTACGGAATGAATGTTCTATGTTCTCACCACCCCATATCTCCATGCCCTCATCATACGCCCCCAGGGAGAAAAAATAGTCCTTCCGTATAGCATGCGCACAACCAACCATCACTGGTGACGGATAAGGCTCGGTTTTGTCTTTCAATGACTCTACAACTTCACGTGGGACCAGCCTATATTTAAAGTCCAAGTTCCACAGGAAGCTGCCCTGGTAGTTATCGAGAGCTCGCGCAAGGCGAAACGTCTGCCAGCTTATAATATCCATGGCTGGCACAGCAACAGTGTGGGGAGAGCGTATTATTTCATGTAGAAGAGGAGGCAACCATCCTTGATTCACCTCCACATGAGCATCAAGAAAAACTAATATGTCCCCTCGAGCCTTTTCCGCGCCAAGTACTCTGGCCCGTATTAAACCTTGCCTGCGTGCAAGCCTGAAGAGAATAATCTTGTTTGAGATACGGGAGATGTAATCGTCAAGAGGACTTTGTAACCAGGCGCATGTACTGGCATCATCAATTAATAAAATCTCTTTGAGCATCTCATCAGGGGTTCTGTCTAGTAGACTGTGAACGGTTCGCAGTAAGGACGATCGTGCCTCGTTGTGAAAAACGACAATGACACTGCTCGAAATCCCCGTGGGAAAGACGTAGCTCATGTTGAGGCATTTGCCATGGCGGGTGTCTTGGAGGGTGCGATTATTGCCCAAATCGTCGCTCATAGTGGCGTTAAAAGAATGATAGCCCGTGCTCTTCATGCGTAGGATTCGATCCCACTCCCCGGACTGTGAGATAACGTTGGACTTGACTATCACACTCCGCCACGAATCTGGGGTCGACTCCAGCGAATGTGATGTCTCTATTTCCGCTATACGGACGTTACCTTTGATGGCATGCAATGTTTTTAGCGGCTGAAAATTGCTAATTGTTGTTGATTGTAAGACGGTGCTATTTGAACTAAGTTCGTGCTTTACATTCGCGCTGTTTTGTCCTGGGGGCAAATCATCTGTAACGTCCTCGTTTGTTGTGTTTAAAAGACCGCGAATAATTGCATCACTGGTCACTTGAACGCCCGGGGCGCGAATCTGCTCTGGTCTTCCGTTCGCATGATCGCGACCAGCTAGCGTTGTGCTAACCGACTGCCAACTTAATTCGTTATGTAAATAAGCTGGGGTTGTTTTTAAAGAGTGTTTACCTACATTTTTTAAGTTCAGCTTCTTGACGTCTGTATCGTGTATATTTGTAGAAATATCACCCATAGAGATCAAGTTTTTAGTGGCATTTTTACTGACGCTTTGATTGCTATCATATCTAACCTTTTCAAGTTTGTAATGAACCGCGTTCACAGAAACAATGTCCCCCTTTATTTTACCATAAACAACCGCATTAGTGATGACTTGTCTTTCTACTCCGTTACCAACATCCCTATCTTTCGTCTTTGAAATGACATCACTAAATTTTCGTCCATCCTTAGCTTGAATGTTCCTGTTGTTATTATCCGGATTATTCTTATTCCAATGCCTACGCACACCATTTGCAGAATCCCGATGAGTGGAGTTTTCACTCTCCACTCGTGTGCTAAAACGCTCTTCACTGCACCCACTCAGATTTGGTGACATTTCAATATTCGAGTATATTAAAATATTAAATATTGACATTAATACTGTTGCGAGCACAATTAATAAGATTACCTCTGGCAGACGATTACGCGTCATTTTGCTCAATGAAGTCACCGTCGTCTTCATTTCCGAGGTCACGCTTCTCAGTTTATTTTCTTTTCTTTTTTATTTTATTATTATTACTTTTTTGCTTCTTTTTTTTTAAATTTTATATGTTACTTTTATTAGTTTCGCATTGTCACAATGCCCGTTCACCTTTCAAAATTGTGGGGGCTAATTTTTAGTACCAAAATTTTCCTTATTTCTCATTCCTGGTGACACAATATTTGTATCCAACAGTGCAGCTAAAACAAATAATCCTATCCCGCACTGCCGTCAAAACAAACGTTTGTATCGCAACTCCATCAGCTGCTTGTCACCTCTGTGTTATACGACTGTACTTGTCAAGTCTTTTCTGTACCTTTTTCCTCCCTTTTATCGGGCACTTTAAATCATTATACAACATACTGGCAGCACCGTTTATATGAACACGTAACCATTTATCCTAATAAACATTTTAGGCACTTTGAGAGCTTCCTAAAGGCTAATTGCATCTCACAAATCTCCACCTGTTTATACCTCGTGAGCGCTCGCGGTCCGTGCAATCCGCTACAACAGCAACGGTCGGCGAAAAAAGCGTCACCGCTTGACTAAGCTGTGCTTCTGCATGCGCGTGAATATATATATCTCTCTCTCTCGCTCTCTCACTCACTCTCTCTATCACGCTCGTTATTATGGCAGCGACTCCAAAGAAGCACCTGACATATCTGAGGCCGCTGCCCTTCAGCTGATATATGTTCTGAAAGCTTGCCCACACACATATTGAGTTCAGCTGTCCCCATCTCAACTGTGCAAATATTATTTCAATAATTTGCCGAAATATTAAGTGCATTTTTGTACCATTACAGTAATATGCACTTCCTCGATTCTTATGGGAGGCCATAACTGGTTTACACATACAAAAAAAATAAATAAATTACTAAACAGTTAAAATGGTTACCTGGAACATTCCATATCTCCAGATACCAGAGAAAAAACTTTTAAATTTCAGATGCTTTTCCTTCCTTCCACTTTGTTGTATCATGTTTTAACATTTTAATTTAACTTCCTTTTTTATTCTCTGTACTAAACAAAACAAGTGAA
This sequence comes from Protula sp. h YS-2021, assembly GCA_949752745.1. Taxonomy (NCBI): domain Eukaryota; kingdom Metazoa; phylum Annelida; class Polychaeta; order Sabellida; family Serpulidae; genus Protula; species Protula sp. h YS-2021. The sequence continues at coordinate 22,611,604 of OX457031.1, read as the reverse complement.
ATGTTATCAACATGTGTTTTAATGTCACATTCTTCTAATTGCGTTAAAATATTTCTTTTTACCAAATGCCTTTTTTGAAAACTTAACAGTTTTTTTGGGATTGCAATACCGCATATGTGTCAAGAGATTAATATAGAACTAAAAGACACAACAGTAATCATCCCAAGTGATGACGGGGCGGGGCGGGGCGGAGTTGAGGTGGGGTGGTAGTAAGTCTTCTAGTCATGTGGCAGGCCCAGCATTAGGAGAGTGACAGTCAGCAAAAGGAAACTGTATTTGGGGGAAATCGAAAGCAAAAACAAAAGACGCGTTGGGAACTCGACTGTTATTGATCGGGCGCCACAATTTAAACTCACAAATAAGGAAATATAACTTGAAACTTGTAACGAGCTGTCGTTTTAACAAGTTTATACTGTAGATGTTTCTCTTTTAAACGGACAGAAATGTATTACCAAGAAATTCTGATGTCACTGAAAAAAAAGAAACCATTCTGTAATGCGGGCCCTTGACAGCCATAATTTTATCTCCTCCTTATTCTTTTCTTTCCAGCATTTTGCCTTTGCCACACTGTAGCCTATTAATTTGAAGACAAAATGCTATTTGCGCTATTGTTCTTTCAAAAACAAATTGCAGCACTGCACCAAAATGCACTTTTAAATAAAAACTTTGTAGTAAAACATAACAGAAAAACGCCCCTCTTGCATGTTTTACGACAACAGACATCCCCGTTTTATTACCCACAGTAATATTTTTTAATTTTATTCGCAGATAAGTTGTTTATATTTTGTGAGACTTAAAAAATTCAGTTTTTTTTTTCAGCTTTAATTATATTGCATTGGAACAAGGCGCATTTTAACAACTATAGTGAAATGTCACGTTAAATTCAGTCTCTGCAATTTCGAATGAAGCCGAAATTATAAAGATAAAATCTGAATCCCCAAACCAAATCATAATAATAATAAAATAAATAATTAATTTTAAAAAAGTTGGTAATTATTTGGTTAAAGGTACGTCAAAGGTACGGTTTGTGTACGGGGTAATTTAAACAGTATTTTCCTCCATAATCAGCCATAGCTCATAAACACGACATGTGCTCACCGAAATCATAAATTGCAAATTCCTCAACAATACAAAACATCGTTTGACTGTGTGTGTATTTGTTTTTTTTTTCTGTCTGTTTTTTTTTCTGTTGTAAACTGATTCAGATATTCATTTCGCAAATTGGCACTTTTAAATTAAGAAAATATCAAGTTGCTCGAGGTGCAACAATCTACATTCACGAATTTCTTTAACTATTAACATTTTTCTCCATTCAGTTTCTGTATTTGAAATGAATAGGGCAATGGCGAACGGCTAATCGGAGCTAATCTGAACGAAGCTCTGCAAACACATAGAGCCCATTATTGACTCACATTACACGAAACAGAGATAAACGTAACATCCAATAACGATTACAATAAGATTTTTATACATTCACACACCACTTACATATACTTTATTGTATTTGGTTACTTTCTTTTGTTATCATTGTTAATAAAACGACTCTTTATTAATACTGGTGTGATTTACACCAAAGCTAAATAAAATTTTAAAAAGTCCATTCATTTTCGTGAGAAACTCCTTTTTGCAGTAAACAAGAGCAATCAGTGACTTCGGAATCCCCAAACACATGTCAATCTCGTCGAAAGTTGCATGCAAAGAAAATTTGGATCGTGATTGGACCAATTAAGGTAAGTCCTTGGTAAGTTCATAAGCTACGCATTTATTCCGCCAGGGGGGGGGGGGGAGGGGGGAACAAACATAGAAGCATAGAAACATAGAAAGAAGTCAGTGGCTAAATATACTTTGAAATAAAGAGAGCGCTCTTTTTGTGCTCGAAAATAATTTCACGAATAATCTTTTACACATCACAATGAAGTTTTGATCCTTATAGATGCGTTATGGCCTAGAAAATCAACTTTTAGGGTATTTTGCGTGTTTGCTTCTATATGTTTTCCCCATTGGAACCTTGCGAGTTTCCTTTACTTAGCACGAGCACTTGTCACCGTAAATTGGCTTATACATTAATTGGTACAAAATGTTTCCTTAAGGTAGCCAAAATAATGTGGACGGTAAAAAAGATTCCTATTTTTAAAAAATCTTACACAACTCTTTTGAACGAGTTGTCTAACTATTAAAAGGTTTTATTACACAATAAAGATTCCGGTTAAATTCTTGTAAAGCTGTTATGTTAAATAAGTTTCAGACTACAAATCAACACCCCCTCCCACCCTCACCCTCTCACAAGAGATTATACGAACGGTGCCCTGAATAGATATTTTCATTCTATTTTCACAACAGAATACACATACGGTGACTTAAAATAAGTATTTCCATCCTGTTCTCATACGAGATTACCAAACGGTTACCTAAATATTCATTCTACTCGTCTTACCATGTTCAATCAAACCTTCCTAAAATCTAGACAAGCACGGGAGCAGCACGTCGTGTCGGGGACCATTGTCTCGCTGGTCACATGGTTAAGTACATCAGCACTTCACCACAAACGGACAGACAGCGGACAGGCGAGCAAATGAGAGGCAACCAGTGCACCGTACTGTGATCTAAGGCAGACAACAAACATTTAACTTCTTGTAACCAAATAGATGCCATACTTATTTGTAACTTGTTAACTTAAGAAAAGACTTTCTTGTCACTATTCATTATAAGTTATAACAGCTCTGAATAAATGACCTTAAAGGAACTGACAGTTACGATAACACTTTGGGTTTCTGATAGCGAGAAAGTTAATTAAATTAACTGACATGTGTCGCATTGTCATTACAAATTTATTAACGCGTTCCAAGGATGCTTTTTCCGAATACGAACATTTTCTCAGCTGCTGTCGCAACTGTATGCATAAAGAAGGAGGCATCGAGATGTGCAAAGAGTTGATTTTTATGAAGCTTCTTTTTGTCTGAACTCTTTTAGCTGACGTCTGATGCAAGAACCCTATGAAATAGCCACGCACATCTAGTCGTATGCACAGATTTTTCGGCTCCAAATCACATATGTAATGTAAGCAGTCCTCTAAATGCATGCCCCCTCACTCTTCCCCAAATAATGTGGCCCGTTACTTTGATTATTAGCATTATTCGTCCCCCTTACGTGAGAACTTGTTCGACCCTTAAGCGTGTATAGAGGTCACCCAACCACGTCCAGTTTTTGCACACCGCACACACGAGTTCTGCGTAACTCTTGTGTGTAAGCTTACCACTCCCACCCCTATCCCCATCCCCACCCCACCTCAGTGCGTGCACGTCACTCTAACGTGGTAACTTCTTCGTTCAAAAATTGCCGCGTTCACCTGTAGCAAACCACGTGTGAAGCCAGGGGGCCCGGAAGCAATGTACGATTCTCCTTATTTACTGTTTACTAAACCAGGTCTCAAATTGTGATATCAAACAATCAAAATCGTGATAAAGTGCAAGTTTACAGACGCTCTTAAAAAACAGACTTTCCGTTTAATTATATTGCGCGAAAAAATTAAGGCGAAATAAAAGAGCACGGATAAATAGTAACTAAAATGAGTAAATTTTTTCATGTTGACGACAATAGAAATTGTTTTGAGGCTATTTTAATGATCTCGAGAGAAAAATAAAATTTACAGCATGTGGGCTATGATTTTTTGGACGAATATACCGCCATAGGTCCGGCGACCACGTCAGCTTCAAGACAGCTTTATTAGAATTTTACGGACCATAATTTTGCATACAATGCTTCATCAAAATTTAATGTCTAAACGCGGTCTCGACAAAGTCTTATAATGTGTCATAAGGCGAATCTCTGCACACACCACATACAAATTACTTATAATGCACAATATGTGACCAGATTTTTATTGCAATATTAATTTAATTACCGGACATTAAAACATCGCACTTTTTTCTCAGGCTCTAGTTGAGGAATTTCACATGCAACGTAGAAAACAATTCTCTGGTTTGTATAAACTGGTAGGACTGCATTGCAGAAATAAGATGTCAAGGCCTGGCCATAGACTTAAAGCTAGGAGATGTGATAACCCTGTCTGGGCGGTTCTATTTTTGAACGACTCATTAATCTTCATATTATAAGTACCATCAGCAACTGCTATTAAATATAGCTTCATCTTTACAACAAAGGCTGCGTACGTGTCTAAGCTCCTAGCCTGAGTTACAGATTCCGTATCAGCGCGTATCCCCCACGTACTACCGCAAGTACTAATATCAGGTGAGGATGCTGTGAGTGCCTAGCCTGAGGTCCAGATGCGCTATAAGCGCCTAGCGTCGGGCACGGGGACTTTGTGAGCGCCTAGCCTCGGTCACATATGTGCTGTGAGCGGCTGGCGTTAGCCACAACTGCGCTAGCGCTCATATGCAGACACAGAAGAGTAGTGAGCGACTGGCCTCGGTCGCATAACACAGTGAAATACTAACTGCAGGCACTTAGGCCCAGGTACAGACGGACAGTGTGCGCCTAGCGTCAGGCACAGATGAGCAGTGAGCACCTAGCCTCAGGCACAGATGTGCAGTGAGGGCATGTGCAGACAACGACAGACTTCGACCATCTGACATCAACAAAGGATACATTTCTAGTGTATGGACACATGCGACAGACGGGTGCCTGAGGCTAGGTAGTCACTGCGCATCTCTGCCTTGGGCTAAGTGCTTACTGCGCGCCTGTGCCTGAGGTAAAGCGCTAAGTGCCTGAGGGTAGTATCCTACTGCACTTTGTGACTGAGACTAGACTGCTAAACTGATTTACAAAACATGTTTTGCAAACAGCGCAAAGAACACGTTTTGCTTGTTGTAATTAAGTTTTCCATCGTCGGCTAAATGTTTTGTTTTGGGAATAAAAAATCAATCAGTTTTGATCGCTTTTAATTACGACGCGAAGAGCAGAGGGTGAAAATAAAGAAAAAAACGCTGGCGCAAAAATTTAGAACCGGTCGATATTTCAGTACCTTTCTATATTTCAAGGAAGACTTTCAAGTCATAAGACGACGCGCCATTTCCATGTGGCAATCATTCACGAGACTTCGCAGACACTACGTGGTTTATGGACCTGGGGTACACAATAGCTTTATAAGACGGTACCATTTTCATTTCGTATCAAGCATTATGTCGCGATGTAAAATTTAATGTTTCTACTTAAGCGTTGAAGACAGACAAATGTGCCGGTTAAAACAAGATAAAAACACTTATAAGACAGAAGTCGGGGAACTGCTTTAAGTGTGTGCCACTATGAGAAAGCGTCTCGTCTGCAAAAAAGGGAACACGATAATCGTCAAAGACGAAAAAAAAAACTTCAAAGATCTGTTACAGCCTAATTCATCATTAAGATAATATTAAAATTTCGGAACGTGTGTGGGTTGAACAAAGCGTTTAAGGTCACAAGCTTTTCACGTGAGTAGCCATCATAACAAAGCATCTTTTAATGGTATCTTTGTGTACCCGCGCCTGTAACTGACACTCTAATTGCAACATTTCACCGTTCGTTACCTTACTCCTAACACCTAAGGGGTTGACTTACCCCATTTTGTAAACATCTCACATTTTCAAAAAAAAAAAAAAAAAAGGCTAAGCGATGTATATTAGGCAATTTTGATTTTTACGTAAATGTTAAAAGCACATGTGGGAATGTAGAACTAGCGATATATGGCTGCAAAATGAGGGCAACGGGGGACGAGGGAAAGGTAAGGCTTCGGGGAGGGGGTGGGGCTTGTGGTCGGAGGGGGGGTACAGGCAGTATCAACCGTTCCTCAGGAACGTTGGGGTACTATAGGATCCTAAAAGGGAAAGGGTAAGACAGCGAAAAATATATTTTAGAAATGTTTTGGATATTTTTTGTCTGTAATGACATTGTTGTGAATAAAACGATTACGTCAACGTTTTTTCTTCTTCTTCCTCCTCCTCCTATTCTTCTTCGACTTCTTCTTCTTCTTCTTCTTCTTCTTCTTCAATCAAACAACTCACAATACACAAAACATCAATAAATCTTGGTTAACAATATATGTGGGAGTTGAAATATATGTTTCAGGTTATATATGGAATAGACAGAGAGGGAGTGGATAACCCAATCATATACCTGGTTTATTTGAAAAATTACCTGGCAGCGGGTCAAGGTAAGATTTCAATGCAAACTGACGTCTGTTCAAGCAAATATATGTACGAATATTAATTACGTATCGAGTTCTTTATTCTCTACTTACAGAAAAAAGGGGTGTAGACAAGGGAGAACACAGCGCTTGCTGAAAATTATAAATTCTTCGATAGCTATTCAATAAATACAGCACAGGCAGGATCACGTTATAAAACATCTCGTGCTGAATTGCTGTCATGCTTAAATGCTGGAATTTATTCCGTATCGAAGTCAATTGCAGTCAGGGATCAGATGTCATTTAGCATCTGAATCCGTATCAAACAGCACTTTCTCAACCCATCTGATTTCGTATCAGACAAAATTACCATTGAGTATCTGCCTTCGTGTAAAACGGTATGGTAATCATGTGACTCATTCCGAAGAAATCGTTCTAACGCACCGCCTTCCGTATCATACTTGATTCCACACCATGCGGCATTGCTGTCATGTATCTAATTCCGCATCATGCGGCATTGCTGTCATGTACCTAATTCCGCATCATGCGGCATTGTTGTCATGTACCTAATTCCGCATCATGCGGCATTGCTGCCATGTACCTAATTCCGCATCATGCGGCATTGCTGTCATGTACCTAATTCCGCATCATGCGGCATTGTTGTCATGTACCTAATTCCGCATCATGCGGCATTGCTGTCATGTACCTAATTCCGTATCAGAGGGAATGGTTAGCGCTCATCGTATTCCACACCACACTCTTAAGACTGAAACTCTATGTTATCGGTTTCATATAGATGGCTATTTTCTACATCTATCTTGGTCTTATGATAAATTAAAAAAAAACATCGAAAGCGTGCTGCATGTGGGAATAGGTGCACTTAGCGCCAATTTTACCAATGCCGTTTAGTTGAAATGTAGATTTAACCAATATGTCTTTGAGACATATGTCTTTGAGTCTATATTTCACAAAATTTATTTTATCTTTTTAGCCTTACTTACGTCATTGACTTAGACTATATTGAGTTTTTGTCCTTTTTTCGCTCGTTCATTCTCAGTTTGTGTCAAACGTCCATTAATTTTAAAGTTACAGTTTTATTTGTTTAGACCTTGGTTTGCCGATGCCACTTCAATTACATAACTCATATTAATGAAATCTCATTGGAACAAGTGGTGACCTGCCATTATACTCTCGAAATAAATAAAATACCGAGGCCAAACAATTTAAATTTACATAAAAACCCTTGGACTTCTTGTTTGTTATTCCTAACCAGTCTTAAATTAACTACAAGCTGATCTCGGTCCTGTAACGACTTGTAAAGCACTCAGTGCGTGTTCTCGTTCACAGCTACATTCAGAGGCACCTGGTCCTCGTCCTCCTTGGCGCGGGCACCCGTTGTGGTGACGCATTCCAGTTAAGGATATTTTAATGCACACATGCAAGCCAGTGCTGCCTCGGATCCTGCCTTCTTAAAAAAATAGTCAAAGGGCAAAGATGAATTCTACTGTATCTTATTCCTCATATTTCGAAAATGAACAAAAATTTTGGATATCTTGGGAAACTGAATTCGAATATTGCAAACAAATGCAACACACATAAATGTAATTTTATCTGGATGACTGGGTGAATTTCGTGCGGGCATGGTCAAACGGAATCGATTCAACGAAACACACACACGATGTGCTGTTATTAAACAGCTGACCTCTGCGGAGATATTTCTGTCATGTATAAACGTAGAGAAGGAGATTTCAAAAAGTAGAGCCGTTCTTTATGAGTTCTATTTTCGCGCAATCAGTAGTGAGCCTGCGGAGTAAAAAGGTGCTATGCAAAACAGATCGTGCTACCGCACAGGTTGACTATTGGATTTATTTGATTTGCACGGTTTCCTCGCTTTTTGCTAAGAAGAAAAAAATTTGAGTCAAATTTCAGTATAATTTTGATTGTTACTATGCTAAAAGATGCAGCCTTTGGCATGAGCCACACATTAGACTTTATATTCATGCTTTCCAGTACACTCTTCATCATTTACATTTTTTCGTCTTGCTCCACACTTTGCTCTAGCCGTACGTGGCCATTCACTTATTATACATTCATATGGACATTTTTATCAACAAATCGTACTGAAAGCGCCAATCGCACAGCAGCGGACGGCGGTAAGTATGAAGCAATACCTGTGACATTATTTCTGACACCATCCACACCATCCATCCCACTTCTGGGGCCAATTGACCTTAATGCAGATATAAACTACTAGCATATGTATGCCTTTTGTCGAGAAGGTATTAACTGTGGAGCTGCTGGTATCTTGCAACTCCAAAGCAGTACAAGATATTTGTTTAGTTTGAAAATCTTGGCAAGACATAACCTGGAACTTGAAACTAAACTTTTTGAAAGTTTTGGTAATCTAGCATCACAACAAATGTTCGATAAAAGCTTTAAATAATTAAAGTCTCTATAATTTCCGAAACCATCTTCAAGGGCATCTTTGATTTGCAACTGGATTGAAAAGCATGACTTCTAAACTAAACTCCACCATGCCAAGCCAATATCCCCACCCAATCGCTCTCAAAACCCAAGTGCTGTCGCATGTTGTAGCTCTTGATCAAAGCTTAACTCCACGGCAAATTTGAACTGTTGTGTATAACACTTTTTTACTCCGCAGAACCACTGGGATTCGACAAAGTAGTTCTTCTAAAAAGGAACTATTATCCCTCCAGAGATCAGCTGTTTTATAGCAACGAGCGATCCACTTTCAACTTTGCAAAAAGAAGATCCAGGGTCTAGCCAAGCAGTTTGGATTGATTAGAATACACCCAGAATTGAAATGATTAATTTCATTGGTTCCAGCAATTGTAAACTGTGTTTCAATTGGTCAGACAAAGAAGTTGCTAAGAAATGTAAACAGTGTACAAATGGAGGTTTCGTTTTGTAATTTTAAACAAACACTGAACAGTATTGGAAGATTTATTGTTTAGTGTGGTAAGTAAAGTTAGAATTTTAATACATATATTTTGTTTTTTTACCACTTAATGGAATAATAAATTTATGTTTAACCATTTTAAACCGCCGATGAAATTCTTAAAATATCGCTCATATAAACACCGACTTAAACAATTTGTTTGTATAAGCTGCGTATTTGGTCGAAAGCCATCGATCGCTGCTCCTATCCGCTGCTGTTCGGGTTAATTGAAGAACAGTCATAACTCGAACAATCGTGGGACAGACGTTAAGTTATGACTTCTGCTCACCGCTGGCTCTAAGTGAGCATCTCATTACTTTTACTCTGTTCGGCCCGCTGTTCCCTCGCAGGCGTTCCCATGTGTTGCTTAATCCAATCAAAGCACCCAACCCGTCCTTAATTCTTATACAGTGGCCCTCGTTTATAACGAAATCGGTTATAACGAATGTATTATATTATTCCCTGTTGGATTTAAAAGTCCATCACGGTAATTTTATGGTGAGTATTCTTGATGAGTATTTCATTTAAAAATAACTAATGTGATGTAGTGGACTTGACCTTTTATCGTTTGTAGGGTGAAGGTTGAAAAGTCCTGTTAATTCTCGAAAATTTTTCCTACAGATCCTGAAAACTAGCTCCAAGTCAGCTCTGACTTATATAACATCGTATATATCTCTGTCAGACTTTGCAGCGCACCGTAACCTGGGTTTTACCTGAAAGCATGTCTCGAAAGTCCTGAAAATTGGCTTGGGAAAGTCCTGGATTTTTTTTTTAACCAAAAGCGCATAAACTATCTCAGTAAAAATTTTATCAAACCGATTTTTCATTGAAGTTAAAAAAATGTACTAGCAAGCCCAACTCATTAGTGTCTGTTCATGTTCCTAAGTTTTATTAAATATTATTATTAAATATTATTAAACATGACCTAGCCTTGTTCTAACGCATACTACGGGCGCTCTCCCAAATGCGGTTTACGACAATGGGCTGAAAAATCATTCTTCTGTTTCATTTTTAAGGTAGTTTCTTTTTCAGTAGTTTCTGGTATATATTGAAAAATTATGTTCTTAAATTATTGTGTCACTGATCATCCATATGGGTTTAAACAGTGTGTCAAAAAATCGCTGGTTTATGTTACGCTTTATCTTTCGTTTAAAGAAAGTAATTTTAGTATTTTTGTCTTTATATTTTAGACACGATTTTTGAGGGGAAAAAAATGGTTTGCTAGTGTAAAATAATAAAGTACTAGTTTTGCTTTGATTGCAGTGTTAGTAACACCTTTTCCTTCCGTCTCTCTTAAGAATCCGCTCAAAAAGTATCTTCATGAAAGTGACTATTTAAAAAAATCCATAGAAAGAAATGATCAAATTAATTCTTAGATACCAGATATTGCAGTAAGTGCACACTCTTATTTCCAGAGACAACATCCCATGCAAATTACTTTGGGTATTTTGCTGTTGTTGGTTTATATGACTGATTTAAAATTGCATGTGTACCGGACGCAAAGTTTAAAAAAAAACAACAACAAAAAAAAAAACAAAAAAAAAAAAACACAGAGATTCATAGAAAAGATAATGACATTAAAATCTGTGTAGCAAAGCACTGAAAGCATGTGCATTTAAAGTGGTTAAGAAAGACGGACCGAGAGTTTTGGCGAGAGTTTTACACTTCACATGACATTTAATTATTTAGATGTTATGGCGCACCTGTGCTAAAAATGGAGCACTCTGTTTCACCTTTAGCATGCTACAGTGTTATCCATGGTGAAACAATGTGTGATTTTTGTTGACGCCAGTGATGACGCTAAATCAGGAATGTTTAATTCAAATTTTTGCTTTCATATGTGTTCTGCTGTTTACAGGATATCTCTACAGCGCTGTGCGATGCCAAGGAAATACTAATTTTGTGTCAGCAATGGACGAGGGTCGCAAGCAGCTTCACCTGCGTCCACAACGTGACAAGCCATTGCTAAAATATTCAAGTAAGTCTTGTACGTGGGTGGATTTCAGGTCTACCATTACTCACGATCTCTTGTCTCTCACCCTTTTCAGTGAAAACAATGCAGTTTTAAGGGGTAAAATGCCTTTCCTTAACTTTTATGGGAAGTAGTGTTCAAGTAGTCCTTGTATGAAATCCATGTCTGTAAGAAACCCATAAGTTGTAAAACACGAAAAGTTAAAAAAAAACCCTATAACTATTGACATAAATAATTGGTGTGCGTATCATAAAATATAAGTGCCTACTAATACAGGATAAATTTTCGCTCAGTAATGGTTAGCTGACAAAAGTAACTGAAGTTACTTCTTTGAAACAGAAAAGCTCAGTTTTAAAATCATTGATGAAAAGCGTACCGTTATATATTTATTCCTGATATTATTTCAGAAACTTTGTTTGTTGACGGAGTTGTTGAGAGGAACGTTTGGTCTAATTCTATTAGAATTAAAATTAATTTTTCCTTTCAGCATTAAAGATAAATTTAAAATTTTTATTAGATGCTCCGGGCAGTTCCACAACAAGCGTTCCTAATTCATCAGGGAACCATGGCTCCAATGTTCCTGGACGTGCGCCATCTGTTGCCCTGTTTAATCACTCCGATCTACAGGTTTACAAGCAGCAGATGTACAGTAATTTTGTAAACAACTATGCTCCGGTGTATACGGCAAGTCAGATGGGCGCCGGCATGCATGGGGGAGTGCAGCATAACAACCGCATGTCTTTCAATTACACGTTTCTCTCGGGCCCGGGTACGCCTAACGGCCAGAGTCTGACCCCAGCCCACATTCTTGCCAGCGCTGTCACCCCGGAAGCGGGTGCTTATTCAAAGCCGACAAAGAACCCGTACGCTCGACCAATCAGCGCGCAGGAAGTACTGCCACCGGAAGGAGGAATTGTGCCGTCGAAAGGCCCCGTGGCCAGTGCCAAAGCGTCCGGGAGTAACAGTAGCCTGAGCAGTATTTGTAGTAATGTCAGTGTAACGTCACAGCCCGCTTCTCTGTCCCCTACGAATGCAAATGCCTTGCTTCAGACGAATAGCTTCATGCGCCCACAGAGCGCCTTGTCCTCGGAGCCGAAGACTGGAAACAAAACCGAACCGCGACCGAGTAATTCTACAAAGGTGGTTAAGGCAACGCCCGTCGCTACAGTTATACCTTCTGTAGTCGACCAGAGTAAAGCCAACGCGGGTGCCAGCAAGCCTCCGTTAGCTTTGAAGCCTCACGTTTTGCGGCCACCGTCCGCCCAGAAGCCGGCGGTGCCTCTCGCAACAGTCAACTCGCGCCCGCCGAGTGCCAAAGTGGTTCGCTCGCCCTTAGGTGAAACCAGTCAGCGTTCTGCGGGGATTTCCCAAACAGCAGCAGCTAGAGCAAATGGTACGCTTTCAGGTGAAAATAAAAGTTTGGTTAAAAGTGTAGGCGCTTCTCAAGCCGAGATTGCACCAAAAACAGTTACATATTCTCAGGCCTCAACCGCTCAATCTTCTTCAGGAAGTAACGTATCCTATGGGCGGGTGGGGGTTCAGAATTGGGTCATGAACAGAACGGGATCGAATGGTTCGTTCAAGTCAGTGCAGGTGAACGGGGCGAGCGGGCAAGGTCCAGACGCAAAGGCAGCGAACTTAACGAATCAGTTTGTCCCCCGTCTGAAACGTCCTGGAAGTAGTACCGGCAGCGTTGGAAGTAGTTCTTCCGATTCTTCCGCGCGGGTGCGGAATCCAAACTATACGCCTTCGAAACCTTATAATGAAGTAAGCAACAACGAGATAACTTGTGATGGGACTGAGGGCGAGGAGAGCCAACAGACGGAAAGTGAGAGAAGGACTGAGGCACTTAACACCAAGATTGGTGCCTTAAAGAAAAACGTTTCGTTCAGCTCTCACGCCGTGGAGATCAGCCCTCAAATGCTGCTGGATGGACGGGTCAAGGAAATGCCCGTGACTCACACACTTACGGGTAAATTCTTATAATGCGTTATGGCTTGGATTTAAATCAGTTTCGTTCTGCTTTTGTATTTTTTTAGGTCGGTACTTTCCCTGAAATCCTGTTGACATATTTTACCCCTTCATGAAGAAAGCATTGTGGTGAACTTGTTGATATTCTAGATGAAATTATTTACTTACTATAAACTATGTATTGCTTTTAGTTAGTTAATTGTGTGATCACAAATAAGATAGATAAAAAACAATGGTATCTAAAAGTTTTTTTAAAACTGATTTAGGTACAATATATTATCGAAAATCGTCAAAGGCGGAAGAGGTTATTCACACGCCGAAGAAACGTACAGTCGCAGATGGGGCTCCGTCTCTGCCAAGCAAACAAGATGAAAGTTCGCGTCCAGCCCATTTGACGTCTAAACCACCTCAGGTATTAAGGTGGAAACAAACTCAGAAAATTGTGTTGGTATACTTGACAAGCAGCACTAACATTCTGTCTTTATATTAAGCTATAAAGTTATGGTCATTTAATCTCCAGAGAAATATTCACAGTGTTTATCTAAAACCCGTCCTTTGTATTTTTGCAAGAAGAAAATAGCGCGCGTTGCCGAAGAAAAGTAAGAATCAATCAAGGTTTGATTGGCGGAAGGTTGAAACATGAGTAAACAAGGGCTAGAGAAGGATATGAGTAAACGAAAAGCGAGGTGAACTTAATGCTTCTTCAAAAGCCTGAAAGTTTGACAGTGTAATATTTCAAACAGCGTATGATTTATCATTTGTAATGGACAATTACCATGAGAAGTGGGATAGGTCAAGGAGATAGTGAACCCTTCCCTCAGTAACAGATTTCTGGCTCCATGCTGTCCTACTCGATTTCATATGCTCTGTTATGAACATTGTAGCATTTTATGAATAAGGATTACAAACACTGAAAATGTTCTTTTTTTGGTATTCCAGGGCAAAAGTTTCAGCCATGCCTCGCACCACAAACCAAGAGGCAGAGCCCCTGGCGTTGGCAAGAAAGCTGTGACGTCACAGAGCACACCTGTCCAGGAGGAATGGACGGACGAGGAAGAGGAAGGCGAAGAGTCCCTCAAGCCGACAGGGTTTGTGATTTGCTTCGAAAAAAAAATGAAACGAAATTCACACTGCCTTTGCATTGTAGGATAGACTTTGCTGTAGATAAATACATTGTATATCGTAGACTAGTCTTAGCTAACGACGGGCATATTATACACTTAAAAAAAGGAAAAAAAAACTGTTTATAGTAGCGGAGGGGCTTTTGAGAAAAAACATACACGCCTGGCTTTTGGTGCATTGATAATTTGGTTGTAATATTAATTTATTCATAAAAACGGACCATTTTGTAATTCAAGAAATTAGCAGCGCCTACGAACCAGCTCAGGAATTTTTTTTTTACCCTCTTTCAAAAAATACTAAAAATAGATTCAGTAGTGTGCATTGCTTACGAGTGCTGAACAATGGGCCGTTTAAGCACTCTGTTTACTCTGTCACATGACGCAGGGCAATAACCTGTTAAAAAGGGCGTCAAGTTCACAGGGTGAAGGATCGGTGAAAAACTTGCTAGTGTTTTTTTTTTTTTCTTTTCTCTTCTTTTCCTTTTTTAGACTAAGTATGTGACTTCTTTATTTTGCATTTGCTTGTATTGGCAGCGTATTACGGTTCACAGTAAGGAGTTTATGTAGTCCATAACAGGGAATTTTAGCCAGTTCTAAGATGTTTCATTTTCAGATCAACTCCTGTACATAAATTTACGACGCTGGGTGTTTTATTAGGCGTAGTGCAAAATGAGTTCAAAGACTGTTGTCCTTCCGGCCTTTTGTCTGTCCCCCTGCCATACCTTGGCATTCTTCTCTAACTTTCGGCGATCGCAGTCACAAAAAGTTAACTGCATAGTTAACTGATTCACTTAACTGCTCCGTTGGCAACCAAAACGTCCGAAAGTTAGTGAGTAAATTTAACCTACTGACAGACAAAAACTCACTTTAAATTGCGTGCGTGATACAGCTAGATCAAGCGATTTTCGCTCCTAGGAGTACGGTTAACTGCATAGTTAACTTTGGTGAATACCGGGGCAGAAGATTTGATACTTCCTCGCCTCCAGTTATACGGGCGTGATTTCGTCCAATCGTTGTGCTCTATGTTTTGTTAAAGCACGCTCAAAAAATCTGTTTCATTTTGATCTTGTGTGTGTGTGTGTGTGTGATAACTCTTTCTGGACAAATCCTGACTGGTTTTGTTTGAGGGTTGACCTTGTCTTGCGGTCGCTTAACGTCGAACCTTGCAACACCTACTGTTATCTTGGAACAAATGTGAAGCCTAGTTCTCAATTCATTTCTGAGCCTATTTTGCATCACATGTATTCAGGTCCTGTCTGGGATGATTGTGTATTTCGCTGACTACATTTTACGTGTGCAATAAATAAGTTTTCACACTGCGCTCCACTTGGGGACTTCAGATAAACATGAAGTAATATTCTGTGCAAAGCCGTTCCCAGAGAACAATGAACCCGCAATTGGCCGGCCATGTCGTTAAACAAACTATATAATTAACTAACGTGCAGAAAGGATCATATGCAGGGCGGAGTTCAAGATAAACTAATAATGTACGAGTGAGCCTTTCGCTGTGTAGACACGAGACAGCTATGTTTAATGAGTTTAAGCTTTATTTGGACGAGAGTAGATGGAAATTCAGATAAAGACAACCCGATAGCTTGTCTGGCACGAATATGTACTTGAAAGCTGTTAAAAATCACGGTCTTGGAGTGCTCTTGGTGACAAAATACTAGCTGGTGCTGTTCATAGTTTTTGATAAGCAACTTATTTGAATGAATGCATTCTCTTATCTTGGAAACTGTTAAATAAATCACCTCTTCCATCCCTCACCTGTATTCGAAAACAAAAATGATATAAATAAAGAATTATACACGTATCAACAGTCGGGAGTAGCGCGAAGTGGGGGAATGTTGAATTCGGTCCGTCTTTCCGTCCGTCTGTCTATCTGTCAACATTTCGGGTATGATATCGTTTGTGCGATAGATCTCAGAAACGACCCGAGGGATTCCATTTAAACCTTGCACAGGGAATGAATATAGGATGAGGTTGTGCACCCGGGTGTAGATTTTGCCGGCCGCCGAAAAATGTGTCCTAGGGACTTTGTCAAAAATCCAAATATCCCCGCCACGTAGCGCGAAACGGAATGTCTTTTGTGCGATATATCTCAGACTACCCGAGGGATTCGTTTAAACCGTGTGTAGGGAAAGAATATAGGGTGCAGTTGTGCATCTGGGTATAGCTTTAGCAATAATCCTTGAAATACACGGCTGCAGGGAACTTAGACCACTGACGTACTTGATAAATAGACTAATTGTTGTTGTATTTGTCCTAAACTGTCCTAAGCGAATAATTGTCTTGTATTTTTGTTAGTAGCATTACTAATTGTGAGACCTTCAATACTTCGACGTAAACACAAATCGAAGAAGACGTTTAAACTTACTTCTTTTTTTAATTATTATTATTGTTTTTTTTTATTATTTATTTATTTACTTATTTTTGCTAGGTCAGAAATTTTTGGTCGAAAGTTTAAAAAAAGAAATCACAAAATTTTCGGCAAAATTCAGTGGCTGTCTTCGAGGGTGCGAGGTCTAATCTTGTCTATCTGTAAAAAACTAATAATAATTTTTACACTGCTTATTATTCCCGTTATCTCTTATGTTTACACTTCCTGTTTATAAGCAACCAGGAAGCAAAATAATTACGGCATAATAACACTGCAAGGAAACTCTTTTTATAGTTCACTTGCGTCGTCATAAATTAATACCGCACTTTATTTTGGTGCCCGCAAAGCTGCCGTCTGCTAAGACTGAATGTCTACTCTCGCGTGCAAGCACAATAGATTTTTGTTAGCAGTGATAATAATTTCAACATTTGCAGTTGATGGTAGCAAGGGAAAACATGACTGCAACTGAAGAGTTTTACTAAGACAACTACGTATCAGATAACAAGCCGTATGATAAAAGTTTTAAAACGTATTGTATACTTATGCCATCTTAAGTACACAGTGTTATTTTTCACCGCTCGTGCTAGAGTTGTAAAAACTGCGTCCTGGGATGAAGAGTGGTCAGAAAAACTATGTTCTTCTCGTGAAAACTGCATTAATACGAACGCTGTTTTGTGTGGGGTGGTTAAGTTTTGCCTGCACGGGCCTGTTTAAAATATATGTAAATTTCCAATTTGTGTGGTCTATTGGCGGTGTGTAATTCGACGACTACGAACAGAAGCTAAATGCACAGTTACGTTGTTTATGATTGCGGGTGTCAATGTGTTTTATGCAATGCAAAATGTCCATTCTCTCGAAAAAGAACTCGCGGAATGTTTGGTGTTTGTATTTTCCATGCCGGTTACGTTAAAACGCCTTCGAGCAGTAATGCAAAGTGAGATCACATTCTGACCGCAAAAACCGATATATCAGATGATTTAGATACATAAAATACTTCCAATAAGAAAATATTGGCATTCATTTATAGGATAAAATGATTTTGTGTATTCACAGCGATAAGTGCGCCTCCCTATTTGAGTTGTGTTTTTGAGTGGTAAAGCCGATATTGTGTGTCATGTTCTGTTTCAAAGCACGGCTGGCCTTGAATAATTTCTTAGTGTAAACACATTTATTTTAGCACTTTTTATTCCAGTCACATTCTTATTTTGTTTTATCCTTTCACGGGCGGGGAAGTCAAACAAGATCTAACAAGGCTTGTAATAGACATGGGTTAAAAGAGGGGCCTGTCATTGTCGGATATAACAAGCTATACTTGGATTGCGGGTCGCTCCGCTGCTCAGGAATGTATACGTTAGGTCTGCATAAAGTAAAAAACAAATTAACTTAATATTCCATTTTCTTCTTTTTGTTTCACTTTCTTTTCTTCTGCTTTACACTGTATACAGTAAACATGTTCATTTAAATATATTTTTCAGGTTGTTTTCAGAGGTATTAATTTGTTAAAACTTTCGCCCTTCATTAAACGAATTTTAGAACTGAGATGATAATGAAAACAGCATTCCTGGTGAGGGGATCATTCTGGAGCTCGCCTATGTCGCTCGGTGAAAAGACAAAGAAAATTATTATTTGTGAAACATCATAAATTACTCTACATTGTCAAACAGATCACTATAAAAGAATGAAAAGAAACAGTCATGTTATAAAAAAGCGCATTTCTTTATATATATATATATAACAGTGTATTATTTAAAATAAGAATTTATTAAGCAAATAAGAAATCAGATATTTTTTGTCATGGGTGAACTAACGCATTTTACGACTACGGTAGTCTATTCCGGAATAGACTACCGATCTTCAAATCCTTTTAGATGGAACGTTTTTGTGTAATTTTAAATTTAAATATTATAAAACCTGTAAGTAATATATGCTACAATGTAATATATATGAAAAATTTAAAACGTTCTATTCCAGGGGGAACTTTTAACTTCAGTAGTCTATTCCGGAATAGACTACCGTAGTCAATGTAACCGATTTCACACATGAGAAAAATTATCTGAATTCTTATTTGCTTGATAAATTCTTATTTTAAATAATAAAGTGTTATATATATATTTTTTGTGGCGAGTGCTGAAACATCTTGTGACTTTCTGAGACAGCCTTGCGCCAGCACGGCGCATGGCCAGAACTTCAGTGGGCCGTACAAAAAATGGATGCGCCATTGCGCACGTCAGAATTTCTGATGGTGGAAGTGACAGAGGAGATCTAAAAATCTGGAGGATGCATAATCAATTCTGACCAACAAATCCAGCATAAAGATGCACTCATTTCAGCTGAGGCCTTCATGAATGCCCTTTCATTATGACCTCTTTAAGAACGGCACGGCGTCACAGGCATGCACTGGTTAAATAAAGGGCTTGCAAACGGAAAAATTTCGCGAGCACCTTGTTAGTAATTTGCGGCGCTGTATTATTCTTAGGTGTCATCCATAGTACGTAGTACGTACGCAGAGAGAGAGAGAGAGAGAGAGAGAGAGAGAGAGAGAGAGAGAGAGAGAGAGAGGGAGGGAGGGAGGGGAGGGGGGGGGGTGTCACGGTAGGTGTGTACGCACTGCCTCCTTGGGAGGGGGGTCCGGGCTACTGCGTTTTCCACGCATTTTTTGAAACATATCTCAAACATATTTTTCTGTGATTAAATAACCAAATACATCGATTTACAAACTTTTAGTGCAATTGCTATTTCATTCACATTTTAATTTATGTTGCCATTACATTGGCATTATAGTTTTTAAAACAAATTGACTTTTTTTCAATATAGCACAACATATTGCATACGAACGTACAGGGTGGGGGGGGGGGGGGGGCGGTCAAGGCCACTGCGTTCGCACTGCGTACGGGGGAGGGAGGGTGATCCCAGGGGGGGTGGGGCGGTCTAGGCCACTGCGTTCGCACTGCGTACGGGGGATGGAGGGGGGATCACTCATTGAGGCTTGGCCATTACGTTCAGTCAGGTTTCATCATTACGTTCACTCACTCAAGCCCGGACCGTATGCAGACTTTGATCCTTACGTTCACCCACCCAGGCCTGGGCCGTACGTTCTCGCCCTCAGGCCTGGGTCTGACGCTGCCTCACTCACGCCTGGGCCGGACGCTCATTCACTTGGGCCTGGGCCGTACATTTACTCAATCATACCTTGGCAGGACGCTGCCACACTGACGCCCGGGGCCTCACGTTCACTCACACAGGCCTGGGCTGTACGTTCACTTACTCAGGCCTTGGCCATACGTTCACTCACTCAAGCCTGGGTCGGATGTTCCATCACTCAAGCCTGGGTCGGATGTTCAGTCACTCAGGTCTAGGCCGTACGTTCACTCACTGAGGTTTGGGCCACACGCTCACTCACTCAGACCTGGGTCATATGTTCACTCACTCATGTATAGGCCGGACGCTCCCAAACTCAGACCTGGGGCTTACCTTCATTCATCAAGGTTTGGTCCTTTCATTCATTCGTTCATGCATCACACACAAGGTTTTGTCCCTTATTTCGAAATTTGAAGTCCTATTTCTGCCCAGAAGTAGGAAATATCAAACTGGTCAGATTAGACAGAAGGCTTTAACTGGAGGTCTCTCTTGCCCGCAGTGAGAATTAACCGCATGTGTACTTGCTGATTACCGCGGCCTACGGTTAAGTGCTTCTTTGCTTGCTCTTCAGTTGAAAAGCAATTTAATTAGAACAAAAAAGTAGATCTAATCTGGATACACACACTTATTTACAATGAGTTTTAGGCCCTCTTTGAGACCCTTAAACCTTGTTTACCTCGCGTAATGAGTTCACAATAACGTTTCAAGTGCCCCCACTCTTATCTCAGTCGGGTCCATAGGAAAAAGTGTATGATTATCAGGCTGAATAAAGCTAATCCTGTACTGTGAATCCATAACGCACTGACAAAAACGCTCTTGGGCAGCTTTTAGTTAAACACACAGAACAAAATATTGATTCAGTTTCATTCTTTTTATGCAGAGTCATTTGATATACGGGATTCGCTGGTGTTATTTATGGATTTTTGTATTTGGTGTTTTTTTTTTTTAACATCAAATTGTCGATAATAAAGAATAGACCTGAAATTTATGTCAGTTTTTAGTGGACAGATGAAAAAGGGTCATTCTGGTGGACAACTGTTTAAAACTTGTGACACTTTTTGTGTTGACATTTTTGTGCACAGGTAACACTTTGTGACAATAAATCATACTATATTTAAAAAAAAAAACGCTTTGTGGCAGTAAATTACACTGTATTTAAATAAACCACGCAGAGATCAAAATATGTTCTGGTTAATTGGTGAGATACGGGTTCTCTTATAAATTAAGAAATGTGGTCCCCTGTGAGTGTTTTGTTTTATTTTGCACCCTTCACTTCAATCCAGTTTTTGATAGGCGAAGTATGTTAAAGGCTTTATTTATGAATCAACGCAGTTGCATATTTATGATTAAACGTTTCTCATAAAGCAGTGATCAAAATTAAAATACAAATAGAGCTGTGATATGACCTTAGCATAAAACAAAAGCATCACTTTGCGATGGATTATTGCAAGCGTCGCGGATTTATTTGCCTTCTGCAACAACTCTGGGGCGCCCGTTAAAGTGGGTAACCAGTATTTTCTGCCGGCGTGAAATAGGTGAACGGAAGTTACGCTTACTACTTCGATCTCAACGATTAGTTTATTGAACAAAAACTAATTATTGCATGGTGCTGCTTACTATAGTCACTGGATTATCTTGCTGCCAAAACAAACAATAATTACTAAAGGTGAGGGTATTTGCACGCGTGACAGTATTTCGTATTGTGTAGAAAAACGCGATCCAGATTAAACGACAAGCACTCTGGCTTTTTATATGGAATATATCCTGTTACTTTCACGCAAAGGATTTTCACTTTCATGCTGCTTTCTTTAGAACAGGTAGCCAATGGCGTTGTATGTACCATTTTTGTCGAAGCTAGTTTTGGACTAGATAAAGGCCGAAATGCTGCTAATTATTCATATCTGTTTGAAATATATTCTGCTGAATATGGAAAGGGCGCATTAATGAGTTAACCAACCAAAGGAAATAGAGCTACGCATTTCTACTGAACATATTTGAAAGTAAACTATACGGAATACAATAATCGTAATGGGGGAAGTGATCACTGTATCAAAATACAGCCGATGCGGTATATAAGACAGAGCACTCAGCACCGACAATGTTCAGTAATGGAGGACGTTTCTTTGACCGCTCGGATAGTTCATTCTGGATCCCTCCCCCTCCGGATCCAGTTGGGTGAGTTTGCTCATTTTTTCAATCACAATTTCAATATGCGTGAGAGGAGGGCCACAATAAGTCGCATTTGTTAACGATGCTTCGAATTCCGTGCTTGAGCAAAATTGCGCTAGCGACAGGTCACCCAGTTAATTGGCGAACAGCTGTCATACCAATTCTCTGTCAATTTTTCCCATAATTTCAAAAGAGTGTGAAAGTTACATTTTTGGCAAGCGTGGGAATTCCTTTTGTTAATACCAGTTGTTCCATTCCTTACGTTGATGTAACTGGTCGAATAATTTGTTGTAAATATCTTGAATCGGTTATTAAACTTTTGACGTACTGATTGAAATTTAATGTTATATGTTACTTTTAACAAGATTTCTGAGTATTCTTTGCGCAAAAATACAGTTGCACAATATGATAAATATCCTAAATTCGAAGACAGATTGTGTTACATGAATTTTTCATGATAATACATGTGAACGTTGTCTGGTCCAAAGTTCAGTTAGATTCTGTGGAGAAAAAGCAATGTTGACCTCTAGAGTGTCATCAGAATATGAGTCGAGGAAAGTCAGATTAGTTTTGCAGGAGGAGAGGGGTGGGGGGGGGGGGGGTTTGTGGGAGGAGATAAATCGTTCAGATGGGTAAAAACGCGAAATGACATCGTGGAATGCCAAGCACCACTGAAGACCTAATGCCATGGTCTTGGTGCATGGTGCGCTCTTAAAGTACGTGAGTAATCATTGTGGGCTTCTAAATGTGGCATATTGTCCTGCAGTAAGGCTTCTTTTGGTTTGCTTCGAACAAAAAGTTCTTGTTACAAGTGTCAAAAAAAAGTTATCAGTGCACATTCCGTGGCATTTGAAAAAAATAGAAGTTTTGTTATCCAAAAGCCACTTGTTTATATAATGCCCCTGTTCATCTTTTCACCATAATTTTTTAAATAAAATTCCACTAGAAGGAAATTACAGTAAACTTAGTCGTAAAACATGGCAGTTTTTTAACAAGACGATTCTACGTACGGAACATCACAGGCGTTTAATGTTACATGGACATTAAGGACTGTTAATTTTATCACGTCAAAATTAAGCAACTATAGGGTGAAGGGTTCCCGTTCCAGACACATGGCTAACAATACCTAAATAAATTATGGGGATCCTTCTAAACTATGAGGATCCTTCTAAACTATGGGGATCCTTCTAAACTATGAGGATCCTTCTAAACTATGGGGATCCTTCTAAACTATGGGGATCCTTCTCCCCGGATACTGCTCAAGCCAGTGCAGTGTTTCAGCAGCATTAGACCGATGTTGATGGCGGATAAGCGGAAGTATAAGTGTTTGCGTCTTTATTGGCCGCACAATTGGCCTTGGCTACGCTCTGTTTGTTGGTGGTTTGGTGTCATATTGACAGGGTCTTAACAGAAAATCCCCGCTCCCTTTTTCTTACCTTTTTTTTGCAGGAGCACAAAAAAGCGTGGGATTTGCAACGTTACTCACTTGGAATTACACTTCTCGTCTGAAACACAGCAAATAAAGTTCCCCGAAATATTTTATTGACTTCTCTCCCTTTGTCTGTGAAACACACAACCAATATTTGAACATATTCACAAACAAATCTTTTGTTGGAAAAACTCGTTAAATACAAGGTTATACACGGAAGCTGCAAAGGTTTACTTTATTTATTTTATGTGTCCAAATGCGTGTCATTATTTGCGCATAGCTCAAGCACATGTGGCACTCACTGTTTGTGCCATTCTGGTGTCGCGCCATGAAGTTATTGGTCCTGGGACATGCCCTTCATAAATGTCGCGAATGTTTTGCTTGTGTATGAAGTCCAGCTATTATCAGTACTTGAATTTCGCAGAACTCAAGACAACTGGAAAGATCAGAATTGCTGATTATATCAGCAATTGAACCAGATAGTTATGGTGGCCTGTTTGGTGTCCATACCGCCTTCCCACCGGACAAATGGTCACCGGACTACTGGCTACCGGACAGGCGGCCACCACTAAATGAAAAATCCAGACAAATGGTCACCAAATAATCTTTCTTGAGAAAATATTTTGTGATTTTTCAAGTACATACACTTTGCTATTACAATTCTAAGGCGATCTTTTGGAAGTAACCAAATTTTGAACACAAAATAACAGTGCATTAAAGGTACAAAACCTTATGAAAACAAACGTGTCACTGGGTATTATGGATTAAGGCTACATGCACGAGGCTTGGTGTTTCAAATAACAGTTACTGCGTAACATTTGGGGACTTGCTTGGATTGGCGACTGCCTGACGATGTTCTTTTAAAGGAGAATAGACGAAGATGTTCCTTTTTAATAATTGTTTAGGAAATGTTTCTCTGGTTTCACCGGTGGCCACTTGTTCTGGTATAGAACAACTGACCACTTGTCCGGCTTCCGTTTATCCCACACCCGGCCTGATTACCACCAAGTGTTTCTTCACAAAAAGCTACAAGCAAAAAATATTTGTACATATCTGGGTCATTTCTGCTTCTGTTGCAAATCAGTTCCTCCATGATCAACTAAAATAATGCGAGAAAGCACAAAAATTTAATTTTTTTTCTTTCCTTTCCTTTCCTTAATTGAAGTGATGGCCAATAAGGTAAATGAGAAAAATAAGAAAAAATGAGAAAAAAAACGGAAAAACAACGTGTTGGGGTAGAAATCTAAAAAAAGAGGACAAAATCTCCAAGCGATTTGGAGAATACCGGTCATGTGATCATATATGTGGTAGACGCAGAACAAAATAAATAATTAAAACTGAAACAGATTCTAGCATATACAGTATTAAATTTAGAAGCTTCCACATTCTTTTCTATCTGGCGTGATGAGAATGTAAGTAGGCGTCAGCTGAGCACAAGGTTCTTGGATTCTTTGTTTAGTGTGTCTTTCTGCCATCCCCGTATATTCTTGCTGTCTGCCACCCGGGGGGGGGGGGGGGGGGTTGGCGTTGGAGTATACTAGGGGGCGTTTTCCTGTTCCCCTAGAACTAGGCTTAGTTAAACAGATTACCATTCGTGATTTTTCAGTCATGTTTATGCTGAACTTGTTCGGCACTGAACAGCAGACTTCTTCAAAGAAAGTAAGATCAATCGCTGCTCATTCTGAGTGGCTTAATACCCAGTGCCAAGCTGTGCACAATAACCAACACAAAGAAACAAATAAAGAAAAAAAACTGATATAATAAACTATTCAACTCATGCGGCGTTGCTCAGTGTCCGAAAACAGACATTCATGAGCTGCGAATCGATGCGAGAAGACTGGGCATGCCGACAAGCACCCAGTTGATCTCTGATCTCCATAACGGTGAATTTGACACACTTTCCAAATCGACACAAGAGCAGGGATATTCCTAACAACGGCAATGTGTGGATCTCTGGATTTGAATAGAAAGAAGACATTAGATAATAAGTATGTGACTGGGTCGCTGTAAAAGACAAACCTAGAACCGAAACGTGTGAATAGAGGCTTACAGCTTGAGACTATTTCTGTCTGACTCATGTCGCTTTATGTGATTGTGTAGCAACAGCTTAATTTGTAACAGAAATTTGAGTATTAACGGACCACCTTAAGGGCATATGATAGGCAACGTGTATTTACGTCCTCTGTATTCAAATAACAGATTGAACTTCCTTAGAGAGCACTTGTTGAGTGTGTAATATCTGACTTTTTTTTGTGTGTGTCGGTTTCTTGAGACAACACCGATACGTGACTTGAATGGTATAAAATGTGGCCGTGTGGATAATTTGCTGTCTTGCAGGAAAACTTTTAATGAAATCTTGACGTCATCTAGAGAATTAACGGATAGAAAATGGATAAATTTCAGTACAGCTACATTCGATTAGAATGCTCCAGAAATTGTCTGCATAGGATAGTGTATGGTCGAAGGGTGGGTGGGGGGGGGGGGAGTTGCGGGAGGGGGGGGGGATGTTGGCCAAAGAAATATAATTTTCCCCCCGCCTCGCAGCACATGCCAAAAGTATTCTTTTATGTTGTTTACCATGATGAAAGGGGTGGAAATTATTGGTTAATACGCTCGGCCTGTTTTAGCCAAAAAAAGTGAAGCGTTAATCCAATAAATGAGATTAGTCCTTATCTTTAAGACGAAAAAGAAGAATTGGTGGCAATGCTTTGAGCTCTGTGTCAGTCCCCCGCAGTCCATCAGCCCTTCCGTGGGACAGAGGACCAAAGCAGTAATATCGTGGCCCGATTGCTTTATAGACGCATTGGTACTTCCAGTTCCCAGCAGACAATTTCTGGGACATCCTATTATATTGTACAAGAAAAGGATTGAACGGGATATTTTACGAATGGATTTTATGTAAAACAATGGACATGTGAAGGAGATATATAATCAATGTGACAAAAAAAAAAAAAGCAAAAAAACCGGAGCTAATTTATACACAACGCAAACACGTCCAGGATATCTTGATGGTGGCAACACTGAGGAACAGTCAAGAAAAACATATAAAGAGACTTGAACATTGAAGCGAGACCTGTAACAGCGTTTGATAGGGATCAGTGAGGCGTTTAACAGCGCCATGCTCTCACGCGATGTTTCCAGGGGAGTGGGGAATAAAGAGAGAGCCTATATATTTGGACTCCTTCCGCCTTCCACCCATCAATCTAAGACCCTTGGTCACGTACAGGTACGTGATCGACGGTGTATTGTGATATAAGATATGGAATACCTGATGTCGAGAGGTGATAAATTATATAAAAACACACCTCAGATGATTTTTTTCTTTCCGAAAGTGGAAGGGAGGGTTTTTGGATATTTACGTTAAATATTTGCCGCTCTTTCAAACCCGCCATAAAAAATGGCCAGTGATATATGGATTTCAAAGTATTCTTAAGATTTTATTTACTTATCGAGTGCGCCATTGATTTGAAACAGAATTTAACCGTATAATAAAAGCTCTACAGCGAAGTTCCAAAACAGTTTAGCGGTCTGGTACTATGGATCTGGCTGGTCATCCGCCCACTCCCTCCCCTGATATTTCTGGATCAGCGTCCATATAGTTCCACCCTCTGTGCCGATTTGGAACACGTGAATGACGTGCGCATGCGTTGATGTTACGTACACGTGCTGTTGTTTTATTTTATTTTATTTTATTTTTGCAACGATGCAAACTATCTCCTCTCCATCGCTTCACAAGTGTTTTTCGAAGACTCTCCTCGTGTGCCCATTGCTGTGGAATAAAGCCAACGGATATCACACAAAACAAGTCCATGTCAGCCCAATTGCTGCAACTGACGTCTGAGTCTGTACGCTTGTTTTTACAGTGAGCGGCTTCCTGGCGACGGCGAGGCGGATATCGACCGACGTAGCGACGGCACAGTCGATGACGCCTTTGACGATGACGATGACGACGTATTGGATAACCTGGAGGACGAAGAATATGACGGCAGTGACGGTAAGTGTCGCGATGTTTCGAATAAAAATACTCAAATCAAGATGTGTAGTCGAAAGTATCAAGTACAATACATTGACTTAATTTTTTTGTTTTATGCAAAGGGAAGTGTTGGTTGCTAAAAAAAGTAGTTCACACTCAGACAAATATCCAACGCCGTTCATTCTCCTAGGCAGTGTGAGAACCGAGGCTTGGGGTAACTAGACAGGCAGTCAGTTATACGTCCTTAAGCATATAATGACGTGAAAAGAATTCCTGAGTTTGTTGCTTAAAGAAAACATTGTAAAAATATCAGTTAATATTAAAAGGAATATTCAAAAATTATTTGGTGTGTAACAGTGGATTCGGAACGCGAAGACGTCACGCCGAATCAAAAGGCGCCGCTACGGCTTAAGTCGGCCACGAAGCGCCTGCTTGGCCTGTCCATCAGCGACACCAGTGCGCACAGGGCGCACAAAGCCGTCGGCAGCGCCGTCGCCGCGCGGGCCGACTCTCGGCCGACAACCAGCCTACGGCAGAGACCCGTTTCGGCGGTGTCCACCATTTCGTCTGACTCGGATATTCAACCTGCCCTCATGCCGAGTTTATTTCCAAACGTGCCGCCAACGGTGAACTTTGTGCTCGAAGGGGAGAAAGGTAAGGTGGGGGAGGATGTAGGGGGGGGGGGGGGGCTGTGATGAAGGGTAGTGATGACTTAGGGCGTATTTATGGGAAATGAAACAGCGAAGCTTTGTAAATTCGGCAGCCAGGAGTATTATAATTGGGGTGTTAAGTGGGTTTGCGGTCATTGTTTAATTTATAAAAGAACAGAGATCAACAACGAAGATAGAAATCTAATACGGAAATGTGCTGTTAATGTTACACACATGAACACGCTTAAAATATGTAATGTTTGAACGTAAAAAGTGGAAGTACAAAACTCAGAACTGACATTTAAAATGCCAAATACATAAGCATGAGACGTGCAAGGCGAAGGCGTTTATGATCGCCAGTACTGGAAGATTGGCCATGTGATGACATTTGCAGTTGAGCAGTTACCGTGGGAAATCCGCAAAATGCTGCGCTGGAAGATGAGTACCATTACGCCGAATGTCGTCAAGAATTGCATTGCGCGCTCCGGCTTCCGCTACACAAAAAGTAATTCCTTTTCACTCACTTCGCCATGGTGTCTTTCTTCCTTTCTCTGTCTGTCGTCAAGAATTGCATTGCGCGCTCCGGCTTCCGCTACACAAAAAGTAATTCCTTTTCACTCACTTCGCCATGGTGTCTTTCTTCCTTTCTCTGTCTCTTTTCTTTTCTTTTCTTTGTTTTCCTTGTGACATTTTATGGTATTCAAACCTGAACTGTAGAAATTAAATTGAACTGTAGATATTAAATTACTTTCCACGCGGAAATCTCAAACAATAATTTTTTATGTACTATTATGACAGCGTTTAAAGAAAAGCTCGTCAAATACTTATTTTCTAAATAAATAATAAACGTTATTGGCTACACTTAAACAGTGTCTGCTTGTGACTAGGCCCATTGGTTATTGGTTATGTATAGATTATTTTGTCATGGAAGCGTCAAATAGACTTCGTAAATAAATCGCATTGGTAATAGAAAATTGAATTATGTTTCTTACAACTTTGCTTTTTTGTGGCAGTTGCAAAAGGTAAATTGTAAATAAGTCATTAAGTTTCATTAATTTGTTGCGCTCTGATAAAATTATTAAGTTAGGTTGTACGTTTGGGTACTGTTGACTGCATTTTCTTTTTATGCAAAATCTTTCGGATTATTGTATCATAGGTTGTTTAGATTAAAAAATTAAGAGAATATTGATTTTTTTAATAAAGGTGAGATTTAGACGTGATTGTCCAGGCAAAATTTGGGGATTGGGGTGGTGAGGCGGGGGGGGGGGGGGGGGGGAAGTGGGGACAATTTGAGGGCACAGCCTATATTGCTGGTGCCTGTCTGGTTGCCAAAGGGAGTCTTTTAGCTTCATCACTGAAGAATGCGGTAGTTGTTTTTCGAGCACCAAAGTTTCACGTCTGAGCGTTCCTGGGGGAAATAAATCTCTGTGTGTAGATTACAAAGCTGGGTCACTCGTTTTGAGACTGGCAGGAACTTTTGTTGCAGATAACCATGACTGGATAGGCTACTGGGGCAAGCATATGAAAGCCGTCGGCTTTAAGGCTATACGCGAATATCAAAAGGTAACAGTAAACAAGATCCGCTGTAGAACACACTACCCATAAATGTTTGCTAAGTCAGTTACGGTGCAACACAAAAAACGACCTTAGCAACTGACTTTATATCAGTGATGTACAGGTTAAATATGCTGACTACAGATCAGCGGTACTTGCGTGAAGTTTAAAACGTTAAATCAATGTGGAAATGCCTTTGAGAAATGTGTCTTAGTTATGGTGTTGTGTTCTTCGTTTTTCAAGGTCAATCATTTTCCGGGGTCATTTCAAATTGGACGCAAGGATCGCTTGTGGCGCAATCTGTCGAAGATGCAAGTTCATTTTGGCAAAAAGGAGTTTGGCTTTTTCCCACAAACCTTCGTTTTGCCGTTTGATTTGAAGCAACTGAAACGTGTTTGGGAGGACGGTGGAAATAAGCAAAAGTGGATCATTAAGCCGGTATGTCGAATATCATTTTATACTGCTTATTACATTGATATAAAGTGCTAGATATATGACAGCTTTTGTGGGCAGTGCTTGATTAAATGTCTCTGAGATAGTTAAATGGTGAAGTAAAGGTATTTTCAGTCACTTCGTTGAAAAGACGTTAATCTTGAGAAAATAGAAAGGAACCATTTTTTTCAGTACAAACTAGGTATCAGTGAAAAAAAGGAAATGATATGAAAATGGTGACTTAAATGTCGTACTGAGAAGTTTCGTTTTCTCGCAATGGATCCGTGGAATTTTAAATGACTGCTGAATAATGGGGTGGTCCTGGCATATCGCGTGTTTGTTTACGTTTGGCTTTATATCCGTTCTGCAAGAATAACGTTCCATCCTCCCCCACTGACATTTTGTTGCAGCCCGCATCAGCGAGAGGTATCGGGATCAAGGTCATCCACAAATGGAATCAAATTCCTAAGAAGAGACCCGTCATCGTTCAAAAGTATGTGTTTTGATGTCAGTTTAGGTCACTCTTGGTGACTTTGGATGTCAATTGTAAAATATTATGTAATACCAAAATTTATTTTTATTTTTTATTATTATTATTATTATTATTATTATTATTATTATTATTATTATTATTATTATTATTATTATTATTTTTATTATTATTTTTATTATTATTATTATTATTATTATTATTGTCTACAAAAGTAAGACATAAATCAATTAATAAAATGTAGAACTAAAACGTGACTTTGTTTGCCTGTGGACGTATTTTGTGACCATCATTCATGGATAGTTTAAGGGGAAGTATAAAAAAGAAGTTGCACAAAAAAAAAAAAAAAAAAAACTGCGTCAGTGTCAGAGTAATGTGTCAATTGTGCATTTAAATTGAAAGCAACGTTGTGGCATTCATGAAATGGAATTTTGCCTTCTTTATTTTATCAGCGATAGGCGTTAGGGGCAGGTATTTTGTTTATATGAAAACTGCATGCTTGTCTTGCAGTGAGTTTAGATAAAAACAAAAAAAAAAAAAACAAAAAAAAAGAAGAAGGAAAAAAACAGGCTTTTGGTGTGTTTTCCTTCATGATTTTGACAGCTTTGTGGGCATATAGATTGTGTTTGAGTGAAATAGCAAAGCTATGCTCGCTTGCTTAAGACAAACATAAAATATTTTGGTTGCGACTATAAAATATTTTAGGGTGAGCAAATACAGAGCATAGCAATCGCGTTAGAACCACTTGCTGCAAGCAAGCACATAATCGGAGCTAGGCCTACGAACTGGAGGAAAAAAATATAAGCTAAAAGCAGTGTTTGAACAGTTGGAAATTCGTAAACAGTTTTTCCCCATACCATAGAATTTTAAACAATGTCACCTGTTTTTATGTCTATGGCACGTCACATAAAAGCTTTTCTCATGCATTTATTGATAGAATTTTTATGTAAAAACATGAGCAGACTTTCTTTCGTTCTTTTGGTTATGTCTTCTTTCATGTCAAAGCTTTTGTGGCTGGCAATAAAGAACAGTTGTTTTTCTTTATTTTTATTATTTATTTCATTATTTTTTACTAGCGTTTTTTCTTTGTTGTTTTTTCCAGGTACCTGTCCCATCCATATCTAATCAATGAGAGCAAATTTGACATGCGTCTGTACGTGTATGTGACGTCATACGACCCGCTAAGAATATACTTATTCGACGACGGACTCGTCAGATTTGCTTCCGTGAAGTGAGTATAAAACAGTACCTTTAGTAACATCCCTGTCTGTTTAATATGAAAAAAGGGCATTTTGGAATTTTTTTAGCCTCTCCACTACATGGAAACAAAACATCAGGAGAAAATTTATTGCGTTTTGTGGATTTTTCTGTAATTAATTGAGGACTACAATTCGAATTTTTAAGTAAAAATGATGTTTATGAGCGTAACGTGTGCAGCGAATGTGGATGCTTTTGGGACACGTTTCCGCTTATTCTTCAGATATTCCACTTCATTAAAGAACCTGAACAACCGCTACATGCATTTAACCAACTACAGTATTCAGAAGAAAAGCTCTGACTACAGGAATAACACAGACGAAAATGTGTGCCAGGGGCATAAATGGTAAGAATAACACAGACGAAAATGTGTGCCAGGGGCATAAATGGTAAGAATAACACGGGCAAAAATGTGTGCCAGGGCATAAATGGTAAGAATAACACAGACGAAAATGTGTGCCAGTGGCATAAATGGTAAGAATAACACGAGCAAAAATGTGTGCCAGGGCATAAATTGTAAGAATAACACAGACGAAAATGTGTGCCAGGGGCATAAATGGTAAGAATAACACGGACGAAAATGTGTGCCAGGGGCATAAATGGTAAGAATAACACGGGCAAAATGTGTGCCAGGGCATAAATGGTAAGAATAACACAGACAAAAATATGTGCCAGGGACATAAATGGTAAGAATGATAGGGACGAAATTGTGTGCCAGGGACATAAATGGTAAGAATAACACAGACGAAAATGTGTGCCAGTGGCATAAATGGTAAGAATAACACGGGCAAAAATGTGTGCCAGGGCATAAATGGTAAGAATAACAGACGAAAATGTGTGCCAGGGGCATAAATGGTAAGGATACCACGGACGAAAATGTGTGCCAGGGACATAAATGGTAAGAATGACAGGGACGAAAATGTGTGCCAGGGACATAAATGGTAAGAATGACAGGGACGAAATTGTGTGCCAGGGACATAAATGGTAAGAATAACACGGACGAAAATGTGTGCAAGGGGCATAAATGGTAAGAATAACAAGGGCAAAAATGTGTGCCAGGGCATAAATGGTAAGAATAACAGACGAAAATGTGTGCCAGGGGCATAAATGGTAAGGATAACACGGACGAAAATGTGTGCCAGGGACATAAATGGTAAGAATGACAGGGACGAAAATGTGTGCCAGGGACATAAATGGTAAGAATGACAGGGACGAAATTGTGTGCCAGGGACATAAATGGTAAGAATAACACGGACGAAAATGTGTGCAAGGGGCATAAATGGTAAGAATAACAAGGGCAAAATATGTCCCTGGGGAATGAATGCTAAGAATAACACACAAATAGTAAAACTAACACGAACAAAAGAGTGTGCCAGGGACATAAATAATGAGAGTAACAGGCACGAATTTGTGTATGTTATTTTTTTAGGGGAATAAAAGCTCTATGGGGCTTCTTAAAACAACGCGGCATCAACACAAATGCCATCTGGGACAGCATCAAAGATTTAGTCGTCAAGACCATCATTGCGTTAGTAGATATCACAATAATTAGTAATATATAATCATTTTGAAACCAATTAATAACAGTTTGATAATATAATACTCAAAGACATTATCAATAAAATGGGTGACGAAAATCATGTTTGAAAATATCTACGTGATCATTTTTTTATATCAAGGTAAAGCTGCAAAAAATGAATAAATAAATTAAAATAATGCGGTAGCTTGCCTGAGCATTGTTCGCTATACCTACCGGTCAGACTTAACTATCCTGTCCAGAATTAGCCAATGAAATTACTCCACCACAGTTGAGGTCTAGCCTGCAGGCAGCCCATGGTGTGGTTGAGGTAAAAGTGTGGTTGTGGTTACGGTGTGGTTATAGGTATGGTGTGGTTGTAGGTCCGAGCAGTACGTGAATCCACTGATGAAGGGAAACGTGCGTCGTCGCTACTGCTGCCACGAGCTTTTCGGCTTTGACGTCATGCTGGATGACAACCTCAAGCCCTGGATCATCGAGGTCAACATCTCGCCAAGGTATCTCTCACTCCTCCACGCCCGGCGGACACGTGCCTGGTTCATACTGCTTCAATAATGAGGGAAAAAAAAGGAATTTATAAGTGCGTTAAATCAGTCGGATACTCTTATCGTGAAGTACATACAGACATGCGTTTGTTCAAGTGACGTCGCCCTTGATACTACGGGTGTCGAAAGCTATGTAGATTTGACAGGGTACTATTACTGTAGGTACTCACGATCTAAACAAAAACAAACAAAAAAAAATGTGCCGTGCCTTTTTAAATGTTTGTCGTAAATTATTTTAGTGCTTGTGACGTTACTTGTGTTTACTGTTGTTCATTTGGTATTTTACAGTTTGCATTCGAACTCTCAACTGGATATGAACATTAAGGGGGTGATGATGAAGGACCTGCTCAACCTGTGTGGTTTTATGATACCCGACAAGAACGATCTCAGAGAAACCCCCAGCAATGATCAGTATGGGTAAGATCCCATGAACCTCCCGATCCACCCTACCCAGAAACTGGTGGTCAGAGAATCCATAACAGCCGATGAAACTACCAGTAATAATAGCAAATTGTAATAACAATAATTAAATAATAATTAATAAAAAATAAATAAAAATCATAATAATAGCAATAATTATAATAATAAACACAGCAAGAATAACAGACTAGAAATTTTAACAGTGAGCCTTAAAAAAAAAGAGAAAATGATGGTTTTGAGATGAAATGCATTGTTGCACAAACACAGGCCCAAGTGACAAGGAAATCTTATATTTGTAGGTCGAAATATGTGATACCCAGTGAGATCTGCATGGACAAACGATTGTGGCCGCAGACCATGTCCCCGGACGAGCGCGTGAAGCATGCCTACTACAGCCAGCGTCACAACGACGAGGTGAGCACCTCCTCCCCTCCCCCCACACCAGATTCTCACTACCCCCACAGCCAGCGCCACAACGGCGAGGTCAGCACCTCCTCCCCCTCCCGCCACCTCGCACCCCCACTCCCCCACAGCCAGCGCCACAACGGCGAGGTCAGCATCCCCTCCCCCTCCCGCCACCTCGCAACCCCACTCCCCCACAGCCAGCGTCACAACGACGAGGTGAGCACCTCCTCCCCTCCCCCCACCCCAGATTCTCACTACCCCCACAGCCAGCGCCACAACGGCGAGGTCAGCACCTCCTCCCCCTCCCGCCACCTCGCACCCCCACTCCCCCACAGCCAGCGCCACAACGGCGAGGTCAGCATCTCCTCCCCCTCCCGCCACCTCGCAACCCCACTCCCCCACAGCCAGCGTCACAACGACGAGGTGAGCACCTCCTCCCCTCCCCCACCCCAGATTCTCACTACCCCCACAGCCAGCGCCACAACGGCGAGGTCAGCACCTCCTCCCCCTCCCGCCACCTCGCACCCCCACTCCCCCACAGCCAGCGCCACAACGGCGAGGTCAGCATCTCCACCCCCTCCCGCCACCTCGCAACCCCACTCCCCCACAGCCAGCGTCACAACGGCGAGGTCAGCATCTCCTCCCCCTCCCGCCACCTCGCAACCCCACTCCCCCACAGCCAGCGCCACAACGACGAGGTCAGCACCCTCTTTCTACCAACCAACCCAACTCCCGACAGCCAGCGTCATAACGACAAGATCAGCACAACGAAATGAGTACTCCCCTTCCACTCCACCCCCCACTCCCACCCCTCCCCATCCCCAACAGCTAGCGTCTCAACGAAGTCAGCACGGTAATCATAGCACCACTTTTCTGAAAAAATCCATTTTTTGTACCGACTGTAAGGAGGTTGAAGCTGTAGGACTGCGTATATGTTTATGTTTTGATTATTTGAATAATTGATGTGGTTAGCCAATAAACGTCTGGTAATTATTTCATCCTGCCTTAAATGTATTTCTGCAATGAGAAAATAGTACGGTGTATTGAATGTGATTGTGTGGTTGGCACGTTGCCAGGCAACGCAGGCCACCATTCTGGACACGCTGACGCCCGAGGATATCCGTTACCTCATCGAGGCAGTAGACGAGGACTCGAGGAAGGGCAACTTCGAGCGAATCTTCCCCACGGCAAATACGCACAAATACCTACGCTATTTTGAGTCGCCCCGATACAGCAATCTGTTGTTGAGTAACTGGTGGATTAAGTTCAACCGAATGAATGCGAGAGGTACGTGTAACTAAAGGGAAGGAGGAGTGAACCAGAGCATTTTCTTTACCCCCCTCCCCCACCCCGCCCCCCCACATGACAAATAGAAAAATAAGCAGTCTTGTAAAGTGTTACATTACATTAAGGTTGGTGGTGGTAGCGTTCCATGTTTTATCCGAGCTAGTTACTAGCTTGTTGTATATAATAAAAAAAATTTTTTCCCCATCGGTTCTGTTATGTGGCTGTTAAAAAAAATTATGACATCATAGTATAATGGAAAAAGAGGAATTAACGTTCTTAAAAAGTGAATAAAAAGGTATTGAAAAATAAAGGGTAATTAAGCTGTATCTTACTATCATCTAAGTTGTTATACGTAGTTCTCAAAATAATGTTACATCCTCTTGGCTTTCACGCGTTCTACCTTATGTGTCATTTCAGGGATCGCGTATCTGGAGTCACTGTGCACTAAAGGCGTCCATCTGGAGAATCCGACGGATGACCCCAAGCACCAGTGGGCGCCGCCGAACACCACCGCCATCCTTCACCGCGACTCCCGCATCTACAGCGCTCCGCTCAGCTCCAAGCCTGGGTAACCCTTGCTTCTGTTGACCTTCCCCTCACTTCCGCACTTTATGTACTTATTAGACGTAAAGACACCATAAGACATGGTGCGATTAATTTTCTGAAAGATTCGTAAAGTCTGGCTTCGGAATACGATCATTGGAAGATCACAATTTGTAACAGTGGTCAGCCGATTCCAACAAAATTCCTTATGCACTGCAAGGTGAGTTAGCTGGGAACAACCGTTGTTGCAAACAACTTCTTAAAGGGGAGAAAATTAAAATGTCGGCACATCGGATAGAATGAAAGTGGATGAAATAAGTGAGGCAAATTTGTAGTTCTGTGTAGTTCGGTGGAATTGTAGAGAAAAACAGTGTTAGCAAAAACATATTTAAAAAAATTCCATTGTAACTAGTAATATTTTGTGTCTGATGTGTTTTATTTTGTCTTGTTGGCAGAAGTCGGGTGCTGCCACAACTGCGCAAAAACAAACAGTACAGTGCCACGTCTGGCACGAGCAGTCAGTCAAGCACGCCGTGCACGACTACGCGCAGTGTGCCCGCCTCCTACGACCCGCATTGACGTTCCCTCCGCCTGCCCCCTGTCAATCAACTGATGAGTCCCTCTCTACCGCCGTGGCGACGCGTTGCTGACGCGCCTAAGGCAGCCAATCGCGGTCCGCCATCTTCACGCTCATTTGCATCTTCAGTGACGTCATTCAGCTCATTAAAATCATCCAGCCAATCCAAAAGCAGCAAGAAGAAACACAGCACGAAAGCCATCAACTCCGCAGCGTCGTCTAAGAAAGGTTCAACCAAAAAGAAATTGGGCAAGAAAGGCTCCTCATCTCGAGCTCAGAGCCTGATTTCCGCTGACAACAGCACGATTGCCGATTTCATGTCGCAGCCGACGGAATTAGATTTGAGCGAATTCGAAGACGATGACATGTTTGTTATCGACGAAGGAGAAGAAAATGAGGAGAATTTGGCTGATATCGCTCCTCATTCTGAGCCTTCCGGCACTCTGAAATCCCATACAGCAGAGTGCAATTCGGTTGAATATTACAGCATGCATCCTTTGTAAAGTTTAATTTGAACATAGCAAACCTCCAAAATCTAGGAAATTTTTAGTCTTTAGAAAGAAGAAGGAGTATTAAGTTCTGTGATAAATTACTAAATGTTAAAAGTATTGCTTGTTCTAGAGATATCCGGTGTATCTGGAGACTGTTATCCTGTATTTATGGTTCGCTATTCTTGCAACAAAGATTGGCAGCATCGTGGATCAGATACAGAATGGAAATGAAGTGGCTTGTTTCGGTGTCAGGGTTCATAGCGATCCTTGAAATCGTGGAAAATCCTGGAATTCGGCAAAACCATTCAGGGATCATGGAAAATCCTGGAATCTGACAAAAAATCCTTGAAAATCCTGAAATTCGGAATTCGTAATTATTTTTTTTTCTAATTTATGAAATATACCTATTCTTCCTCTGTGTGTAATTTAAAAATATAATGTACACATAGATAATCGATTTTTTTGGTTTAGAAGTACAAATAAAAGACATTCTTGAATTTAAAATATTTTTTAAGTTCTTGGAAAAATCCTTTAGGATCCTGGAATTTCACTTTAAACTATCCTTGAAAATCCTGGAATTTTACTCCCAGATGTCCTTGAAAATAATGGAATTTTACGTCTGGTTTTCGCTATGAACCCTGGGGGTAGACTGGCAAATCCTGGTCCTGGTCTGGGATATGG
Source organism: Protula sp. h YS-2021 (assembly GCA_949752745.1). Lineage (NCBI taxonomy): Eukaryota > Metazoa > Annelida > Polychaeta > Sabellida > Serpulidae > Protula > Protula sp. h YS-2021. The sequence continues at coordinate 22,573,508 of OX457031.1, read as the reverse complement.
CCGAATGATTTTAATTGAAGCGGGTTGTTCTTCCATATGATCAAGCAAATACGGTATTTTCCAACATTGTACTTTCAGTATCTAACAGGTTATCTGGTTATCATTAAAATATCAGTTTATAAATGGTTGATTTTTTATCTGAATGGATTGTCGATAACCTTAAGTCCATAAAAAAAGTTGTTTTGTTAAATAGTAGCTCTTTTATTTAATTTTTAAAATTCGACATTTTTATTTATTTATTTTTTTTCTTTCTTTGAGTTGGTTATTGAGGGAGAGCTTACGGAAAAAAAAACGACCAAGGAATAATATATAAAATTGCTGTGTAAAAACCTATGCACATTATTTACATTGAAACATCTAAAGCAAAACCGTCTGCTTATTCCATTTTGTAATCTTTTGTTGTTGACCTCAGTGAAAAACTTGCTTGAAATTCCATGACAACAGTAGCTTTCGAGTTTCTTTTGATCTTGAATGCACACGTTACTGAGCTTTGTAGAATCGCCGCTTTGGGTCTTTACGTTGTGGCTTGGTCGCTGTACATTCAGCTCTGAAAGAGAAGATTGGTCGGGGAGAGAGGATGGGGGGGGGGGGGGGGGGGGAGGTGAAGCAGAGCTGTACAGCACCCGTCGAGTGCGAAGCTCTGCAGTTACGAAGGGCTCCTGTGGTTGTGTTGCAAGTTACAGCCACCTCTTAAAACTACACATAAAATAAAAGTAAAATATTTTATGAATGAAAAATTTAAAAAAATGGCGCATTTGAGTCAAAACGTTGAAATAATTTTGAAGGGTTTTTTTAGGGATGTCAGCTCCAATACCATTGTTTTTCGTAGCTTAACTTAATGACATCATCTCACGCACGATAGCAGTAGTAGTCAAGCTGTTGTTTGGACACGGGTGTTTACGATTCAAAAAAAAAAAAAATGATCTCATGATGACATAAACGAAAAACTTATTGTCATATGCTCAAATTGTTTGAATTATATAAACATAAACTGAACCAGATCGGAATAAATTTTCTTCGGATACTCCCCCAAAAACAATAATTTTTGACATTGGAGTGAAGACCTTTGTAGGTTGCTCAGTGTATACAAACAGAACTAGAAATAAATGTGTCATGTCGTCGTACGCGAGGAGGCTATTTTCATACATTCACAATTTTTTGTTACGTCATGTCTTGTGCATGATCAGTGACGTCATCAGCACATTCCCGACGTCGTAGTGACGTCATACATACACATATCACGTGACTCATCACTTCTTTTCAGGGGATAGGTGGAAACATATCGAATACTTAAAAAATAGAAAAAAAAAACTTTTAAAACTAAGTCAATTTTTTTCCAGGGATTGATATAATGATATGTGTCAACGGCCTTGAGATCATTATGTGCATTATTTCAAATTGAAATTAGGTACTATGTCATTATGTGTCTCCTTGGCCGGTGATTCCAGAAATTATGTCAAACCCTAATTTTTCTTACTTAGTTGTGTAGAAGTTGCTTTAGTTTTTTAATGACAGATTATATTTGGTTCAGAAATATTGTTGTTTTTAATAGTTATGATTTTGTGTCGAATATATGGCAAGAAATTGAAGTGCATTAATTATTAGTAGGACAAAGCTTCTTGTATATTCCTTGGAGAGTTTCTCCATATATTTTGATACTTATCTGATTTTGATATTTAGAGGTACATCAGTTGGCGTGTTTATTTACTGTTAGCCTCGGGTCCTAAATCTGTTCTCTCTGAATGTCAGTTGAGAACACTTACAGTATTTTATAGAATGGGTGTTTTCTTTATTAAAGCGAAAGTGAAACCATGGTAACATACAGCTGTAAGCCATGTATCCAGAAAAAAAAATCGAGGACACGAGATGAGATGTACAATAAGATGTAAGATTGTGTCGGCAAACGGAAAACTTGATTTTGGTGGTCACACACACATACATACATACCATATATATATATATATATATATATATATATATATATATATATATATATATATATATATATATAATTTCGAACCAATGTAGTAGGAATAATCAGCATTTTAATAATGGCTTGTTTTGTATGCTGTATGTAAACTGCGTTTGCATTTAACGCTATAAGTTGCTATTCTGCAAATGTGGTCTTAAATGGAAAACCAAGATCAATTGTTAACTTTCAATGTTATTTTTATGAAACGCACGCGTGTTTGCGGTATGTAGCTGCAGCTGTGAAAATGTAATGAAATTGTGTTATTAGGAAAATGTATCAGTTTACTGGGGTTTTTTTTTCTAAGATTTTATTGGAACTGTTTATCAGTATGCTGTCGGTGTGACTGTATTAGGCTGCGGTTTATTATGCATTCTTTGCTATCTTATCGAGCAAGACTGTGATAAAGTAATAAGGAATAAATTTATAAATAACCTCAAACATGTCTTTTTCTAAGTGCAATCGGGCCGTGCAGGCGATAACAATAATATTTATTATCTTTCAGTTCAATGGTATCAAGACTAAGGGTTTTGGCTGGGGGAGGGGGCTATCTGTATAAACAAGTTTAAAATTGTATACAGTAGACACATTTTCGGGACCAACATCAGATCCAAGTTCAGTTGTCGCAAAATATTTTTATTTCTTATCTTTAGCTAACGTCACTAATCAAACCTTAATACGACGCCAGAAAAGTCGCTTACTCGGATATTCGCCGTCGATCAAACAACGATAATTCGGTCTTCGGTGTGCGGAATGGAAATGACAAGTGTCTATCAGGCGAGAGCAAAGAATTCCAATAAATAAAGATTATCACTGACCGCGAATCAAATTATTTTGAATACGGAAGAATGGTAGATATTTGCATTAAAATTTTAGTGTTGTGTAATCTATATTTCTCACTCCCATTTGGCTATATTTCACACAGAAAGTGTTCTGTATACAATCAATTATATGATAAAATTGTATACTTTTTACCGCGGATCCCCACGTTGTTTCGACGCCAGAGTCGCCTGGGAATGTGCCGTGTTTACTGTGTCTTCTTTTTTTTTTGTTTGGAAACTTGGCTTGACGATTTTCTCCTTCAAAATTACTAAGCCCGTGCCAACCTTGCTTCTTGAATCGCTGGAGTAACCAGAGCAATTTTCTGCTAATGAAATCCTTACTCCTAGAAATAGGCCCACGATAGTTGTGGCGTAAATGTTCGTCGTATTTTTTTTTATATTGAAGAACACAACCCACGTAAATTCAATTCATTACGAGGAGCAGCAATAAACCATGATTGCTGGAATTGCAGAATAGCCCACGCGTTTAGCCCTAGAGCTTCTGGTGTTCGAGGAAATCGAGAGAGAGGTCAGATCGTATTATTGCCGTTCTGTACTTCCAGCGCTCGGGCTCTATTTCTGTTATACTTCCAATACACGATGACGTCACAATAACATACCATCTATAATAAACAACGCAATGTAGACAGGCTTTTTTTGGTTTTCTTTGATAAAAAAGATTACAGATTCAGAGAATTAGTGGCTCACGGAAAAAAAATCATGCCTTCTTGTGAGCCCCTCACCGGGACTTCTGGAGGTACAGTTTTGGCTGTTGTTCGTCAGTCTGCCTGTCCGTCTATCGCGGGTGTTACTCCAACACTGGATGTTACTCCAACACTGGATATATCGATATCATAATGGATAGTGGATTTCATTTTTGTTTTGACCATGACCCATTTTCAAGGTCACATTGGCTGAAATCCGGACCGGTTGTGTTATCAATGATTGCTTGTTTCTTTAGGGGCTTGTTTTATTGTAGTCAGCTTTTTTTATTTCTAACATCAATATTAAATTAAACAATACATATTCTATTAGAATGCAGAGTTCTTAGAACGCCTCCGCAATGCTGTTATCCTTTTTGTTTAATCCGCATGCTACTTTCATTTAGATCTAAGTTTAATTTACCATACTCTGATACCGTTATCTGTACAATATTTTTTAACCATTTGTTAGACGAGTAAGAGCTTGATTACCAACAATCTGAAGCCTTGTACCTCCATTAGGTCTACAAAGTCGTTTTCTCAACATGTTTCTTTTTATTTTAATCAAGCAGGAACCTAATTAGGTAATTTTCCCTAGAGACGGTTGTTGTCTACATCTAAGAATGTCAATAGCATCCACAAAATTGGTTTTTATTTAATTAGAAATGACATTAACGGATCTAAATTCTATTTTCCGTGCGCGTGATCGCTTTGATGAATTGCTTTAACCATTGTTTTTGTTTCTAAGCTGCAAGAGTATTTGGGTTGAAAATGGATTACTGTTATACGTAATTGTGTCCATATAAATTACAGTTGCGTTGTAAAACATTGCGGGTTTTAAGGATATGATATTATCTGACCTTGTCCCAGTTGTTTTCTTTTGCTTCTGTATCTCTGGATCATCTCAATGACCTGGGCTTAATTGAAATGAGAAAGTAAAACTGTGCTTATCAGTGAGGTGGTTGAGTTATGAATATGAAACCCCTAATTGATCACTTTCGCAGATTATGCGTTTTATGACTAACACATTCATTTTATTTGTTTCATATTTACTTGCAAAATATTTGCCATTTTCAGGAGAGTGCGAGATTGAATAATATATGATTGATAAACTTTATAGTATTTTGCCCTGGATCCAACCTTCTTTCTAGTTAATGCTTTGACTGAAGGATAGATTTAATTGGAATAAGCATAATAGGATCTAAATAATGGGCTTTCACTCCTGGAGGAGACAGGCATTGATTTGTCTTTTACTTTACAAAAATTTCACTCGTTTCGTTGCGTCTTAATTTAATAATTTATTTTGCAGCGCCGTTTTTTTTATATCCATAAGACAATTTCTTTAATAAAACTGTAAAACACGTTGTGAAAAACAATGACACATTTTTATCATTAATTTTCTCATGTTTACAATGATTTTGTTTTGAGAAAAAATAATAAATAAAGGGCAATTTAGTAGAAGAATAAATGTTTTTAAATTTAATTTTACTTTATTTAATTTATCACAACGCATTTACACATGTATACATTTTAATCCATTTTTTGTAATAAAAGATATTCTTTTTCTTGGTACAAAATCCCTACTGTAATGACGTAAAGTATCAACTCGAAATTACTTTGCCTTTTTTTTCTGAATAAGTAGGAAGGGTTAGATATGATATCATTATACTTCTGCAATAGAAATGGTGTTTTACATTACATTAATGTTTTAATTAAGCTTGGATTTTTGACAGCATTCTGTTATCATGGGTTTCAATGGATGCTTATCATGGTTGGTGACGATTTTTTTTCTGTTGGTGAAGTTTATCTACCTAAGATAATTCTGGTACTAATACCGCAGTACTTATTTATACCATGCGTACTAATAGCTGTTTTGGTTGTTGCAGGCGTATTTGGTTACATATTTTATAAGCACTGAACTGCTCATTCGTAATCATTTAACTTTATGACCGGTTTTATTGGTAATAGGTTTTTCAAAATCAGACACGGAAGCTATTTATTACCAAAGACGAAAATCTAAACCTAGAGCAGAAGTTTTTAAGAATCAGGGATGAGTAAGAAATTTCTTTAAGCAATTTCATACTACAAAAAAAAAAAAAAAGATAGAAAATGAGATAGACGAAGCTACTTTCCCTGACACTCTGGTTCCACAACAAAAACGTCTAGTCGTCTACTCAGCACGGATATCAAGTGCACAGGCTTAATGAGCAGCGGGGACAAGGTCCTGCATTTTTATGTGGAAACATATTCGGAGTATCTTCTTATGGAATATGGTTGTGGCTAAGTCATTCTTTGTACCTAATTTAATCCTTAACAAAACTCTTCCTGATGGTCAACACTTTCAGTAATTTTGTCATTAACGTATGTATTACCTTCTATATCTTGTGAATTTTTTCGCTCTACGTTTCTTTTAGTGATACTGCATGACATTAACCACAGATGTAGATATTGGTAGCTAGGAAAATATATTAACTGAATGCACAATGACTTGCACAGTAGACACTCACTAAGAAGTTGTTGAAGTATAAAACCGAAATTAATAACGAAAATGCAGAACGCAACACTCTATGCGGTTAAGAAAATTACTCATACGCACGCTATCCTTTACAAAGGAATTATGATTGTCACGACGCTCTCCGGGTAAGCTAAAGGCATATGATCGGATGAGGAGTAGATCATTTGATTTTTAGAAAGTTTTTATGCTTAAAAATATCTTAAAGGCCGATTTAAGCTCACGCTATGCCTTTGAAATGTGCTAATTGTATCCGTCATTCACTTACAAATGAATCATGCAACATAGTTGTATTATTCATAATTTGACAACGTAGCAATATGGAAGAACTACTTAAAATTTATAGTTTGTAGGAAAATAATTATTAAGTTACAAACATTATACTGTAAAGTTTCTGTTGAATTCGACGTTTTATACATATTAAGAACTATAGACAAATTTATCAAAAAGTACCAAGCGACTCGTCATATATTATATTTCTGGGATAGAAGATATACCTCCATTCACTTATACAACGGTTCGCTCCTTACGTATTTAGAGATTCGTTAGACCGTCATTGTGTCTATGTTGTTCTCTTGTCGTGTTCATAGCTTAAGGCGCGTTCTCTGTCATCAGCTCAAAATGTAGCTGATGCAGATCTGAGCAGTAGCTGAAGGGAGCAAAGCAATCATTTAGTGCAAAATCTTTTAAAGGGGTCTTTTTGCCGATTCTCTTAGGATCACTGTTGTGTTAGTGGAGATATTTTTTTTACAAAAAATTTGGAATTGATGAATCGATTAAAAATCCTTTAAAATTTTAGATCTTGTGACTCTACGTAACAAAAGATTTATATCAAACTGGATATCCGTGACTTTCAGGAAATGCTACATAGAGATTATCAAATTTCATAAAATAATACACAAGCAGCAACTATATTATAGTTTAAATTAAAGTACGAATTTGAGCATCCGAAGTATTTTTCTTTATCTTTTTGGGAAAACTTTTAGATCTAGATACGGTTGCATGTAAATTTATGTATACACATAATAAATATCTTTATATAAATTAAACACAAATGCTAATGAAATTAAGCTTTACGGTGAGAGAGAAAAGGGACTACAACAACAAAAACGATTGGCTGTGGCGCTTAAACTCTTGAACAAAAAGCGTTATAACTTGACAAGCAGGTGACAAGCAATTACACGTCTCCATTGTAACATCTGCGAATCATTCATTTTGAGAATGGCTTTCAGAATATGAACTAGTGTGCTATAGATGCAACTGCTTTACGTTTGAAGAACCTAACCATTGTTAATTCAACAGAATTTAAAACAAGTGGAGAAATAAAATAAGTCACGAAAATGAGTACTAAAGAATACAAGCTAAAATAAAAACTTATGCTGGATTGCATATTGGTGCATTACTTGATAGAAAGTCTAGGAAAGTCTATTCCATGCAAGACAGTAAAACACAAGACTTAAATGGACACGCAAATATTCATATCATGTGTACTTGCTGGATATGGTGGTGAAAGAAAGCAATGCATGATGTTTAAAAGTCAACTAGCATTTTTAGTCATTTAATCAAATGGGCGGTCACATATACGATACCGTTGTGCCAATTTTGTTGTGTGTTTTCTTAGCTAGTCTTGTCATCACATTGATTTTGTGTAAATATAAGCATTGCTTAAATATGGGAAAGGACGTTGCTCTCCGGCGGCCTAGAAGACTATGGATGACGTGTTCCAGTGGTAAGATAAATCTTTTAAAAATACCTGTTTGAATATTATGACTACGTTGAAGATGATATGATTTAAAAAGCCTTTGCGTGGCAATTATCACTATAATATTTGCCAAAAGGCTTAAAATGTTTTAATGATGAATTTTCAGAAATTTATTTGTTGAATTTTTCACTACCGTTAAATTACATGCAGAGCAAGTACTAAACATTAAAATGGAATGTATATAACTATGAATATGATGTAGGAATATAGCAAATTGAAATCAACTAATGTGTTAATTTCTAGAAAAACAGTTGATATAATTTCACAGCCAAATTTCAAAAGAATGTTGACAGTTGTGATAAAATTGTGCTTTGTGGCAGCTGTATATCCGTCAAGTTTAAACCGGTACCTGGAAAAGTAATTTCAACAGATAAAGTAGATGAGCTAAATAATCTTGTCTAGTTGAGATGCCCTGGCTGGCAAACACTTAATTTGATTAGGTGCATTATATTCAACAAGCAAAAAAATCTATTTTTTTGTCTCGCTCATGCTAATTTACTGTAACAGCCGACTTTGCTAAAATTACTATATTTATAAGAATGTAAATTTGTTTAGATCATGCAGAAGTGCTGAGCAGGAGTACAACCAACCAATCTTTGATTTCACGTGGTAGCAAAATATCTCAACCAACGATAGATGTTGCTTGCCAAACTCCGAGCCAATTGCTTTCACCTACGTGCCTCCTGTCACAAGTTGAATTTCATTCCACTAAAATAGACGTAAAAGAAAAGGACACAGACAATTTTGCAATAATGACATCTCAGACTGAAAGAGAGAAATTTAAAGCATTTTGTGGACCGTCTGCAAATGCCTTGGCATCAGATGAGTCAGGTTTTATAGACTTTGCATATCGCAACATACAAAGCATTGAAGACCCCAAAATAGAAAATGTAATCGTTTGAAATATTTCATAATAAACAATAGATTTTGAATGACTTACTTTTGATATTGTTAGGTGTAAGCACCTTGCAGTTATAACGACTCCAGCCAGGTTTGTAAAGCAATGGATAAGCAGACGCTTGTACAGATAAATTGCCATGTTATTCCCGAAAGGTTAAAATTGCTAACTGCCAGAAGAGTATATATACTTTTCATTTTTAGGTTTGTTCAGTATCAGTAATTTGCTGTTACTTTTATTACATTACACTTATAGCGATCAGCTTTAAAGAGTTGTTAGGGAGTCATAAAATGCATATTAAATTGTATATTTGGTAATGATTTGGCCTTAAAGTTTATTGCTTAGACATGTAATCCATTATTAGCATCATTGTTGAAATTGGCAAAAAAATAATCGTTTTTTTTTTAATTCACAAATATGTTGGTTTATTAATAAGTGTATGTCTTAGCTGCAGCCAGTGTTCTTGTTAAATACAATACTCTGCCTTTCTAGAAGGTTCTGGGCATCTAGAACGATGAAAAAAGTCTAGACTGATAAGGCGAATCTTTTCAGTGGCGAAAGCCCTTGGGATTTGAGTTATTAAGAAGTTTGCGCCTTTGAAACTGCTGTCTCAACTATCTGGTCTGTATGTGTGTGTGAAGTAATTGCTCAGCCATTCAACTGGCTTTTACAATTAGGGAGTGTGATTACACTGGCCCCTTCAAAGTGACAAATCAATGCAAGGGATGCATGTCATCCATAATTAAATAAATGACCAATATAGGCATCCTTTTAGTTGTAAGGCACAACCACAATTGTAGACCCACTTAAGGAAATGTAAAACTGGACACCATCTCCCTGTTCAATTAGAGGCTTCAGCAGGGATATCCAATGATTGCGTTCAGTCTGTGTTAATGATCGATTCTTTAAAATATGACAAGTTTTCAAATTCTGTTACGATAACGAGAATAAAAACTGCTACAATATTTTTGAAAATAATGACGTTCTCGTAGAGTTTTGATATCAAAAATGGTGTGCAAATGATACAAAATCGAAGTACTTATTGTAACGTTATCTTTTCATATAAAATAGTTTTAAAGTCTTAAAACGATAAAAGAGCAGTTTATCATCACTGCAGCATTGTAAGACACTATCAACGTAACTGCAACTTTCTTTAAAATATTGGTCCCTTAATTTAGTGACTGTCTGTTTTAATGTTTCATTATTAATGTCTATTTTAGTGTCTTAGAACAATGTTTTAGATGGAATAGCCGTTGGATGCAAAGTTTATGTGCCGCAAACAGTCTTTTTTAAAAACCACAATGCTTTTGAAAGAACAAAGCTGCAACCACATAAGCTAATAAAGGCAAGTAAAGAAAACAGTATTAACGAAACATTAGGCGTTAAAAAGTTAATCTGTTTTCTTTGTTTTTTTTTTAATTCAATTTTTGTTTCGTTGGTGGTGCCTCATGCTTTATTAAACAGCACTTACTACTGCCTTGCATTCAAAAGAAATAAACAAAAATCCCCTTTTAATCTGCTTATAGGCTTAGAAACAAGCCCTTAGCGTGACTTTACAAGAAACACTTAATGTAATATTTTTGCATGAATGATTTGCCATTTTGTCAAAAAATTGCAAAGTTAAATCAATTACATGTAATTTAGTAGATTTGCCCCATTGACACACAAATAAGCATGTTTATTTACCCAAATGGGCGTTGAATTAAACGAATCTGCTGAACTAACGAGTTTTGCGGAAGTATCACACCATTTAGGGACATTCATTGAAAATAGAACCAAAGCTGTTCACCAATTCTTAAGCTGTAGTTATTATTTATACAACTGCGGGAGTTATTTTGAATAAAGCTGACTTAAATACATTTAGTATTAATCACAATGTTTACGTTTTCTTTTTATCTGTATGTGACGGTTACTCGAGAAAAAAACCAATGGCATGGTTGTGGCGTAATAGATACATGGAAGATACAAAAATCTCTCAATCTATCATAAAGCACGTTATTGTTGTCATTAACTTAACAACTAATTGTCAGTTGTTCGTATCTTTTACAGCTTTGCATTGTAAAAACCATTATATACTAATGCTGCAATTTTAATATTTTTCCAGTATTAAGTACAGACAATAATGAAATTTGCAGTCTACTAGTTAGAAACTCTTTTATTTGACACGACTATGCAATATTAATTTCAAATTTTCACTTTGAACTCTGACAACTTTTGCAAATTTATGTGATTGCCAAATGATTTTGCTTGTTTAAAATTACGAATATTTACAGTCCACGTAAATGCAAAATCAATTGCAGTTAACAAAATTTGAACATTTAGCAAAATGCCAAGGATTAGTGAAAATTACTGCATGTCTGTTTTTTTTTCTCGCTCAAAATACGGTGAAATAAGTCCCATACAGCCCCGTTTGACGCCAATACAGACAGTCGATATTGGCTTGCATGAAGCTGTATGAAAAATACAGAGCTGCAACAAAGTAGACCATAGACTTACTTAAAGAGCCATTAAAAAGGCCTGACCTTTAAAGTACTTTAATCCCCCACACTCAGACCATCACCACCCCTGCCACCACCCTAACACCCCCACCGCTACCCCCGTTATTTAAACAAAAAAAGCTGCAAATTTACTTTAAAATACTGCTGTTAGGCAAGTCCATATAACCACAAAACAAATAATCATCACTGCCCTTTTGGAAAGAGAACTTCTTTTCTTGTAACAGTTTAGTTTCCAGAAAACCCTAAATAATGCCTTAAATATTAAAAAAAATTTTTTTACAGAACTCTTATGGCAGTAAAATAATGTTTCTTTGACGTGAATGAAAGATATTTATTAGCGGTTTCCGGCTGTTTATTTCTGAAGCGAACCCAGACCGAGTATGTCTTAATTCCCCTGGAAGTATTTTGCTGCGTATTTTTCGGTATCCGATTTTTAAGGATTTCTTCCTGTTCACTTTCCGTAATAATGCTATATCTCTGATTCTGCGGTGGGGCACCGCTACTGTCGGATTCCAATTTAGATGGATCAAATAATGCTTGAGTTGTTATAAGCAGTAAATCCTCGTCGGAAATTGCACTATTCAAAATGCTGAAAACGGCTTCCATATCCCCTTTTTAACTTATTATTGAACATGAGTTTAAATTCAAAATCCGTCTTCACCAGAGTGAATGAGATTTTTTAAAACACGTGAGGCACTAATTGTGACAATGCGTGAAAACCACTCCCCGAGCTCTTCTTTCATCCTTCCTAACTTTCTTTAAAGGTGTCAAACAGGGTCGATCTCCAAAATAAAAGAAACAATGCAGCAAGTTTGTTATTGAATGGCCACTCAACTGTATGAAATATGCTGTACTCTCGTGCTTTGCACTCGGGCACAGCATATTCCATACAGTACTCGTGACCATTCAATAACCAACATTTTGAGAATGCAAGTAATTGGTATGCTATATACCCGGTTCTTGTATCAACGGTGCACCTTCGCTTCGCGATCGTTTCCGGTCCGCAGTGGCAACAGTGTTAGTAATACCAAGCAGACGTGACAACTGTATCAGTAGAGAAAAGGTGTTAAACCGGTTAAGCTAGCGTAGGGTAATGCTCTGGCGAGCCTACAGCTGACTAGTGTTTGACCAACGGCGACGACATGGGACGATGGATTGTGGGACCAGTCATTTAGGAAATCGACGGCCATCAGCCTCGTGGCGTCGCGTAGTATTTAGCGACGAGTCACGGTTTCTGTTGTTCCGAAATGACGACGGCCAACTAGTACGCAGGCGGCGAGGACAGCGATTCGCTCAAGCCTGTGTTCTTAAAGTGGATAGATTTAGTAGAGGGAATACCATGGTGTGGGATGCTGTTCGATTTGCTTGGAAATCATCGATGACAACTTGACCGCAAGGCGTTGTGTGGAAGCCGTTTTATAAGTCGAAGCCGTTTTATACCATATTGTATAAAAACCGTTCAACGATTTTTACGCGTGACATCGCGCGCCCTCATGCAGCTGAAATTTGTAAACTCAGGACGAGACCATACAATGGCTTCCCGTACTCATCTGACAGGTATCCTGTTGGACATGTCTGGGATATGCTCGGTCGTACAGTTCGAACCCGTGCGTCACTATCACAAAACCATACGGAGCTGACACACACATTGGTTGCGGGATTGTATAAGATTCCGAGTCGGAGGGTGAATCGGCTTATTATGCTGATGCCACTACGCGTCAATGCATTGATCCAGGGCAGAGGAAGGCAGGCAATATATCGAAAACTGGGAAATGCAACATGATCACAGAATGTTGTTAAATTACTGGTGTTGTTAAGCTTGTATTGCAGTGATTTTGTGCGTATTTGCAGCGAATACCAATTTTATTGCTGTTGTGTGGAATTTTTTAGAAATTTATATTTAATACTTCTTTAAATATAAGAATTTGCATTTCATTGCGTTTTCAAATTGGGAAACTATATGTAACATTACATTACGCTTATTTATTTTCTCGCTCTAAATTTCACAACAGCTTGTTTAGTTTTTCTTTTTTTTTTTTTTTTGGCCTTTCTGTCCTTTTTACGAAACTTTCAAGCAAGAGGAAAATTACTGAAGATAAAGCATATTTACTCAACTTACACAGCTATTTGTTTGTACTTTGTTAAGGTACTAATGGGTTTCATTATTGCATCCTAAGAACAGTAATCACCGTTATTACTTTTTCATAAAGGAGTTTAATAGAACATGAAATTTAGGCGCATTTCATTTAACCGGAGAAAGTTTAACTCGAAAATAGTTTGTATGTCTAGGTAGTTGGAAGAAAAAAAATCAAGGTGTTGAAATGTGACAGTTCACCTGTCTATAAATACTCCCTGAGCATGCCGTTTTGCTATAGACTGTTTCCATTAATTTGGTATCTTTAAAATCCAATATATGAAGTAGCAAAATAAAGTCCTGCATTAAACATGGAGGGAAAAATGCTATGCTTCAACCATTTTTAAGGAAAACGAAACGTCAGATCGCTTCTGGCAGCCAATGACTTGGATTTTATTGGATTGTGTTGATTCAAGGTGACGTATCATTTTCTTTTCCTTCCTTGAGTGTTTTTTTTTTTTTTTTTGCATCGTCGACGGGAGGTCATTAGTAGCGCGAATTCTCTGCTTTGGTTGACAATTCGACCTTAGCTTTTTTCCTGTCTTTATTGTTACGTGACGTGATTTGAAATAACAACGTGTTAAGACTTTTGCTCTTAACATCTCTTGAATACAAAAGCAAACCTCAGAAAACCTTGTGGCCAAATCTTGGAAACCATTTTTAAAGGAAATTGTCTGCAAAGGCGTTACTGCTTAGAATTGTGTGATTTTGAAATAAACACAAACGTCTGATTCGTGAAACGGTCTTTTTTCTATGCTTGTCCAATTCGGGTTACATTTTTGCTTAAAAATATGATCTAAACGTGAAATATAGGTGTGTAATATGCTGTAAAATCTGCTTAGAGAGCTCGGTTACTTTGATACTGCGCATGAAAGTGTACAAGTCGGCCAGTTTGGTGTTTCGTGAAAGGATCATCTATTTAACGTGGTTAACGCATCTCTTTCTGAAATAATATGAAATGAACTCAGCTTTGAATGTATTTCGGAGTTAAAATACGATGGATACTGAAGTCTTAACGAAATGATACTCGTGGCCAACGGGGGAGTGCGGGGGAGGGGGAATTGCTAAGAAAACCTTATATAGAAATAACGAAACGTTGGGTTCGTCGGGCTATTAATACACTGTTTCTGCTGACTAGCAACAAATAAATTGGAAAATAAATTGAAAACAACCAATAGCTTTTATTAAAAAATAATTAAAACACTCTACAACATAATCAACATAACAACATTATAAATTAATTTTGCTTTACATGAAATTGTTTTTGTAAATTTCGAACCCACTCCTCCAGTTAATTCACAAAATGGTTACTAATATTTTGCAATAAAAGTGCATTTGTATATCATACCAATAAAAAAAGAAACTGCTGACATTTTTGGTTTGACAAAGTATCGATGCTCTGTTGAAAAACTGACATTGAGATGAGGGCACAAATTAACCGTGTTTCTCATCCCCGGCCGGGTCACTGTAATGTAAAAAAAAAAACGAAGTTACACGACCCGATCATAAAAAAAAAAAACGGGTAAAAAAATAAATAAACCAATCAAACGTGCGCACAAAATTTAAAAATGAAAAATAAAAAACAGAAAAAATATTTACGTGAAAGGCAGAAAAGTACTGAAAATGTGCTTGATGATGAGATATTCATATCACGATTTGTGCATGCGCCTTAAGCATCTCGTACGAGCAACACTTCAGTAATTCAAAAATTTATAATATATAAATATATATAGGTGATATATTAATGATTATTGATAAAAATGTTAAACAGCATTTTGCTGAAAACAACGAAACAATAATTTTGACCATTCGAAATTTTCAAAAATAAAAAAAAATGGTTTGACCGCGGCGAAATCAATATTTTTTAGAAAAAAAAGAAGAAAACTGTCGAGGCAACGCTTAAAAAAATGGATAAGACACAAAACGTCTTTGTTCTTGTCCTTTTTTTGTGCTGAGGTCAAGTCAGTCATTGAACCATGTGAGTTGAGCTAATGGCTAGATATAAGAAATGACCAGCGGACAGTCAAATACCAATACAATGCAAAGAAAGAACATACGATGGTTGTGTTCTGTACTCAATCATGATTTCCGCTCACAGAAGTGATTGATTGACAAAAGAATCGCCATATTGACAGGCAATAAATTCGAATTTTATGTATAATTATATTAAATAATTCATTTTTGAAACAAGTACATTATTTTGGAAGAGATGTGGCACGGACCAGTGTTAATTTAGGTTAATTAAGAAAGAGAAATATGATTTGCTATACTTCTAGTGACCAAAATTAGTTTCATCAGACAAACTTCCACCGCCCCGCTGTGTTAATAGCTAGATCATCTTCATATTGCTACTGTAAAACAACAAAAATAGGGTCATACACCAAATAAAAAAAAACAAACGAAAAAACAAACAAACAAGAAACAATGCTTTGCAAACTCATATCAAATGGCTAAGTTTATCTTGTCTTTATGATGAGATATCTTTCAGAGTCATGTCTAGCATTGAAATAACTGTTCTTCGAAAAAAATCCAGATTGTGGATTTTGAGACCGTGATCACAATGAACAGTATTTGGGCGACCACTTAAAGGGTCTACGCCATCTTGTGGGTGACCCATCATAGAGTGAAAGCGCATACCTAATTTGTAAGTCACGTGACGAAAAGTGCTCGCCGTCCACGGCGGTGGACATTGTATTTCAACAACGGATGTGTTCGGTTGCGAAAATAATATATTACTCAATCCTGCCCCATGAGCACCAACGACTAGAACGGCTTTGTGAAATAGCAAGATGACTTCATTTATGCTGAGAGCAGCGTGATCATCACTGAAGCGAACGTAACGTAAATTATATTCTGTCGCCGTTTGCTCTAAGAAGACATCAACAGCTCTATCTTGTTTAATACTTCTGCGTAGAGTGCGTCTTACAAAAATTATCGTATTCTGTTTCAATTCCCCAAGATCACGGACTAGAGTTTTTGCGTATTTTCTCACATAATGCGAAGTTGTTTGTAAATAATGGACAGACGGAGAATAAGGTGCATTTCCTTCTGGAAGATATATTCTCTTTGCTATCACAGTTCCGCTTATCAGTTCATTTGTTAAACCAAAAATTGCAAGGTAATCTTTCAGAAACTCAGGGTTACCAGTGTGGATGGGCATTTGAGAATTCTTCTGCAAAAAAGACACGTACATCGATAAACGAGTGAGTGATTCTAATAAGGAATGACCAAAATTTTCTGCTGCAAATTTCACTGAAATGCTGAACACTTCATTCACTATGAGCACATTGGTGGATCGAATATTTACTAAGTCTTCTTCTATCGGGCATAGCGTTTCGTCGATGGTGTAGAGAGTATCTTTTAGAAGCGTTCGATAAGCTCCAGTTAACGTGTCTCTATTTTCGGGGTAAATTCGTTTATGAGCGACCCACATCAAGGGGTATATCTTCAACGTTGAAGTATAGACTACCCCTTTCATTTCTAATATCGCATCATGAATGATATGTATATAAGTTATAAAACTGGGCATACTGTGGCAAAATAAACAGGAGATGTCCCACTCATCAACAATGGCGTCTGTATCACGATACAGTCTCCAGTCCCGAATCACAAGGTTGTGTCTTAGGTCGTGGTATGCAAAGTAGCGTGGGTCAAACTGCATTTCCGGTTGCTGAAGGACAGACAAATCACTATGGCAACTGTAGTTGCCAGGGATGCTACTTGTAACACGGGTTTGTGAGTGAGGCTGGTGACTTCCAGAAGCTGTACATGGGTAATACCTGTTAAACATAAGAAAAGGACGCATTCATACAGTACGCCCATTTTTTCGTTTTGTAGTTTTGTAGTGCCTTCGCTCGATATCTATCATTCATTTAGTCTGGTCAAACTCAGTTAAAATTTTGCATATATAGTCCTTGCGTAGAAAAAAATTGAAAACTTCTTGATTAGAAAATTTAGGAGAGTTTATCCCTAAATTGCGATACAAAGCAAGTCAACTTAAAAATATATTTTAAGCAACTAAATTACAATGAAAGGATTATTGTTTTAGTCACGTGGTTATGAAACACAACGAATGAGTGAATCTTTACCCGATGTTGTTTTGACTGAGCAAGTGGTGCGGCTCTGACGTCAGCGTCTCTGCGTTATCCTCATTCGAATCCGTCGACCGTTTGTGTTTCCAACCAAGAAATAAACTAATGATATCTCGCTCTTTACTCAATTTGGAAAAAGCAAACGCATTCGTAAGAAAAACTACCCTCCATTTTTGCTTATTCCTTAATATCTTCAATGTGAAATTTTGAAAATATTGCAGTTCTTTTTCTGTATTCTTATCTTGAGAAAGAGTGAATGTGCTTCGCACTTTTGACAAATCCCCTGTATCATTTCTCACTAGTATCTTGCGTATCTTGTTGAGTGCATGGTTAAAAACTTTCGACTTTGAAACCCAGTCTTTCCTTTCTGTAGGCCGGATCCACCAAAATCTATTTGAATCGTATTCGAAATCAGCTAACTTGTCAAAATTATATGCGTTTTTAAACTCCTTATTTTCATGCGCTTGTACCTTACGAGACTGGATTTCTAAAAATACTCTTGCGCCCAAGAAACTGGTATCCAGTGCTTTAGAAAAGTGGTCGTCTAACTGCATTTGTTCCGTGTGTTGCATTATCAACATGGTATTAATAAAACACAGGATTCCTAGTAATGGTGATACCGCCAGCATTGTTTTTAATAAACGCCGGCGTATCCGTAATAACAGGCGCATTTTGATCACGTGTTAATTCTGATAGAAACTACTGCAACGGACTGGACTACATTGCCAAAGCTTCACCTGGTGAAAACAGTATTATGAATGCCGATATCGTCGCTACTGCTCTGATTAATCTTGAAAAGTTTCAAGTCTAAATGTCTTATTCAACACAGTTTTAGCTGATGTTCGGAGTGTATGTGTCTTTCTGTTTTACGAATATGACAGATTTGCTTGATAACCAATAAGTTAACTTTTACAACATGCATTAGTAATTGAATGTTGAGATTAAAGCATTTATGTAAACAATACTCAGCTGTTGTGTTGGTCTATGAGGGTTGGTTTGATACCAATATACTTGGTCGTATGGATCAATGTCTGTACACTTATCTCTGAGCTATGAGATTATCTGTTCATACTCACAGTCATATAATTAGTATGAGTGTGTATGTGATTGATCTCATTGATTGTGAGTAAAAAGTTAGCATTGTGCTAACACAGAAAGGGATTAGGCGAGAAAAGTTCAAAAAGGTAAATAAGGGGACCCACAGAAGGGCACCCAAAGAAAATGTTCTTGGACTGCATCCATTTGAAAGGAATGATTGTGTTTTTTATGCTTTTTGACAGTTTGTAGATGAATGAAGCAAACTTGAAGTTTTGAGTCGTTGGGTGTCCTTAACGAACCTCTGTTAAATTAATAGAAGTATGGCTGCCTGAAAAGGCCTTTGAATATGACAATGCATAAGACAAGCCAATTGTTTAGCAAAAAGAATGGAGCTAAATAGACTTTTGTTTTGATGTTTTTGAAACCCACAGTAATATTTAAAAATGAACATTTTTTTCAAAGATACTATATTTTACCGATAGATTATGCATTTTATTATTTTTCTGTCTCTCATTTGTCACGTTAAATTCTTAAGCTGCCTCGTGTTTCGGCTTTGCTGTGGATTTATTCGAATTTTATCCGTTAAAAATGATTTGCAAGGGAACATTCCAAAAAAAATAAATAAAATAAAATAAAAATAAAACATAACTGCTACAAGTTTGTTGCAATATGTACCGAAATGGGCTGTTGACATTTATAAGTGGAAACGTTATGAACAGGAATTTCTGGAAAAGTTGTACTGTAGTAAGTAAATTATATCTGTTTTGCTATCTTCAGCATATAGTGGAAGGCTCCGACTAAAGCTTGACGAGACCAGACATAGTGAAGGGCCGGGCCCGTATTCATCAAATGGTCTAGCATTTGTATCACTGTATTTAATACTATGTTCATTTTTATTGCCAAGTTTTATATTTTAAATAATATCAGATATCTAAAATTAATTTGTGATTTCTAGAAGTGATTTTAGATATCTGAAGAATATATCTAAAACTGAATTTATCATATCCAGCATTGTATTTTAGAAACCACTTGGCGAATATTGATATTTATAGATGTTAAAACAGTATTCCGTACTGCTAGCCAATGCATTTACCACGACATTAATATAGTGCTTTATACATACGAGCCCGGGGCTAAAAACATAGAATGGGATGTCTGAAGATAAGTGTTCTTTACTGGGTAGTTCTTTATTTTTTACTCCTACTGGATTGTATTCGCTATTGAGGTTGTTTGATTCGTTGTTCTTCACTGTTTACGCACTCGGCATGGGCAAAAAAATGTTCACATTGTCTCGGCGGTGGCCTTTGCCATATTTGCTCCCAAATAAATGATGAACCAGTGAATTTCGGGGACGTTAGAGCTTGTTAAATGCCACTATATCGATGCTCTGTACCTTCAAAAATATAAAGTGTAAAATAGAAGAGCATAGCAAAATATGGGAAACTAGCGTTAGTCATTTTTTTACACGAAATCTAGTGAACATCGTGAATTCTGTCCAGCGTCTTCTTACTATGGTGAAACAGTTATACGTTGTTATGCAGAAGGAGTTGTGACATTATGAGTAAAAAAATAGCGTTTTTCGACTTTGACTCAAGTATCCCTAACTTTATTTCTGAGAATTAAGATTTGAATAAATGCATTTGGTATATATGTATGTTCCCTTTCAAATACAACACTTCTGTTGCACTGCACTTCATAAGACAAGGAAAAGTTGAAATTTTATAAGAGTGAGGTCATTAATTGTCATTTTTAAATTATGAAAATTGAAAAGAAAATTTTGACTAGGGAATCAAACAATCAGATAATAGCACTTTCCCAAATCAGATAAGAAGTAACACTGCTTCATTTCACGTACCTTATCGTCGAGACATGCACTTATCTCTTCCTCAAGATCATCCAAGAACACCTTTTCATCTTCAATAACACAGCTGATTTGCAATTTATTTAAACCAAACGCAATGGGGACTTGTTTGGCTGTGAAAAGAAAATTTTCGTCGGAATGTGCCCTTAACTCACATAAAAATGTGTGGACATGTTAAGGAGAGGAATAACTATAGTGTGGATGTCAATCACTGCAATAATTTCTTAACTCTTAGTGGATATAAAATATTTGCAAAAAATGTATGGTTGAATTTCATTAGGTGTCACAGACGTTTTTTTCTGGAATATATAATACATGTGATAAAAGGTTAAAAGCAAATTATTTAGTTTTTCACACACTTTAATTTGTTATGGCAATATTTAGTCAGAGGTTACCGGTCTTTTTTATTCAATTAAAAAATAGCTATTCCACGCTGTACACCCTGTGAGTGTAAAAAGACCCAAGATAACGTAGAGACGACGGTTAAAAATCATCTAATCTAAAACCACACTTATGCGCGGAGGCAATTGAGTTTCAGCACAAAGACCTGAATTTTACTATCTGAGGATGTATACTTACACTGTCCCCACACCAAGCCAGGCACAAATATCTTGCGAATAGCCTCATCCAGCTCGAAAAGGTTGGTGTCCGAATCCAACGGTTTGATATCCAAAACTAACATAGATTTCGCAACTGCTCTACTTTGTGAGTCATTGTTTCTGTAAATTAAGTTAATGTCAGGTTAACCTTTATATCTATATGAAAATAAACTCGATTATGTGACAAAAGCTTGAAGAAAACCCACTAATTTCATTACCCTCATTTGTGAGTTTTATTGATTTATTTTATTTATTTTTTTTTTTACAATTCCAGAATTTCAGAACACTTTTACAAGTCCCCAGTCCAGTTGCAAAGAAATGAAGCTTTTCCTTTGGTCTTTATTCCCACCCCCTCAAAACCTTCGGAAGCTACTTTTCACCGACCACTTCAAAAAAAAAATCCCATCATTAATTGATATTGAGTAGTTACTCCCAGATTTGCTAGTTTCTACAAATGAAGTATGCCTACTTGGTCTTCTCTTTTTCGTTTGATTTTAGGGAGGCCAAAAATGATCTGTACATCATTCAACTTAATCCAGTGAGCTAGAGCCACATAATCCGTTCTTATCTTTGGAAATAAATTTTTCTATGCCTGTGATTTTAAAGTTATGCAATAATTTTATGTGAGTCTTATTCTTAAAAAAATTCTTCACAGTCCTGAAAGCCGCTGGGTTTCATGTGAATAGTTATTTTGCTGTCAGACCAGCACATAACATGCATAACTTGTTCTAAACTTGGTTAAATGCATGGTTAGATATAAAAAGACTGTTCATATATTGGCCACACGGAGATTATAGAAAAAGATAAGGAATTGATCGTTTTCTCAGAAGACAGACAAGACTGTCTTTAGGAGGCGCAAGGGGCCCGGTAAAAAAAAATAACAAGGTCTTAGAAGAAAGAAGTTTTCAACTATATATATACTAAATATTCTAGGGTCGATCCAATGTCGATTTCAGGTTGGGGCGTCGATCCAACCAAACCACAACATTAACTCTGATTGTACTTCAGCTGTGATTAGTTGCGAACACAGATGAAGGTATAACCAATGTCTTTTGGCACAACTTTGAGTAGATATTTGGTAAGCAACGTAGTTTAGATGTTGCTTTTGTTCGCAACCATAACACAATTTTTTACGAAGTCTTATCAACGTCTTTGGTGAAACGTTGAATAGAGGTCGGAAAACGACGTTGCATAGACGTCGATATTTCGACGTTGTATAGATGTCGGACTCATAATGAAAAAACAACCTTGTGTTATCACTCACCGGAAATGGTAGCCATGACAGGTTACTTTTATAGTAGACCAGAACGTGGTCGTAAATATGGGAATTTCAAAAAGCGTGTAAGTTTTTTCCAATCTTCTTCTGGGCAATATTCGTGGAGATCGACCTCATGCGTATACTGCGTGACCGGGCGCCCCAACGGCGGGGGAGAGGGGTGCTGTGACAGACTGATGGCCACGTATGATGGTCGCTGTCTTGACTGCAATTCCAGATTAAAAATTTCCTTTCATATAGACAAAGTCACTTTCCCAACGTCTATGCAACGTCAATAGATAGATATTATTCTGACTTCCATTTCCAACCTATTCGCAACGTTGATTAGACATCGGATAACCGATGTCGATCCAAAGTCGGAAGGTATTGTTTCGACTTCCATAAACAACCAAAACTCGGATGTTGATCCCACGTCAGGTGTGACATCTATCTAATATTGTTAAGACGTCGCAATGTTTACTGGGGATCTGAAGCGTAAACAAATCCGACTAGAACATCAACAAAAATTTCTCCTTGTCCTCACAATAGTCTTGATCCACACAAATGCAAGAATGGCCCTGTTTTGGCAGTATTTTATTCAAACTTCACTTTCCGATACTGATAGAGGCCTATGCAGACAGATTTTACTGTAGTTATTTTATCCCGACCCAGAAGGTGGTCGTAAGAGAAGTTTTTGAATGTAATTCTTTTATCTTGCCATGCAAGGTGGTCTTTACGGTACACCACTTATGTATAATGTACAATGATAGCTTGTTCTAAATCGGAAAGGGAACATTTTAAAATACCACCAAAAAGCATTTAGTCGAGCGACGTTGAGCCGAACTAGCATCTACGACATTTAGCCGAAGTTTACTTGTGTTTTTCGCATATCGCAAGTTACATTTCAGGCCAGAACTATTACGAGCTCGAAGAACCATCTTCGCAATCGCTGTGTGGCCCTGTTGTATTCTTGTTGAAAATATGGTGAAATAAATTACATGGTGCCAAGGAAGCTACATGCGGGATGCAAAATTGCTTTCGAAGGCATGGGATTTATTGAGGGGTTTTGTCCCGATATAATCTCATGCCCGAGAAAGGGCAGTTCGGCATCTTACCTATACCATGCTTCTGATCAACTGGAAGTGACCCACTTTTGATCACACACAAATAGATCATTTGAATTTTCTACAAGTCAACAGAATACAAGTCTTGCGCCGAAATTATGGCCGATGCAGACGAGCTATCGGGGACGCCGACTTTCGGGAAAACGTTTATTGTATAACAGCACAGCTGTAATACTTCAATCTATATGTGCGGAATGAAGCCGGAGGTTCGTACTTGCCGAAGGCTAAAGACAAAAAATAGATTCTGGAAATAGAGAATGACGTATTACTTTTATTATGTGCCTCACTTCAGTGATATTTGCGTCTTAATTTGTTTAGTTCATAACAAGCAATTTGCTCGCTCTGTACATGCTAAGTCGGTATGAGTTACGGTATTGGTGGTGGGTTTTCATTTGGCCCTGTTATTGTCAATACATTTTAGAAAATACTGCATTTATGAACCAGTTAACCAATGTGCAAACCTGGTTTGTTTTGTCAGTGACTGGTCCATTCTTCTCTTCCTACTTCAAGGCGAAAACAGGAACAACTGAGGTCTGGAAGATATGCTTAAAAGGGGGCTAGATGCAATACACGTTGGAAAATAATGCACCCTTCGTTTTTTTTTTTTTTTGTTATTTTCTGTTGGCTCGCTAAGCGCATCAACTTCCGCCTTTACGAGATGTAAGACGTGTTCGACGCACAATCTGTGCTTCTAGACGCGAAAAGATGTTTGGTTCCGGATACCGCCCCCCCCCCAAGAGCTTTGCGAAAAACACTGCCCCTTGCATACATACACCATGCTGCCGATCAGGTCTCATAGAGAGCAGATAACGGGCCAAAACCCCCGTGACAAACCACTGAAATCTGCTAAAAGGTCCACGAGCCAGAAGCTTTGACGCCGCACATTACGCTGCAGATAGAACAGGGCTGTCTACGCCCACAATGACAACCCCGTTGTGACAGATGGACACTGACGGACGGACCAAGTGACGGACAACTACATACCACAGATAGGGATAAAAACACAAACAGAAGCACTTTTATATTTTATTGACCAATACACACTTGAACATAGCACTTTTGTGGGTAAACTGCACTTTACAATCAATACTGTTCAAAATTTTGTCAAAAAAACATGATTATCCTTTTTCAATTCGCGAATACGAAATTAACAATACTTCGGTATGGTTTACTACACAAATTTCTGCTGCAGTTTCATAACATTACACAATGCACTCTTCAAATGCTGTAAACAAACCTGATCTCGAGCAGTTGAGCGCGACTGTGCCTCCAAATGGCAATAACTGATAAGTCACTGAAAATTTTACAATTTTGTGCGGTTCGAGAATCAATAACATACATCGCTTCAGGATGAGACAATTAGAAAATAAACGCCTATTTTTTTCTCCTCTCTGTAATGTTCACACTTTGTTGAATGCTGCAATGTCCATACTTTGTACCTGTTAAAAAAAACCCACAAAATCCACCTCTTATGTTTGGTGCCTTACGATTTTTCTGAACAGTGAGAATAACAAAATCCTAAACGACACAAAGTTGTCTATCGGGGGCGGAGGGTGGGGTGTGTGGGTGTGTGTATGTGTGTGGGGGGGGGGGCGATACCACTTTCGTGATGCTACACACAAAACTTTTTGTGAACAAACAATTGTATTTAATATCATTTCATCAGCCACGAAAAAAAGAAGAAAAAATCAAACCGGACCATCTCGAAATGTTTACTCAAATACCGATAAAGTGTTGAAATGAAATACTTACAAAATCTTCAAAAGCAGTAATTTTGTCTTCTAAATCGTCGGTAGACACTTTATCATCCTCCACTACACAAGAAATTTGTAACTTTTTTATGCCGTATCCTACAGGTACTAATTTTGCTGAAAATAAAAAAGAAACATAATAATCAACTTATTGAGTAAACACCGTTTTAAAAATAATTACAATCGATATCCTCTTTTGGCCACTTATGATATAGCCTTCTTTGAAGTATTGTTTCGTAACATTGGAAAATTGAAAAAAAAAAACACACTCTTTAAGACATTTATGCATCCAAGACATTCCTTGACAGAGCTCAAATACAAGCATAAAACTGCAACGGGTGAAATGAGAAGAAAACTTACATGCACCCCACAAAAGGCCGTCCATCTCTATAGTGCGCACCAGCCGCTCTAGTTCAGCCATATCTGTTTCATCATCCCAGGGCTTCACGTCAAGGATGATATTAGATTTGGCTATCAACTGTGGCTTTTTGGCTTTTTTGGCCGCGTATTCGTCCAACCTACAACAGTGTGCATTTATTTGACAGGGGGAGTTGAACTAATATACTACTATGTCCAAAAAATTCAGTTAAATAATATGGGAATACGGGAATATATCAGAGTCGGCTTTTATCATAATTTGGGTAAGAAATGGCTACAAAGAAAATAAATCATGTTCGCTTCTTACACACTTTCGTATAATCAAAGCTTGTTTATTTTTTATTCATTTATTTATAGAAATTGCAAATAAATTCAATTACATATTTATAGAAATTGCAAATAAATTCAATTACAAATTTTTCCATAAAAGACAACAAAAACAAAACTAAAAGCCGAACCGTTGTTGTTTAATTTTTTCGTTCTCAGCTTTTGTTTCTTCGTCATCGGAGCCGAACAGGTCGAAATCGTCGTCGTCATCATCGTCATCGCCGCCGGCAGCGGCCGTAGTCCCCGCCGGGCCGTACTGGTCCGCTGCCTTCTTAGCACCTGGAAAACTGCACCGAAACCAAGCCTTAGCCCCTCTTCCTCCAGCAGAGCTTTATCAAGCGATTCAGTATAGTTTATCAACATGGTATTCTCCCTACAAACCAGCCAACCTATTAGGTACTTGTCAACATTGTCAATACTTAGATACCTGTCAACACTGGTCACAGTCTCTCCACGCCACTCCGTTTATTGTCATTCGGTGGACACACATATGCAGCGCACCACAACCATTACCTGGCCCGCTCGGCGCCGTACGAGTCGATGTGCTTCCACCAGCGCAGCGCATGCGCCAGGCTCGCCTCTGGTGCACCGGACATCTCAGCGAACACTACAGCATCTCCCTGTGATGGTACGTACCTGCAAGGCAAACCGAAGCCGCACCTGCCTTCATCAAAACTTTCTTTCGTACTTTTCTGCCTTTATATTATTTACCATTAAATGTTTTTTTTTTTTAATATTACATTATCGAGTACTGCTCATCGAATTCGGCATGCGCTACCATATTTTATCTACCCTCCTATCTCCCCCCATCTCCAACCCCAAAATACCTCCTTATCTCTTAAAACACTTAGTCCAAGCAGTGTAACGTAAAACGACCCATATCCATGGAAACGCCTTGCAGCCAGTTCTCGATGGCTACACGTAATGAGTTTGAATAATATAGATTTGACAGAAACCCTTCAAAATTACCGAGATCTTTTTATTTCAAAATTTAAGTACGTTTTGTGAACCGGACATCAGAAAAGCTGGATATTTTGAATCTAACTGGTGTTAAACGGGGTCGCAGAAACATTCCCCTAACCTACAGCATGTCGCTGAACACTGCCTACCAAGCCATTGAGAAAGTACGTCAATGTATTCATTCAAAACCCTAAATTGCACACCGAGTAAAACGGCAATTTATCTGGTATGCAATGCGCCATTTCTTGCAACCTGGGCGTAAAGGTGGCGAAGTCCAAGGCAATAAGACCATTCAGAAAAGTAAGCAGAAGTAGTTTTCCCTCAGTCTCACATTCAGAGCGCTGTGAGTTTTCATCATCATGGTCCTGCAGCGCCTTGTTTCTCCACCACACAATCCACCAAACGCGACCACCTGATGTTGGCGAGGTCGCGCTTTACTTTGCCAAGTGTGAACCCGCAACAACGGTGGTGCCACTTGGGGCGGGAATATAAAATACAGTGCAACCTCGTTATAACGCTATGGCTGGGACCGTTAAATGGCGTCGTTCTAATCGATAACTTTACACAGCGCTATGTCGTTATAACCGATATCGTAATAAAGAAGTTCCACTATAAAAATAAGCTGAGCAATATTCATTTCCCAGTATGCCTATCGACTCCCAGGCTCTTTCAGAGGTCGTTCTCAGGCTCGTCGAAATCGACGAACTGTTTTGGAGATATAGCCTGCCAAAGGGAAAAAAATGCACGAAACCTCCCCCCCCCCCCCCGCCCTATGTTCAAAAATTTGCCAAAAATAGAATTTTTGAAGAAAGGAAAAAAAAAATAATAACACGGGCATCATCTAGACATGTACCCCAATATGTATGTATGTTTTGAGAAAAATCGACTCATTAATTTCATAAGAACTCACTGCGGACAGACGGACGGACGTCAAGGCAGACGGACACACCAAACGCTATATGTCTCCCTTAGGGGGAGACATATAATTACTGTAGAATTCAGTTGATCTCGAGGACCACAAATTTCAGCTCAAAATCGACGAAAAAAAATCGACCCCTGCTCTTTCTCTTCCTGTGCTTAAAAATTTAAGTTAACGGTAAGAAGACTTTTCCCCATCACCCCTCGGCCCCTTACACAGCGGCTAAAACCAAGTGCTGTCCGTCTACTATAACATTGTTTTTATAAACTAGAGCAGTGTGCATAGCCCACATATTCCCCACAGGCCCCCGATCTGTTAAACACGGCCATCAAATCAATAGTCGGGGGGGGGGGGGGGGTAGGGAGCAGAAGGCGACTGGACTTCGAAAGTTATGGTATTTTTTTATTTGACATTTAACATTATTATTAAATATACAAATATAAATTCGACACAGTTAATGGCCACTCAGAAATGTAAGCAGAAATAAGAATTGTCTCTCAGTTTCTCATTCGGTGCGCTGTGAATTTCATCAGCATGGCCACTGACAACATTTTATAATTCTATCAATGATCAAGTCGTTAGTTTTTAAATTTCCTAATACAGCATTTTAGCACAGCATTAATAGTATTACTATAGTTTTTGTTAATATTAGCAAAGTAAAGGACAAAATGTAAATATGTTGGTGAAAATGTAATGCTTTGAACATAAATCATAAATGGTGCCTTTTATAGTTCTTGTACAAGTTTGTTAGGTTTTGGTCGGGGCACACTTCCTCCCCACTGCTTCTCTAAGTTGGCTGTGTACTCCGCATGGGTGGCCAACTCTGTACTGAGTCGGCAGTACTCTAACTGAATACTCGGAACATGCTTCGTCAAAATGTCACCGTACACTTTACACCACGCTAGAAAAAACTCGACCTTCTTTTGCACACCGTAAAATGCTTGTTTTTCACGCCTCGGTGATTCAGTGTCCAATTCCTCATCGGTTCTACGCCCCAGCTGGGAGCCACACTTAGGTGCGACATACGCGCTAGCTTCCGACGCGGAAGAATTGCTTGCACGCTTAGACAGAGCGCCTGCTTCCCGTTTGGCGTTGCGAAACAATCGCCACAATTCCGATAGCGCTGCCATGGCGTAAATATTATCCTTTCCCGATAGCAGTTTCACAACGTCCTCCACTATCGCGATACAAAACTGAGCTGAAACAAAGTGCGGATGGCTTTTGTCCTGCAGACTGATAACACAATCGTTCATGGCTTCTTCCGAACTACTAAATACCCCTTGCTTTAAAGCCCTGGATATTGACAACACGCACCCGGCACTTTCTAGCGGCATGTCATTATAATCGCCATTATACAACCGGGCCGTGTAGGCGTAGGCGTACAAGACATTCAAAACGGCATACTGAACGCATTCCGATGGAACCTTGTTGCGGAGCAGTGAGGCAATACCTGGCACACTGTCCACGACATCCGGGTAACGGAATGGCCGTGACCTTGTGGTTTCTGAAATATCTTCTACAAGGGGTACGTTTTCAAGCCACCAAGGCTTCCAGCTTTCAACAACGCTTCCCAATTGGCCATCTTGCAACATAGTTTCAAACTCGCGCTTTTCCTTTGGGTTCAGTCGACTCCAGATGCCCTGTGAATCCGTATCCAAATCTAGACCAGCCAGTCTCTCGTGCAGATCATCATCGTCATCTTCTGGATCGCGCAATTCGTCCTGGATCTGTTTCAGGAATTCCACCATTCTTTCCTTGTCTGCTTTCGCGCCGCCCGCACCTTTGAGACTCTCCATGACACAGTCGCGGTAGAAAGCTTCAGAACACCGCTGGTGCTTTTCACCGCGGTAACATCCGGCGCTACAGTATCTTGCATTACATCTCGGGCAAGTGTACTTGGCCTCCGTTTTGAAACACATAGCGCATACGCTGTTTACGCCCGATTTAAAATTAGTAGGCTCCATCTTTCCAAACTACACTACGAAAGTTTTTTTTCCGCGGCCGGTGTTTTATGCACTTCTTCACAATAATCAGTATATCCAACATCGGTATTCCTGATGGATGAAGACTCTCCTGCGGCTGAAATAGAATTTGACCACGTGTAGTGGTGCAGTCAATTCACTGCCAGTAGTTAGAATTAATCATTAATCAGGTGATCGAAATTCATTTCTACTGTTTATTGCTATGCACTTCTGCTTTTCACTTCGGACACTTATTATGTAAAGTTTTGTTCCACTTGTACTTATAGATGAAACTAGCTTAAAATAAAACAGGACTTTTCCCAGACACAAACAAACCGACAGTCAATGACTAGCGAGTGAAAATTGTCCGCACCACTATCGAAAGACCTGATTTTGCGAAGCTCTTGCCAGTGCACAAAAGGGTATAGACACAGGCGAGATATTTCGCTGTTCACTCAACTGACTTCATCCATGTTGAAACTGTGGTTTGGCTTATTGCAAGAATCCTCGAACTCATGACTGGGGCCTCGCTACAAATAATTCGCCATGATTCTTTTAAATGTGCATTTCAAGTAAAACTCTTAACAGCCTGAACTTCTGTGTCTTGAACCGTGCACGCGGAAAGCCTGGTCATACTTTGGATATTTCTATTTAAATTCCAAGTTCTGTTTTCGACTAAATATCCAAGTAAAAAATGAAGGAAGCGATAGAAAAGGTAAAAAAAAAAAGCCTTCACTTAAAACATATAACAATTACAACTTAAACTGTTTTTTAAACATATGAAAGTTTTTTTTTGTTTAATAGCACCATATTGTCGCTCTTCGAGGCAAATTTGAAATGCAGGTGAAATCCCCATCAAACCTTTCACTTTTTTTCAGTGAAAGGACGGAATTTTTGGCCATTTTACACGGACTGCCTAAAGTGCGATTTCGCTTACTATTACAGTACAAAAACTAAAAACTTGTTTCTTGAGCCTGAAAAAGGCCTGTGTGCTTGGTATTACAGGTTTATACGCCAGTCCGCACTTTCGGAAACATCCGATGCATGCTAAGTTCGACTGAAAGTCTGTTTGGTTAAAAATGTAAAGAAATGACAAGGAAAAACGTCAAAATTCTGATTTTCTTTCCAAACATACACCTGGAAATGTATGAAATCCCTAACCTAATATTTAACAAGTAATCAGTGAAACTGATTAATGTCCCCCGCCACAAAAACGCTCGATGGGCAGCAAATAGTACTTGTCCCCAGTACTACCCATATATAAAATGTGTTAATAATTGGTAGAGAAATGTAGGCTTGAGTGTGTTAACAAACTCATTCGAATGAGTAGCGATTTGGAAAATTTGTGAAGTTCAGCTGGGCCAATGTCCTTGGGCCGACATGGCTCATTTACAATACCAACCCTTGTTGGTTCCAATACTACTTATAGTTAAGATATTTTATCAATCGATGCAGAAATGTAGGCTTGAGTGTGTTAAAAACTCATTCTAGTATGTAAGGGTTGTGAAAATTTCTAAAGTTCAGCCGGGCCAATGTCCTTGGGCCGATAGGGCTCATTTACAATACCGACCATTGTTGGTTCCAACACTTCCTATGTAAAAGATGTCAACAATCGATCCAGAAATGCAGGCTTGAGTGTGTTAAACTCATTCAACTGAGCAAGGATTGGGAAAATTTGTGAAGTTCAGCTGGGCCAATGTTCTCGGACTGACATGACTCATTTAAAATACCGATCCTTGTTCGTTCCAGCACTACCCATATATAAAATATCTTAACAATCGGTCGTAAAATGTAGGCTTGAGTGGGTTAACAAAAAAGGTGTCGACAGACGGACGGCAAGACAGACCCGAAAACTATAGTCCCCCGGTGGGGGACTACAAATCATTTTACATATTATTATGCATGCACGAAAAACCTATTTGTGAACTCGTTTCAAGTGAAGTGGAATTCTGACAATTCTATTACAACTCAACATGTCTTAACTAAACATAGTGCAGTCGAAACGTCAAAACTTTTCGATTGATTTCAGAGTGCAAATTCTCTTATTTGTTAACTAGAAGTTACACAATTCACGGCAGCCTACTGATCACAGGCTTGGTGGAGGAATCTATAATTCAACAAGTTATGATGTTCAGTTCAATATGGATACAGATCCAAATTGGTGAATCAGATACATAAGTAGACACGGGTCGTTCTCATGTTGTGAGCCGGGAAATTCATGGTATTTTCGGCGCGAAGACAACCACAGCTAAAGCATAGCAAGAACTGCAATGTGTTGACTCGCCAGCGAAAAAGGCGCGAGCCTGAAAAATTTACACCCGACAACTTAAAATCTCCAAACAGTATCTGCAAGTCCCCCACCCCCCAAGGTGAGAAAAAAAATATTGCAGAATTCAGTTGCTCTCGAAGAACACAAATTTCGGCACAAAATCGGCGGATATCCGTCGATCGACGAAAAAAAACGATCCCTGAAGTAGGAGACCATAACTGAGGGGAAAGTACGGGTTTATAATGATTTTACGGAACTATACCTTGAACTACTCTTCACAAAAAGGTACCACTGACAGAGAAGGTTTAGCCTAACATCCCTTAATACGAAACAGACACAACATTTTCAATTTCATTCACAATGTTATGAGGTGTTCTTTACCTAGTATAGGATGCTAAATAGATATATACACCAGAAAAATGGATATCCCTTGCCCCTCGCACAGCAGGCACTCAGCAGGTAACAACCGAAAAAAATCCCTGATTCGGATTCAAAGTATACCAAAAATGCTCAGTGCATGATTCTGCGAAACTTACGAACTTACATCCAACTTTGATGATAGGAAAAAAACTGCAAAGTCGACAATATGACATTTTGCCAGCAGGTTGTTCACGTGGCTGTTAAAGGGGCTGAATAATTTGTGAAATAGTTTTTAAAACATCTTATGGCTTTTCACATACGAAAGTGTGCATACTGAACGAAAATTAGAATTTTGACGTTTTTCCCTTATCATTTCTTTATAATAAGTCAATTTGCACTTTGACTTTTGCCGAAGTTTTTGCGTTTCGGCTGAATTCAGTTGGGATAAGGATGGAAAGAAATTATAGAGAAAAGGCAAAAATCAACAAAATTCAATTTTGCCAGAAAAATATTCACGTTGTTCATTAAAGGGACTGAATAAGCCAATTCGCACTTTTGACTTTTGCAGAAAAGTTTTTTGCGTTTCGGCTGAATTCAGGTAGGATAAGGATATAAAGAAATGATAGGAAAAAAACGGCAAAAATCATCAAAATTCCATTTTGCCAGAAACATAGTCACATGTTGGTTATTAAAGGGACTGAATAATATGTAAAATAGTTTTTAAAAGATCATACGAGGGCTTTATAAATTCGAAAGTGTGCATGTTGAAAGAAAATTAGAATTTTGACGTCTCTCCCTTATCATTTCTTCATAATTTATCCCCCAACATTTTCAGTCGAAACAACACCTCCACCGGAAAAATCCGAAAGTGCGAATAGGCTTATAATATGTAAAATAGTTTTTAAAAGATCATATGATGGTTTTATAAATTTGAAAGTGTGCATGTTGAAAGAAAATTACAATTTTGATGTTTCCCGATTATCATTTCTTTATAATTTATCCCAAAACATTTGCAGTATAAACAACACCTCCACCGGAAAAAAACCGAAAGTGTGAATTGGCTTAATTATACCAGAAAATTTGCAGTCGAAACGCCACCTCCACCATAAAGAGTCGAAATACGAACTAGCTTATGTTTTTGTATAAAGGCACATTTCTTCCGCAATAAAAGACATATTCCTTACCCTTCAATGTAACTTTTATCTGCAAGATATTCATTTAAAGCCTTATGCCCTGCAGCTGACTTTAAATCTCCAAAACCCATTGTTATGAAATATTGCTGAACAAACGTCACAACATGTGTTTTCTTGCAAACCCGGTGCGGAAAAGGAAGTGCGTTCCTTTATCGAAAAATAACATGACGTAATTATGGCTCGACATAAAATGTGGACTGTTAAAAAATATTTCCAAACACAAGTTCAACCAGCGACAGAAAACTTAATGTTTCCTTCAGTTTCTTTAATCTTCAATATCTTCAATACTTTTGTCCGAAAATACTGTAGAAACCGGACCGAACAAGGTTTGCTGCTCCATTTCCAGTGTAGTTTAAAGCTCTCTCTCAACATTAAACTGAAGTATTTAATTTCTTAATACTCATTTTTATGAGTAAAATATCTTGGAGGCGTAGGAACCATCACTTTTATGGATGGATCGTGATATCCAATGTGATAACATTGGATATCGCGATCCATAAAAAAAATTGCGGCATAAACCGCCAGATATATGTGCCTCTAACATGTGCCCCTATAACCATGTTCATAATGATTTCAACCATCCGCCCAATCAGCGTCTGTGCAGTCATGTGATCGAATCATGCCCAACTTATCTTACCAAGCAATCCCAACTGATGAGGAGGTGGGCGGGTATAATTCGAGGGCTGTCTTATGCGTCTACAAGATATTTTACTTGTAAAAATGAGCATCAAAAAAGTAAATACTTCAGTTTTAATTTCGAAAACATCGGCTTATAGTATCGTTACGCGGAGTCGACCTAATTGCCGCCACTCGGTCATCATGATCTCATAGTGTTTTATGTTCCTACCATTAAGTAATTAATTGATTATCTGAATTTCTATTTATTGTTCAGTCAAACCTGAGGTTACTACTGTCAAATACTGAAGCTGAAATTATTAAGAAATCCCTGCAGTATCAGGTAATATGGTGACATTAGACTGAAAAGTCATTTAAATGTGCAGCAAAATACTGAATAGATATATGAATCAAAATAGCATAATCGACCTGCCACGTGATGGTCACTGTTACGGGCTGTGACAGTGACGACCCGTTGCATACACGACCCGTGATAGAAGCGACCCATCACATGACTCAGCCGCCACGGCCACGGGTCGTGACAGTGACGACTCGTCGCATACACAACCTGGGACATCAGCGACACGTGACACCATATCACAGTTACTGGAAATGCGACTGAGACATGAACGAACCCCGCAGTAGTCATCGACCACGTGATCGAGCTGCGTATAGATACAACACTTCAGTGTGCCGGGTCACTGCTGTCACGACATCGACACCTATTTGACCATGTGATCATACGTGAGTCGATGACAGAATTATGTGTATTTACGTAGCAACGAAGCACAAACCCCTACTAAAGCTCAAGTTGGAGGGAAGCCTCGTACCATCCACATGACGGATGCTTACACCCTGGTGGTGATCCAACTAACACAGTGTTGAGGTGGCGTACCCGTAGCAGGTAATCTGCCGCTGTGACGACAACATGGACGACTCATTTGCAGTATCAGAGGGTGAAATCAGCGGTTCCAAGTTGTCGCAACACGCCAACACTTGTATAAGGGACACAGATAGAAATATACTGGTTGCAACTTTACAAGGCGAGTTGCAACAGGTTCTTCCGATTGGAGGATACTAGCTCACCAACGTGAATTTAACTGCGTGTCCAACCACCCAACAATGCCATGTTGCTGGCAGAAGGAAAGTAGGACATTGGAAAGTTGAAACATTCCTCTTTGCATAGCCGACGCGATAAAAACTGTTTGCTGATAATAAGGGAAAAGATAGTATTTATGAGAAAATCGCTCAAAAATCACTACAAATTACCTGATTAAATGATTGCGACTTAAATTTATTTTTATACTATTATTTTTGATATGTAATAAATCTACATATCAGTATACTATAAAAGAACAAATTAAAAATAAATATAGTAATGGGTATGACAAACAAAGATATACGCATATGTTCGTGTATATTTACATGTTACATATGTTTATGTCAATTTAGGTATATAACAAATAAACATCAAAATTCATAATATGTGACAGCAAGTTTTTACAATAACTAAAACTGAACATTAAACTGGATCAAATCTTAACATTAGACAGTAAACTAAGCGAACATAAACTAGATTCTAATGTTGTTGCCAATTAGTTTTATCGTAATAAAATTAATTTTAAAGTACAAGCTGCAAGAGAACAAATAAAAAGTTAAATTTATAAAATACTTAAATTATATCACTTACAAAATCATTACAAGATTCAGCTTTATACTTACTTACCATATATTAACTTCTAACAAATATAACGGAAATGTGTTTATTTTACAATTCCTATCACAGACAAGTACAGTAAGATGAATCGTACAAAGAGTCATTAATATGTAAGTGCTCGACTTAAAACCAATTAAGCCCTGCAAGTTAATACAAATTTTTTGTAATTGCACAAAAACAGTAATTTTACATTGATACTTGGTTCCTATAATCAATTTAATTAAAAAACCTGAACATAATTATAAAGTAATTCTTGCATTCAAATCTTGTGATAATATAAATATCAAAATGGTTTAAAATCGCATTTTGATTCTCTTGAACTACATGGAATCATTTACGGATGCAGTAGAGCACTGAGCATTCCACACTTGTGTATTTTACCTAGTATCCAGCAGGAAACTTCAAATCCTCACATAATATATGCAATGAGCGTATAGTCTTTTCATTTAAATAACACACCTTTCTGATACACTGACAAATTCTACTGCGACAGCAAAAACTTGATCAAACACCTAAGCTTTCTGGTAAAAAACTATTTGTCATTAGCTTAAAGTCTAATTAAAGTAGAAATGTCGAAATATCGAAAACGCTTATGTAAACCAAACTAACGTATTTCGACTGCGTATTGTCTGTTTCAGGATATAATTATTCTGGCACTTGAACAGAAGAAAGCAATAAATTTTTCCCTATTAAAGGTATAAAAAGTTTGCACACCTAAGCACAAATTTTAAAAAATTCTATTGAATTTTATCAGAGGAAATATTCAGTTAAAACCATATACACTACCAGAGATCACAAACTCTGCATCAACAAAATTCGTAACGAGCATATTCAATTAATACATTTGAAAAAGGCATACTTTTCAACTTTCAACTAATTAAACACCTATGATAAAAATAACAAGGAACAATAGATACCAAAACTTCTAAGCTTCGGTATATTTACAAAAAAGCACTTTAAATAATTATGTTTCAAAAAATATATCAGATTTTGATACTAAGTTGAGATTTTTCAGTATATTTGAAAGCGACATCTTCTAGTTCTTTACTTGTTCCAATACTGCTACCACTTTCTCTAGAATGTGATCTGTCTCGACGGTACCTGATTTCTACGTCACTTCCCCTCCTCATAGGAATATGGGTTCTCATTGGGTCCTTATCCCAGCGGTTAGATGGTGGTGCACTCGCGGAATCATTTTGAGACCCCAATCTGTTTGAGACGTTCCCTGAAGATGTACAGGAGTTTTCGTCCGTATCTTGAGATTTATTAGAGTCAAATGTAAAAACTTGCGGCTCCTTGACCGAACTGAGATCGTTAGGAAAAGATCGATTACGTGATTTTAACTCTCTCGATGGGCTTCGAATGGGGATAGCACTTTTATCTGGCCTGTCTTGCATATGTGAAGAAATTGAAAACAACTGAGAATCAGGGAGTGTATCACTTGTAGCCGAAAGACTGTAGTTAGATACCCGGCTCGGACTTGGCACTGGAATTCTAGAGGATTTCGGTGAAAAATCCCTCTCTGTGCAATAACTACGGCTGGCAGTTGTAGAGTTATCCCCTTCATCTTGTTTGCTAGCCTTGGATAACTCTGGACCACCGTCTGGATTGTAGTCTTTCGTATACTTATCAATAATATTTTCCACAATCTGTTGCCTTTCTTCCATACTACGGGGTAAATACATATCGTCCACTGCTTCATCCTTTATAGGAACATCCGAAGCAACTAATTTGGAATTACTTACGGGTTTTGACAATTTTGGTACTTCATACAAACCCGAAGCTTCTTTCATTTCCTTAACAATGTCCGAAAAATCTGTGCGTTCAGAAAGGGTTTTTGGAGAAATATTCGTGGCAGAGTTAAAAGTGTTTTGGTTTTGTGATGCTGGATCAAGGGGAACAAGAAAGCGGCCCTGATCAGATTCAGGTGTCATTATTTTCACTCTAGAGTGCGGTTGATCCCAATGCACACGTCTCTGTGATTTCTCAAAGTCTTGACCAGTTTGCATATGTTTGTCAAACAATTCTCTTATTATTTTCTTGTCTTTTTCGAAGTCTTCCAAAACAGTAGAACTAGACTTGCTTGATGTTTTGTCACTGAATTGCTTTGATCTTTCATCTGCAAGATCACTTTTTGG
Organism: Protula sp. h YS-2021; assembly: GCA_949752745.1. Lineage (NCBI taxonomy): Eukaryota > Metazoa > Annelida > Polychaeta > Sabellida > Serpulidae > Protula > Protula sp. h YS-2021. The sequence goes on along the minus strand of OX457031.1, from coordinate 22,535,657 downwards.
TATGAAGTCCTGACTTTTACGAAGTTTTTCTTTGGCTTCAGCTATGGTTATTTCATTTGAAGTTTTCTTTCGATCTTGCATTTTTCCATCCTCTTTTTTGACATTTCTGAAATCATTTAGTAAAAACATGTTTAATAAAAACAATTTTAAGTAAATAACTCGAGTCCACTGACATGCCTTACAATTATCTAATTATTTTTAATACCGCACAGCTTTTAATAGAAAATATGCCTTAATTAATGACGGAGAGGAACAAATCTATAAAGATAAGAAAAGATGTCATAAAAGAGAAGATTCGATAAAATATATCTTGCGGTAACGAAATTCTCGCTCTGCATTAAATTATAACAATATTGTTGGAACATTTTGTCTGTGTAAGACATCAAGTGCTAATCAAAGTAGCAACGCTTATGACAGGTAATAGTGTCCGAGGTACAACGCACCACAGTGAGAAATAATAACTATAGAACATGAAAATATGTCACCGATTTGCATTAAAACAAGCCTTCAATAAAAGATTTCCTTGGTCTTATTTGAAACATACGACTTTGTTTCCTAATTAGGAGTAACACTGAATATTAAGCAGAAATCAAGGCAAGCCTTTGCTTTACAGTCTAATCACCAAAGGCAGAAGAGGAAATTAAAATGCTTAAAACAAGTGAAGTTTTTTATTTGAATAAAGCTCTATATTTTATGTCTTATCACTACATTATGACAACTAATAGTAAAGAGATCTAATTACAGTTTAGAGCAAAGGCTACAATTCCCCTTGTCTTGTATTTTTTTAAATTTTTAAATGCCAAAAACACTTCAAATTAACTAAAGGCATAAAAATTAACAGATAAAGGCATTCATTAACAGATGAACTATGTATACAATGACAATATTAAAATGTAATTTTTACTTTCTTTAGATAGAGTACAGATTTTCGATAAATACTGCTACTGTTCTGTGACAGTCTAATTACTTTAATAACAGACAATTCATTCAATGAAGGCAGTCGATACAATAAACTAGGAGTGTGAAAAATAAACAAACAATCCATGCTAAAAAGTATTCTTTTTAGCTCAGCCACACAGAGCTTAACATTTAAAATTTCTCTGCCGAGGTAATGATAGCGTATAAGAGCTGGTAAGCATTTTAATTATGTCACAGCAATATAATAAATAAAAAATGTTAGTTTTTCCTCTCAGGGTCAGTTGAATGTTTTGAAAACAACACAGTTAATAAACAAGCCGCTCACAAACCACGAACAAACCACGGAAAAGGGCATGTAAAAATAAATTTGAGAATTTTCTTCTTTCAGAACTGCTTTCTATATTTTTCCGATGAAGTTCTTGTTACAAGGCTGGTCACATAATCTCGAGTGTTTGCACATCGGCACTATTTGAACAAGACGTTCACCTTGTTATTTGTTGTCCTGATCTCTGTTACTGTGTTAAAAATAAACAACGAGACCCTTGCAGTTTATCAAGTAAAGGAAATGTTTAAGCATACATTAGACAAGGTGCAGATATATGAACAAAGGTCGGTTGGGTTAGCTACCTCATAAGCTTGACGAATTAATGAAACGATGTAACTGCACTGCAGAGAACAGCGAGAACTTGTATTTGGCTTGTGTCTGCACCACTTTAATCAAGCAGTTTTAAATTAAGATGTCGTCTGTGAAAAAAGTCGAAAAGCAAACTTTGCTTGAAAAAAAACTACTTCACATTTTGGTGAGAAATCGCCCGGATATACCAGCATCATCACGACCATCAAAGTATTTATACTCTCATCTTGCACAAGCAGGCAAAAAGTCGACGCAAAAGAAAATGGCAGAATGTTTTCTGAAGCTAATCTTGTAGACTATATAAATCAAACAAAGTTTTAAATATATTCTTAAAATAAATAAACCTATACGAACTCTTCTGTCAATGGTTTGGTCTTGGGCAGTATACGTCTGGGTTATCAATTATAAATTGATCTTAAGTGAACAGTCCTGTAAAGCTCTGTTGCTCTGTTTGAACTGCAAGCGTGCATACTAGTCGCAATATCGTGCAAATAAACCCTAAAGGGAACATGCCCCAAGCGAAAAACGTGCATAACTGCATATTGCACACAAGCAGTGCGTGGCTCACAACTTACCAGTAATACATAGGGGTGAGTCTGTAAATTACATCCAAATCTATTTCTTATAACTTACAACAACAGAAATATGGACAGCTATAGTATATGCAAGTACGAAAGCCTTAACGAATCATTCGGAAAGATTTTTTTCATTCGCTTGACTAGTATGTATCAAAGGAATGAGCAGATTGTACTATAACGTGGTACAGCATATCTAACAGTAAATACTGAATATTGACAAAATATCAAAGTAAAAGGCCATGAAAATTTGATGTAATTTTTTTCGGATTTTTCGTTGCCATGTAATTAAGCAACAAAAAATATATTTTCTACATATGCACTTAAAACTTTCGTATATTGCATTACAAAAAAGTTCTATTCTTTATCTGTGTCGTCGCAAAATTTGTCTGCTTAGTTTTTCCTTTCGATAGCGAGCTACCTTCCTTTATTTATAGTTCTTGCAAAGGGTAGCATTAGATACCTTCTTATATAACAGGATTCAGCTTAGTTATGAGTATGATATGACCGATTCCCACCCAAAAAAGATCAATATCACTTACTTCATGTGTTATGTCTTACAGATTCGGCATTCAAAATTATTAAGTAATATATAATGGTTCAATTTATGTTTTGTACTATTTCTAGTCTCCAATACATGTGGCTGTAAAGCTAAGATCATTATGAAAATAAGTAAAAGTGACTTGTAATTTTTTAATGATTAAACACAAGTTGTTGTCAAAACGACACATATACATGCAGGAACAGTAATAACTTGAGATGAACCCAGGTTTGTGTCTCTACATAACCGAGCTAACAATGTATCAGGTGAGTCGATATAGTACTATTTAGAAAGTGTTTCATTATATCCTCGTTTTCGCTCTTCCAAATTCAAGTTGACGTAGTAATGAAATATGTGATATTAAAAGGAAACAAAAAAGTTGCAATCTACTCAAAACTAACCCCGAGATTACATACGGCCTGTTCTAGTTTTCTAAATTACAATTAAACGTATAACTGAAAAGCAACAACATCAAAGTGAATGAAAATCATATGTATTAACTGGTAAAGTAGCCGGTTGTTACAGTGTACACACACTGCAGTGCTGTAAGTACACAGCAGTATGTGCATTAAACAGGCAAGCAATTACATTATCAATGCCACGTAGTTTTTCGTTGCTAAGACCAAGAATTCGATTTGCTGGTATCTTAATTATTATAAAGTGTAATTACTTAAAACTACAACAGCTATCTACTACGACCTCTAGACCACAGCTAGTTTTATATTTTCTGTATTCTCTATCTATTATCTGCATTTTAGAGCTGTACATAGATAAACACTGGTGTAATATTACTTAAAGCAATGAAATTAAGCTAAATATATTTCAAAGAAATGAAAATAGTACAAAATGCTTCCAAAACTGAAGTGCAGTGCAAGATGTAAAAGATATATAAAATCTGGCATACAAACTATTACATATGAGGAAACTTAAGTGTAACTTTAGGGCACTTATTTTTCAGTTATAAATACGCTGATAGATAATAAAAGTACTGTGTGGCAGAATTCACTCAGCACTGTGAGGGCGTTACCATGACGTTGTGTCACTGGACTCCGGTCACATGATACTCTTACTTAATTTTTTACTGGTTTTGAAATTTGTCTTGATAATTTCATTTTGTTCTTTCATCAAGATAATGGAACGTTTACCAGTGTATATACTGAAAGGTTTGGAAAACACTTGTGACAGAAAATTAGCGGGATCCATACCTTTTAATAATGGTTGCGATCACCCGCGCAGTATAAATGGAAAAAAAGTAGCAATAGTAACATCATTCTATAAACAAACGACACCGATGTCACAACGTCAGGTACGACACTCGTCTTATTTTGATTAACAGTTGTTACACACCTGAACCATTTTTGATCCACGACACTGCTGTTAAAACCGTCGTCAAGTAAAGCGCTCTTGGCTGCAGACGAATGTTTCTCAGAGTCATCTATTGAAATAAATGCAAAACATTGAGTCGTTTCAGCTAACGATAAAATACATGCTATAAAAAGATAATCAAAAACAACAACGACGATCAAAATATAAGAAAAAGGAACACAATGATGCATGGATAGAGAATAGCAAACTAAATATGTTTTAATTTGATCTTTCTCTCTATAATAAAACATTTTGCGGTATTTGTGCTTAAAAATCAGTGTAATGTCCAACATACCTATAGTGAATTTGATCAATTTTAAAGATACTTGAACAATTTAATGAATAAAATGGCATAATTCCTTGAACTTGTGTATTAAGACAATCGCATTTAACAACGTATAAATTCATGTCTGGTAGGAAAGTTTATCTGGTTATACAAATAATTAACTTCATGCATATATAACATCTAAGGATTCATAGAAGCACCTTTATCAACATGATGTTTGGGTTCAGACCAATATTTTCCTTCATTTCTTGATCTGATACCAAAATGCCTCTTTGGCTCGCCCCAGTACTCCGATGAACCCTTGGCAGTTCCCTCATCGTCCGTTTCTTCACTCTTTTCCCCATCTTCAAGCTCTGCTAGTCTTAAAGTAGGCAACATATAGTTTTTGTATTTCTAAAGGCATGTGTGCCTTTGTTTTTAGACAAGATATAATTTATGTGCCTATGTGACAAGTCAATATTTTATTAACTGCTTCTCTGATACTTTTAATACGTGGTCTTGAACAATATTTGGGGCTAATATTTCGGACAATGGTCATTTCTCGAAGTTACAATGCTGTTGTTGTTACAGTTGTCAAATTACTGTAAGATAGGTAGGTTGTGAGGTATGACTAACACAGTCTAACTAACATTATCATTGTCACCAGTCAGGTAAATTTTGTTTAACTTACCTGTCTTGTTGCCGGTAGAACTCGTCTTCATATTGCTCATAGGGTGTTTCAAATGATTTCATCTGCAGCTCGGCATTGCGCACCTTGTCTAACCGCTTGGCTGCCTTCGATTTACGTCTGAGGATATCACCAGTTCCCGTTACTACAAAGTCGGCATCTGAAGAGCCAGCAACACTACTGACGTCATCGGCTATTCCTTTAGTTGAACTTATTTGGGATTTTACTCTATTTTCTGCTTGTTCCAGCTTCAGTTTTGCAGCATTTTCTCTGTCGAGAGATTTTAAATTTTTGCTGTTGAGTACTGCAGTTGTGCTTGAAGATGATTGATTATAACCCCGGTAATCCTGTTGTGATAATTTGTCATAGTTACGGTCCTTGACAGTTAATGGTTCAGAAGGTCTGTAAGCATTGGACGATGTTAATTTGTATTTATTCTCCATTTCCTTAAGAAGCGTGTCTGATGACTTCTTATGGTCTTCTGTTGAAATGTAAGGTTTATTTTCAGTTGGCACGCTTGAATTGTCTCTTCTGCTTGGACTATTGCCTCTGTAGTTTGGCGTATATTCATAGGAGCCGGCGGTGTCTTTCGTTGTTGGTTCTTTCGTAGTGCGTATATAACGATCTTGTCGCACTGGATCGTTTTCTTGTGTTTCTTTTTTGGAATATTTCGAGAGTGTCGCTACTGTATCCACCAGCGCCATGTTTGCTGTAGCTGCTGGGTTATTGCTTAGAGGGAACTTGCCTTCTTTGATTGCTGTGTGATCACTATGTTTATTTGACCGAGTGATATCCCTTTTGAGACTAGAATGCCTGTAATCACTTGGATCCATTTCTCTCTTTTTAGAATTATGTGTTTTCGGATTAGCCATCGCGTCCTTACTACGATAAGAACTTGGATCCTCCCGACTACTGTAATGCACTCTATCTGAACTTTCGTACTCTCCACGGGCGATTCTTTCATAGGACCGGATAGGACTAGACTCTCTAGATCTAGCTTCACTTGTGGGTTTTAGCACACCTGAAGACGGTTTTGATTTCGATGTATTTCTTTTTTGTGCATCTTCGTGTCTATGACCCTGCGTAGTTTCTCGTTTCATTCGTTCGACCTTATCATCGGACAAGCCTTTGGTATCTTTATCTACATCCTTTGCTTCAGAGTAATAAGCTGAGCTTGTTTTTATGTCTAATGTGGCCTCAAAACCCTCTCTTGAAGGGCACATGGCCCGTGCGTCCGTTTCAGATGGATGGTGAGTTTCTACAGGAGTTATCACAGACATATTATTTTCCGTCGTAATATCATACTTGTCATAAGGAGATCGATATTTCTTGGAGCCTGATGTCGAGCTGTCAGTTTTCTGTTTAGCACTCTTACCAGAAATCATTTTGTCTATGGAACCTAACTTTGAAGAGATTGTGGCTGAATTTCCAGCCAACAGCCTTGAAGGAAGATCCATGTAAGACGTCAGATCGGATTCCTCTGTCGATTTACCTTCCACATAAATGTATTTGTTGTATTCCTTCCCTCTACCGAAGGTTACATTGCTGGTATCCAGATTTTCCTTATTTTCTGACAAATATCGCTTGTGGTCTTCAGGTTTACTGTCATACTTGTCAGAGGTATATGTATACTTTGAATCTGACTCAGCAGCCGTTTGTTTACTTTTGTACTTGTCTGAGGTAATTAAATATGGAGCAGTAGGAGAATCGCTTGCGTGTTTGTCGATACCCTGTTTGTAGGATTGTGATTCTACTTCCAACTCATTTCTGTTTTTGTTGGAGACGCTTGTGTAAACAGTGGGAGCTGAATCAGTTCTATACTTTTCTAATGCATTAAAGTGAGGAATTGGAGTAGTACCACTTTTATACTTGTCTGAGATACTTGAGTATTTAGCTGAACGTGCCTCGCTTTCATACCTATCTAAGGTATTTAAGTTCGTAAAAGTTTCTTCTGCACTTCTGAAATTACGCGAGGTACCTTGGTATGCAGGCTTTGTGCCAGTAACGATAGTATTTACTTGTGATGTTAATTCTACTTTGTATGTAGGAGGTGGCGAGGTATCACGTGTCTTCACAGAGCTTTTTGAAACATATTTATCCACCAAGTACTGCTGACTTTGTTCAGGTTTATATTTGTTAAATTTGAAATAAGAGCTGTCAAATTTATCTGGGTCGTATCCTTGCAGAGTAGGCGGCTTTGAAGAGCCATCAATTAGATCTACCTCGTATGGGAAATCCTTGTGCAGACTCATCCGGTATTTGCTGGCTTTATCATCTTGTACGGCCCATTTGTCATCAGTATCATAACTACTTGTGGTTGCGTACTTGCTTGAATGTGGATATTTGTCATTTTCGTTTCGATGTAATCTGTGTGCTTCATGTGAAGAAGATTCTTTTACACCACATGGCACTGAGCCCTCGCTTTTGTAGTATTGGTCATATTTTGAGCGCTTCTTTTTATCCAGTTTTTCATGCTCCTCAGCAATACGTCTCTGATTACGTATCAGTTTTGCTTTCATCTTTTGTATAGCTTTAGCATTGATTCTTCTTTGTTGGTTGTAATACGCCTCTGACTGCTGAAATTCCTCATCTTCATCGTACAGGTCCTCCTCTCGCATGCCATGCTCGTAGCCATTATTGTCATCATATTCGCCATTTTGGTTATACCAGTCTTGGTAGTCATCATCATAATATTGATGTTCGTAAAGTTCTTCACGTGCGCCATAATCGTACTCGTTGTGATATGATTTCGTTCTCTCGTCATCATAATATCGATCTCGTTCCTCCCGTTCAGTTGTCTCATAATATTGGTCTCTGGGAACATAGTCTCTTTTGTGTGGGTAGATCTGTCGCCGAGGACGGTATGAATAAGGGTTTGCACTGTAGCTGCTGCTTGGAGACCGAGGGGATCGAATTCCAGAAGTATTTTTTGTGCTTCTTGGGTTTTTCCCTGAGCTTCCAACACATACTCGTGGTACCCTGCTACCTTTCGATAAAAGTGAATCCAGTTCATTCTTGCTTTGTCTTAGAAGTGTGCTTTGATAGGTTCCACAGCTTTCTGATGTGTGACTGCGAGCAGCAGTGCCATCTCTAGGGCTCTCTTGCATGGAAGGATATGCAGATGATCTGTCTTGTTTAATTTCTTCTCTGAAGGCCTGGATTCGCTGTCTTAGCGCTGCTGTTTGCTGGTCATAATCTGTTTTGGCGTCGCCTTTACTGGTGTAGTTAACTGTCTGGCTCTGCGATATCGTTGATTTATAGTCCGGCTTGCCGGTGTAGGCTTGCAACAATAATGCCAACCGCTTTTTGCGCAATTCTTCATAGTCTCTGTTCATTTGTTCTAACTCCATTTTCTGCTTGGCCTTTTTATCCAGCACCCGGGGTGTACTTTCGCTCACTGGAGGGTCAAAGGACTGTTTCGGTGATTCAACTACCAAGTTGACTCTAATACCCAAGTCATTTGAAAGAGCAGTAGCAAGCTCCGACAGCTGACTCCTAACTTCCAAATCGTCCTGAGTTAACGGCGTCCCTTCGCTGTCTAAATCTTCTTTGCTGTCCGAATTATTTTCTCCGGGGCTGCTATTCTCGTCTGGTTTTGTCTCTTCCGGTGTTGATTGCTGGTCCCCAGAGGCTTCGCTCACGGCAGCGCTAACCTTGTCGGCAGTTTCGCCTCTGAGATGTTCGGTTATCGACTTCTTCACGTCCTGCCAGTTCACCAGTTCTACCTGCCGTAAAGCCTCTTCATCTTCAATGTCACCATTTTCGCGCAGGATTCCAAGAATGAGTTCAGATTGTTTAAGTATCTCGTTATGTACCGAGTTCGCTGCACTGTCACTACTATGTGTACTCTTTGCACTGTGACTACTGCTTGCGAGTACATCGGCCGCCTTTTCTTCTGTGTCACCTTTCGTTACTTTCTTGGACTCAAACACGTGTTTCTTAAGTTCTTCTATTTGCTGCTCCGCAGTGCCCTGGAAACTCCCTGGCGTATCATCTGGTCCTTCATTTGATTTAAACTGAAATAACTTCTCCACTGACGATAGCCCCTTCTGAAGGTGTTGATACTCTTCCCTGTTCAAACAAATGACAAGTGTGTGGAAGATATCAACCAGAATGCAACAATAGCACAATCATACAAGAGTTCGCCCCCGGGGGGGGGGCGGGGGGGGGAGGTGTCACTTGGTATCATGTGTTGCCATGCGTGTCGAAACGACGCGTAGAAGCGGGTAACTTTAAATGCCAATTTCCTTTTGAAAAAGGTTAATTTTCATTCAGTGCCACAAAACGGAGGTTCTTGCAGAACTGCACTTAGCCTCCGTGCTTAGATGTTGTTTTAAAAAATCATGGGCACCCATGGTAACCAGTTTATATGGGCTTACCCCGTAGCCTAACAGCAGGCATAACCTGAAATCTTTCATAACGCTTGAAATTGCTTAAAAGCCTAGTATATTTTAGGTGAGGAAAAGGCCCTTTTTCTCATCCCCCGGCACGGTCATTAAAAGTGCCAAAAAAAAAAAAAATACTAAATAATAATAGTAGCAGCAACAGTAACGATGATAATCATACAGTAATAATGAGGAGGGTCTCTAAGGGCTGAAGCCTATCCCCTTCTCTCCTAAACGGAAAGGTATCCAGCAATAACGCCGACGGTCAAAGCGACCACGGTTAAAACGCCGACAAGGTAAGTGGATAAAACGTGGATTATCCTTTGTCTGGGGCTCCTTCCCCATAAACTATTACTGAGAAGTGTTTTGTCTGATTAACAGCTGCAACCCCCTCCCCCCCCCCCCCCCCCACACACAAAGATAGTCACGGGGGAGGCAGGAGTAGGTCTAGGGCTTGACCAGGATTCGTGCTGCCTTTTCGAGTCGACTTTTATGGAATTAAAAAAACCAAGGCAATGCCCAGTTCTACGGTGTTTTACAGTAAAGGAGCAGAACAGATTGCATTCAATTTATTTACATAAGTTTATTAACTAACATGCCCACTCCATTTCAGCCACCATTATTTAGCTTTATCCACTTTACATATGCAATGTTTTGACCGTCCACCTTTTAATAGTCAACTTTTTAACCGTCGACGTTTAATCAATTTTACCTGAGAGACGCGAGTTCCACTTCGAGAGCGGCTTTGTCAGCATGCAGTGCACTAACGGAGCTCTCTAACGTGCCTAGCTTCTCTAACTCCGCAGTACGGCTTTCCTGTACTTTGCACAGCTCCTAAATAACACAGGGAGCACTACAAACGTTCACTTAACGTTTTAGGAAGAAAAATAAATGTTAGAGCCGTAGGCCTTGGTTATGTTCCTTAATCTACATAAACTGTGTTATCTTTTAATAAAGACATGTAATGTATTCAACAATATACTGAGATATTATCGCTTTTATTCTTGAAAGATATGCACATAATTTCTCGTGAACAGTCACAAATAACCACACGCAAAGAACCTGCCAAACGTGAATTTATATTCACAATTAATTATACATATTTCATATTAGCAGCTCTACTTAACCTTGACCTTTCCCTGGAAAAGACTCTTAAACACAGTAAAATCGATTTGATGGTGCGAATGAAAAAGAAAGAATTGTGCTTAAATTTTGAAACAATTAATACCGTAATTAATTTTTACTGTAAACCTCTGGTGTTAATAATAAAAAATCGCCGAGCATTCAAAAAGAACAGTTACGATGACCTATACTGTAATGAAAAAGATTGTTAATTTTTCAACGAAAACATTGAAAAAAAAAGCGATTTCATGTCGTGTTGTAAGTGAAACCACCATGTTATTGGGATGAACTGAACACTGTAGACTTCTCTAATCCGTTATCGGAGCACTTAAAACTTTAACCGCAATGTATAAGCAGGGGTCATGTTCCCTCTACAAACACTATATTGTTTCTCAATCTTTCTGCATAGCTGAATAAAATGTTAATAGGTGAAAACACTTAGAAGGCGATTACCTCTCCAGCACATTATAATTTCAATTTTGAAGGGGATTAATCATTTCAGAGCAGCTTTTTTGCTCCAACCTTAAGAAATACCATTTTATTTAATGCGAGATGAAGGAGTGTGAGGTGGTGTCTACTGTAATGTGAGGTAGTGTCTGATGTAATGTAAGGTGGTGTCTACTGTATTGTGAGGTGGTGCCTGATGTAATGTGAGGTGGTGTCCACTGTAATGTCCTGGTCTATGTTTAGAAACAAAATAAACAATAAAAAAGGAGAAAATATATCTATTGTTCTCATTCGGTGCCCTTGATTGAAGTTATTAAACGATATCTACTACGCTTAAGTATTGTTGGATTTTAGGAGTGTCAATAAATTATTTTATACAGCTTATAGATTTACTGAAAACTGGATTAAACACTGTTAAGCATGCCTCTGATTGAGGTCAATATAGAAAAGATATCAATACATTTTATCTATTATGGCGTTTTTGAGTGTGCAGTCAATGAAATGTACTTTCTCAGCGGGGATACTCAATAACTTCGCTATCTTATATTAATTAAGATATAGGGATATAGTTTATAGTTTTATGAATGCCTTTCTAAGCCTTAGTTTCGTAACTGATACAAAACACCCGCATGTACAAACCGTCACCGCAATGTTCCATAGTATTAAATCACTCTCGAGACACTGCAACATTAAAGTGCGCAGTGGTCCAGACGCACCCCCCCCCCCCTGACCCCGTCCCCTCGTGCTTGCGTACTTTACTTAACCAAAAAACATCCTTAATTTATCATCAATAAAACTGAAATGTGTTTATACATAATTTAAATAGGCTACTGACCTTTTAGTTGCTCAAATCTTGTTAAATCATTTATCCATTTATAATACTTATCACCTGGCCTTTTCAACTATATGCTAAAAAATCAGTTCGCCAACTGCAAAGTTCGGCACTTGGTATTTAAGGGTCAAAGTTAAGTAATAATTAATTCGACGACTTCTCGTCTAGTGTTGAATGAATGAACAAATGTAGTGTGCTCTATTTACATTTTCTCAATGCTCATAATGCTCAACTTGATACCAATACTGATTTCACTCCTGATTAGATTGTCGATATATACTACCCACTGAGAGAAAAAACAAGAGACTCGCAATGGATCTAACTATGTGTTAAGCAATCTGGATCATTTAAGTTGACACGCCAGATAGTGCTAGCGCGTGCTTGTACGGGCTTAACTCTCCTTTTGAGCGGGATCAAACACCGTATTAGGCGATCTCAATGTTAACCTGTTCTTCACAGCGCGTCGGTTGGTTTGTTTTGTATATATGTTTTTATGGACTGTGTTTTTAATCCGGCTCCTTTCCTCTTGACATTATTCTTTTTTTCTCCCTCATTCTGTTCCCCTTGCACGACGTCCATCCATCCATCCATCCATCCATCCATCCATTCATCCATCCAGCCACCAGCACGTCCCTCCCTCCCTCTCTCTCACCCCTCCTCTGTCACTCCCTTCACCGCCCCCTCTCTTTGCAGTCAGTCTTTTGCTTCAACAACGCTAATCGATTTGCAGGTTCCTAAAATTGAATTAAAATTAACAAAAAAAGAGGAGATTTAATTGAATTGCTGGTAAAAAAACTTCAGATTGATAAATCAACTCTGATAAAAAAAGTAGTTCTATAAACCAATAGCCTTCTGCGACTCCTCCATGCCTGCCCTCTTTACGCCATAAGAGCTCTCATTTTATTCGCACAAAGTACATATTTATTTGATCGATTCCATATAATTCATTTCTTAAATGATCTAACAGATCTGCGAGAAGCCAGGTTTCAATCGGCACAAAGCAAGCGATATGGCCAATTTCTTTATATACATAAAAGACGATAACAGACCCCTAGGATTTCGTCCTTTACGATTAAGTAAACAATATTTACATTTACGCTATAACCGTTTACCGAAATAGAACAGTTAGTGTGTAGTTAAGATAATGGAAAGGGAACACAAATGCCTAATCCCGAGACTCAAAAAGAGAATATGTCTTTATGGTACAGCGTATGACCATATTGAAAACTAGTCAAAGCGATTTGTATGTAACCTCTGTCCAATTCTGATATCAACAATGGAAGACATTAAAATTGTTGCTTCTTTGTCATTTATTTCTACAATTTGCTGGAGAAATTGTAATCCTATTTTGAAATGGTCATAATTTGAGAGTGAGTTTTATTTCATAGAAGTGTGCCCATGCGTTGTTATAAAACAGCTGACCTCTGATGAGATTGATCTGTTGTGTATAAACACAGAGCGGATAGTCCCGCTCTTTTATGAGTATTATGTTCGCGGAATCCCCAGTGGGTCTCCGGAGTAAAAAGGTATTACACACAACAGACCGAACCGCCGTACAGGTTGGTTGTTGAACATGTTTAAAAAAGTAGTTCCTCACTTTTATGAGTATATTTTCGCGGAATCCCCAATGGTTCTGCGGAGGGAAAAGGTGTTACACATACCAGACCGAACCGCCGAAGAGGTTGGCTGTTGAACAACAACGGTCCCCATTTGTATATTTTAATCGGTATGTTCAATACAATATAAGGTGTTCACTTGGAACCAGAATGCGGGTCCAAAACAAAAGAGAGAAAAGAGAAAAAGGTTAATATGGATGATAAGGAGGAGGCAAAGATTTCCGGCACCCCTTTTCTCCATTTTCGTTCCCGAGTGCCGTGGAACATCCAAGAAAGCGACTACTGTATTTACCTTGAATGGGGGCACTTCTAATCAAGCACCTTAATTCAAGAGCACCAAGAAATACTCAAACAGTTCACTAGATTTATTCACTTACGCACTGCAGTTTGGCAAGTAGAAATTGTATAAAATTCCTTCGCATTAATCATATGTTAATATGTTTCATTAAAACAAGAGCATGTTTGGGTCATCATAAATATATGTCAACAAAAAAATGGCGATAAAGATAAATAATTGACGGTCAAAATGGTATGGTATATTCGTTGAGGCTGAATTGCCGGGTTGTATCCATTCAATTATCTGGGTCCCGTTGTCTTGGTTCGATTCGTCCCTGGCCCAAACGTAGTGGATTCTTCCTCTTTAAGGAAGTGTTTGGGTATTTTGTGCGCGATTGAAAGGTATACGATAATACAATATTATATAATATTAATCTGGCTTTTTTGTCTTCGTTTTAACCTTGCTATTCAGGTCAAGGTCACTTTAAAAAATCAATGCATAAATTTTTAATGGCGTCTTCCTAAAATTAAAACAAATATATATCCACCACTTGTGCCTGCTGCCGTAACCGTCTTACTTAAAAATTTCCTCGGTGTATTACTATGTTTTGAACCCTGCTCTTTAATGCGAACTTCTCTTTAAAGCATACTTTCATATATAATTCTGTGAATTATTTTCGGTCCCCGGGATGTCGTCATGATCATCTTGTACTGTATTTTACTCTTGTTTTAAAGACGATGGATTGTTGAACCATAACAGCAATCACAACTAGACCGAATTTCACTACACGTAGCGAAATGACACCCACTTGCAATGGTATAATCTATCTGGTCAAAGACACATTTTCAGTCTTTCCACATAATTGTCAGCTTCCGACTTATTATCATGAACAAGGACATCGAAGTAAATACTAGACCGAAATTCGCACAGCGAATTAGACCCCACTTGGAATGATAACTTAAAACGAAACGTAGATGATATTATTAATTGTTAACAATTTTCACATGTCTGAATGTAGAATATCCTCCTAAATACTGCCAACTATACCGGTAAGGTCAAGGTAAAAAAAATTTATCAGGTGTACCACTTCAGATGACCTCTATTCATGTGCCAAGTTTGGCTGGTCTAGTTTCAACGGTCTTGGAGGACATGTCTGGAAACTGATTCCTCTATCTCTTACCGTTTTCGAGATAAGGGCGAACTTCCGGTTTGGGGCTCGAAAGTGACCTGGAGGTCAAGAACAACGGAAGTTATACCTTACGTAACGTCGTATAGGGGGTGGAGGTCGAAAATGAGGTCAAAATTGATCTATCTCTTACCGTTTTCGAGATAAGGGCGAACTTCCGGTTTGGGGCTCGAAAGTGACCTGGAGGTCAAGGACACCGGAAATTATACCCTACGTAACGTCGTATAGGGGGTGGAGGTCGAAAATGAGGTCAAAATTGCTCTATCTCTTACCGTTTTCGAGATAAGGGCCAACTTCCGGTTTGGGGCTCGAAAGTGACCTGGAGGTCAAGGACACCGAAAGTTATACCTTACGTATCATCGTATAGGGGGTGGAGGTCGAAAATGAGGTCAAAATTGCTCTATCTCTTACCGTTTTCGAGATAAGGGCCAACTTCCGGTTTGGGGCTCGAAAGTGACCTGGAGGTCAAGGACACCGGAAGTTATACCTTACGTATCGTCGTATAGGGGGTGGAGGTCGAAAATGAGGTCAAAATTGCTCTATCTCTTACCGTTTTCGAGATAAGGGCCAACTTCCGGTTTGGGGCTCGAAAGTGACCTGGAGGTCAAGGACACCGGAAGTTATACCTTACGTATCGTCGTATAGGGGGTGGAGGTCGAAAATGGGGTCAAAATTGCTCTATCTCTTACCGTTTTCGAGATAAGGGCTAACTTCCGGTTTGGGGCTCGAAAGTGACCTGGAGGTCAAGGACACCGGAAGTTATACCTTACGTATCGTCGTATAGGGGGTGGAGGTCGAAAATGAGGTCAAAATTGCTCTATCTCTTACCGTTTTCGAGATAAGGGCCAACTTCCGGTTGTGGGCTCGAAAGTGACCTGGAGGTCAAGGACACCGGAAGTTATACCTTACGTATCGTCGTATAGGGGGTGGAGGTCGAAAATGAGGTCAAAATTGCTCTATCTCTTACCGTTTTCGAGATAACTCATTGTTTTTCTTAAATGAGGTTTTTCGCGATTTCAAGGTCATGGTCAAGATTTTTATTGGTTGCTTTAGATCACATTGTTTTTTATATATGTGCCAAGTTTGGCTGTTCTAGCTTCAACGGCCTTGCAGTAATTGCCTGAAAACCTTTTGACCTTTTTCGCGATTTGACCTTGACCAGTAAGGTCAAGGTCAAAAATTTTTATCAGGTGCACCACTTCAGATGACCCTCCATACATGTGCCAAGTTTGGTTGGTCTAGCTTCAGCGGTCTCGGAGGAGATGTCTGGAAACCGATTCGGCGGAAGAAGAAAAAAATTTTAAAAAAGTGAGAAAAAAAAGGAAAAATAGGTGAAGAATTCGAGGCAATCCATCCCCATTTGGCATTTTCAATGCCAAGTGGGAACTAGCCACAATTATGTGGTAATTTCCAGGATAATGTAGCAACGAGCGTGTAGGGGTACATTTTGAACTCGGGCAATGTGCTCTGCAACTGCATGTGTGCCGAAATATAGCTAAGCACAGAGACAAATATCAAATAAAACGGCCTTAAGCGCTAAAACATTGAACGAAGATTATTTAAGGGATCTCACCAAAAGAAATGATCGTCAAACATGTTGAATATATCCAGTTGAAATGTTTTATTTTTTTTGCTGAGACTGTAAAAAAACTATAAAAACAGCAACGGTTAATAAACAAAAGCTGTGCTATTTACAGTACACGGTGACTTATCCGAACAAAACCAACCAATGAATAATACAAAGCAAGACTACGTAAAACAATAATGTCTTTGCATATCATTACAAAACACATAAATATCGATATTAAATCCAAGTGGATCGTACTACACCATTAGACGTTATTAGACGATGTAATTACCAAATTAGTTTTTTCTGTCAGCTTCAAAGTTGAAACCTGTTAAGTCAATTAGTGGAGTAATTAAGGAAATGAATTAGCAGGCCACTCAAAAAGTGAACATCATATTGAATGTTCGTATCATTCTTATGCATTTTCCTGCTTAAACACTAATCTTTATATCTTTAAGTAATTAATAAAATCCCAAAGTCTACCGCAAATATGAAATACACATATTTAATTCACAACAAATGTGCCATTAAAAGATAAAGGAACATTCACACAGGCATACCATTCCGGCGGCTTCATCTCCCCTTCATCTTCATCAATTTCAAGTATGTTACAAAAAGTAAAACACTTCTTCCTGACCCGGAAAGCTTTCGTTCAGAACAGACGGTTTCGCTCAGTAATATATTTTAAATAAAAAAAATAGATAAACATTGTGATCAAACCAGTCGCTTGAAAAACTTGCAGGTTACCTCGTGCAGTTTTCTATTGTCGATCTCTAATTTGGTCGCTTTATTCTCGCTGTCGTTTCGCTCCTGCCTGACCTTATCCATGGCTTCACGTGACACAAGATCACCACTCTCCATTACCTGCACACAAAAAACGGCACAGTCTATTTCATATCAATATTATTAAAGTATATTGTAACCCTGGAATTATTATGTGAAATGTGGCATAAAAATATACCCACTTTTCATAAAGAAAACATTAAAGTCTATAGTTTGAGACTAACTTCCTTCTGTGTAGACGATTTAAGTAGCGATTACGTATGATTAGTGTTCGTAGTACAACATACGAAGAAGAACAGGATGACGAAGAAAAAGAAGAAGAAGAAGAAGAAGAAGAAGAAGAAGAAGAATAAGTATAAAAAGAAGATGATGATAAAGGTTAGGGTATGAGGTCAATTGACAGCATATGGCCTACCTATCAAAAAGAAAAAAAACGGGATATTTTAAGGTGAGCGATCCGCACGAAATGGCAGTGGATATTTTCTCAAACTTGGTACTCCGTGTTTAAAGGTTGTTATAAAAAGTCATGGATACGCATGCCGACCAACTTGTCCCCTTCTCAATCCCTCTCCCAAACCCGGAGAAGTACCAGTATATATGTATGACACTCACCTCTGTTCTGACCTTAACCTCATCTGACAAGCGATCGTTCTCCATTTGTTTCAGCAACAGTTCTTTTTCCATGGCCTGAGTTCGATCTCGCAACATTTCGACTTCCGTGCGATCCCCTTCATATTTACATTGCCACACGTGGCAATCATCACGTGACTTTTGAAGGTTCCCATTGGCTGTTTGCAGCTGCGTGTTGAGCTCGTTGAATTTTGCATCGGCGTCGCGAATTGATTTGCTTATTTTGGTATTTAAAATGTCGTATTCCATAGCCGCCTTAGCTAAACTTCGCTGCACCCGCAGCACCTACAGGTATCAACACCAAATAAATGTGAAACTATCTCCCTTTCTTTATGATCCTATGGGCACTTCTGACAAAATCAGAGCTTCGTAAAAAGTGACCGGTTCCGTAAATAAATTCACTACTGCTGCACATACGTTGGCTACATGTGAAAGATATGCGACATAAAAAGAAGACATTTAATCTTCTGAACTGCAACATGTATGCATTTGATACTTGTATGACACAAAACACTTGCAGCATTGATAATAAAATTATACTAAAATCACAATCTAAAAGACTGCTTTCGTTAAGGGTCATTAAGCAATCCGTCACGTCCCCTAAAAAACCACAACATTACTGATTTTGATCAGGGACACCGTAACCACTGGGTTTTCTTCATCCAGCTACTTATTCTTCAGTGATATCTATCTTTTGAAGAATGTATTTCTCAGGGAAACCCCATCCAGTGACCCTAACTAAGCAGATCTAAAAAATCTTTTTTTATATATTTTTTGTAATGCTTTTATAATGTTGCACAATGACAAGAGTAAAAATACAAGGACATGTGCTAGCAATGGTATACTTGTCCCATTAAAAAAAGAATTGCTTTGTTTTGTTGTACTTAGAAAACAGCCACCACAAGAGTAAGAAAGACCTAAAGACTCATTTCAGACTTAGGTCATAAAAGAAGTTGGAAACGTGGAATTTCGTTGGAAGTCACAGGAATTTCTGTCCCATTTCTTATAATCTTTCCATAAAACCCGCAGAGAAGTTTTTAAGTCGAAGGAACTTTTCCAGAACTTCTGAGGAAGTACTATGGAAACTTCCCCTGAACTGACAGAGTAAATTCCAAAGAATTTAATGAGCATTTCTTCCCCAGCATTCCTAATCATTTCTTTCGAAACTGTTAATAACTTCTGAAAATTGAGCTCTCGAAACTTCAATGAACATTTCAAAGGAAATTTTCAATAGAGTTTGCTGCGGTGTACAGAACTGCAAAGTGTAAGGGTGATTTTTCAAGTTTTTGTTATATAGTAGTGGGTTGACGATTAAAGCTTCCAGAAATTCTTTTTGAAATAGGAAAGTTTCAGCATTTCAACCTTATGTTAGGGCAAACGTTTTACTCAGTTTAAAACAACAAACGATAACACAAAGGAATCTGATAATCCTATTGCAGCAGGGGGGG
This sequence comes from Protula sp. h YS-2021, assembly GCA_949752745.1. NCBI lineage: Eukaryota > Metazoa > Annelida > Polychaeta > Sabellida > Serpulidae > Protula > Protula sp. h YS-2021. The sequence continues at coordinate 22,516,378 of OX457031.1, read as the reverse complement.
GGGGGGGGGGGGTAAGAGCTCAAACAATTCATTAATTACATTTGCTCATTGTAGAGCAAAACTGAAAACATTTTATTAATTTATAAAAAAATAATAAGACTAGACGTATTATTCACTAAAAATGATTAATGTACTGTGATACAGAAAACAAAGCCAATTATCATTCTGACCTGCCCTGTCAGTCTTTTTGTTGAACTATGTTAGGGATACGGATATTATAGCTAGCAAATAACATAGTTCCGAAGCATATTCCAAAATTGACTGCAAATGTATTTTCGTTGGCTTTTGTACTTTAAAAAGACATCTGAGTTTTTTAAACTCGGTGTGTTAGTTCTGAAATAAGAGCAGATTTTTGACCAAAACGCTGAGTGAAATTCTTAAATAACCCTCTTTTGTGGGAAACGCGGAGTACTGAATGAAAACTGCCCCCCCCCCCTTTCTAACGGAACTGGCACTCCGCGCGAACCTCGTTTGGTTTCAGAATTATCCCCATTCTACTCGCCTTTTTGGAAACGCATGGTATCACACATCATACCAAGACTAGGGCCCCGGAAAGCCTTCTATTTTCACCATTTAGTACCTGCGGGTCAGTGCTGATAGCAGTCATGGCCAAGTGGCGCCACTTCTCTGTCGTTTCCGGTTCCCTATCATCGCCCAGTGCTTCCAGTATGCTCGAATCCTCCGCTTCTTCTACTTCTCCTTATTAAAAAAACAGACAAACTATTGCGATATATTTTTAGTATTTTTAAATGACGAGCCTAATAAAACGATTAAAGCTTAATGCTTGCTTTGAGTCTTATTTTTATTATTATGTGTATTAGTTATATAACGTTTATACTTAGGATGCTTGGAAAGTAAAAACCTGCAACATTAACGTTTAATCACCTGACATTTACCTTGCAAATATTCAGATGACGAAGTTACCCAAAAGGCATCATACTGAAAAAAAGGCTCAATCACGACTTGGTCCCTAAGTTGTGTAACCAGGTCCAAAACTTTTCTTTTAAGCAACAGAGCTACTGAAGGTTAATCTTTTACGTATTATTTTTACCTGCAATGTTGTTCATTTGACGGAGAATCTTGTCCAGCATTGCGCTAGCTTTGGCCAAGTTCTTCTTCTTTTCGGCTGTTTGTTCAACTGCCAGCATCGTGTCTCCCTTTTGACCTCCTTCTCCCGAACTCTCAAGGTCATGGGTACTAGTCTGCTTGTGGAAGGCACACCCGTGAAGGTCCGCAGCCTCACTTTGACAAGCCCGATTGACGGTCGACACTGACGCTTGTGTGTGTGACTCGTACGTTTTTGGTTCCACCTGTACACACGTGTTTAGAAGCAGAACTTGTTCCGTCATAGCTGCAACATTCCTTACATTTTGCCGTTCAGAATTTATCTGTGCCAGTTTGATTTCCAGTTCTTTTACTTGCGCACGTTGTGCTTTCAGATAACTTTCAAATGAATCCGCTTTTTGCTTGTATTGTTTACTTGAGTTCCGATACAGAGTCATTTTCTCATATAAGTCTTTATTTTCCATTTCTAGATTTGTTATCTCTTGGTTAAGGGCAGCTACAGCGCTTGCAACTAGCTCTCGATTTTCTAATATTTCTTCAACGCTTTGTTCGACGACCAGACTATGATTTAATGAAGTATCCGCATCGTATGTCTCTGCATTTAAGATATCTCCGCGTTCATCAACATCAACATCACTCAATTGTTCGGGATGAACAGGTGGATTTTGAGCCCTATTTTTATACTGTTGTGATCGATATTCTTCCACTGCTTCGGAAATAGCCGAGAACGAAACCTCCTTAGCACCGTCAGAATCCTCGCGAGGTGTCGACGCTCCTTTTGATTCTGATTCAGACATATTTCCTATCTCAGTTACTCTTATATTACTCATGGAATCCTGGGTTTTAGTGCACATTTCATTCAACTGTTGCTGATGCTGATTGTACAGTTCAGCGTACAGTCTCCTCTGCTCTGCCTCTTCTTCAAGTCGTTGACGTTCTAAGAGGGACGGCGCTGATTGGACATGCTCCGGATACGCGTTGTAACCGGCTGCTGCAGCGCCATTTTCTTGACCCATCTCGCCACCATGGTCACAGCTGTAACTGGAATGACTCAGCGTTTTTGATGCCGCACTGCGAGATGTCTCATCATCAGTGATTGATTCGGGGTTCGAGATTTCGTCTCCTTCTTTTATTGACGATGCAGCGGATTTCAATTTCGCCTCTTGCTCACTCAGACTTGAGGAAGATGATTTTGTTTTGTCATCTGCTTTCAGGCTCTTGACATTTCGTGTGCTTTGTTGCGTACTTTTATCACTGCTGGGATCAGGCGACTTGGTCCCACTTGGATGCTCTAACTGCTCACAGTGAGCCTCTTCTTTTTCACTCACACTTGCTAGAACAAAACAGAATATATATATATATATAATTATTTAACTTTACGGGGATATTCAAGCATTTTGTCCTTCTGACAAAATCTATTAGTTTTAACTCATTTAATCACACACTGATTGTACATACAGCACTTTCTAATTTCATTCTTGAGAAATAATTTCTCAAATAATTCCTCAAAATTTTATGGTAAAACGAAGTTACTTAACTTCGTTCTAACACTGAGCGGTTCGCAAGCCAATCAGTTAATATATAGTCCCCCCAAATAAGAACTCAGTGACAAATTAAATAACCGGCGATGTTATATTTTTAACTGTGAGAGTATACGGATACATGGTACTCGTCTCACCTAAAGTATCTCCAAGGCTGTCATTGTGGCCTTTGTCAGAGAGTACCGAAGACACGGTGTTGGAGCGACTTTTTCTCGGAGTACTCTTCACGCTGCTGTCCCCAGCACCATCACCTACCATCTGAAGCTCATCAAAAAGCGACACGCCAATATTTGTGAACTTAATCGGACGGATGATGCCCATTGATTCAATCGATGAGCCCAGGTCGTAGTCTAGGCTTAGCCGTCGGTCTGCTTCTTCGGCGTCGTCTAGGCTAGCTCGAACATTGCCAGCACCACTGGGAGACAAAATATCAGGCAAGTCACCAACGGTAGAAATTGCGCTTGTGGATGAATGGATATCAGCTTGGTCATGATCATCACTTAATAGCAACCTTTCTCCACCTGATCCATCGTTTCGTGACAGTGAGGAAACAATGACATCACCGCTGGCTTCTAAGTCATTCTCATCTCCCGCTTCAAGACTGTGGCTGGTCCCTGTTCCCGTTAGAGCAAAGTCACTGTCCAGTGTGTGGCATGTAGAATGATAGGCCATACCTGTGCTTGTTTTGGATGCTGACATTATGGAGAATGGATCGGTGCGAGACGATGCAGAACTTGCAAGGCCTTGGGGTATGGTCCCAGATAATCCTAATTCGGTACCGACGCTATTCGAATGAGATTGAGAGTGTGACATTTGATTGGTTCGCGATAGTTCTACGCTGCCCGAAGAGCTAACTTGCCGTTGTAAGCTGCCTTTTGGAGGTTTCCCTTCAACTTTAACCTCCAACTGCTCAGTAGAATAAGTAGCTGATGATAACCCAGTAACAATTATGTCATCGTTTTTCATTTCTTCCGTAGTATTGTCTATTGCGACGCCACTTTCAAAGGCGATGTTTTCTTCTTTGTCATGATTTTCAGATGAATGATTTGCGGTTTGTTTAACAGGTATTTTATCGGGGTCATTGTGACTGTTTGCTGTGTTACCAGGACCACAGACTGGGGACGACCCGGGACGCATGTATAACATATCCTGGGCCATATGATGCATCTCGCTTGCTTGAATATCCAGATCTGCATTTATCACTGGGTGGATGTCTTGATCATCCGCAAATGTGTCGTCTCGGTGTGTTCCTTCACTTTGTGCGCTGTAGGTACCCACACCACTCTCGCAATCATCGTGCGAAAGCATACTGCCACGCTTTCCAGGCTCTCTTTCGTCTAACGGTACCCTTACCAGCGAGAGCTGGGGTGGTAGTCCAGTAGCGTGTGTTAATGAGTGGGCTGGGGAAGTTTCAAGTAGCTGAGTATGGATGCTCAGAGCTTCTTGTGTTAGTTCGGCAGAGGCGGCCGACCTGTCCTGGGCAGCTTCATTCGGTTGATCTGTAGATGCACAGGCAGCGTTGAAAAGGCCAGTTTGTTCCCTTGTCAAATCCTTGTCGGCTTGATCGATGCTTCTACCCTTATCACTGTTTTCGCTGTTCAAAGATGACCCGCTTCGGGAGCGTTCAAATTGTTCTCTCTTGGATAATCGTTTTGCTGCAACAGGTTCATTAGACAGTGACTGGCTTGTCGATTCCAGTTGACTCGTGCTGGGTTCAGTTGAATGTGTTGAGGTATCGTCAGCAACGAGGACTTCTGGCAAGACTTTGCTTTCATTGGAGCGTCCGTGAGATTGTGAAGTACTGGCTTGCGATTCGTCTTTTTGCTTCGCGCCAGTTGACGACGATTTGTTTGAACTTTTGTTACCTTTGTATTTAGAATGTTTATTCTTTTTCCTCCCCATTTTTATATTTAAAAGCTACAGTTTTTATAGTGGCTGTTCGAAATTGTCACTGATGATTATTTTCCGATATGATTCGTGTATTTCCGTTGGTCATCCGAAACCTTACGATCCGCTGGGGCTGTGACCAGGACTTTGACACTGTAAAAGAAACAGCTACTAAATAAAATATAATTTTGGCTGGAGGCAAAATGCATTTTAGAAATATACTGTACATCAGATAGAGTTAAATACTGTTAAGTGTCACATGCAGTTAATAGGTTAGTCAAAGTGAAAATATAACCAAGTGTGAAAGGATAGAATGTTTGCTGATTTGTTGTGTCTTACTGACCTCTTATATTCAATTTTACACCAGGCCTGTCGATTTCTTTTCTTTTCCACTTACAGTATTTCACACAGTCATTCTACTTTCTATATTTGTTATTTAAGTGGCACGGCTACGTATGAGAAACAATGATATTTTTCCTAATTGGTACTTTTTGTCCGATCCATACGAGTGCTGGCAAGCATAAGTGGCCAAAGTTATATAGGTGGATATCAATTTAAGCGTCACTACTCGTGAAGAATGCATGCTCTAAACTGCATATAATTTCCATAATTAAAAAACTTGAACTACAGTTAAAGATATAAAAACTGCTTTCGATTGAATAAACAGCAGAGCCATGTTGCATGTAATTCTGTTGTATTTTTAGAATAAAAAACATGTTGAGACATGCTATGTCATTTACGCATACGAATCATTAACTCCTGGATATAATCAAAATATGCATGCCATTTGTGATCAGGAATAAATGAAGCATCAATTAAATTAAGCACATCATAAGATTGACAGTAAGAACTGAAGGAGAGAATTTATTGGAAATCAGGCAACCGATTGACTTCTTCGAAGAAATTCATTGGTCTTCAGGACTTGAACAGTGATAGACTAATTTATGTTCACATTTGTCAAAACAAATCACATTTCTTTTGAAGCTTACAGAAGGACAACTATTTTTTCAAAGAATTTTTTTTTCCATATCGTTCAGATGAAATTATCGAAGCTTGTGTGTATTTCTTTGCAACTATAGACTAGCCAATCACCAGCAATCCCAATTTGTGTAACATAGGCATAGTTAAACAACGTGTAGCTTGTAATAAGTTTTTTTTTTTTTTTTTTAAAGAAAACCTGTTTTCATAAATTTTTCAACGTACACAAAGCAATCTGGGAACAACGATACAGAGTGGAATTTGAGTCCCTATACGACTGCGTGGAATTCAAGACGCTCCAGATAAAAATGAAGACGCATTTCTTCTCCGCAAGATCAAGGGCCTCATACAAAACCGTACAATGAAAGACAAACCGGTCACATGCTATTTTTTTTGCTCACCTAATTTTTTTCTAGGCCCTCAGTAAATATTTTTGGACGCAAAATCCTACAGTTTTCTTTTGACGATAAAATAAAAGTTTGGGTGCAGTAGGTTTAACATACATACAAGCTTCTTTAAGAGCTAAGAAGATTATAGCCTTGATACGATTTATGCCTTCTGAAAGCTTTTGCATAAAAGATAATGGTCAATCAGCAGAAAATTAAGTTCGATCTCGAGGTTGAACACTCCTAAATCTTATCTCATATTACTGTACAAAATTTCAAAATTTATCACTATTTTTAAACGCCAAATTTATACCTTGCAGAGGAAACTTCTTTTTGCTCATAACAAATCGCACTAAAAAGGATTTCACTACTTTGGTCTAAATAATTTGTTGTAAAATGAAAATCGACCAGCCCGTTGGGTGTTTTTTTTTTTTATTTTAAAGTAATAAAAATTTAGCTGTAAGGCAGATAAACTACAGATAAATTGTCCGTATTTTTTTTTGCGCTCGCAGCCACGGTGCTTTCATTTTCACACAAGAAACACTTCCGACGTTTCAGAGTAGTAACTTATAAATTGATGATATCACTGTTATGCCAAATTGAGGTTTTATGAATAATTCGGCCATCTTTGGTTAAAAAAGGCAAAACAAGAATTTTGGCCAATGATGGGTCGCCGAAATTTGCAAAGATAAAGTTCGTTCCGTTCCGGGTCTAATTTTTCGAGAAAGATAAGAAAGATTGCCAGCCGGCCGCGTCAAATTAAAAAAAAAAAACAATGGTATAAAAACAAGACTATCTTACTTTCATAAAAAAAGGGGGGAGGGGGGGGGGGCTAGTTGTACAGGTTACATACCACCATGGGAAGGTCGTTTAATATTTTCCAGTACCCTAAGAGTGAATTCCAAGAAGGTAACAAAGAAAGGGAAAGAAAAGGAAACGAATGAATGAAAGCGCATCTGAATTTTTAAGTCAGATTTGCGAAATCCGAGAAAGTGTTTACATTTCTGAATTCATTTAAAATTAAATGGCACATATGATGCACTGTGCCATTTTAGTTGTAACCCGATGTTTTTAGGTGGAAGGTTAATAAATTAAAGTGTATATTTTCCTCAGTTTGTGGGTGAAAACAAAGTCTAAATGGTCCAGTTTCAAACTACTGCATAGGCGAGGTCATATGTGGGCTTAGGTAACCGGATCGGATGTTTAATGGATCATCTGTCGCCAAGTTAACTTCTGGGCACAAATGACATTTTTGAGAGAGAAACAGCCACTGTGAGCTTATGCAAACATTGTCTAAATCTACATAAATCTTTACATAAGATCTGGTCGATGTCTGCGACCAATATTAGTTAACAAATAAATGTTTCAAACAGTGCTTCCATTGCTTTTCCTGGTCAGAGTAAGAATTGTTCCTTAAAAAAACAGAAACACGTCCAAGGCTATACATGGCGAGAAAGGTGAAGCTGTGTCGAGTGGATGTTTGATCACAAAATCTATTTGCAATCGCCCTCGTTAAATGCTTGAATATTTATTCACGCTTCTTGTTGTGTGTGCTCTTAATCTGAGGAATTTTTACTGAACGCTGATTTTTGAATATACCAAGGTTATTTCCTGAAGAATTCGCCTGGGCGGGCGGGGTGGGGGGGGGGGGCACCCGCATAGAAATTGCTTAACATACGTGCCTACAACACTTCAAAATGCCTTCTTCCCCAAACGCGTGAAGTTCCAACATTGAAAAATACCCCCCTTTTCATCGACAGCCAAAACCCTTGTACATTTCACCACAAAACTTGGAATTCAAATTTAATAATAAAAACACAAGTTTTCAATAAATTATATAAATTATAAATTATATATTTCATATATATATGAATACATTGAGAAATTGTGTGCATGCAAATTTTTCGGTCCTCGTTTTTTTTTTTTTTTTTTTTTTTTGCTGGCCGCGGAGTGAAGTACCGAAAAGACCCCCACCCCACACCCTTTTATGGGACTCGCAGAGTACTGAATAAAAATTTCAGCTCCCCCCCCCCCCGGATCCTCTTTAAGAAGATAGAAATTCGTACACCGCTCGGATCGCACATTACCTCAAAATTATCTCGAGCTTTTTTTAACACGCATGGTAACGCATGTACTGCAAAGTGCCCTCCACCATTGCATGCCTGGACTATAACCTTAAATCTTGTTTTCACTATTTCTATGTTTAAGATTTCCAGTCCTTGTTAATATAATATATTGCACAGGTATTTGGATTTATTCTCGTGTTTTTCATTTTTTATATAAAATGTAATGAAAATTGCAGTGGTAACGTTAATATGTACATAAGGGCTGTGTTGATTTTCTATCGTTTGCATACATCCACATTGTAGAAGTGCATTTGAGTCACACTGTTAAGCAACGGCGCTTTTCATGAAATACCGCTTTCACATTTACTGTCGAAGTTTATATATCACTGCTTATTCAAATGTATCTAAAATTCAATTTTAAATATTTAAAATTGTCTTTTTACAGAAAAATTACATATCTTGATCATTTTTAGATATCAAGAATTATTTTCAAATAGGTCTAAAAATGCGATAGAAAAATTAGTTAATGATATCACGACATAAATTTCCGATATCTAGAATTGTTTAACCTTATTTCAAATTCGGCTACAAAAGTAAAACGGCATCGTTACTCTCGAAGGCCACTTAAATTAATGTTAACTATTCACGACATAAATTTAATGCATAACTTTGGATTAACTGTTACTAAATAATTAAATTTTAGCCCATATATTATTTTTTAAAAGTAAAATCTTACCTTGGAATCTTTTTAATAAGAACTATCTGATTAAGATTATTTTATTATCCTACTTTTGTCTGCTGAAAAAAATCTAACGGCTTGCAGTCTACAACGAGCGCTGACTTGTGTTTACATTATAAATTACATTACATAAATTATACCCAGATATTTTCATTCAATGCTACTCGCGTCACTACACCCATTTGTAGTGAATCTATAGAAGTAATTTATACTCTCCAAATATATTGACAAGCTTCGACTTGAGTTTATGAATGGTCAGCACTCGCCTTTGCATGGCTAACTCAATAGAAAAACACAAGAATTATTGACAACAATGCCGCTATCGAACGAGGCAATGCGTAAGAAGAGAATACTTTGTCCAGTAACTTAAGAACGAGATCGCAAAATTCCTTTTTTTCAATTGACGCTTATACTAGATAACAGCCAGAGAAGAACATTCTGACAGATATATCAAGCATTGATACTGAACCTATCCGTAGCTTTGCAATAACAGATTTGCTCGATTCCTATATTGGAGTGGTAGAAACCTATTATATGATCAACAGTTTTCCCATATCCTGCATTTAAAAGCCAGGTCAAATTAGTTAACATTATGTTTTTGTAGTCTATTCCTGACAACTGGTCAATTGATCAACTGATAATAACCACAAAAAATGGTAAAATTTATTTATCAACATTACTTTTTACTGTCACTACTTTAACAATCTTTCACATCTATTATACATTTAATATTTCTATATACACTGTCAATTAAACCTTTAACGCAAAGTGAAAAGTGAGCACTCTTCAGGAAAATGGTGCACTGCTAACATTTGTAGACCAATATACAAGGGGGCTGGGGAGGGATTAATAAAAGTACAGGAAAGCAGTAAATTTTTCAATCACACAGCGTTGTAACAGTTAATTTAACACAAGCACTTGATAGCGAATCGACTTGGCTGTCTTAAGCGATAAGAATTCGAGATAAGCATATGCAAAAAGCCATAACTATTACACCGCAAATGTGGGCTAATTTGAATATAAGAAGACAACGGCATACACTCAAAGGGCTAATCGCGGCCTCTCTTTGCTTGATTTGCCTTGTCTTGGTCTTTTTGGTTTATCTCTTTATCTTATATCAATCCTGGCAATTTTAATCATATATGATCGCACATGTATTTCCAAAAATCAAAATAAACGATCTCTATCGATAAATAAATGCAGCCTCGAAAGGAGAAGTACTAGTGAAACTTTGCTAAAGTGGTCCCTTTTCCAAAGGTTCACTATTTTTTCCTAACGCCGCCCCCCTCCCCCAGCACTCTTAACACGTCAGTGCATTTGATACGGGACACATTGCACCATTACTTATCTTTCCACGAAATATAATACGCACAGTCTGCGGTAAACAGGACGAACGAACGGACGAAGATACAACAATCGTTCATCTTTTGAGAGCTTGTAAACCAGGTGTATTTCTTCTCCTTGGCGTGCGTAATTAAAACGCCTCGTTCAGGAGACGTGATATATGCTTGTATGCTAATTAAGAACGTACTTACGATTCCTGGTCATTTATATAGTGATACATATCCAGATTTAATTTTGTGTGAGTTGAACTTAAAGATGTCCAAGACTGTAGGAATTAATATGTCATTCGTGGTATGTACTTTGTATTTCCTTAAAGTATGTTATCTTAAATGTGAAGCTAAAAGAATAAACATTTAAATAAAAATTACATTTTTGCTAATAGATTTTCTTTGTTTACTTAATCTATATAAGTAACTTTGTGGACTTAACTATTAAATGCATTGAGTCCGTTATCTGCACCCAGTGGTGTTAATTAAAAACAATATTGGAAAGAAACCCTATTTTATCGCTTTTTTTAGCGCGGCGCACTCGACCAATGTTACGCTAATTTTTTTTCTATTGATGTAGTGAATGGAAATGTATTGCTTATATAAACACGTTATTTTCAGCATGAATAGGGGCGGGCGTTTCTTCATTGTATTGCAAAAGATTCAAGCAAGGCCATATTGAAGTAACTCAATAGGTATAAATAACGATAACGCACGCTACCACTTGTATGTGCAAGAAGTTAGCTCATTGTATTATGAAAGGGAGAAAAATGCAAACGAATGAGCCAGTTCTCATAATTCAAAGTATTAGATTATTAGATAAATAACCTGGCTCCGCGGGTCATTTAATCTTTACTCTATTTATCGGCCATAGAAAAGAATGAGGCTGTGAAATGTGATATTTGCTGGAAGTATGCATATTGTATTTCAGCAATCAGCAAACACGGTCCATTTGCATATTCTTTCACGCAATTTGAGCAATATGCAATGTTCAAGCTTTAGTCAGTTATCCAGACAGAGCATAACGTCCGCAAAAAAGATTAAAACAAAGCATGTAATTTTTGTAAAACAGCAAATGGTGGATTATACGTTTCCTACAGCCATGGCTGTCCGGTATTCCGGCATTTAGGCGAGAGACATTTAGTCGAGCGACATTCAGAGGAGCAGCATTTAGTCGAAATTGGCATCTGCGACATTTAGTCGAAATCTAATAATTGTGGGTGGTGGAGTTCTTTTAATATTTATTGAAAAGTTGTTCACTTGTTTTTCCATAAAATTCTCAAGTACCCCTCACTGTGCCCTCGATTTCAAATCTGCATTTCAAAAATGTATCGCTCCATTAAGTATTAAATGATCAAATTGGGATGGTACTGGGCTTTCGTCCGGGGAGTGCTTCTGTCCGTTTACCCATCTCTGAAGTCAGGCCACCACTCGCTCACCTCGAAACGGCTCTGCACCGGTACTCCCCCACTTCCTAATAACCTCATCAGTCCGTATTAACAGGCTATTAAATTACCACTATCATTGAACTGCAGTTGCTTAAATCCCCTTAAGAAGTCATAGAGTATCCCAGACTATCAGTAAAAATCGGCTCGGATTTTCCGGAGCAAGATTCAGATTCAGTGCCTATAAAATGGATCGTTTTTAAGAAACAATGATGGAAATTTAAAAAATGAACCAAGGAAAATAAAAATTATTCTTATGTAAAAAGAGATGTTAAAAAGCGATCGATTAGATGGATATGCACAAAAAAGATTATTTCATCTTTTTCTATTTGACCAATTAATTAAAAAGATACCACCCACAATTTGACGAATCAATTAAAAACATATCACACACAACTATAAATTTCGACTAAATGTCGTAGATACCATTTTCGACTGAATATCGTTCGACTAAATGTCGCGCGGCTAAATGTCGCTCGGTTACATGTCATACATACTTATATGTTGGCCATATGTTTTACATCAATAGTGATATTTGACTATATGGTCACCACATGACCGCATGTTAGTAACATGGTAAACATATGTTGACTCTTTCCAGCAAAACATGTTGGCGAGGTGAAAGAATTACGCTTTATCATATGGATGGTTAACATATGTTTACCGTATGTTCGTAAGTTTAAAATTGTGGTGATCACCATCTGGTTGATAATTGATGTACATGTGGCCAACATACATTGCAAACATATGTCATCAATATGGTTACAGGTTTAAATATGTGTTGATTATCATATTTCAATTGCATAATGATGCCAAACTTATATTTAGTTTTAACAAAGTTTCATAATATGGTAATAACTTTGTCAACACATGTTTTGACAAATGGCAAGTATCACTTCAGTAAGTAATTAGAGCCCAGTAAGCATAATTTTTCGTCCCACGCATTAAACGAGTTGTTTTTAGGTGGGATTTACGTGGGAACGTGGAACGTTGGAATGGCCACATAGAAAACATGTGTAATATACGTGGACATTTCCGTATAAACTCTACATATAATATACATAGGCTTTCCCACGTATAAAATGCACGGGTAGATACACGCGTAAACTACATGGTTTTTCCCGCGTAATGCCCACCATGGGCATTCCCCTGTAAAATATACGTAGAATTTTCCACTTCAAAAATGCATGAGTAAGTAAACGCATATTATATGTATATTATGCTTTTGAATTTCTACGTAAAATTTCAACAAAAGTCACTTGTATATTTCACGTACAGTTTACGTAGGATTTCCCACATGGGCATTCCCATGTAAAATATACGAAAATTTCCAATAGTAAATGCATGGCAAAATATACGCATGGCAAAATATACGACCGGAAACAGCTGCCAATGAGCGATAATATATTTAAATTTTGCTAAATTCTGCATATTTTGGTGGAGGGCTGCCTATTTCTAAGTATAATAGAAAGTTAGACATGGAAATACCAATTTCACTAAAATTTTTATGCTTGAAATTCTTTTAAGGAGTACTTTATAACTGCACTATAGTTATAAAGGTTCATGTCTGTGTATTTGATGGAGTTACAGCGTATGCAAAGGGTGGGCCCTTAAAATCCCATGCTTAATATGCGTGGGAATTCCCACATAGGAAACGCATGGAAATATATGCACATAAAATGCATGGGTTCACATGCGCATAATACACATCGGAAAGAGTCTCAAACTCTCCTAAATCCTACGTAACTACATGGGAATTTCCCCAATAAAACACACATTATTTATGCGTGGGTACGTGGGAATACCCACATATATTATGCATAGTCCTCATGTGGGACTGCTATCTGGGAGAAGGGTATTTGAACACATGAGGGCACTTTCTACTACTCTGCGTCATACTTACATCCTAAAATTTTGTTTTTGTTACAGCAGCGGTCACTGCTGAAACAAAATTCGGGTTTAAAATCTAAATAACACAAGCCCGAGGACAACACTAAATACAATAAAATATCAATAATAAATCGGACACTGGTGGGACTGAACTAGTTTGCCCAGTATAGCGAGATGTTCGGTATATCTAGGGTATCTCATCCTTCAAACTTTAAGGCAATGTCATCACAAAGATTTTGCTATGCTAAGGAATTATGTTTTTTAAACTACAATAATTGAAAATCCTATGCGGATAAAAACATCCCATAAGAAAATCCACCCTTTTGCCAACTGCAGAGAAAAGCCCCACTCCCACATTTTTTGCCACAGCAGGAGAAAATCCCCCACATAAAAATGCAATTTAGAGATTTCCCCGCCCCGTAGAACATACCATATTTTAGCACATTTTCCGCATTAAAATGTCGTCTGTTGTTGGAATGATTCTGGTAAAGTTTACTTGTAACCTACTGTGGTTGCTGTTTTCTGACCTACTCTACAATGATCCCGGGCAGTGTCTTAATCCTTTGTTACCCCGCCTATAGTTATCATTGAATTACCTTTGCTAGAAACCGTTGCATAATATATTGAATAATTAGAGTACAAAATAATGCATTAGAACATTTAGTTCTATTGTACCATAATAATTCTATTTATTTTTGAATGAATATCATAAAATTATTCCAGAGCGTAAATTAGTGTCTAAAATTTTGGATTTTTACCTACTTTAGTGGCTCACGGGGTCCGATATTTCTTGGGCGAAAAGCCCTTTTGGACCGTTTATCTTCAGGATGGTAGTCTATCTTGCTCAGCGATATCGTCTCCCCACCACATGGTTAGCTCGCTGTTCTCCGCACCGCCAGTAATGTTTTCCGGATTGATTTTTTTGTTGGGATTTTATTTAAGTAAATTGTGTACCAGATTTTAAAAATACCGTGGGAGGAGGATATTCGAGAGGGAGGCAGTTATATTGTACTAAGCTAATCTGCTATACCGGTGATATTTCACCCCAAACAACTTCCCGCCATACGAGACTATGAACCCTGAATGGAAATTAATAACTACCTATCACCCCTCGACCTGAAATATATTAAGATATTTTTCTCTATTTTAGAAAAATGAAAATAGATCGGAATTACCAAGCGGCATCAAGAAAGATTATGAATATTATTTCATTAAATTTGATTTGTGTTTTTCTTCACTTAAGTAAGATTAAACTGATCACGTTTTTGAAGGAATGCATCAACAATTTTCGATTGTAAACATTTTCGCAGAATATATGTTTCTCCTTTTGCCCTGACGTTTCTTTGACAAAAAGCATTCAGTCTCTTGAACAGCATAGAAAAATTTAAAAGCACTTTTGATGAATTGAAAAAATATAATGCAAAAAGAACAAGAATAAACCGTTAACAGTTTGCAATCTCATCATATCTGTAATGTCATTCCTAATGTGGTCTCCATTTCCGCCTTGTTGGCTTTCAATGTGGATTAAACAGAGTGCACGCGTGAAACTCCGGTTTTTTGAGAAGATATTTCTTATGTGTGATAGGTGATGTGTAGTTTTATGTTGTGAAAAGCAATAGGGTTGTTTTACTTCAAGGGTTGAATGGTTGAGAACATCATAACACAACCCAGAGGCATGTGCATACAAATCATATGCTGTACATATCTTTTGAGGAAACTGAAATGGGACCAAAAACAATCGGAATTTCTGACGTTTCAGTTAGGGGCTCTTTGTCTCCAGTCGGCACTAGTTCGATTGGGGTTCATTTAGGAAAGTTTCAGTATTCAAGAACATCCTGTCATACAGTTCTATTATTGTGTTAATAGCATAGTTCTGGTCTATATTTAGGAATGTTTACAAACAATGGGGCTGTTCCTTGGAGAATTTGCAGAAATTCATGTTTTGGGTAAATATTTCAAGTAAGCGCTTATTCCGCCCCTGTCGTTACCCTGATGCCGCCTCTAGTATTTGCAACTCGGAATGTTACTCGTTTTAGGATGCTGGCAAAATGGAACTGTTTAGGCGAACAGTTCTGAAAAGTGCAATTTAGCATCCGCGGTACAACTACAAAAACGCTTGCAAGTCCAATTTTACGCCTTTTACAGTCTTTAATTTATTACACCGGGTCTTAGTCTGCACTACTTTTGTCCCTTAAAATCATTACACGATACTTATTAAGGATAGCACTAAAACATCGTAAAAAATAAAGTATGCAATCTAGTAATACCTACTATCTCTTATTATAAATTTTAGGACACAATATTGGAAAGTAATTGAAAACATGCTGTCGTTCTTTTTGTTTTGCGGATTTAGAAATATAGAGCAACCAGTCGTGTAAACAAAAGAACAAGGAAGGAGTCAGCAGTGGTTGCTATTTATCAGGATTTCTCGTGAACTAAAGATTTATTTTGAACATAAACATGAAACATATGTTTACCGCTGTCCTTCTTTTGTGTCTTGTTGGTTTAGCTACAGGAGGAACGACCGATTCGAACAATGACGACGGTAAGCAATCGTGGGTGCACAAGTAGTCCCATTCGAATAAAATGCGAAAGAATTCTGAATTTCGACTGCGGGGGAACCGGGTAAAAAATGAAAGAAATGATAGAAAAATAAACAAGAAATATTGCAAAACAGCGTATACTCCAGGGTTCGCGCTGGGTTCTCAGGAAATTGTGTCAAAAAGGAAAGTGTGACTCAGTTGGGTCCAGAAAACTGAGTCACAACAGGCTGCAACGACACCTCTATAAATTATGGCGCACAAGTTTTATGATCAGATAACAATTTTTTTTACTGAGAAAAATATATGTTTTCTTGAGATCAGGATATCGAATCCCTCATTATCGCCCACAACAACAGTGAATCCACAGTTGCAAAACCATGCTTTACTCTAGTTTGGAAGTTTCGCTGAGGTCGAAAATAATGCGCCAGTGTGCTTTTTAAGAAAAGGCCTGCCAGTTCGAGCCTCGGTGTCCTTGAAAGTGCGCCGAAAGATCTAGAGCCTCGAAAATTGAGATCAATGGCCATTTCTATTGCAGGAACTGTGACCCTTTCTGTCCTAGGAAGATAGAAAGGGTCCGCTGGGACTATAACACAAAAGTAATTGTTATGCCTGCTCTGAACACAATTATGCAATGGCTGTGCTATAATTTGACGGAAAAAAATCCGAAATTAAATACTGCGCTACAGAAAAAAATGAGATTCCAATTATGAATAATACTGGAATGATAAAACAGATTACGATTTCATTGACAAATAATTCGTTTTAAACGGGTCCACAGCTAATCTAGCTAATCTAACGAAAAAGTGGTGTGTATAATTTTGACACTGAGCCGAGCCGAAAAAAATATTATAATTAATTTAATTATTACAACTTGTTTTCTTGTTAAGGTGTGACCCGATGGGTTTTAAAAATGTGAGTCACAGTGACTCGGTGGGTTCCAAAAAAGTGAGTCATTTCGTAAAAAATGCCCAAAAAGTGGACAAAAACCCCGCCAACGCGAACCCTGTACTCGGAACATAAAAGAAATTGAAACTTGAAACTATTTGTTAAAACCTTTGATAAATTTTTAAAATAACTGGTCCCAGTGGACCCTTTCTGTCTTGGAAGGTCAGAAAGGGTCACAGTTCCTGTAAAAAAGGCCAATTTTCGAGGCTATAGATCTTTTGACGCACGTTCCAGGCCACCGAGGTTCGGAGTAACAGGCTTTTTCTTAAAAGGCACACTGAGAAGTATCCTGGCGCATTATTTTCGACCTAGGCCAGACTACCAAATTTGAGTACAGAGTGGTTTTGCAACTGCAGATTCATTGTTGTTGTGGGTGATAATGATGGATTCAGTATCTTGATCTAAAGAAAACAGCTATTTTTCTCATTACAAAATTGTTATTTGACCATAACAATTGTGCGCCATAATTTATAATTTGACCATTTGTGCGATGCACCCTTATTAAAATAACGTCATTGGCCCCAGTCATGCGCCGAGATTGGCAAAATCGAAATCAGTGACATGTTCTGTTATAGCAACTATGACTCTTGGTGGGAAGGAAGGAAGGTGAGTCATCTAGTACTATAAAATAGCATACAGGTTGTTAAAAACCCGATGGCTCTTTGGTGTAAGAGAAATTTGACATTTAGGCGAAATATCTCTATCACTTCTTTGATTTTTTACCCGGTTAGTTTGTATTCGAAATGCAGATCTTTTGCGCATTTTATTCGGGGCGCCCAAATGGTATTTGACTTGTTTTGGTACACTTGAAATTTGCATGTGAAAACTTTTGTAACTCAAAGGTTTCTTAGTGTCTACTTGACCGCATCCATGGATTACGAAATACACATCGTAATCGGTTAAATCACCAATGGGTCTGTTAGCTGCAGAAGATTACCATTATTTATGATAAGAAGTCATGGTGAACTGCGTGACGTCTAGTTTGTAAATAAACCTCAAATAACCAACACATCGTTGTTTTCACATTAAAAGAACACATTTTGAGTTTTGCCAGTCTCGATGTGCTGTTCAGTTTCACGTTTCTCTGCTTGCACATGCTATTCCAGCAGACACTTTCTGTACCCACAGGTCCCTATCCTGGAAGGAAGGCTTATCCTAATCAATGGGATATCCAAGGGGGTGGAGAGCGTTTGGAGATTACAACTCATCTTAAATTCAAAGAAAAATGTGGGCGGTTAAATGTCGTGTTTTCACACAAAAGTTTGGTAAACTTGCTACGTAGGCTCTCTTTTTTAGGCCCCAACCCTTCAGATTGGGGCCTGTAGGTTTGGGGTGTCCGTCTTGCCATCTGTCCGTCATCGCTGTATACCTTTTGAATTTAGGGGCGGTTGGGGCCTGTTCGTGTTTCACAAATACTTACTTGTTTTCTTTCTTTTTTTTTTGTGATTGAACTCTTTCCTGTATCCGCCACTGCTGATATTTCAAAATCAGTTTTTGACTAGTTCTGAACTGCCACTTGCCTATTACGCGATCTGTCATATGTTGCAGAATGTGCTGAGTATAGCGATAAATGTGAAAAATGCGTGAAACATTCTTCCTGTTTGTGGTGCTCGAGCAAAGCGGACCACAAAAGATGTATGCATTACCCCAAAGGCTCCGTGTTGCCGGATGCGGACACCTGTCCACTGAATGATGCCCGATGGGGCGTGTGTTGGGGTGAGTCTTCTGGTTGATGAGTGGCGTTATCTTGGAATATTGTAATATTTCTGTGTAGTATTTGAGAAGAATCTGAGTAACATACCTTTTGAGATATTTTTTCTGGAAGCGGGACTAAGCCATCATTGTCAGAGGCGTTTAGGTGAGCTATTTCAAAACTTAACTTTTTTGTGCTGCTGGTTTTAGTGATGTTGATAACGGTCGTTAAGAGTAGAACCTTATTTTTGAATTCTGCGGAGCAGTTTTAAATTATTAACCACCTAGCGTCATGCCACGAGAAAGTCTCTATGACAGTGCTTTGAACAGAAATTTCACAAAACACGTCATATATGGTTGATTCTGATCTTTGTGTCTAGTGAACTACAAGGCACTGTTGATATCAGTGGGTGTCATAGGCGGGATCATTGTGTTGTTGATCTCCTGCTGCTGCATTTACTGCTGCTGCTGCAGAAACAAGGCCAAGAATAAAAGGAAGTAAGTCGGCTTATATGCAAAGTATACTCGATATTGTTCATTTGCAACAGCTATGTGATTCGTTCGTTACGCTGATAACGGCAGTCGTTGTATGTTTTGAGGGTGTAATTTATTTATTCTTATGTTGGTTAAGCATGCATTTCTTTGCACGACGCGTGTGTTTAAAATGCTTTGTGATGACGCAGATGTGTATTTCTCTGTCCTCCTCGTTCAAGGTATGAGAGAGACATGGCTCGAATGGACAGAGAAGCGGAGGAACGGCGGGTCAAGAGCGAAGAAAGGTGGGAACTGTCTGCATTGTCGTGACATTTCTGAGAATAGTAACCAGACTGTAATATAATACTTACTGTTTCAATCATTCCCTGTTATTAATTACCATCTGTTATTGGTATGGAATAAATATTTTGATTAACAATGCAGCTGTTTGGCCCGTTGAGAAATATCAATTCTGCAAATCTTCTTCTTGAGTAAATATTACAAATGTTTACATTTCAGGCGAGCTGAGAGGCAGTCCAAGTATGACGAGATCAGGAAGAAATATGGTAAGACAGTCCTTTTTGGGATTATGACATAATTGTTTAAAGATACAATAGCTAGGAAGGCTAATTCGAAATTTGAGTAACTTCCGACAAAATGTGGGTAGCTCTACTTTCAAAGCTGGGCATTTGCCAAAGGATAGCTTTAGAAAATGAGACGTGTGGTCGTTTAACTTGCTGCCACTGCTGTAAATGAGTCTTTTGCCTTTGAGAATAATGAAATAGAATATTGAATATCTGTGTATTAATGTGAGCTCCGGATTCTTTAATTTCTGTCTGCAAAACTGTGCCCGTGACAGGAATAGAACATGAAGGTACAATGTTCTTGTGAATGTCGTCCGATATTTTTCCTTTTTCTTCAGAAGTATTTCTGTTTCTTTTTTAATTTGTGTTTTCTTTCTTGTATTTTTTAGTCTAATGTTTTTTTTTATCAAATCATTACTTGAGGCATATTTGATCTTTATGATGCACAGTCAAATACTACTGCCGATTTCTAAAAATCATTGAATATATAAAAATGAAAGAAAAAAAGAACACAAAGCATTAAAATAGCATCAGTAAGTATTGTCTGATTTCTGAAGTGGAGTCTCCTGCTATGTGTGGCCGAATGGCTGAGATAAACATTGGCAAGAACCACGGTGCCACTCCTTCAGTTGATTTTTCATGTTGCGTCCTCGAACTTTTCTTAATTTCTGGTAAAATATTGTATTTGTGTATTATTTCCTTGTCAATTTGCTGACAGGGTTTTTGTGTTGCCTTTTTACTTTATCTGTCTAGTAAATGTTGTGTGGATTTTACGCCGATACTTCCATTATTTTGAGCCCTTCTCAGCATGTCAAACAACTAGTTCTGATTGCTGGAAAAAGGAAATTAATGTCATAAATTCCATCTATTTATGTTTATTCCAGTGCAGAATATGTTTGTTTTATTTTCTGGAGAATTAACTCAGCTGTGCTACTTTAAGGGAAATATCCATAAAATATAACTGTGTATTTATTGAGGTGTTTTATACCAAAAAAAAAGATAAATTATGTGTGCATATATTACACCCAATATGCTGGTGGTTTAGAGCGAAAGATAAAACACGTTTAACTTGAAGCGAATCGGAATCATTTATTGAAAATTCGGTTCTTTTCAGGAATCACAAAAGATGACGGGTACAAGAGATTTGAAAACGAGTAAAAGCAGTGATGTCATCAGTCAAGGGGGCCAATCAAATTCACGGATACATTCAGGCACTTTCGTCTGTTTAGGAGTTTGTAATAGAAAAAAAATGCAACAGTATTTTGGTACTTTCTACAATAAATGCTCCTTGGAAATTTGGGCTGTACAACATTTCGGAAAAAGATGAATTATAAAAATGTCGTATAGTTTTGTACTTCTTCCATTATTCTTGGATTTATAGAGGATCGACTTCAAGGAAAGTAATGGAAACGTTAAAATTTTTGTTGATTTAAACTTTAAAGAGATCTGACTTACATCCTTAAAATAAGCAGTAATTTACCTCGGCACATTAAAAATTCCTGGGCGTTCGAGATTGACATTTCTATCAAAACGATGGCTACACCAATGTATCCGTGAGTGTGCTCCCAATAAATGGTTTTTGTAGAATTTTGAATACTCGCGAAAAAAATGAGTGCCTGGGTAAAGAAGCGTCTTTTTCACTATTTGCTTCGTTTCGTTAACTTTTGTATTGAAGGCATATGTGATTTTGAAGTGTGATACTTATATGTTAAATTCCATGGTGGTCTTGTCTGTGTAGTACGTATGTCATTCAGATAAACAGGTTCAGGTTTTGTAAAGTGCACTCAGAATATACTAAATTCTACGGAATATTTATTATGCTTTAAAGTGGAGGTTACATTGTAAGAGATGGGAGGAGGTTGGGGGTTTATAAGCAAGAAGTAGTCTATTGAAGATGACGGGGGTGGGGGGGGGGGGGGGAGCCCATGAAACTGAAATCTAATCGCTATATTTTATAACATGAAATCAGTAGTTTAAGCTTTTTTTTTTTTTTTTTTTTTTTTTTGCATTAACACCGCAATACAAAGGACAGCTAAATCTCTACAACTGATGGTTTGTCAGTTCGTAAATACACCATGAATTTATGACAGCTCGGAAGAAAAACGTCGGAACGAAATTTTTTGTTAACTATAAATATAGATGTCCTTTTCTCAAATTTTCCATGTATATATTCCAGGCTGAGTTCTATGTCTGTTAAATAAATGTCTGCTGATTGGTTTAAGAGCTGCTATGGTTTCAGGAAAGCTTTATGCACTTGCCAACGAAAGGTTCTGTTTTGTTGTCGATATTTTAGGATACGAAAATAAAGTGCCTTGGTAATATGTGGGAAACCAGAGTTGTAAAATAAATTCGCTGGTTTAATATCATGTGCGTCTAACTATTCGCAGATACCACAGATGTGAATATTTCCGTGTGGTAATACGAGAACTGTATTGTAGAGGATCTCGGCACTTTCTGTTTCATGTGCTGGAAATTAGAAATAAAATACATATTCAAGAGAGCAGAGATGAATCTTTTAAATATTGTGCAATAGGCTGAAAAATGTGGCTGAACTGGTGGTGACATTTAATGGTGCTGCAAAATTGTCATATTATGTATGATTTCCAGTTTTGCCCGACTGGCAAAAATTGGTGTGGCGGTAGGAAGTGATTTGTTCAGTGAGTAGCCGTACACACCGGAAGTTGTATCTCCAAAATGTCCATGCGTCCCTCACTTTGAACTGTGAAATCATAAATAGGTTCCGTGATGTCTTGTTGACACTTTCATTTTTTTTTATTGAGATTTTAATGACAGTATAAATTTTTTGGTCAGCAATTTAACAGTGTGGTCGGTTGTCGTTGTGATATCTTACAGCACCTACCAAACTACTTTTAGGATTCACATGGAATTTGAACTTCGGTTGTCCTGCAAATTTGTTGGTGCTTGCCTGTTAGTGTTGTTATGATATTGTGAAGTATAATTATTATATTATTGGCTTCACAAAACAGTGCGTGCTAATGGCAGTTGATCTAGCGACATTTCGGGGGGGGGGGGCGAGAATGTCTGCTGCAGGGAATTAATATGAACCACCATTCCTTTATTTGCCAAATAAAGCTTCTATATCACTCAGTGGAAGTAAAGGGTTCATAGCCCATAAGAAAAATGATTATTTCGTAGAAATGCGACTAGTAACCACAAATCACTTGCCGTTAAATCAATTGTATCGTTATAAGCAGCACATGTTAATGTGTTAGAATGACCTATATTTCTATTTGAGTTGACATTACATATACAGCTGATTTGTGACGTCATTTGTGTGGTGTGAAAATACTGGATTTAACAACGCTTTTCTTCATTCTAAAGAAATTGTCGCTATGTCTGTTGAGATATAAATTGCCTTATTCAGTGCCTTGCTGTACACTGTCAGGTTTTGCATTTGTTTATCATTTGTAATCTTCACAAAAAAAACAAGATATTCTCACTTAAATTATGTCTTTTATTTATTTATTTCTCATCACAGTTTATGTAATACCGGCAGCAATAAATAATTACATCGTTTTGTCAAACATCTTTCACTGATCAGGTCACATTTCTCAGGTAATTTTTTCTGGATTCCAACAATAATGTTCACCGCTATTTAAACAGTTCAACTTTTCAACATCACTTAAATCCAATTCAAAATCAAAAATCTCGATATTATTTTTGATGTGTTCGGAATTTGTCGATTTCGGTAAAACACCAATATTTTGCTGAACGGACCAGCGGAGTAAAACCTGCGCAGGCGACTTCCCGTGCTTTATTGCTATGCCTCCCACGACGTCATTTGTTAGCAACTGAAACAAAAAAAAAATTTTTTTCTCAAATGAAATCTGAACTACATGTCCTCTTGCAAACAGACTGCGTAACATATGCTGTAAAATGCGCATAAATTTCAAAATGGACACCAACAGTTGAGAGCTCTGCGTACTAAAAAGTCAAATTAACATTTAAAATTCAACGCAAAATTTAAGAATTTAGCGCGAACGCGGTGATTTCGGAATGTTCCAATGTATTCTTTTGAATAGATTATTCGTGTTCCATTCAAACGTCTCTGTCCAGGCGTATGTTACACTTGAAAGATGGGACCACAATTCAAGTAAATGGAACACAAAATCTGTTACTTTAAAACCAACCATATTCACACAAACGAACACAGATAGACAATATCTTTCGACTCTTCTTCCCATTATTTCGTCACGGCAAAACGCAGAAAAAGGTCATAGTTTATTGGCAAGAACTGTTAATGCACGACTGCTATACAAAAATTATATAGTGCTGCCTACTTTATTATTTGCTGTCGATGTTCCCAACGAAGAGTAAGCTTGAAAATGAATGCCATTCCCTCGGCAGTATTCCACCAAATCTTTCTGCACCAAACGAGGATGATGTTCGATCTACAAACCAAGAACGTTCGCATGTAGATATCCAATTTACAAGCCAAAAATCCATTGTGTTGTTTTCAAATTTATCTAGTTCAGCTGGACGTTATTATTATTACTGAGGCTATTTTGCACCTTCGTCTCTAATCTTTACCTTATAACTTAAGGCAACTAGAAAATTAAATTGCTGAACCAAGCGGTGAGTAATCGTTCAAGTAATCTAGTCAATTTCAGAGGACTTCACCTTCTCTCTCTATTAAAATTAACAATTTAATGCAAACTGTGTAATTCTTACGTTTGCACAACATTCGGATTTCGAATGCACACACTAAAAGCTGGCGGTACTCAAGTTTTTCCTCACGACTTACGGCTGCTAACTCTGTAGCCTTAGCTGACCCGTCATTACTCCCCACCCCCAGGCATGTACACAACTTCTGGTTCTGCCGTACCACACTTCATTTACAGTACACCTTCACTGCCGAGAATGTTAAAGCTGACACAGTAAGCTGGTGACGACTCACCTGCAAGACGGACGGTTTGATATCACAATGAGCTAATAACTCTTCCAAGTGTCGTTTCGTATAGTTGGACACGCCTATTGCCTTTAACTTTCCTGTAACAAACATTAACACACCATTACAAACTCATATATAATAATATATATATACATATATATATATACGTGTGTGTGTGTGTGTGTGTGTACGTTTGAAACTACAATCAGGCTATCTACTGTTAGTCTGGAAGAGACAGGCTATCTGAAGGTGACATAACACAATCAAAACCAACAGCAGACGGCCTGAAAAAACTTTTTTCTCGGGAGGAGAGACAGGGAGGGAACTAAGCTCACAACCTTCTTTTTGCAACTGCTCTAAGGCTTTCCAGCTCTCTTTCCTGAGCTGGCCATTTTTAGGGTCGGTTGGAAGCACTTTTTGCACACCAGGCCAGTGTATGAGATACAGGTCTATGTAACCAGTGTCCAAGTTCTTGAGTGAACGTAAACAAGCCTCCCGACATCTGTTCCAGCCCTGGTCTTTGGGAGCTGCAACCGATGAAATCGAACACAGAATATATTGATTTAACTGTGCATTTCTTGTTTGCTTGTCTATAGAATGTCACTTATTCCCATTTTTCTTTTAAAAACACCTCTCTATACACCAATCCTCAACATGCACGTACATCAATTCATAATCTGACTTGCTGCAGAATTTCAAACGAATAGGGGACAGATCGACTAAAAGAAGTTAAAGTAGGGTATTTGAAAATCTCACTTGCTCCTGAACATCACTTCATAAAAGTATCAAACAACCGAGGATTAATCAAGTGCATTACCTAGCTTACTCGTAATGAATACGTCTTTCCGTTCCAAGCCAAACTGTGGTAGCAGAAGTTTTAAAGCTTTACCGATGTCTTCCTCGTTCCTATATACACTGGCGGTGTCTAGTCAAGAAATTGAGAAAGAAAATGTTACTCTTGCAAACAGGTAGTGACATTTTGCAGTTGGTATATCTACCAGCTATATCTCGCACTGATGGTACTCAGGCGCACAATGTTACCACTGGTTAGAGGGTTAGATGTACAGTATTGTATTAGCCTGTTTCTGATCTATTACAAAAAGAAATTAAATATATAACTGAACATAGGAATCAAAACGCGACTATCTCAAAACAAATATTTTATAAAAGACAATATAAGCTACACAGAAAGGCACACAATTCGCACCTTTGCAATAAACTTACTTATTTAAGACCTCAAATTCTGCCCCTCTTTCTCATTGACAAATTTATAATAAGACTATTTCAAAATACTTGTTATTTGAAGAAAAATTTGACGACTGCTCAACAACAACTTATCATTGTCTTTATATTTTTCTATATAATTTCAGTGAATTACCTATGGACCGATATCCAACACTTAGCGCATGACGCAGAGTATTGTAAATCAGATCATATCCTCGTATCTTGTATGTACCCACTGCAAAAAGTTAAATTTTCAGTTATTCTAGTGAAACAATTACTAAATCAATATAAAACACATTCATCTAAACAGAAGTATGGCGTAGGTTTTCGGCGGTGATATTTTGGATGAAATGCGGGTAAGTCCAAGCATATCTCAATCTATTGGTTTTTTTTTTTGTCATATCCATTTGTCTGTCATTTACCAGGGAGGGTCACTAGTTTGAATGTCACTTGTTTTTCTTGCACAAATATGTAAAGTTATCCAAGTTGACTGAAGTAATTTGACTTGACCCAGATTATTAGCTTATAATAAGTCAATTCACACTTTCGGGTCTTTCCGGGACAGGTGATGTTTCGACTGCAAATTTTTTGGGGTAAATTATAAAGAAATGATAAGGGAAAAAAATCAAAGTTCTAATTTTCTTTCAACATGCACACTTACAAATTTATAAAGCCATCATATGATCTTTTAAAAACTATTTGACATGTTATTCAGTCCCTTCAATAGCCACTATGTGAATATCTTTCTGGTAAAATGAAATTTTGTTGATTTTTGCCACAAAATTTGTAGTCGAAACAACACCTCCACCGGAAATACCTGAAAGTGCGAATTGGCTCATAAAACCGCAATAAAATACTTCAATCCTATATTATTTATTTATTTATTTATTTATTCATTCATTCATTCTTTTTTTTTTCAAACAATAAAATGCACAACACAAATGCACATTTAGACCAAACTGAACATTATAATACTGAATACAATTTTTGATGTAATGCTTGAAAAAAAAAAAAAAGAAAGGCGTTGCTTGAAGTTAAATAACTTATACTAGAGCACGCCTGTACTAATGAAATACACTAGAAACATAGCAGCTATGGATACCTCAAATACTAATACAATGCTATGAAGAATGCTTTGACACTCTTTTTGAACGAATTAATACTGATACACGACCTTATGGTGTTAGGAAAACAATTCCAAGTTTTAACACCAACAGCTGATATACAATACGACTTCAATCTTGTTCTTATGAAATTGGTTTTAAATTTATCACCTTGCCTAGTGCTATATGAATTAACACAGTTGCCAATCTGGAAATAGCTTTGCAATCGTACTGGAATTTGACCATTGAATACTTTGTACATAATACATGCTGTTTTTAATTTTACAATTTCTTCGAATTTTAGGAGGTTACACTTAATAAACAACTCATTAGTATGATCATAAAAACCTGCATTATTGATAATTCTTACTGCACGTTTTTGTTTGGTGAATAATACTTGTAACTTATCGCCCATGAACTATCGGTTTCGTCCACTTACACCCAATAATTGGCATCTGTAATCCACCGCTAAGTGTAATCCTCATCTTTTATATGATATATGAACTTATTTATCACTTTCTGCTTGAATATTTTACATGAATATGCGATGTCTCAACGTCACATATTTTCGTTCGTCGAGGGGCTATTTATCCAGCAGTACACCACCAGTAAAACCAGAAAATGCTTTGGAAGCAAAAAAATGTTTTTACTACGGGCCTGTCCATTCGATCTGATGATCACAAGTGTTGTCAAATCAGTTGATAACATTGTTTCTAGAATATTTTGATGGGATTGCACTTTATGTGATAAGGCCAAAAAGAATAGGTCTTAATACTACTAACGTGTGGCACAGCGAAATTCGAAATACTACTTCCAATGTGGCTGTGCATATTATAGACTGATATAAAATTATTACAGAACAAAAAGTTTGAAAACATGACACAGTCTGAGGTGTGATGACTATGATATTTTTTGTGTTTGTTATATACTAAACTTTTACGCATATCTGTGTTTAAAATGGCCCCTGTCCGTGAAGAGGAATAGGCTTGCCGACAGAGTGGTACTATCTAGTATTACACCAACATATTTTACTGAATTTGTACATTATTACATGATTATTATATCTGACAGGGAATTCATTTACTGCAGTTAGATTTTTTAGCTGCCTAACTGCAATGGTCACACGACACTGCATTAGTTATGTAGTAAATTTTTACGCACATCTATGTTTAAAATGACCCTTGTCCGTGAATAGGAATAGGCTTGCCGACAGTGTGGTAATATCTAGTATTACACCAAAATATCTTACCGAATTTGTACATTATTATATGATCATCATATTTGACAGGGAATTCATTTACTACAGTTAGCTTTTTTAGTTGCAAACAGATAATTCGGTCTAAGACGTATATATAACGCTGATATTCGTTTGAATATGTAAAGTTCTAAGAGCATGAAAAATTTACTAGCTGGCCAGTTTACTGGCTTAAGAAATAAAGAGATCTTCATATTTTGCTATCTAGTTTAGATTTCGAATCTGTTTCTGGATGTCTGTTCCTTTCTTTTTTTAATAATTGCACTGGTAAGCTCTGTGATCTAACTGTTCGTTCCATTTACTAGCCTGTTTCGATACAAAAACATAAATGTGTTTTATCCTTAAGTTATTTCCATTTGTTTGCATGTACTGTGTATTCATGATTATTAAAAATACAAAAATTGAAAAATAGTTAAAACATTTTGACACAACAACAAAACATGGATAGGATCAAATGTATTACTTTTTAATTAATCCAATATCCATTGACAGTGCCATGTTTGAAGAATAAATGATAATAAAGATGAATATTTCATTAACCAGTTGTCCTAGCATACAACTTTTAGTAGCATTCTGAATGTAATTTCTGAATACAACTTCTTGCTTGTTGTATTACATCTATTACTTCTGCTAATGTGTTCCAGAAATGTGTTAGTAATAACATGTTGCTCAAGTTTGCTATCTGGATGACAATAACACAATATAACCGATCTGCTTTCGAGCCTCTGATCTTTTTGCTGCCTAGATTTTACTGAAGTTACATGAATTTGAAGAAACAGATCTTTAATTGATATATTGATTTGTTTTTGAATTTTATTTTGTTCGTTTTGTTTGTTTATGAATTTTATTCATATCTGTGTGTTCGTAGACTGTTAAAATGAAATGAATTTCATAATTAATAATTTTCTTACTTTAAATTCTTTTTTTATTCAGTTTCACACCACTCATATCGTACTTTAAGAAGTTTGAAACTGTCTAAGCCAGTTTTTAAATAGATGTATGCCCACTGCTGACTTAACCAAGCTAAATAAGTCGGTTTTAAGACGCTCTGCAAAGTAGCAAAGAAAATGCACATCAAAATTCACCGTAATATATTTCGGACTGGTTTAAAAATACCGATCAGAAACCTGAACTACTATTTCCTAATACACTCAAAGGTGGAATGATGGTTCAAAGCGATACTTTTGATCTGAGCGATATAACATTGTACAGCATCCGTTCTTTAGCTCCAAATTTCCTTTTTGTTACGCAATCTGTTTCATTTCTGCTGAAAATATTGCTAAAATTACAAAGCCAGAACTGTATTAGTTGTGTGGAAATTCTCCAGACACATAGAACAGCATACTAAGCGAATAGGAACCATACTTGATGATTTGCATATCTACATGTCATACAAACAAAATACTTGACATTTGCGCGAACAACCCTCACATAAAAGAATGTTGATACAGCTGAAGTTGATGAAATATCAAAGTAACGCTTCCATTATCAAGTAAAAGAATACTAACCACACGATAAACACATACAAGATTTAAAACTATGTGAATCGATTAGTGTAAAAATTCATCCCAATGAACAAATCAGACTTTGATAGTGGATTGCCTCTTAGTACTGACTTTAATCTTAAGATGGTGAATCCTTATTTTGAAAAATGATAGGATTAGAAAATAAATCCAAGACAACTGGTTCCAGAAAACGTGAAATAACTGACATTTGGTCCGATTTTTTAATGCAAATTGTTCAAAACACAATGAAAACGTTTATATGTGTGCATTTGTTTTTCTTATCATTTCTGTTCCCTTTGCTTAAGTTTCAATACGAATGGCAGAAATATTCAGTATATAATTTAATACTAAACATGAATGTTTTAGGTAAAAGCATTGAAAGAAAGGCTTACATTTTCACATTTTTAAGCTGTACATTGCGAAAAAAAGTGGAAGTTAAATTGAAATCAGTTGAAATTTCTTACTACTATTATCGCCTTTGTTTTAGGAATATTATGAATTTAGATATACTCTAAATTAAAGATTTGTAATTTTAGCCCATGGTGTCTAAAATAAGGAAGAAGGTTATTAATTTTTAAGTATAATGCAGATTGATGGCGCCTTTACAAAAAAGTGGTACAAAATAACTGCAGTAACAGCAAAAACAGGGACTTTTGCTTCAGTGAACATGTTCAATACAGCACAATGTAAGGGTTTGCAGCATTATGTCATTATGTGATCATCGGAGTTATATTGTTGTGATTGCGTTCCACAGCAAGCCTAACACACCTACTCTCTTCTGTGCTCTTTAAGATTTGAAAGTTTGTTGTTGTAAAGTTTTTCATCATGCATCGTCTTTAAGAAAATGCATATAATTTCGCTTATAAAAGGCATTCCAGCTTCTTTGTGAGATACTCACTATCTATTGCTTTCATACCCAAAACCAAAAATTATTTGCAAATTCTATCCAAGAAGATATAGAATAAAAACCATTGTCATCAGATATCGAAACGCTTCCACAATTCCACAATCCATAACCTTATTATACAAAGTATATGTCTGAGTACTTCTACCACTTTCACAGTCTTGTAGCAATTTCATCCATTGCTTCCATATTATTATACCTGTAGTTTGATTGCCTGTGATATGCATACCCGTATGTGTAAATGCTACCATTTTGCAGAACAGTGTCAGACAATCCGCCATTTGAGAATGTTGTGGGATAACTATTAGAGTAATAACTGCTATTGTGCCATCGGCATTTGTTGTTTTGTCTAATTGTGCCTTCAGTGCTATTTTGAACTCCACAAGAATTTTGCTTTTCTTCGGAAATTGTTTTTAAATCAGTAAAACCAACTGAGCTCCGATAACTTCTTGTACCTTTATCTATGTAACGTTTCTGAAAATAAGACAGATAATAATAATAATGATAATGATAATGATAATGATAATGATAATAATAATAATAATAATAATAATAATAATAATAATAATAATAATAATAATAATAATAATAATAATAATAATAATAATAATAATAATAATAATAATAATGCCCGGCTTTCATTGAAATAGCACATTCGATAATTTGTGTTTCCTTACTGAGTCATTCGTACAAATTTAACGCTTGTTGTAGAAAGCAAATGCAATATTTGTGTCACCGTAAATGACATGAAAATCAACGGCTTATGAAAAATTAATAAAAGCATTCTAACAAAACTCATAATAAAAGGCTTACACATCCAAACTTGAAATATCAACATTAATTACGATTTTTGCACGAGCAAATGCATAGTAATCTTACCTTATTTTTTCGACAGAATTTTTTTCTGAACACTGTTAAGTTAGCTCTCATAAATTTTCTTTGCTGACGGAGTGTATCCATATCCATTATTATTATAATAGCCACCAAAATCAAACAAAACACAATTCCAGTGGTTCCGATTCCGACGGCCCCTGGAGCTTCAGTGGGCTTTTCTTCCGTATGCAGTTCGGTTTCTTTACCTTGTGCAAATACAAAGGAATACAGCAACAGCTGAACGGAAAGTATACAAATTGTGTTGGAAATAGAATATTGTCACATAGATAAATGTCATTCTTGCTGGCAGTAAATTAATCTCAACAGTATCAACATCAGTTTGGTTTAATAAAAAATGCATTATATTGCCAATCTTATTATAAATTAAATGAAAAATCAACATTTTCAGAGTGATAAAAGTGAAAAGTCGAGTTTCTTTCTCCGTAGATAACATTAACCTCAAACAAACACATGAAATATATGTTGGAATTTTAAAGGACTTTTTACTTAATTTTTTGAACATTGTAACTGTGATATTTATCAAAAGGAAACTTTTTTTACTTGGACAGTCTATGAAGTTGCACGTGTGGTTTTGCAGCGCGGTGCCTGGACACATTAAGCCATCGTTAATTGGCAAGGGGTTATCGCATTCCCGCTGTCGTGTTTTCAACCCCTTCTCGCAGGATTTAGAGCAAGACGACCAGTCCGACCAACTTGACCATCCGCCATCACCTGGGTAGCACACCAAACTATGAAAGGTGCATTAGCCTAAAGGTTTTGCCATAAATATCTGGTGCAGTGAGTAAACTTTTAAAGAGAACTTTTCAAGGTTGCATCGTAGTATTTTGTGCTTATTCTCGAAAGTTGAACTGAAAGAGAGAAATAAGGAAATCATGTTAAAATATTGTTTCTTCTTATATGTTCACTCATTCACCTTACAAATTAATAAATGAATTCGTCCTGACAAACAGTTTATTTAAATGTGCTGACGAGTAATGAACTGCGACGTGGTATAATATTGGATTATAGTTTTATGTCAATTGCCCCACACTATCAAAAGCTATTTGCACCACTGTATATTGCTTGTTGTAGCCAAAATATACAAAAGATCGTTAACATACGAGGGCATTTTCTTTCAAAACAGTTTTCAGTCTCTTCGGTGAAGCTTGGGTTTTCACAAGAGGCACCACCGAACTGGGGAGGCGGGTCGGTGCACGATCGGTGGCGATGGCGTATTCCATATTCACAGGAGATAGAACATGCACTCCATCGACTCCACGTTGTCCACTGACCATCAACTACGACGGAATTATACCTAAGCTGTTTGTTTTAATACAGTTTAACGGTTTTGAAGAGTTGTTGGAAAAAAATAACTTGGTGAAATTTAACTAGACTGAAAATGCATTTTGTCCGTAAATAATCTAAACGAACCATTGAAAATTCAGAAAGAAAGTGTGTGTCAACCATCACCTGGACACTCCCGTTCAAGACACTGCCGAGAATCAGTGGCGTTGCCATGGCAATATTCGCCATCGTACTGCGGTGAGGGATTGTCACATAACCTGGTCCTGTTGGACCTGCCCCATCCACAGTTCTCTGAACATGCGCTCCATCCCGACCAGGCAGACCACACTAAAATACGCAAGTAATATTGGATGTTAAATTGCACGGATTCAGGAAGGTTGAATATATTTTTGAGGGGGTAGGTGTGGTAGCGTCGACATACTTCTTGCCCCGAAGTATATCATTTTCGCGTCTTTCATATATTTGGGATAGGTTGAGGTCTGTCAGGCCCAGTGTATGGAATTGTGTGGAACTGCACTTTTTACGAATTAATTAAGGGTGTGTTAACCATGGTTTTGCTCCCCCACAGACTGGATTCACGCTATCTAGGATGTACGTGCCTTTCTGTATAATAAATAATACAAGCGGAGGCAAAAACTATTCATTTTCAAGAGGCTCCCGTTAAATGGTGCAAATTTACTCGCCGTCAATAGGACTAGCCCTAGTTTACCTCCGTCAATGGGACAATCCACTTCAAAGCAGTCAGCTTTCTGTGTTGCGTTTCCTGGACACTGGCTGCCACCATATTGGGGTTCTGGTTCAGTACAGTAGCGTTCCCGATATTTTAGACCATCGTCGCATGTGGATGTACAAGATGACCAGCCAGACCAAGCCGTCCATGCTCCGTCCACTTGCATTGTATAAAAATCGAATGACGTAATTACAAGGCAGTCAACATTGCCAGGTGCATATATACATGTTTGATAAAATAAAGACTTTGAAATAGAACAGTGCAAATAAGCCCGATTCAATGTAACATTTTTTAAAAGGTAAAATACAGGAAGATATCACATTGATTTTAGATATTTGACAGGAAAAATCAATTTATCCCCCGAAGCTTTCGTGAAATAGCAGGATTTGCAGATGCGTTTTTTTCTTAAGAAAGAAGTCTATACCAGGGCAAGGATTTTCTTGGCATGTCTGAATATCGGTATTGTTGCCATGGCATTCCTCGCCCCCGTACTGAGGTGAAGGATGATCGCAGAACCGGAAGCGATGAGATTCTCCTCCCCCACAGCTAGCTGTGCACATACTCCAAAAACTCCAGTCTCCCCAGTTTCCTGCAACTTTGCACGCAAGCAACAATTTGCTTCACTTACAGCATTTAAAAAAAACACCGAGTAGTTGAGTCACTAAAGCGTTTCATTAGAGCATTCATAACAGCTTCAAACAGATTAAACACGTAACGTATGAATCTTACTCCATCAGTGTGGGGCTTGTGTGGTTCGTAGGGAGTTTGCAAAAAGGACTTATCGCAGAATTCCTCGTCATTCTTAAAAAGCGACTGGTTGGTGGTGATGGGAGGGCGGGTGGGGGGGGGGGGAGGAATGTCGAAACGACACAACTCCTGGATCTGCCAGTTTAAAATATTGCATATTCTGCCTTAGACCATGGACTACCAAACGATAAGATCGAGCGTGAGCCATGTGTATCCTTTAAGATTTTAAATTTAGCTATTTTAGAACTTATTCAGAGTGAACCTACACCAGAATCAGAGTTAACTTGTTGGATTACACTTATTTAGTTAAACCAAAGTTAACTTTTATGAAGTGATCACACAAAAGCTCATTGATTTATGCTGATATGGAAAATTATATTTACTAGGACATGGGTGCGTGTTGCACGTTGTTGAGGAATTGGCCTCGCCATCACATTCACGCCCTCCGTACTGCGGTGCGGGATCATTGCAGTCCCGGGACCTGGTCTGATTTCCTCCTCCGCACGATACGGAACAAGGTGTCCACGAACTCCACTCAGACCAATTGCCATCAACTGTTTTTTAAGCAATATATCGTTGTTGTCCAACAGCCAACCTCTATGGCGGTTCGGTCTGTTGTGTATAACACCTGTTTACTGCGCAGACCCACAAGGGATTCCGCAAAAATAGTGCTCATAGAAACAGGCACTTCTTTTTAAAATATTCATACACACTGATCTCCTCAAAGGTAAGCTGTTTTATAACATCGGTAATATTTATGTACAACATGCGTGTTTTAAAAGTCGAAGACCCGAAAATATTATGTTTCACATGAAAGCTGTTAAGTATTTTTGTTACAATAGAGAAAGGCGCTTTTATCACTTCAGTCACTTTAGTCGCTTTAGTCACATTAGTTCATGATACTCACTGGGACAGTGGTCGGTGTTACATTCTTTTTCTTCAGTATCATTTCCTGAGCAATTCAAGCCCCCGAACTGAGGCGTGGGGTCATCACAGTGACGCGATCTCATTTCCATACCACCCCCACATGTAACGGAGCACGTGCTCCATTCTGACCAATCAGACCACGAGCCGTTCACTGCCCAACAAAATAACAACACCAAAATATGATTAAGAAAACAACAAAACCATCACAAACTATTGGCCGAACTTAATTCAGATCGAATTGTTAACACCAACGTCTTTATATAGAATAAGCCTTATGTATTACATATTAAGTGTACCGGGACATGGACCAATGAAGCATTCGCGTTCATGGATTGGTTCAGCGGGGCAGTCTTCTCCACTGTACTGTGGAGCGGGGTCATCACAGTCCCTAATGCGTGACTGAACTCCGAAGTCACATGTCGTTGAACAGTCGGTCCAGTTTGACCAGTCTGACCATTGGCCATCTACTGTGGAAAGAAAGTTTGTTCAGCTCAGTATAATATTCTTTTATATATAATACTACTTTACTGTGTGAAACAATAGTTTAATTTTTAATGCAAAATCTTCTTATATTAAGAGAGAATAAAATGATTTGAATAAAATACAAAGGGTTGCTACAGTCGAGAGCTTTAATCCACTTGGTTTCCAAATATTAATAACTTATTATCAAAATTAAGTACTCTCAAATTATTTTTTCCTTGAGAGCACATGGTCGTCTAATTAAACTATCAGGGCACTCTTCTCCCCAGAAGCCTAAAAAATGAGTTGCAAACTAGAAACCAAGAAACAACCCTATGAAAAATATTTTAAAGACCTTTATTTAAAAAACAAATCAGTTGGTTTAATTTTATGTTTAATTTACTTGGGCAGGGTGGAACTGTACATTCTTCGTATTCAACAGCTGAACCGTTGCAATACAAATTGTAGAGGGGTTGCGATTGGTTGCACTCGCGCATGCGCACTCGTTGACTGATGTTACAGCTGGCATCACACGCAGACCATGAAATCCATGTTAACCAACTTGGCGATTCTACGAACCAAACCAACAAAACTAAGCACTACTGTTATATTTCTAGTTTTTTTATGTCGAATCTCCACTTATCCTACACTTTTACACGAGGGGCCCCGGAAATAGGAGCATAAGTTGGACTGAAATGAATGGATCCTATTTCCGTGGTTGCACTCTTTGTGGAGTTCTTCAGAATGGAAGTTGGTGGAGTAGCCACTTTGCGTCATATGTGTAACCATATATGTCCAAAATGCGAAGACAAGGGGGGTATTTATTGCCGCCATATGCTGTCCGTGCGCAGTGAAAATTTCGTAAAAGAGAGGGGGGTTTTAAGTCACTACTCAGTGTTTCCCTTAAAAAAAGGCAAAGATGGGGTTCTTTCACTTCTGCACTCCACGTTTGGTTAATAAAAAAGCAGGTATCATTTTAAACTTAGCGATCTGTATTAAGGGGATATTTTAGAAATCGCTGACACGCATAGTGACCCATCGATACGACCCCCTGGGCGTATTCTGTTCTGTAAGGATGTCCTTGAACTATACATAATTTGAAGGGAATTTAAGGGATCGTAGGGATAGAGCGGAATACGACTCAAGCATTGCGGGTAAATGTTCACCGGGTCTCCACTGTATGGTTTGTTTGTTTGTGAGAACTGTGCCTCGGGAGAGAAATGGAAAATAACAAACGAATTAGGAACCCTGGCTAAACGCGATATGGCTAATTTTTTTAGATTTCTTTTCGCATCAAGGTTTACATTTCATCTAGCGTAAGCAATGTTAAAAGCATTTTGCTTTTGCGACCACCGAAAATGGGGCAGAGATTGTGGGTTTAATCTAACGTCAACAGCAGAGAGATCGACCAGGCCATAAAACAGTTGATTTTTTAAAGAACGATTTAGAAGTAAAGATAACCTTTTTGCGATGTCACTAAATGTTTTTAAAAATTCAAAAGATTGTGGGAATTTGAATACGAAATCTGTAGTTCTCACACGTTCCTGATGGGTGATTTCCATGAAGAGGTCAACGCTCGCCCAGCGACCCCACAAAACGACGAGCTTTGTCCCAGTAAATGTGGCGTTGTACCGCGGTTGGATAGACGTAGCACGAGACATCTGGTCAACGTCGGGCTGTGGTTTATGGAAGTCAATACAACGTTTACTTTCCGACGTTGTGCGAAGGTTATAAATAGAAGTTGGAATAAATGTCCTTGAATAGACGTTGGGAAAGCAACTTTGTATAGACGTCGGGTAAGCGACGTTATATAGTTGTCAGGATAGTGACAATCATAGTGTGGCTACACTACGTCACAGTAGCCCCACCCTTGGGTAATCCGGTCACGCAATATGCGTATAAAGTCGATTTTCACTTTTTTCCAAATCAGATATGAAAAAAACTTGCGCGCTCTTAAAATTCATAATTTACATCGTCTCGTCATTTTGGTCTAATTTTTAAGTGACCTATCACGGCTGCCATTTCCGGTGAGCGATAATATAAGGAAATTGATTTTTGATTGTGAGCCCGATGTCTATACAACGTCGATTTTTCGGCGTCTATGCAGCGTTGAACGAAAGACGTTTATCAGACGTCAGCCAAAGTTGTGTTTTGGTGGCGACCAAAAGCAACGTATGAGCAAAGTCTAACCAGCGTCTATTGAACGTTGTGTCAAAGACTTTGGTTAGACATTGATATGTGATTGCAACCAATCACAACAAAAGTTCAACCACAGTTAATGTTGTGGTTGCGGATCGACCCCGCAACCTCAAATCGACGTTGGATCGACCTCAGAATGTTTACCGAGTTTAGGCATGTAAAGACGAAGCAGAGCATCCAAAGCAAATAAAACATTACATAAAGAAAATAAAACGTCTCCGTGGGATTCACACCATAAAAAGCCCGGCAGCGTTTTCTTCAGAAAAGGGGACAGTAAGTGATTTAAACGAATAGGTATAAAGCGTACAATCTGTACTTGGGTGTTTTAATTGCCAAGCTAACAAACTGGCAAGATCCCGGCACTTTTTGATGCCCCTAAACATCAAATCGCCTGTTAAGATATTGATAATTCATTCAAATAATGTGTACTATTTACACATGTAATTTCTTATTATCAATGCACCATCAAGTAGGCCATCGACCTTCCCTGTATTGTACAGGCTGAGAAGAAATTTCCAGGTAAATTGTTGCATGCAACACATTTCCCCGGGGCATTGCCATTTTCATAGAAGTGTCGGTCTGAAGTGATACACCAATAAATAGGGCAGTCAGTAACTTTATTGTCTTAGGACCCATTCAAAGACTGTTTAACTTCTTTTTCATGTCGCAAACGTGCGAAGTTTCCAGGCTGAC
This sequence comes from Protula sp. h YS-2021, assembly GCA_949752745.1. Lineage (NCBI taxonomy): Eukaryota > Metazoa > Annelida > Polychaeta > Sabellida > Serpulidae > Protula > Protula sp. h YS-2021. Next base: position 22,477,976 of record OX457031.1, on the reverse strand, counting down.
ACTCTGGATTTTGGCTTTTATTTCCAGCGTCCCTTCTTCTTAAACACAAAACTTGCGGTACTAAGTATTTGCCTGCAGTGCGAGGTTCATTTACAAGAACACATGCTACTTAGTCTTAAACCTGATCTGGATGTGCTGCAGGCAAATACTAAAAGAGAAGAGATTTCACATTTAGTGAGCAAAAAAAAAAAAAAAAAAAAAAAAAAAACATAAACAAAAACGAAAATGTGAAAAGGTGGCAAAAATGCCATCTTAATAGGCGATGATCTCAATTTCTCGCCATTTTAGAACTTAAAAGGCAAAAACATAAAAGGCAAAATGATCGATGTTTCAATGTTTGCGCTCACTAGAAAGAGTGCAAAGTTTAGAAAGGCGAAAATGAACTTTTTGTGTTGGAGTACTTACCATAATCAATAACCCAGCTTCCGTTTGATCCCCATCCTGTGGAGAAACCCACGTGGTTTACCTCGTGTGGCTCCGGATCAAACCAGTGCATAAACTCGTGCCGGTACGCTTCCGTTCCGTTTCCAACACGGATCGTCCCGTTCTTCCATCCCACCCAAAAATACCTTCCAAACAATACGGGAATTTGATGACATTGAAAGTCAAGGTTAGTGTTAAGGCCAGTACTTACGAATTTCATGCTAAAAGTTTAAACAACAATGCATAATTTTCTGACGTCTTAAACATATAAATTCAAATGAAAAGGCGATATGATTATGGCTTTATAGAATAAAAATGCTACACAGGGCGCAAATTGAAAAAAAAATCACTCACATGTATCGGTCCGCAGTTAAAGCAGAGTGGTAAAACTCAGTTTTCGGATTACATTGGTCACATTTACGTATCACAGATCTGCCATTACTCCACCCACCTGGATCCACAAAGTTTTAATAGACTTATAAAGGTTGGAGAATCGACTTTGAGGCTTGTGATGTTTGTTTCTTTTATATATATATATATATATATATATATATATATATATATATATATATATATATATATATATATATATATATATATATATATATATATATATATATATATATATATATATATATAATTTATATATATATATATATAATTATATATATACATTATATATATACATATGTTACAGGGAATCTGTGAAATTAGGGATTTCATGAAATCCCTAGTGGATTCGTGTAATAACTAAGTCTTGCTCAATCAATTTTGATGTTTTTATTGAGAATTTTCATGTTTGCAATGTCGTATTTTACCGAAATTAATAGTAGATTTGAAATTAATATACTCAAAGCACTCGATTGCCAAACTGTCATTCATGAGATACTTCAGTGCCTGAATTTAGCGATACTTTTTACCCTATGTAACTTATGCCACATTTCACACCAAATTCTGTTATTTTGGATGGTAATGTTTAAATTCCATTTCCTTTCGATATGAAAAGGCATACACAGTTTTGAAGAACCACTAAACAGCCTTCCTGGATGGATAATTTTTCAAAATAGTTCTATAATCAATATGAGCTTACTCATTACACGGATTCCCTAGGGATTTCATGAAATCCCTAATTACACAGATTCCCTGTACTGCAGTCAATGTTTTGTTTTACACAGAACTTTATGCAAAATACACTTGGACTCATGTTGACAACAATGTCTTTTTAATAATCAAAATATTGCATGCAATATAATTTATAGAATTTAATAATAATCTCTGCAAACTGATTTTTACTCTTTAACCGTCTACGCTCTGGTTATTTTCTTTCTAATTTCTCCTAATAAAACGCATTACCTAAGACTACTTCATAGGAATCGCTTCTCCAGTCGTTTAGGTTTGTTGACAGTGCCACGTGTGCGTCGTTAATAGCTCTAATGCCGAATGTAATCTCTGTAGCGTCACTCAAGAAATAGCCGCTGTCTTCTAAATAGCCGTACCGGAAGTCATTTGTCGTATTTATTACAATAATACCTAAAGACAATTTATAGATTAAAGTTCGATGAATAATATAATGTTTTATTTTTCTAGTTAAATTTTGCTATTTTGATACATAGGAAAAATTACTTAATTTGCTTTCATTTCAGTCTTTTAAATAAACAATGTTCGTTTATTACAGTTGAAAACAGCGATTGGTTTAGTTCATCTCACAACCAATATAATTAGCATATTGATTTATTTCGAATTAACATATAGAGTTATTAACTAGTTGGAAAATGTTGACCTTTATATCAACAGTTTATGTATGTGGTCAATAATATCTTCATGTTAACTCCACATAAGTCAACAGATGCTTTGTTACACGAGTTAACTGGGTTAATGATCACAAAATAACTAATATCGTTAGACTTTTGCGTTATGGTCAACACTGAAAAATTATTGCATTAGAAATTGACCAATCAGACTGCAGGATTTCCACAATCATGTAACAAACAAATATAATGTTACCTGTAACTTGGTTATAACAAACCACTGCAAAAGCTATCTGAAATAAAGAAAAAATCAAATAATTATTGCTGTTAAGTCAAATTCACATCATTGTAATGTTTTGTATAAAAACCTCCTAGCATTGCGGCCCTGAATCGACCAACTTTCTTGCCTCTTTCCCCATGTCCTCAGTCAAACTTCAACTCAACCAAGCACTAAAGTGCCGCAGCAACCTTTATTCATATCTATATTTTTTTGCAACAATAATACTTCTTAACGTAATAACGTAATTACACTTGATGATGTTACTTGTACAGTAGAGAAGTAGAAATATCGAGATTTAATTCTTAATATTGAGCAGATATTGACTTATTCTGAGTCAACATGAAGTAATGTTGACCAGTGAGAAAATATTGTTGTTTATGACAACTTTTTCGTTTGATAGATCAATACATTTATGCTAACTCATAATAAGTCAATAAGTCTTGTTTTGTAGCTTTTCTAGCGTTTTCGTTACACATAACTGAAATCTGTGGACGTTTGTTTTTCGGTCAACACTTAAAAACTGGTGACTTAGGAATCGACCAACAAAAGTAATGTACTTATTTTAACTGCCCTTTTCAGCATTTCTTGCACCTCTAATTAGATTATAATTAGATTGAAAGTGGCGGCAACAGACTCAAGATCAAAACCCAAGTCTTCCACTGGTTTGTTTTACCGATATATATGTTCGCTTGTATTTTTTGCACTCTGTTTTCTCTGGTCGTCTAGCTTCTCCTGCTCCACATGAAAACCGCATTTTTTTTTTTTTTTTGGTATTTAACCAACAATGCATCTAAAAAGTGTTTTCTATGGTGCAATTGTGAACATCGGAAATACCCTCTCATGTAGTTCCTCTGTAGAACTACAGGTAAGCTAACAGTTTGATATTTATGAACAAGGATGAAAAGCCCTGTTACAATAAAGGGCTAATGCATGCTTTATAAAAAGGATTGAGCGCCTTTGGGTATATGCTTAATCGTTAGAAATATTACACAACATGGAAAAAATCTTTACATTTAACATATTTCAGATAAATATTTGAGGGAAGAAAATAAGCGAAAATGGATGAATGAATGTAAGAATTTCTACGCTGCTGGAATAAATATTTAGGTTTATATATCCAATTCATCAGCAGATTTTTTTTAAACAATGCGCCCTTTTTCGAAATGTGCCAGTAAACATTGCGGTGGATAGACGTCTGACCGAATGTCAGATCAACGTCGGGTTTGGGTTATTTATACGTCTATATGTCGACGTTGTATAGACGTCCGGAATAGACATTGTGTAGACGTTGGGATTAATATTAATCTAGAATCGCTGTTAAGACAGCGACAATCACAGTGTGATCACCCTTCCATTACGTACCCCCACCCTTTGCTCACCCGGTAACACAGGCTACGCGTGAAATTAATTTCCATGAATATTTTTCAAAAGAAGGTGGGAAAAACGTTAAATGTATCAAAATTCATATATTTAACGTCCTCGTTTTGGTCTCTTTTCGAAGTGACTTGGCATGGACACAATTTCCAGTAGGCGATAACACAAGGGAGTTGTTTTATACAACGTCGATTTCCGACGTCTGTTCAACGTTGCAGCAACGACTTTGATTAGACGTCGGAGAAAGTTTTGGTTGCGACCAAAAGCAACGTCTAAACTGCGCTACTTGTCCAGCAACCCTCTAACGTTGTGTCAAAGACGCTGGTAAGACGTTGATCTGTGGTTGCGACTAATTACAACCAAAGTACAACCAGAATTAATCTTGTGGTTTGGTAGGGTCGACGTTGCAACCTCAGATCGACGTTAGATAAGCGTTGGAATGGTTAGTGGGGTTGGCCGGTTGCTCTTTATATTTATTGTTGTAGCTATGTATCCAACTATGAACCCCCCCTTATGTTTTCACAAATGAAGCGTACTTCAAAAATTGTTATATTTAATGTTATATTAATCTTCTTACGAGATCATCATCCTAAATTCTATCAAAAGGAAGTCTGGATCAGATTTGATCTGGAAAAGTCCAGCTCTAGAATTTGCAAATCGGGCTTTGATATTTTATGGAAAAGTTACGGTTCACATTGTAGGCTTTAGTTTAAGACGAGATAAGTAAGTTAGAGGTTGCCTCATCCCCAAAAACCGTAATTATCCCCATTCCATACAAGCATTACTGCTGGTGGGAAAAACGTCAGTTCCCTCCCCTCACCCTCAGCTAATATTAGCTGGAATTGGAGATTTACTTTTGAAAATACGTCAACAATGCAATGGGACTTTTAAGATCTGGACCACATTTCATGCCCTCATTGACAGTCTGAACCACACTGAGCGAAATTCATGCTTCCGCAAAAAACCCGGTCCAACCTTTAGTTGAAAGGGAATTTGTCTGCTCTCTTTAATTAATTTCTTTGTAATTTCTTTGTAATGAGTAAGGATTGATAATTAGACTTGTCGCCCATTCAGACAATATATAATGTTAAAGTTGCATGTGCTGACTTAATAAAACATCAAGATCATTTATAATAGAAAGGCACTCCAATAATTACAAAAAAAGACATGACACGGTTGAGAAATGGACATAAAACAAAATTACAGCTCGCAAAAGTACATTTATGTCAATGAGTGTTGAATAGTTAATTGTTACTATTCCATAGAAGTTGACAGCGAACAAAAAAAATGAAGGTTATCAACACAACCCGAACACTCGCGTAACGTCGGGCCGACGTCGGAACGGTATAAACCAGGTCGGAAAACGTCAGCATCGGCTTCAATGCATCGGTAATGCATCGGTTATAGGTTGGCAATAGTCGAATTTCCATTTTTTTCTCATTCGTCGGAAGTTCATCGGTTACCCACGTTGGCCCGATGATTATTTTCCTCAGTTTAATAGATGTTGGCAAATATTCATCGGGCCGACATCTTTTTCCGACGAACTTCCGACCAGTTGGGATTTTTTTTTGCTAAAAATACTATGCGTCGGGCCATAGTCAATCCTATGTGCAACCGATACATCGGCCGACGAAGTTGCCGATATTGCCGATCTAGTATAGATGTATTTTAGACGTTACGCGAGTGTTCGGGAAGTTCCAAGGTTTCTTTGCAGCAACATTTCCAGACATTTAGTTTTGGGCACTTAATATTATTCGGACACTGATTTAAATCCCGTTGTCACTTTTATTGCTTTTCGAAATAAGATAATGTGTCAAATTATAAACTGTATTTTAAGTGAAAACATTATAATTTCTAACGCCCATTATTGATATCAATGACAGCTTTAATCGAGATCACAAATGATTTCTTGATTTCTTAAAGTAATAATCATGAAAATAAGTTTTAGTGCAAATTGAATGTGTGGTATACGTATTGGATTAAGTCTTGATATCCCTGATTTTCACAGATGTGGTTAAAAACTGAATTTAATATATCAATAATTCATTAAGTTATACAAAATTAAATGTCTTATGTCAGCAATTAAATTCATTGTAATACTTTCATATCAACGAATATGTACGTCATATAACCATTCAGTTAATGATACCATGATGTCAGTGGTGAGTAAAAGTCCATATATAACAAAAACTTCATTCTTTTGGGATGTTAAATTTGAAATATTTACTTCAGTTAACGAAATTAAAAATTGTTCTTAATTTTATGATATTAGATCTTTTCAATGATATAATCAAAACAATTACAAAACAAAAACAACACAAAAATGGTTTCTCAATTCATTGAGTCTACACTAGCCCCTATCATTCACACCTGAGCTTTACATGAAATGCAGTTACCATTAGAAGTTAGCCAAAACCCTTTGAGTTGAAGAATGAGGTTCAAGCACTCAAGTTAGTGGGAGGCAAATATCGAAATGTTCCAGAAAAAGACAACATGCAAGCAGATAATTATGTTTTTTATGTTCTTGTGTCCCAGGGAATTTGATCGCCAATAAATGCTCTTTAGGGTCATTGTTCATTGGAAATTTTATCCTTTAAGGAAAACTCAACAGTTTATCTTTTATTATAATTATAATATTTTTATTCCAGGTGGGGAGGGTTCGGGCAAGAGGACACTCCGAGGGCAGACAATTTGGGCTTTGCATTTAAGCTGTTATCAAATGTACCAGTCTATTTCTGGTTTCACTTACAACAGAAGCATTACTTTTTCTGTGACCTAATAAACCGCAATAAACAACCCGCCAAAATTGTTGTATTGTTTCTAGAATCACAGTTTTAATGACTTATTTAGATCTGACAATGCAGAAAGCAAGCTTGTTTCAGGTACACATCCTTCTTCCTTGCCCCAGCTGATAGATTAGGTTTGTTTTGTCTCAGTTCGGTTGGCAAGTTTTACCCAAATATTTTAAATAAAGAATGTACTTTTTATGTTTCTTTTATTCGCAGGCCTCATCAGTCAACGAAAAGCCTTTCAAATGCAGAGGAGTCTTATGCCTATGTCATATAGGCTTAAGTCTGGCTTACCCATGGCAGCTAGACTTCAGCGCGCTTAACTGATCTAAGTTGGGTTTTAAGTCACAATATGAAACGGTCGGTAAAATCTTGGCGCCTGTGACTGAGACTAGCCGCAACCCCCACGCCAAACCCCCACATCACTCCGCCCCCCCCCCCACCCCTCCCGTTGGAGAAATTGCACAATGAGCAAAAATGTAGCTGCACAAGGTGATAGAAAAATTAGCCTTTTTTATATTCTCATAAAAAGAATGAACGTACCTGTAATAATGTGAGCATTTTATCCAGTTGTAGTCCTCTTTTAGTAAACTGTTCTCAAACACACGACGAAGAAGCACAGCTATTTTTACCAACGCTTATGTTACATCCGGTGCATGTTTTTATCTTCTTGTCTATTTTGAATTTTGTCATATTTTTCTTGTAAATTTTCAATGCATGAAATCTGAAGATAATTAAAGCTGTTTTTATTTCTTAAAAGCTGGGGGTGTTCCCATTACTATGTGGTTGGGGTCTCTTTGAAAGTATGGTATATTTTAACAGTTTTTGCATTCAAATTGTATAACACTGCTGTGAGGAATTTGTACATGCACATGACATCTGGCCAAACACAGCAGTGCCGGAATGATTGCAACAAGCAAACGAACATTCGCCCACACGCCAGTTATGTTTGATCAACTATGTGAACTCATAAGTTATTCTATTGGTATCTGTTTTTTTGGCACACCTTTTACCTTTTTCCCTCTCCAGCAATTCAATTTACACCTATCAATATCGTTATTCCATCTAGCATTTCCACTCATATGGATATTGTCCCGGAGGATAAAAAATAATTGCTTGGTAATTTAACTGCGTAAATTTACCGAGCTCTTCAATAAACACGATTGTGCTTTAATGTCCTGGCTCTTAATTTTTATTTAAAGCTAAATATAAAGCGATGTTTAGCAGCATTTGCAGAAGCTCCCGTTATCAGTCGACTGCTCTTAGTAAAAGACCACACGGGATTTTAGGCAGGAACAAATGCAGGGTTCATTAGTTGTTTCTTCCTTCACCAAATAACTTTTTCTAATACTCCAAGCGTGATGTTTTGTTTGTTGCAAGGGCATATTTTACAGGGCCCGGAAGTTTTTTTTAAATAAATCTATCGTTGTCTGTCATTATTATTATGATTATTTTTAATTTGATGGATAACTCATATGAGTGCCATTAACGTGGTTGAAAATTTATCCAGGTACTTAAGTACTCATATAAATACATAAATAAATCATTTTAATTACCGCGTAGCTCATCTCACGCGGTGTCGTCTTAAGCTGAGCAGAAACATTTTTCTCTTTATTAAATTAAGGTTAGCAGTACAAAGAAATTATTTATTTCTTCTCAAATGCGGATTTGGTGTGAATGCTCAACAATTTTCCAGTCGGTATGCTGCCTTGACAAGCTTAAGATCAGATCAGATCAGTTAGGTTCTTGCATATCCAATTTAAAAAAAATGTTCAAGATAATTATCTCTTCAGAAAAGCTAATTCTGGTATTGTTCTACATAGTTAAACTGATGTAGCTTCAACCATTTTTATCTTTCTATCTTCCGGTCTCGTTCGAAAATTGAAAAAAAAAAATTCCTGGGATAAGCGTCGAGTTTGCAAGATTTGTGTTAATCGGTTGCGAAAATCCATATTAAAAGTCGCTCCTACATATGATTTTATATGCCAAAGTATTGTAAACAAGGACATTCTTCTTTGATCTTTCCCGGGACTCTTAACTCAGAGTCATAATATGTCTCACACCGAATGCAAAAATATCACTCTTTCTTTGTTAAATTATTGAAATTAGCAACTAAATTATTGCCAAGGAAAAGGGCCTAACCGTAAGAAATAACATGTTTCCTCATTTTATTTTAATTTTAAAATAAATGTTGGCGGTATTTTCAGATTCGCATCCCACTGTTCAGCGTACGGAGTCCTTGTTTGCTCTAAGATATTCGGTTTTCTGGTTTACGACCATGCCCCTATAAGTGGTTCTTACTCAGTCCTTGGATGTGACTCTGTTGTCTCACCAAATATTTTATTGAATAATTTCGACTGATTTATGCTACCGAGAGATTACTGAAAATGCCCATATCATCATGGAAGAGAAAGCTATTCCAAGAGAAATAAAACTAACATCTCATTTTTATGGAGTCCAGAACCTTATCTGGTCAATTATTCAGATTCGGATTTTGATATCGTGTCAGCTTCTCATCGTAGCCACTAATTGTGTGAACTTCGCAACCTTTTTGACATAACGCCAAAACGTCGATTCTGCATAATACGTTTCACAAAAAAATGCTATTACACATTTTCATATTTGGGCTTTGTCTTTTGCTTCTGGAAAATTCCCCCAATTGTTTTTGGTTGCATTCTTCATTTACCCATATGGGAATGCGATGGTATGTTGGCTATGTACTTCCCTATATATTTTTCTCGACCCGGCTGCTGTTCTCGGTGCTTTTTAAATACGGGTATGAGAGATATATTTTGATATGATAACCCAGAGGAAGTTGAAGAAAAGCGGGTGATTTTTTTCGGCTGGAATTTGATAGAATAACCTTAGTCTTGGAATTTTCTGTGCTTAATCATTGGTGTGTCTTACCAGAAGTCTTCTTTCATGTCCCGGACGAGCGTCCACAAGTTACGTTTCTTGTATCCAATGGCGCTGCTGAAGCCATTTCCTTGATTTCAACATTTGGTTTCAGTACCGTCGTTTCGTTATTATTTCGGTCGTAGCAGCAGGTATCTTCGGCGTATGATTCTGCATGCCGATTTGTTGTTGAAAAAGTGAAAATACCCTTGATTGCAATTAGAGCTTCAATTTTATACAGTATTCCAAATTTTGAGTGACAAATTACATTTTTTTCTAAATTAAAAAAACAAAGACAAAAACATCCATCCTCTTAAAATTAAAAAAAAACAGCTATTAAGAAATTCTAAATTTCGACAACATGCCTCGAAGTTCACTTTGGAGAATTGTCTCACTTTCCACAAAATTCTTTCAAAGAACTACACTGAACTGATGGCTTCGCTTCTTGTACGAAATTATATAATCCACAGGAGGAACAGAATGACATTATCAGGTGGGAAATTACAGTAACTTATTAAAATGCCTCATGGGATTTCAGGCCAAGACTTCTGCCATTGGTATGAAACTGTGACGGGGGTGCGGATATAACTTTGACAGTATAGTGAGAGTAATTTGACGGAAAATCGTAAAAAAAACGTCTTTTTGTTACCCAAGTTCACCTCTTTAGGCAAAGCAAACGCGAGAGAAAATATTTTAAGGTAGTCAAACAAATATAAATAACATCTGGATTATGTTACATCTTTTGTGTAACAGATCATTAGCAATACAAAACAAAAGCATGCAAATCGTTGATATGTGATGCTATTTCCGATGGTCTAGTTTGCTTGCTATAAACAGCAACTCTTCAACAATATGCACCTTGTTAATTTGGGTAAAATGTATGGACCAAATTCACAACAAAGAAGCAGAATCTTTGGCAAACCAATAATTCGTCTTAATTACCACCCGACACTTTATTGGGACTTAATTTGTAGCTATGCTATTAATGCATTCCAAAAAGACTGCTACTATTTCGGGGTTTTTTTTAGGGGGGTGGTGGGGGTAGTTTGATAATGCGTTTCCTAACAAGACAAGACAACTTTTCAACAGGTTCGTTTTATGATTCTACCATTATAAAGAGTCCTACGAATAGACAAACACGGAAATTGAACCACTAGTGGTACTATTTCCTGGGTTTCAGTGCACTTGGTCTTAAAAGTAGTAGGGTGTGAGGCAACAGGCCGAACCAAATCAGATTGCTCCAGCTAAAAAAAAAAATTACATAAGAGCGATCGCTGCAAAATATTGCTAAATTAGAACAAAAATGTCCGTGGACATTTTGCCAAGCTGTAAAAGCGAATATATTGCAAAGGTAAAGTAGAAACCGGCCACTTTTGATAAAATTTAGAGTTAATAGAAGTCCTCATGGGCAAAAACCCTTTATCATTTTTCTCTTAAAGTTATCCGTTAATATTCTCATCCACTGAAGATCTACCATGGATCAGAGCTAGCAGGGATGAAGAAAGATGAAAGAGTGTGGTAGAAGGGTAAACAGTTTTTCAGCCACTCCTTCCCGGGGGTAGGGCACTTAGTATCATATGTGTTACCACGAATGTCCAAAAGCGCGGAGAAATGGAGGGTAACTTTGAGGCCAGATGCGGTACGTGCGGAGTGCCTATTTCGTTAGAAAAGGAGGGAAATTTTCCTTCAGTTCTCTTTCGGAACTGCTTCCCGCATTTTGGATAAAAAGGAGGCTATTTTTCAACTTTGCTCTCCGCGTCTAGCGGTCGTTTTAAAAGGTGATGGACACCCAGGGTAACCAACTGGTACGCAAGTGCCCCCCCCCCCGGTACGAAAGTGCCCCCGGACACTCTCACTCTACCCTGGGCACTCCCTTCGTGTCCACAACTTCTTAAACGGTCCCCAAGCGCGTGTCAGGTATGAAGAAATCACCTTTACTAACCGAACTCGGACATCCTTGTAAATTTCCCCTCTAAATGCAGAGTACGAAATTAATAAAAAAATTTATTTATCGAATTATACATTTGCGGGTTCAGGTGCAGTTAGAACGCACGTTAGTGTAAAAATAGAGCAAAAACTAGGGAGATTCTTACACTGAACAGTGTATAAGAACGATTTGTTTCCCCCACTTTTTACTGGATACGGAGTGTAGTTCTCAACAAATCCTGGAAAATGGGGACCATGAAAGAAAATCACCCTTCTCTCTTTTATTAGCCAAACTAACACTCCAACCGGACCGCTTCCAGTCCCAATTCTTCGCATGGTAACACGTGAGGTGCCATCTAGTACCATCTAGTCCCAGCTTTGAGAGTGCTACACCCGACCCCGCCCACCCCTGGGATTCTTATATGTCTGGGAACTGATTTCAAATGTGCTCATGTGTCCATGAAGTAATAGTTTGGCTTTAGAAAAAAAAAAAAAACGATGTCTTTGATTTAATTTGACTGTAAAGTTTTGAGCTGTGAATTGTTTGTCGTGGGACAGCCAAATAAGGATCCCATTTCTCCTCATCTGTTTTTGTCAGTGAGAACAAGAGGAGAAGCGACGTCACAAATATTTGCCGATTATTACAAATATTAGCCACCGAATTATGCAGTTAATAAGTGTCTCTTTGCGCAAGTTTTTGCACAGCACTGTTTATTATCGGAGATTGTCGGTCTAAGGCACTGTTTCCTGGTGTTCTTTTACGTTATAATTTAATAGAGGCAAGGAAATATCTTTGCATATGGATCTGTGTGGGTGAAAAAAGCATGGAAACGCCCCCGAGATAGGGGTTTTAACCCCGCATCCTGTTAGTTTCCATAGTCCAATCTCCAAAGAAGAAAAACATTTATAATGCATATTAGTCTATTGTACGAATCCGTGGGCTAGAAGTCGGACCTGGAAGCTGGGCGTTTTTAGAATTTACATATTGTTTTTCTTTTTAGCTTAAGCCTTTGAGAAACAGGAACACAGGTTGACAATCTGTCAAATCTGACTTTTTGCACAAGGAGTGTTCCCCGGGCCCACGTTTCATTCCATTGTTCCTATCTTTGTGGTGTACAGTGTAGATTCTAATAGTGACCAAAAATGTCACTAGCCAATCTGTCTCAACCAGACTCAGCTTGTATGGAATCAAATTCACTTAAAAATAATAAAATTGTCAAATAATTTTACAGTTTTGTATATAAATAACAAAAAGAGGGAAAAAATACACCTACCATATGACAAAATATTGAAAGGCTGCGATTTTCATAGCGCGAGTAACTCAGCAGGAAATTCGCTTCATCACAGAAAACAGATGAAACAATTTTAGAAGGTATCTGAGCAGCTCAGTGCTTGGGAGTTGAAAGCCCCCCCCCCCCCCCCCCCACCCGAGACATTTCAGCCAGTGTATAAAACGCCTATTCCCCACAGCCATCGATCAAACCAACATTTACCTGATTCTTTAAAATCTGCAAGTGAAAGAAGGGGTCGATCCGCAGGCTGCGGCCACCATTGTCATTTGCGGCATGATACGTAAGTGTGCCGATAGAAGCGCATCACACCCGAGCAAATTCGCGACACAACCGTGGTTTGTGCCGCCAGCTTGCCTCGAAACACATCCGGGGTCAATGCCAATTATGCCGTCACGTTTATGTATATGGTATACAACCATCTGAATGTTCCATGATGTGACAACATCAGCAAATTGTAGAACTTGCTAAATAACTTAAAGAAAATATGGAATTGAAAAAAAAGTCTTTAATGGACTTCTCGTCTATGTCATATTGGAGGGGTGAAGGTCGTAGAATACAAACGTTTTTGTCGATCTGGACTTTCACCAGCCTTGGCAACTGAAGCCACAAGAATCATGAACTTCACTACGTTCTTGTCCGTGGTTTGAAAACAATTAGAAATTTTAGTACCAGGTTCTCAGTGTTAGACAGTCCAATGTGTACGCTATCAAGACTGACTTTCAGAGATACGTAACAAGAGTTACTTAACTCTACATTTGATGTTTATTTCTCATCTTCTGCCAGATGTGCAGATCGAGTGGCGGATTTTCCGTAGGTGTAGGTGGAGTAATCGTCCAAAGCCTTTTATCTTTTGCTTCATTTTAGTCTCTCTCTCTCTCTCTCTCTCTCTCTCTCTCTCTCTCTCTCTCTCTCTCTCTCTCTCTCTCTCTCTCTCTCTCTCTCTCTCTCTCTAATTCACACCCGTACAACTGATATAACTGATGGGAATATACCACAGACGCAAATCCGCGGGCCTAAAAACAAGGAAGTGAGATGCGTCTTTCATCGATGCCCTTACTGTCGTTTTTTCTTGGTTCCCGGTCACCCCTGAAGCACGTTGCATAATTATTCGGCCTACACACTTCTACTTATTTTTAATTGCGAAATATTTAGTCCGCTGCAATAAAATGTCCGCCTCCACAATTCCTTGAGACATGTTTAAGCTTGTGTTTATTGTGATTCCAACGAAGTTCTGCATGGACAATGTCCCAGCTCACGAACAGTGATGTCAAGACTTAAAACATGTAATTATAAGGAGATTTTTTCAAGAGCAGAATAATTTTCTGGGTGCAGCAGGTTCTAATCACAAAATACTAAAGACAACAATGTTACATTTTCGTGACGGCTGAAAGGATATGTTTTTTTTTGTTGCTGAAAACACTACTGAATATCTTTCCAGCATTTGCATTCCCGCTGCACTATACTGCATTGTTGTGGCATGAAAGGGGCGCAATCACGAACGCCGTTTCAAGTTAACTAGAACCAATCGGAGACCCCTTCAACCCCTAACAAGCGCGATTTATGCATATTTCATAACATTCTATGCGTAACATCGATAAGCAACAAAAAGTGAAATAATTCCTTCTGCATTCTTCTACCATCGCTTCCGAGTTTCCTCAGTTCAATATTACTCACGATAAAGGCATATTTGACAAATCTTTGTAATATCATTCGCCCTTACAAAAGTCCAAGAACTTCATCTGAAGCTTGTTTCTATCATTCCGAGTCCTCTAAGGGTAACAATAAACAAATAAAAGAACACTCTAAATTCTTGTAATATCGCTCACCCTTAAAATATCAAAGATCTTCCTCTGGAGTCTATCAATGCCACTCCGAGTATTCTAAAGGCAATGATAATTACGACAAAATGTATTTGATGAAGCCCTCTGATAACGCTCACTATCACAATTATCCAAGCACGCCTACAAAAGTCTCCGACCACAGCTCCGAGTCTTTTATGTGCAACAAAAATTTCATATTTCTTGTAATACCACAAAATTGTCAAAGAACACTTGCGCTGGAGCCTGATGTTGGCACCCTTAGTCTTCCAAGTGGATTATTAATGTGCAACAATAATCACGAAAATGGCTTATTTCAAAATTCTTACACTACTGCTCATCCTGGAAAATGTGAAAAAAAAATCCCTTGAAGCCTACTACTTCCACTCCAGACTATTCCAAGTGAAATGTTTTTTGTTTGTTTGTTTGTTTGTTTTTTTTTTTTTTTGCTTTTTTTAAAGACATATTTAACAACTTCTTGTAATATCGCCCACCCTGAAATAATGTCAAAGAATTTCCATGGAATCTGCCTGTACTGCACCAACGCATCAAGTCTTCTAAGGACGGTAATACTACAGATCAAACACAGGGTTCAAAGGACTATATCTAAAGCTCTCTATCGCCACTTCAAGTATCGTAACAGCAATAACAGTCACGCGCGTAATTGTAATATCGCTCACCCTAAATCTTCCGAAGTCCGCAACTACCACTCCGAATCCTCAAAGGGTAGTAATAATGTAATAGTGTTAACCCTAAAAGCGAACTTATTGTGAACGCTACTACTGCCACTCCGAGTCAAGTCTTTCTGGTGCAAGGATATTCACGAGAATTGCTTGTTTCATAAATTCTTGTAATATCGCCCACGTTAAACTCATGGCCAAGAAGTTTCTCTGACGTATGCTACTGCCACTTCGCCTCTTCTATGTACAAAAGTAATCCACACAAAGGCATATCTGATAGAGAATGTAATATAGCTCAACTCCAAATTTTTGTCAAAGAACCTCTCTCTGTGTCTTCGTGCCTTCAAGGCATAACAATTATATAACAGTATCCTGTGACAGTGCATTTTAACATAGGGCAAATGCTTCCACATGAAACCCTTTCTTCCTTCTTGCAAGTACCCTCCCTCCCCTCCGGACCATACAATGAACATCTTTTTTAACTTAAACGTGTACTGAATTTGTAATTTTATTATTCTTTTTTAATTCAACAACAGATTGCATTGAATACTGTAACAGAAAAAAAGACACACTACAAAGGTAAACAGAACACTTCAGTGAAACAAAATAATGCTATTCTGCTACAAAGGATCAAAGCAGAGGATCAATTAATCACATTTTAATTCAAAGTTATAGAGATGTCAAAAAAAAAAAAAAAACTTGAATCGAGCACTTCATTATTCAACAGAAACATTTCCCACTTGTTACATTAGAAATCACAGTACTTAATACACAACAATATTTAAACGCACAGTGCGATATTTTAAAGAGCAGCACTGGAAACCGCGTTTAAGAGTGAATCAACTGCTAGGATTTTTTACGTACCTGGACTGTCCCATTTCACCTGCTTTTGCTGTAGGATTTAAAACGTTAACGACACGTAATGCATCAATGAGCGATAATGTAATGTGTTCAGGGCACTGTCAGTGCACTACACACATGACCATCCATCACACAAGCGACTCTGTCACTGACTGCACTTCATGTAATTCAGTAGAATACAACAACCGTGGCATAGACCATTTACACGTTAGCATGACCCATCAATCTCATCTTTGTTTTTACCTACTCAGATTCCATGGCGGGCGGGACAGAATTCCCGGAGTAACTGCCCACATGGGAGGACGACTGAGCATGAAGTTACTGTGGAAGCGGAAATGATCACAAGCATAACAGTACCTAATGCCCAAAAGAAAATATATATATAAAAATAAAAAAAAAACACAAATAAAAAAAAAGAATAAATCCAAAACAGAGCCAGTGTTTGCAGAACCTCGTCTGCCTGGTATAATCTGCTGTTACAGTCAAGTGTTACTATAAAACCGATCAGTATCATCTCGACGGTGCTTACTTCAAAAGCCTCGGCTTTCCCTAACCCCAAGACAACTTAAGGCGACTTACAGCCTTGTAAACAAATTATTTATGCACTTTTTTAGTCCTTGTTTTACCTGTGTACTCTCAAAAAGGCCACTTTCAACACTCTTATACATCAGGCTACTATGGTTTCTCCCCATTTCTTTCTGTGTTGCACATTTATTTAAAAACATACAATGTCTTAATTATAACATGATAAGCATTAATTGCTGTACGATGATTGGACCAGGCAAAAAATTGCAATCATTACGGTATATCACAAATAAAATTATTTTCCAATAAACATAATTGATCTCATGTTAGATGACATTATTTTCGTCTCTTATTTTCCTCCAATTACGAAATTGTCCTTCTCCTTGCGCAAGAATCCCATGACCGTGATGGGCTCAGTCTGACCGGTGTGCTCCTTCACTGCACTCTCCCTGTATAACAGAATAAAGAAGCGTGAATAAATACATAGTTTATGCTACTTCTATTCTATGATCCCTTCTGAGAAAAGCTTGTACTTCTCTTTTCTTTTAAATATTGAAATACTACACAAGTTAATTAGGAGATCGTTTATGCAACAAAGGTAAAAAAACGGGAGGAGTGGGGGGGGGGGGGGTAATGAAAGAACACGCATACATATGAATGCGTTCTCTCAAAACTACTAAAATCGATATTTGAGCAGAACAGGCACGCAGTAACCGGAGCAAACCTTTTTGCTGTTAGACTGGCGGTTAAAACAATCACTGTGGAAACAATGATGTAAAATAGAAAGCCACGAGACAACAATTCGCAACGGTTGTTTTTAATGAGCATACTTGACGCGCATGAAGGGATTAATTTTCAGCTCCTCCCCAATCGTCGATGGCACCGTTGGCTCATTGTTTTTTCTTTTAGCCTGTAATAAGAATATCAAGCTTTCTGTTAAAAGTTAAACGTTGAATTGTAACATAAAATCAGAACACTAGCTGCACAAGACTAAAATGTCACAAGGCACCCATGTTTGCAGGCGGGGGGGGGGGGGGGGGGGAGAAGGGAGGGGGGAGGGAGACATTACACAATGTTCTCTTCATATCCAATTGCATAACACTGACCAAAAAAAAAAAGCCCACACGTTTCAACGATTCGCGAAAAAAATCATCCAACATTGCTAAAACTTTGATTTAAAAAAGCCGATTTAGTCCAATAATCAAACTGAAGTTTTGACTTCTTGCTGAGCTGCTGTGAAAAACCTAGCATTCCCCAAGAGGCCCAGAGCAATGTAATGTCTGCACCCGTGAGGGACTGGCCCTCATCGGCTGAGAACACGCACCTCCGCCCAGGCTATCTTGTCCTGTATATCCTTGTTTTGTGGCTCCACGTTCTGCGCAAACTTTAAGTTATTCACGCTGTACTCATGCCCGCAGTAGACTTTCTACAAATAAATAAACAATGACTACAAAATATTTCCTTTCCAGAGTGTATTGCGATTGAACATTAGACTCAGTGGCGTAGCTACCGTTTACGCACTTACGCACGTGCGTAACAGTTTTTGTGAGAAAACCCGTTTTATTCCCAATAAAATTTTCTATCTATGAAACAATTGCTACATTTTCAACTCACATTTTGTTTTCGCACAAAACGCTCATATTGTGTCTTTCCATCACACAGCAGAATTTCTATTTTTAGCTTTTGGGAAATTTTGCAAGACTGAAGTAAGCTGACACAGTATGAACTTTGATACTTTGTGGACTATTGATCTCTACTTTAGAGGTGACGTCAGTAAGACCATGGATACTCTGTAGTATACAGTATCTGTGTCGTCAGTTTGAAAACAAAGCAAGAGCAAAATGGCCAAACAATTGAGTTTAAATAAATTTTTTACAAAGAAAAATAGTGGAAGCAGTAATGATGCATTTGCACATAAAACAATACAAACTGACATCTCAGAGCTGCAAATGTGTTTGAAGTGTGAAAAAGCTAATTCGGGGAAACAATGTTATGAGAAGATTTTACCGAATCTTGGCGAGAGTACATCACACTTTAACCCGGATTTACCGACCTATGTGGATGCAGCGGAAATTGATATTGCAAAAGCAGCAGATAATGTTAAATATCAACTCATAATCGGAAAATGGGACTCAGCTAGGAGATACAATTTTCCACCCAGGTTTGTCAATTTTTAGCTACCACAAAAGCCAGATATTTTCCCAGCAGGCAAAACGAATTCGTCGGAGATTTGACCTAAACCCGACGTTGGATTTGGGTTTGACCAAAAATTACGTCTTTTGCCTGCCCGATTATTGCGTATAAATTTTAAATATTTTTTTACTAATAGACACAAGTATAAAAAAACACAACAAACAGACTAACGTATATTCAGCATAAATTACGACCATTTATAAGCATAATCAAGTTCAAGTAAAAAGAATTTATTGATAAATTCGCCTTTTTTAAAATTTGAAGTTGGAAAAGTTAGTTGGAATGACGACATTCAATACTTGTAAAATTGTCAAAAAATGATAAATCTGCCAAAACACTAATGTGTGGTGTGTTTGATTTGCTTCCAGACTTCTACATGGTAAAAACAGGAAGTTCAATCCACAACTATTAACCGATTTTTCGTGGTTGCGCTACAGCATTAAGAGTAACGTTGTATATTGTGGCTACTGCGCTGTATTTGGTTATAAATTTGAAGTAAAGGACTGGTCAAACATCACACGGCAGTGTAATCTTCACAATGATTCGACAAACCACAAAACCGCGTTGACACGAACCGATGAATTTGTACAGATAATGAAGCTCCAAAAGCCAAACATTCTTCAGCACATTGATTGTGCTGGAGCAAAATTATTCAAGCGCAATTTTTACATTTTGAAACAAGTTGCAGCGGTTCTAATTTTTTGTGGCAGGCAAAATATAGCCATCAGGTCCCATGATGACACCCAGAGCAATTTCATATCATTATTGTATTTGAAGGCAGAAAATGATGAAATACTTAAAGAACATTTAACCCATTCTAAATCGAATGCAAAGTACACTTCACCAGAAATTCAAAATGAAATTCTTACCATCATTGGTAAAGAAATTCAAAACAAAATCATTCATGAATGCAATAGCGCCGGATATTTTGGATTTATAGCCGATGAAGCTTCGGACAGTGCTAATTATGAACAGGTTTCTCTATGCCTTCGCTACGTAGGTAAGGGCGAGATTCTTGGCCAAGAACGTTATGTAATTAAAGAAGAATTTGTCACATTTGTTAAAGCAGACAATACAACTGGTGAGGCCTTAGCGCAGCTATTTATAGATACCCTTCAAGAACTAAATGTTCATATTCAACAAATGAGAGGTCAAGGATATGATGGTGCCTCAAACATGAGAGGACACAAAAAGGGGGTGCAGGCTCGAATCCGAGAAATTATACCCGACGCCCAATACACACACTGCAACGCGCATGTTCTTAACCTTTGTATAGTTCACAGTTGCTCACAACCCCTGATTCGTAACCTTCTCGATACCATTCAACAAATAAGTTTTGCATTTTCGTATTCTGCAAAGAAACAAAATCTTCTTGAAGAGAATTTAAAGGAAAATCCTGATCGCCACGATATGGAAAATAAACGCAAACTTAAAGAATTGTGCGAGACGCGTTGGGCGGCGAGAGCGGATGCATTGTCAACTTTCAAAGCAGCTTTTACTGTTGTCGCAGATGTTTTACAGCAATTGACGGATGGTGGAGATGCCAAGTGCAGAACCCACCTTGCCTCTATTTTAAAGTTTGACTTTATTGTCGGCCTTTTCGTAGTAGAACACGTGCTACAACTTACCTTAGCTTTGTCAAAATTGCTCCAAGCCAAGAATCTTGATTTGATTCAGGCAGCAAAAGAAGCCGAAAACGCCAAGCTGTCTCTTCAAGCCGAAAGAAATGATGAGGCAGTTTTTGAAACATTGTACGGAGAAGCGGCACAGCTAGCAGCAACATTTGACATCCAGCCCAGCAAGCCCAGGACAGCAGGACGCCAAACTCAGCGCGCCAATATTGAAGCAGAGGGACCGTTGCAGTATTGGCGAAGAGCTATGTATCTTCCTTTTGTTGATCATTTAATAGCAGAAATTTCTGACGGATTGGTGCAGGCAAGACCACGATTCTGTGCACAGTACTTAATTCCGCGAATGTTGCCAAACTTAAATGTAGACCTAAAGGACCAAATTTTCAACGAATACTCCACTGATCTCAATGTTACAGCGGAACAGTTTATGCGGGAGCTATCTATGTGGGAGCGAAAGTGGAATGTAACCCCGATAGTGAATCGTCCGCCTACTTTGCTAGAAGCTCTCGACACTGTTATTCCGGAAGTGTTCCCAAGCATATACAACATATTTCTCATACTGTTATCAATGCCTGTATCAACCGCGACGGCGGAAAGAAGTTTTAGTTCAATGCGGCGCATAAAAACGTATCTACGTTCTACAATGGGCGAAGAGAGGTTTGCAGCACTTGCTTTGCTGCACATTCACAGAGAGACTGAGATCGATCTGGATCTAGTGGTTCATACATTTGCCAGACAGAAAAACAGACGATTACACTTAATATAGACTAGTGAAGTTCTAGATCTCTATGATACATGCGAGTATTTTATCCGTTTGTGTCAAGTTTTAAAATTGACCTTTTTTGGGCACGAGGGGGGGGGGGGGAGGTGGAGTAAAATAGGGGGCAGGGAGAGGTCTGAAAAGTGCTAAGTGCGTAACAAAAAAAAAATCCTGGCTACGCGCCTGTAGACGAAGAACAAGTTTGTCTCATATCGCACCTTGTCTCACATCGCACCTGGTTTATTCTGGTTTATTTGTTCTTTCCATGCGGGTGTACTTAAAACACGAGTTGATCCAACAAAATAGCTATCAGTACGATTACAGAAAATGACTGCCTACTGACGTCTGCGACCGATGGACAAACCGACACACCTGAGCCTTCAATACCAAGGCACTGTGATTTTAGAGAAGGCCCTTTTTTCCTTCAGTATAAACATAAACATACGCGCCCCATAGAGTACAGCTGTGTCTCGTATTCAAACACTCTTTCTGTGGGAGCCTCAGTCTCAGAGCCTCACGAAAAATCCCCGACAATTTTCTTATCCAACGGACAAACACGTGCACGGACATTGAAAAAAATATCTGAGACGACCCAGGCCTCGGTCAGTCCAAGTTGAATGAACCTCTCACCGTGTTTTGTTGTAAACTTGACAGAATCACCACCAAGGCCTCGTACATGTCCTTCGGCGACCCTTCGAAAAATCTTCCACAGCCCGCCAAAAATAAAGTATCGCCTAAAATCAATAAATGCTGATTTGCAAACCCAAATCTACTGAATATATAAGACACTTCCAGGTACGACACTTGCAGTGGACGGTTCACCGGTCATCGAGGGCCTATGCCTTACATTTCCCATGCTCTCACGACATTACACATCGTATATTGTATTGTAACGACTCGCTCATAACTAAATCAAATTTAGTTTGAAACTACGAAAGTACGGATTTTTCTTTCACTCGAGACGAGACTAGCGTCGAGAGGGTACACTAAACACACGGCTTAGCTCTCTACCCCTTCCCTACCCCGCCACAAATCTCCGTAGAATATCTTATAACCGTCACCGTTACTTTTTGAGTACCAGCTACTCTGCATTACACAAATAGGAATGCTATACGAAAGTGATACAGGGAAATATCTCCGGTGTTGTTTTCACCATCACATCACAAAGCGAAGAAAAGTGATTTTTGTTGAAACAAAAAATATCACGAGTGACTCTTTCCGTATATCACACGAGTGTTGCTGTCACTTTATTCCAGAAAGCAGGCCAAAATTCCTTATTTTTTTCGCCTTTCCAACTTTCTACTCAGCCTACAATTCATGGAGCAAGACGTTGCCAGGAAACCGCCATGACGAAACTATCGCAAATGGTGACGCACCAAAATTCACTCACAGTGAGACACGGAAATACATCACTTCCATATCCAGCTCTTTACCCAACTTACAACAGCTGGTATCATGATTTACAATTCCTCATACAGTGTTCTACCGACTCCTAATGACCAGGTCTCCTTTGTCAGCTAAACTGTGCAACCGATTACCGTAAGATAACGTGACAAAGCAACGCGCAGAATGTCAATGTTTGCACAAATCATTATCAAGAGGCCGCTATCCTTACCGCTAAAGACCGCCGGCGCCTCGCCTTCTTCCCCTGTGACGTAATAGCAGATGTGGCCCGTCGTGTGGCAGGGCGTAAACAGACAGCGCACAGTCAATGCACCCACCTACGGTGTACACAAACCTCATGGGTACATAGGCGTATATATACGCCATGATCACACAGGCATACACATGTACCATGAGTACACTGGCGTACGAAAATGTCATGAGTACACAGGCGTACATATACGTTATGAGCACACAGGCGTACATACATGTCATGAGCACACAGGCGTACATATATATCATGAGCACACAGGCGTACACATACGGCATGAGCACACAGGCGTACATACACGTCATGAGCACACAGGCGTACATATATGTTATGAGCACACAGGCGTACATATACGTTATGAGCACACAGGCGTACATATTTGTTATGAGCACACAGGCGTACATATATGTCATGAGCACACAGGCGTACATATACGTCATGAGCACACAGGCGTACATATACGTTATGAGCACACAGGCGTACACATACGTCATGAGCGCACAGGCGTACATATACGTTATGAGCACACAGGCGTACATATACGTCATGAGCACACAGGCGTACATATACGTCATGAGCACACAGGCGTACATATACGTCATGAGCACACAGGCGTACATACACGTCATGAGCACACAGGCGTACATACACGTCACGAGCACACAGGCATACATATACGTCATGAGCACACAGGCGTTTTCATATACGTCATGAGTACACAGGCGTTTTCATATACGTCATGAGTACACAGGCGTACACATACACGTCACGAGCACACAGGCGTACACATATGTCTTGAGTACACTGGCGTGCATTGATCAATTTACATTCATGACCCTATTAACAGTTTTATATTTTATTAAAGAAAAAGAAAAATATTGAAATTAATACCTTAAATGTGTCTCCATGTGTGACTTTATTTGTGAGGGCCGGTATTCTTGAATCGCCCCCATACACTGTTAATCCTTGCTGCAGCTTGACGATATTCTCATTCCCACCCGAGTGATCCCTGTTAGAGCAAAAAATATTGCACTAAATTGAAAAGGTAAAAACTACTCCTGATTTTTTGCAATGTTTGTTTTTGCTACGCTATTTTGAACACCGCAAACTGAAGCTACCCCACCCCCCCCCCCCCTCTTTCCCAAGCACCATCTAGTCTTGGTGCGTTTAAAATAGAAAAGCTGACGGGTACTTAATGGTATTTAATGGTTGGCGGGTACTTGGTCACAGGGGTGTACTAACCAGTGGTGATGCGTCGTGAGTACTGTCGTCAACTTCACGTTCTCTTTTCCAACAGCCGCTATGATCTGTAAGTAGTCACCAAACAACTCCCTTCAAC
This sequence comes from Protula sp. h YS-2021, assembly GCA_949752745.1. Lineage (NCBI taxonomy): Eukaryota > Metazoa > Annelida > Polychaeta > Sabellida > Serpulidae > Protula > Protula sp. h YS-2021. The sequence goes on along the minus strand of OX457031.1, from coordinate 22,453,789 downwards.
ACTGGCATTCATGAATTCTAAACACTTACTTGAAACCAAAGGTTAATCACTAACAAGGCGTATCATCAACCGTCAACGATACACCAACATGCTGTGCGCAGACGCATCCTAGTCACTGAGAAAGTCCTCTGTCTGACCTTGACATTGGAAGCATAACAACACGGGAGTATTTGCCGAGTCATGGGTTTCTCCAACATAGTAAAAAATGTATTAACACAGTGAGATCATTTTGAATGATTTTTCTCTTGCCTTTTCTGGTTCGACTGGGTCCACAGCAGCACATTCTTTGCTTTTCTCATCAATGAGCAAGTACATGTAATTGTCAGAAAGTGCGGGTACCAACTTCACCCTCATGTCGCCTTGTGACGTCACTGTCGGCCTTGAATGATAGGAGTGGGGACTACGCCTTTGAAGACTTCGTACTTGCACAGGAGAGAGTATACCGCCAACTGCAAGTAATCATTTAAAAAAATAGTACAACGTTGGATTAATGTGGTGTAAGTAAAAGTTAAATTTTTATTTGATTGCAGTATACTATATATAACATTTTAATTTTTATACTGCGGTAAATTATGCAGCGGCCAATTAAATATATAACCGAAATTTCTTTCAATGGTGGTTCCTCGAATAGAAAAGTGACAATCTGCTAGAAATCAGTTTGAAATTCTGAATTGTTATTAACTCACACTAGTTTATTTGAAGCTGAACTTACGGTATTGTTGTAGGTATAAAAGAAGTCCATACAATTTGTACCCGAAATTTGTTGAACTTTAAAGTGAAGCTGTCCTCATTGCAACACACAGTGAACAGAACTGAATTTGAACTATTAAAATAAAATTGTCCTGCACTCGGAGTTACAATTGTTTAATTTATACAACCAATACATCAGCAATATATTTTGAACAAGGCGTGTCAAATCGAAATATAATGGATTGTTGTCTTTACTATTATTTAACGAAAGTTTGAATAAAGACAGCAACAGATCGTACATTTCACAACCAAATTTTTCTGCATACAACCTGAAACCATAGTATGGATGATCTGAACAAAAAGTTTAATCCTAAAGTGGTAATAGTCCGCTCGGGGTAGGCGGGGGGGGGGGGGGGGAGGGGTGAAAGGCAGGGAACTTGTCAAACCCTGCAGGTCCGTCCGTCGTCTGCCTATGGCTAAATGTTTGCACGCGCTACATCTTAGTAAATATTCAAGTGATTCGGTCGACAAAGAAAGAACAAATATTGGAGCTGTGGGATGTGCGGTTATTTATTTATTTTTGAGGGTGGGGTGGAGAAAAAAATGTCATTTATGGTTTGGGTAGAGAGTTTTCCTAGCAGTCAAAACATTATGGATCGCCAATCTGCCAAAATAATGAATAAAATAGATACAGTCTTTATCTTTTACGGTTAAGTTATAAAAAAATGTGAACATTGTTTGGACACTTCATTGATTAAAATAAAATAAAGTAATATAAAGTCACATCTTTGTACATTCCAACTAAATTTTCACCTGTTTTCAAAATACTGTCATTTTGACAATTTTTCACCAAATTAAACGAAATACGACGTTGCACACCTCCAATATACGTATTATTCGCTAGTTTTTTTTCTATGGAATTTATGTGACCAAGCAGTTTGACCTTGCTGTTTCTATAATTAAAACAAAGTGGCCACATTACTAATTTCTGTTCATATCCCACATTTTCCAATTAAAACCACAATATGTTAGTGGAATGATTGAAACTGTCAGTTGAAATTGTCCTCTAACTACCTTTCGATATGTTTGAATGGGTTTGTGTTAACGTTTTAAATCTCTTTTTAATACTTTTCATTTTTTTGGTGCCCTCCATTTATTTTAAATCGCATGTATCAGAAATCATGTGAACCGCCGCGGCGACACTTGCATCTACACTGCAACACGGAATTGCAAACACAAAACCATCCGGGTTATTTGTGAAATATTTGCCATTTCTGAGCAAATCACCAACTAATCTTAATCCTAGATGACTCTTGCGGTCTTCCTATGACAGCAAGAGTCATAGTTCCTACAATAGGAAACGTCATTGATGTCAATTTTCACATCTCGGCGCACGATTGGGGCCAACGACGAATTTTAGAAAAATTTAAAATTTTAGAAAGGGTGCATCACATAAATGGCCCAATCATAAATTATGGCGCACAAGTTTCATGGTCAGATAACCATTTTTACTGAGAAAAACATGGTTTTCTTGAGATCAGGATATTGAATCCCTCATTATCGCCCAAAACAACAGTGACTCCACAGTTGCGAAACCACGCTTTACTCTAGTTTGGGAGTTTCGATGAGGTCGAAAATAATGCGCCAGGGTACTTCTCTGTGTGCTTGTAAAGAAAAGGCCTGCCAGTTCGAACCTCGGTGTCCTTGAACGTGCGCCGAAAGATCCAGAGCCTCGAAAATTGAGATGAATGGCTATTTCTATTGCAGGAACTGTGACCCTTTCTGTCCTACGTAGGAAGATAGAAAGGGTCCGCTGCGACTAAACTAATCTATGCATATGCGTGAAGGATAAGTAAATATGCGAGGTGGAGAAGGACGAATGGTTACGGTAAATGCAAATTGTGAAACAATGAGTCACCACCAATTATGATCTCCTGTAAACAATTTTATCTCTGGATGATAGTGGGACTACTCGTATCTGGAAAACTGAAAAAAAATATGGATTTGGGAGTAAATATACGTGGCATCTCTTTATCCCTTCTACATAATAATGCATTTACCACAGAACTGCTTTTGTTTTTACTCCTTCCGTATTTATGCCCAACCAGGAAATGTAACTAGGGTCCGAGGTCACTTGCGTGCAACAGGCCTCTTAGTCCTAGATGACTCTTGATTCCCAGCAAGAGTCATAGTTCCTATAATATAACTTGTCATTGATCTCAATTTTTCAATCTCGGCGCACGACTGGGGCTAATGGCGTTATTTTAGAAAGGGTGCATCACATAAATAACCCAATTATAAATTATGGCGCACAATTTTTATGGTCAAATAACAATTTTGTAATGAGAAAAATAGATGTTTTCTTCAGATCAGAATATAGAATCTCCCATTATCGCCCGCAACAACAATGAATCTGCAGTTGTAAAACCACTCTTTACTCCACTTTAGTAGTTTGGACGAGGTCGAAAATAGTGCGCCAGGATACTGCTCAGTGTGCTTTTAAAGAAAAGGCATGCCACTCCGAACCTCGGTGTCCTGGAACATGCGCCGAAAGATCTAGGGCCGCGAAAATTGAGATCAATTGTGATTTCTATTACAGGAACTGTGACCCTTTCTGACCTAGGAAGACAGAAAGGGTCCACTGGGACTACAGGCCTCTGGGCAACTTGAGCGATAAAAGGGTTTCTTTGTTAAGCACGCGAAGAAATACCCTTGAATGGCTACCTATAAGCAAGGTACATAAAAATATAGTGTATCAACAGAAGAAGTAAATACCTTTTACCACGTTTCCAGCAACTCGCTTTAGTCTAAAAATAGCTCTGGACATGTCGAAATTACTAACAGCACCACCGTTGTGTACAAATTATGGTATTTATTTTGTAACTACAATGGCGAAAATATGAAACCGTCATTGGAATATTGTTGCTAAAATACATGGCTAGATTGAATTAGATGATACGAAAAATGATATTCACAATGCATTAAACGGATACAGGTAAAATGCGTGACTCATGATTCGAGCGATAACACCAGTGACAAGCTCATGTAAACACTTCTGTGCTCGTTCAAGTGGAGAAAAAGTCTTGCCCCGTCTCTGGCAAGACTCCGTGGGATCTGGCAATGTTTTGGTTATCTGGTAAATTTTCCAATGCACTCATTCATGCATGGCTTAGGCTTCATCTTTACAGTGCTGGTGGCTATGTTTTGATGTGGCTGCTTTTAAATTGAAGAATTATGTTGAAATAAATAAATTAAACAAATAAAAAATAAATCAAAACAATTTATTAATACTTAACTTTTCCCTTAGGAAAATACGGAACTTGTATGCACATGTAAATCATAAATCATTTAAATCTGAATAAAAAACGACATAGAATGTTTGCGGGCTGCGAAAAGTTTAACTCAACATATTAACTACCTAATACTAACTCGTTAGTACTTTCAGTAGTAGGAAAACGCCGGCTACAGGACAGGTGGTAAAAATCAAGAAAGGACAAAGTTCACAGCGTGATAAACAATTCCACCAAAAACAGATGGCAAAAATCAAGATATGAAAGAGCTCACAGCCTGAGAAACAATTAAAGTAAGAGGCAAACCGTGAGACTTTCTCACAGGGAGAGAGAGGCAGCAAGTAGCAGACCCAGAGTAAGTCGACCTCCCCCGCACCCCTCCCCTCCCGGGGTCGAAGTTGTGATTTTTTGTATATTTATCCGTTTCAGATAATTCTAAACATTTTTCATCTTTTTGGTCGACCTCCCCCCCCCCCCCCTCCCCCGGGGTCGAAGTTGTGATTTTTGCATATTTATCCGTTTCAGACAATTCTAAACATTTTTGGTTTTTTGGGTCGACCAGCCCCCCCCCCACCCCCTCCCGGGGTCGAATTTGCGATATGTGATTTGTGCATATTTTTCCGTTTCAGACAATTCCAAACATATTTGTTTTTTTGGGTCGACCTGATAATATTTAATTAGTCATATTTCAATGGTTCCATTACAATAACCACACACACACAGTATAGGAATAAGTATATGAAAGGTCTCAGAGTGTGGGGAGGAAACCGATCGATAAATTTCAGAGTGTAAGAGTTCAGAGTGTGGGAACGATCAATAGATTTGAGAATGAATAGGATTTTCCCTACGTTAAGCCCAATGTTATGTTTTATGTTATAGTAGTTGGAAAATGACACTTCTAAGGCACATTTAGCAAATGTAGTTGTTGGAAAACATATAATGTATGAAATAAGTTTTAACATTTTACCAAGCTACTTATTCGAATGTTCTAAAGTTATAGTAGTGCGAAAATGGTATTTGAAAACCAAATTTAACAAATTTAGTTTTTAAAAACATATAATATATAAAATAAGTTTGAAAATTTTAGCATGCTACTTATTCGAATGTTCTAAAGTTATAGTAGTATGAAAATGGTGGTTCTAGACCAAATTTAACAAATTTAGTTTTTGACAAGCCCCATTCGAAACATCTGTTTCATTTATCTTTTAAAACATATTACGTCATAGTATTGTTCAACAATTTTTGAACAAGTTCAACAAATTGTTCAACAAGTTGTTCAACATGTTCATGTTCAGCAAGTTTTTGTTCAATAAGTTGTTCAACATGTTCAACAAGTTGTTGTTCAACATACTAAGACTACTAACTATAGAGCATAAAAGGCACCTGTCCTAAGACATAACGTACATTCTGTATCAAGATACTGAAGAGTGGACATGTCTGCAGTGAGTGAACAACAACTACCATATATGACAATGCCTGCAGAAAATTTTATAGCAAAGCATGAGACAATACCTACAGCAAAGTCTAAGGCAATGCCCATGGTAGATTCCAAGGTGAAGTCACATCAGCAGCGTCAAAAGCGACCACATTTTAGAAAGATAAAACGAGATGAGTTACCAGCTAAGACGGCGCCGTGTAAAATGCGAAAAATTAAGACAGAGCCTAATATGAAGCGAGAACCGGAGCGTAAAGCTGATACCACCATGAAGAAGATGCATGTAGCCGATTCACTGGTTATGATACCAATTAATGGAGAAACATATATTAAATTGGTGAAATATCAACAGAAAGTGATGGTTAACATTCGTAAATATATTACGAATCATGCATCTGGGAGGTTATATCCTACCAAGAAGGGAATTTTGTTGTCATTGAAAGACTGGCAAATGCTGAAGAAGCAAATGACGTCAGTGGATCTCATGCTTCAGAAAATGGATGTGTATAAATGTAGTGACTGTCAGAAGATGGTTGAGTAAAAAGTCATATGCGACTGTAAACAATTTTAACAGTATGACTATGAAATTAATTAACATTATCTATGTTGATGTAAAGTCAGATTTTATAACATTTGTAAACTTATCAATTTAAGATCTTATGAATAGATACATCGATTAGCATAATATGTATTTGAAATAGTTTTGTTTTTATCATAATTGTAAATATTTGTAATATTTAATAAAAGAAACACATATGATACTTTTCAACTTATTTATTTTTCTCATACAATACTTGGATATAATACATAATAATAAAATACTTAAATATAATACATAATGATACAATACTTAAATATAATACACAATAATACAAAATTAATTATAATTCTTCTGCATCTGTTTCACTCTGTTGCACCTCACTGTCCATGCCACTTTCTTCGGCACTGCTACCATCCTCCTCCTCCTCCATATCTAGTAGCTCTTCATAGAATGTATTGTTTTTCCTTATAGCCGGCTTTAGTGCCTTTGAATACTTATAATGTTTTCATTAACAAAGTAATTAAAGTCCTCTAAAATCTTTTGATAATGTTGGCTTTGTTCTAAACGCTGTGTAGAGTTGAACAGTCTCATAAACAGTTGTTTTAGTCCATGCTTATAAATTGGTCGAAGGTCATAACTTGCTATTTCACGCACATCTTCAAGTCCTTGTTCTTCATATTCTAAAACCTTTTCTTGAAATTTGTCATCATAGTCATCGTAGACTTCTTGAACCATATCATGCCAAACAGAGTCTATTTCTGACTCACTTTCAGAGTCTGTTTCTGACTCACTTTCAGAACTCCTGTCATCAACATCTTTACCTCACCTATCCATATGTTTGAGCAAAGCTTCTTCGCTGCTGTATATTGCACCACATTCTGTACAAGCATGTGCATTCTTTTCAGCTATATTGACTTTCCATAGAAGACTCATCTAAAGTTTCCGTGAAAGGTAGTTTTACAGGGTTTTCCATATCCGATTCTTCATCCACTTCTGAATTGTGAGTCTTTTAAGACTTTGTGGCCAATTGTATGATTTCGAACAAATGTCACATTTATACATCCTTTCAGTTCAACTTACACTACTAATCCTTAAGGATTAGGGGAGTAAGACATGTCATTTAAATGCCACAGCGTGCATTATTTTAAGAATTTAACGCTTTCAAAAAATTATCCCTCCAAAATTTGTTCCTATTCACCAGTAATCTGATAACACGCATTTTTTACATTGAAATCTGTGGGATAAAAATTAAAATCGGAAATTTTGTTCGTGTCAACTGACACTTTTCACCGATTACGTTTTAAATTGGGGCCACTGTATTTGTCAACATTTATATAAAGATATACCTCTCGTGTGCATGAGTGATATTTTTCCAGGTTTTTATTCTTTGCGTCAAATTCTGATGATTTGGTCACATATTGATTTGATACATGTGGTGAGACTGATGAGGTGAGAGCTGCATGAAAATTAGAGATGCACGAAAATGTCACAGTTGCATAAAAATTAGATTGTAAGTTGCATAAAAATTAGATTGTAAGATGAAATAAGATTCTCACTCTCTCTCTCTCTCTCTCTCTCTCTCTCTCTCTCTCTCTCTCTCTCTCTCTCTCTATATATATATATATATATATATATATATATATATATATATATATAAAACCAGTCATAGGGAGACCATGTCTGATATATAAGAGTTAGGGAGACCATTTGTATATTTTTTTACCTTTGAGTTTAGAAAGACAAAAATTACTAAAAAATGTTCATATACGTTGTAGATAATGTGTGCGATTTTTTTCTTCTTGTCATATTAAATAGTAAAACATAAACAAAAAAGTTGGATTTTTTCTATATTTTCCATGGCATTTTAGGCGACTTGGCTAAAACCACGGAATTTCCCGGGTATCTGCAAGTGTGTATTTTAATACTGTGTATATTTGGTCTCCCAAAGTAGCATATTTTGCTACTAGTTGGGTATTTTTAAAGATTTATTTTAAACCTTTATTTATTATTATTATTATTATTATTATTATTATTTGTTATGTATATGCATTGTCTAGAAGTTATACGCATGTACGACAGCCTTGAGAGATGACACTTTTTTTACATATGACCAATGACTGGGTCATTTGGTTCAACTTTGCGTGCAAATATGTGCAAGACGCTTATAACATCACGGATTGATTTTTCGAATAGTGTTTTGCTTGGTGCTTCAAAGTCCACTCTTGCCCCACTTCAATGTGTGCAATATGCTGCCGCCCGATTGATAACAGGTGTAGATAAACGTACCGCGATGACCCAAGTTCTTAGATCATTACACTGGCTATCTGTTTATTTGAGGATACAAGTTCAAGTTTTAGTTATATGTTTCAACTGTGTGAACGGATTTCGCCCCTGAATATTTATGTGAAATCGTTGAAAGGTACCGCCCTGCGAGGAGTTTGCGATCCTCCGATGATGACTCCTTCTAGTAGTGCCAAAATTTAACTCAAAGTACAGTCACAAGTGCTTTTCTATGTACGTGCCATATTTATAGAATGCATTACCTTACAGTATTAGAGCATCTAAGTCAGTTCATGTTTTTAAAAGAGACCTCAAAACTCATTTATTTATGCAATATTTCTTGTAGGTCATATCAATTTGTCATGCAGTTCTGTTTTATATGTTTATTTGCCAATGTATTTTAATCATTGCTTGTTTGGTATTGTAAAGCGCTTAGAGCTTTTATTAGAATAAGCGCTAAATAAGTGTATCTTAATTATAATAATAATACTGATAATAATAATGTTTATGGGTTAAAATATTGTTACGTGACATTTGAACTCTGCAACATTATATTGAAAGCAAAGAATTGAAGTATTAATTAATGATAAACAAAATGTCTCTTGAAGTTGTAAATATGGTCGCCTTAAGTCGGTTTATACACCTAGAAATATACAACCAGCAATAAGGAGACCATATATTTTTCATGAATATGTGCAAGATTTTTTTTATTATTTATATTATTATATTAATGAATACAAAACATAGTGTCCTTTTAAGTGTTCTGTATAAGTGTGAAGCATAGTCCCCTTAAGTCGGTTTAAACACTATATATATATAAAGTAGGGATATGTTTTAATGCTTATTACGTCATAACGCATCTTGCTCTAAAGTGTTCGTTTCTTTGAGAAAATGCCTGTTTACAGTGCTAAATTATCTTTTTCTTCAATTTCGTGCTAAACCATGTGTAAGCATGTTGAACAGTTGAGGAAAAAGTACTGGTTGCTATTACATTTTTAAATATATAATATATAGCGGGTAAAAATGACATTTTTCTCTGGTCTCCATTAAGCTGATTTTTCGGCACTTATAATTATACAAAATATAAAGTTTAATATCAAATTGAAAGCTTGTTATCAAGTGTCAACACAAAATTTAATTTTAAACCAAAGTATATTATATTCGTTATGCCATAAAATCATTCGTTTTTTGTTTACTGTGTAGTTTCGTAACGATTAAGCACGCTAAGAATTAAGGAGACCTACTTTTGGTCTCCCTAAATTTTGGTCTCCCTCTTACTGGTTTTTTTAGCAAAAATGGTCCCCGTATTGCTGGAGGTACATTCAACATCATATTTTTTGAAATGGAGACTTTGTCCGAGTAAGTACTGAAAGATTTAAAGCCTAGACCTAGGGCGTGGTGAGTGCATTTGCTCGTTTTTGGTAGACTCGTCTAAATAGATTGGGAGGTGGAAACATTTTTAGGTATAATGATCTTAGCTTTATGCAATCAATAATTTGTAACAATGAGGGAGAGGGACGTATGCCACACTAAGTTTGATATTCCAGCGTAAACGGAATAAAACACGTTTTGGATTGAATCTTTCAATGCTTAGCAAAGTGTCACAAATTTTATCTGAAAGAAACACATTTATGGCAAAATAGATGTCTTTTGTGTGTTTCTGCCACAATAAAAACACCGAAGAAAATGGCTAGGGTACGTGAACCATCTCTAAAAGTTTACCTATACGTTTCTTCTTCTTGGTTATGTGTGTAAATTGTATAGAATACAATCACGTGGAACAGGATTATTACGATCTAGACTAGCCAAGGTAATTTTACATCAGTAATCTCATTTGATTCGGTTATGCGTTTCGTTGGAGGTTTTAGTGGGCATTTTTACATTATATTGTGGATAGTGTGCCTTCATATCAACGAAATAAAGTAAAGTGACTAAGACAAATGCGTATCTTATTCGCTCTCCATAAAGAAAATTTAAGCAGGGCTAAAGAAAATAATTAATAATAAAATGGAAATTTTCGTTCTCTGCTCGACATATTTCGCAGTGCTAGTACATGTCGTGTGTCGCTGACAGCACGGGGGCACAGTCATTGATGGTTGTGTATGTATGAAAGGTTTATAATATTTTTGCAACAGACGGAGATGGTTCACCATACTATTTACTACGATCAAGAATAACTTTTAACAGCTTTTACTGCAGAAATAAAATTGTCTGCGGATAAATTGAATCTGTTATATTTTTTATTTTTAGTGTTGAGATGTGCTATATTTACAACCTATTTACAATGGATAGCTTCACCAATAACTTGGTAATTCGAGTGAAAATAAATAAAGCTAGCAGATGTATTGTTGAGATCTTTTATTTATAGGTATTCCAGCTCTCAGATCCCTTCTAGCGCCAAATGAACACAGTATCAATTTCAACATATTAAAGGAACTAAAAAAGAATATGGCTGAACCTGTTATTGTAATACATGGCGGTGCAAATAACATGGAGGAAAAGACACATGAGATAAAGATACAAGGATTAAAGCTGGCAGTACAATCAGGCTACGAAGTATTGATGCGTGGAGGCAGTGCTCTGGACGCTGTGCAAACTGCTGTGACTGTCATGGAAAATGATCCAGCCTTTAATGCAGGTGAATAGTTTTATATGGAAGAAATAACAAGAAGATATTCCTTCCAAGAACTTAAATTTGACACATTAAGAATTTTACTTTAAAGTGTTCAGTTTTTGCACTTATTTAGTGCTTGTTGAAAATTAGAAGAAAAATCAATGCACTCTTTTTGACAGTAGCATCATATAAATGCTACTTTCCATTAATTATTTCAAGGGCCAGAAAATACAAATGTAACATTTGTGACGTCGTGTATTTATTTTATCACTTAACGCCAACTCTTCCAATAAGCATCATTTGCGGTTTATGTAGCAGTTGCCTTGCACACAGTAAAGAATTTGAGGGTATACCCTATGTAAACTAAGATATATCTCAATTTTAAAACTAATGTTATATCACTGCTGGGCTTTTTTAATAATCCTAAAAACATATTATACCTTATTAACAATGAATTGAAGGTATGAACAAAAACAAATGTTGCACCAGGTTATGGATCGCGAATGAAATTGAGATGGATGCAAGCATTATGGATGGCAGGAAACTTAACATTGGTGCAGTAGCCGCTGTACAGAATATCTCTAATCCAATAAATCTTGCCAGATTAGTTATGGATAAGGTGAGGTATTATTATTATTATTATGTCTCTCCGACCAGGAGGAGACATAGTGTTTGCACGTCCTGGTTGTGCATGTATGTATGTATGTGTGTGTATCACTCTGTTGTGAACGAAATATATGGACCAGTGGAAGATATCTCGAGAACGAAAAGTCGAATCGATGTCAAACGTGATCTGTTCATTTCTTGGATTATTGCTAGGAAAGGCGTTTGACGCCAGTACATAAAAATCCTGTGTGCGACTTAGTCGGGAAGACATTTATTTTTGTTAACAAGAGCAAAAAAAATTAAGCGGTGTCGGAAATTGGCATGTTATACTTTTTAGTTTGATACCTGCTTAAAATACCATGCATAATAGAAAATACAATAGAAAAGCATTATGGCTGCTATCTTGTCCATTTATAAAAAAACTAATTATAAAATGAAATACCGCTACTTAACAACTATTATAATTCATTGGTACTTGGTAATGTTTCTGAAATAATTTTGCTCAATAGTTTGCTAAATAGTTTTCTAGGGTTTCTAGGGTTTTGAATTCGTAGTAACATGGCGAGCAAGTAAACTTAATGTCTATTCCTTAAAAGTACCGTGTTGCTTTTTGTTCAAATATACTTGCTATTTTTATAGACCGATCATTGTTTATTGGTGGGCGAAGGAGCGAAAGAATTTGCTTCAGTTTCGAACGTAGAGATTGTTTCTCCTGATTCACTTGTGGCACAAAAAAACAAGGAAATATCCGAGAGGTTCCTTGAAAGTGATGGAAAGTATAAATATAAAACGAAATAAAAATGAAATGTAGTGTAAAACTGACAAGATGTGAAGGGGATATTAAAATGTAACCTGTTATATGCAGCCAATATGGTATAAAATATGTAAACCCCAAAAAGAAAACTAAGTAAATTAAATTAAAAAGAAAACTAAGCAAAATTATATATATATATATATATATATATATATATATATATATATATATATATATATATATATATATATATATATATATATATATATATATATATATATATATATATATATATATATATATATATATATATATATATATATATATATATATATATATATATATAAGTGTCATTCCAGCAATACGGGGACCAGTTTTGCTAAAAACCACAGTAATAGGGAGACCAAAAATTTAAGGAGACCAAAAGTAGGTCTCCTTAATTCTTAGTGTGTTTAAACGTTATGAAACTACACAGTAAACAAAAAACGAATGATTCTACATCATAGTGAATATAATATTTTTTGTTTTAAAATTAAATTTGTGTGTTTGTCACTTGATTACAAGCTAAAAAACATATATTATTTATTCCAAATGGTTTCCCTAAGTGCTATATATAAGGCATGGTCCCCCTATTGCTGGTTGCAGATCTATATATATATATATATATATATATATATATATATATATATATATATATATATATATATATATATATATATATATATATATATATATATATATATATATCTGAAGATTCTCCTTAACAATAGAAAATCTCTAAACTTTTTAATGTAACCCATTAACGTGAGTTGCATTTCAGACAGGAAATCTTATCAACTTGTCATGATACCGTTGGAGCTGTAGCTGTGGACAAATACGGAAATTTGGCCTGTGCAACGTCTACTGGTGGGACACCCAACAAGCTTCCTGGTAGAGTAGGAGACAGTCCTTTAATTGGTAATTTTAATAACTTTAAAAGGACAAGTTAGAACAGCTAATAATACCGAGTTTGATAATATAAGCGTTTTTGAGAATTGTGGACAGAAATAAAGGCTACATGCGTTTAGTTGCTCCTTTTGAAACGAATTTTTGCAAAACCAAATGACGTATGCATGAAATATCATAGGCTGTGGAAGTTATGCTGAGAATAATGCTGGAGCAGTATTGTGCACTGGACACGGTGAATCTATAATGAAGGTCTGTCTTGCGCATTCTGTTATAAACAGCATGAATATGGGTTTGTATTACATTGGTTTATTTTATCCTAATTAAGACAGATCTAGTATTGTGAAAGAATGGTATCTCTTCTTCTAAAACCTCTAGCATTGTTGAAGAATTGTATCTCTTCTTCTAAAACTTTCTACGTGCTGTTTAACTTCATGCCAGTGACTGGTTATACATTTTTGCTATGCAGTTATGGAGTATAGCGCTTGTCATTATTTTGATAATAATATGTTAATTAAAAGTTATCATACTCGCTCTTTGTTATTTCTCAAATGGATGCTTTTCAGACAATACAAATATGGTGTTTAAAAGTAATTAAAACAAAGGCTCATAATAAACAGTCTTGTCATGCTAAATGTACTGTACTTTGTACTCATACAAATCCACAGGAAAGGATGGGAGGATTCAAAAGTAGCAAATTGGATCTTTATAAAATAACATGTATTTTCAGGAATCAAGGCTCAAAACGCTGCAGAGGAAAAGCTGGATTTTATGTTAAAAAGGTGCCAGGTCCCAGGAGGTGTTGTGGTTGTCTCTAACCATGGCGATATTGGTAAAGCGTTTACTACCGAAAGAATGACCTGGGCTTCTATTAAGAATCACGTGATGCAGTATGGATTTAAGCACGGGGAACAGACTGTAGAGCAGTTGCATTATTAACTCATTAAAAGGATCAATAATTCAAGTGAAAATTTGAAATTGCTTTAACTGTAAAATCGATATATGAAAATAAATTGTCAGCACATGTAAAAATGTATGTGTTATTTTGATCAAATGACCTGTAAAATATAAAAGAACTTGTGTCAAAGTGTGAACAGTTTGACTCAGTTTGATAGCTTTGCCTTCTTCTTATTTTTCTTTGTCTTACAATTATTATTAGTATTAGTATTATTATCATTATTTTTATTACTATTGTTGTTATGATTGTTATTTAATACTTCGGGATATTGACCAGTATAGCGTACATTTTTGTTTAATCTATTTTTTTAATCTCGATGAGTCACAATATCTAAAAATGCGTTTACGCAAGCAACGATGGTTACATTCTTTACGATACTTTTCCATAATGGATTTAGTTCGATGTTGTTTGTTAGAATGACAAATATCAATACCTTAGCCTTTATATTGTTGAAACGTATGCACAAAGTTTATTTTGAAAATCTTTTAATGTTCTCAAAAATTTACGCGTTAAGAAGAATGGGCTGTTTGTGACTCATGACTGCAATGAGAACAGTCGTGCTGTTTAGCCTATTTACTTGAAACCGACTGCTTGAATTACCTTTTTTATTGAACGAAATAAAGTTTTAAGAATGGTGCCTTTGGATGCAGCATGCAAGATTTATGCTTTAAATAATTGTGGTTCTGCCTAATTTAAATTACTGGAGTGATTTTAGGTAATGTCACATTGTGCAGCTGTCCATCCCACCATTCCACTACATTATAGAAAATGTTGCATCGAACCAGTTCTATACTAATAAAAACCATACTGACGGACAAACGAAGATATACAAACATTTAAATTTAAATTTTTGTATCTTCCTTCCACTATTACTTGTATAACATTGAAATAACAACGAAAATTATTGCAACTACATCTCACAAACTTGCAAAACTGAAAAATGCACTGTCTTTCAATTGCGAGATAATGTCGTTTGTAAAGGAACACAGCTAAGATTTTAACCGTTCAGTAAGTACAGTAAACAGAATTAGGTTTCAATATCGTGTGCGTTACCAAAGGCTTGAACATTGCATCAACGAAATGAGTGAATTGATCCTGCACAATGGTTAATGATGGCACTCTCGATTAACGCTTGTAGAAGGTTTCCATCCATTTCTCGAAAAATTGTTTTCTTTCCGTATTTTTCGGTCCTTAGGATTCTAGACGTGTTCCGTAGATTCATATCCAGAGAATAGGGTGGCCGTGGCAACAGGTTGACGATGTGTGTTTCCAGATACTGGAAATTGTCTCTGCCAATATATACTCTTGCGTTATCGGGCAATCGTGTTATTGTTTTTCTGGATATAGGGCACCGCTGGCCTATTAGGTTTGGTATCAATAATACTGATTTACGATTGGATTGTCATCAATGATCAACAGCTGCAACTTCCTCTTTAGATGCCATCTTATAGCACAACAAACCATCACCCATCCGCCGTCAAACCTGCCAACTTTGGAAACGCACTGTGGAACTTATTGCTGTCTTATTCTCTGATATACGCACAACCTGCCGTCATGTCGTTATAAACTGAATAGACATTGATCGGAAAACTTATTCGCAACTATTTGTGATGGAACCAATGTGCGCGCTGTGATTTTGCGCCCAGTCCTCCAGCAGTCGGCGTTTTCGTGTGCATATCATAATTCCGCAATATGATCTGAATGAGCATGACTTTTCTCACCATCATCACTTATCCCTTTATTGTTTCAGCATGGCGTGATCGCTGCCTTTTCAGTTACTGTGTGTAAACCATTGCGCCAGTGGATGAGTCGCATGTGACGCTCTTGTGCAGCAAAAAGTACTGATTGAATAATGCGCAAAATGACCAGTTTGATAACAATACACAAGAAACTTCTACCCATGTTTACAATACCTGGAAAAGTGTTAATTGAAATCAAGGTTAAATCGAATTTTTAGATGCAGACATTTTTATTTCCACGATATTAAAAAATTTAATTTATGTTTTTTGGTTCGTCAGTATATTAATGAGTGATTTAATTATAATATTTCCTTATTTTAAAATCTTCCAAGAAAGTAGAAGTAAAGAATTAAGAACATGTAGCCAGAATCAATATAGCCAGTTATGTTTGAATATATCTGAGCTCAACATCAGTAGTTTCGGTATCACAAATTTCATTCCATTATAAAACCAATGTCACCTCTCGAAAAAAGTATTTGTCAAAATCTTTTAGATTTAGATTTTTGCACCATAGTATTTGAACCAGACAGGTTCGAAAACGAAATTAGATAAAACTTATGAGAAACTTTATTATGAAAAATTATTACAGTTTGATGCCAGAATTAAAAAAAGAACCTTAAAAATATTTTGCCTCTCTTTCTTAAGTTAACAATGCTTCTCTCGTTCTCTCAAGTTATGAATGAAACGTAGTTACCAATGGTTTACAGACTTATCTGCTTTTGGTACCTTCAGACTCCAATTTCTTGTGAATAGATGATGCAATTCAAGGTTATTTTATTGTTAGGATGTAAGGTAAGATCTTCGCATCAATGCATTAATAGATATACACGGTAGGTTTTCTTTCACTAATCAATACATCCTGCACAAGTTACCGAGCTGTACACACCATACTAAATATACATGCAAGCTACATGTCGCTGAATACATAATCTACAGTTTACTTGTACCAGAGCGAATGGAAATATCAAGCCTTAGTGCGAAAAAGTTTGATAGAGGCAACTTTGGAAAACAGATTTCTCTATTCCAGAAAAATGAATAAATGCAGAAAGAATTGGTATCGTCAGTCGCGTTGGTTATTACGTTTTCCAGAAATGAATTTAATTAATTTTACAATATTAAAGCCTCTAGGATAATAAAAGCGATTATACTATCAGACATTGGTTTAAAATATTACCTTCTAAGCAGACAACTTTATTTGTTGTTTCAAAATCTTAAGAAAAAAAATCATTTCTTCTACTTCTCATTGGGAAATTATAACAACATCGGCCTGCTGTTTGTGTGTCTGTATCCTTTTAATCATATTCCTTTCAAACACTTTATAATACATTTCATTATAAAACATTGTCTGCAACAGTCTCACAATCCTACTTAAAAAAATCCAATTGGACATATTTAAATTTTATAAAGTGATGTTGTGAAAGACAATTTGAAGTTCGAATATGAGAAAGTTAACTGCATATGACGTTTATAGTCTCGAGTACTGTATTGTCATGGCATTACTTCACAACCCCATGTCGGAAATCGGATACTTAAAATGATGCACTTTTGGGTATTTCTAAATGTAACCGTAGACCGCATAATTTTTAACTTGAAGAGGCTATAGCCTGTTAGTCATTGTAATTGAATAAATGAAATAGTAGACTGCAATATGAATTAAATATAGGAAAGCAATGTCATGGGAATATATGTAAACATAAATAATATTTTTATTGATACAATGCGTATAACTGCGCTCTTGATATTTTGCAGTAATTAACTAACTCACAGTGATTGATTTACTTATCCGAATGAAGCCGGCTGTTGTTTTTTGCATGGAAGACGCCTAAATGACGTAGCTCTGGTTATACCGTTTGCAAACGAATGTGGATAAAATTTTGTAATTATATTTTTAAAGATGTAATGGTGTTGCGGAAAAACCAGAGCTGCATGGTCTTCAAACATGACAAATGAATGTTCTACAGATACCCAACAAAAATAAAGGCATGGAGGTAGGAATTAAGAATTTTTGTTTTGACTTTGCTTCAAGCTGTTTTGTCTGTTTTGTTGTGTTTTGCTTTGTTGTGTTGTCTGTTTGACCGTCTGACTGGTTGTCTGTCTAGCCCTTGTTCTCTCTGTCCATCAACTGTCGTCTGTTATTCCCATTATTGGTATATAGATGACTTATCAGAGTCGTTAGGTGCACCTTTCTGTTATTTTCACTTTGACCTAGTTTCATTTTACACTGAACACCATCTTGCATTTTCCCTTGGAATTTCGTATCTATACGACAATTTTTCAGTAACGGTCAGAGATTATAGTTGATCTTAATTTTTTGAGAACAGCATAAAGACTGATTACAGCTGAATTTTACATGAGAGTTTGGAATGTAAAAATCTCCAACAGTTTATAGCGATACGATATGGCTATTATCCCTTCATTTTTGTTCATTAAACTTTTGTGAATTTCTCACAAAAAGTATCGGAGATCATCATATTTGAGGCGCAATAAAGGTCTAACGAAGGATCTTAAAGGTCTCTCTTATTGTCATCACTAAATGTGTCTTCAGACAAAGTATAAAACTGGTGTGATGTCTCCATTGTTTTTAGAGATAAGCAAATCTCTTGAGACTGGTTGCGAAACAAAAGATCTTCTTTACGACCGAATCCGAATATCCTGTCATTTTAGACATACCACAATTTCTTTGGAATTATATAGCCTATCGCTACTACTTTACGACACATATTTCACTTCACGCATTTCACGTTTTGGCATTTCTAAGTTAACGTTATTTCGATTTTAGGATGTGTCTGAACGTTGCTAATTTTTTAAGTGTGCATTTTTGAACAACAGCCATTTTATTACGCTGTGATTTATAGATGGATTTTGTTGTTCCTGATAAATTCATATGCCATTCCAAACATAAATAGAAATAAAAAAACTGAAATCGATGCTTTGTATCAAAAGGATAACAGGGAAACGTTTTTTCTTATAACGTCTGCCATAAAATGTATGTTTTATTATTCATTTCAAAACCATGCTAAACTGTTTCAATAATGTGCCGGTGTTTTTTATCAGATGCTTTTGTTTGTAGCGTTAGTTTAAGCAGAACAGATTGAGCTGTATCTATTCTTCTTGTCTTCTTATTTTTGTCTGAAAATGACATATGACCTGAAAAATAGTTTAACGTTATCAACAGGTTGAAAATAATTATCTAGCGTTCTTTAAATCCAACGATATTTTTATACGATTTTTACAATAATTATTCGTGCGAATCTGAGACAGATTTTGCTGTCCTACTCTCGGGTGACTTAAATAATTCTGCTATTTAAAAAAAACTTTTCTGCTGTGATTACAATTTTATACGGATATAGATAACAAATTATCGAATTACAAAGTTTTCTTATATATTCATATTATGAAGGTATACGTACTGTCGTGCATATTTTTACTTTACTGTGTGTATTTATCTCCTGGTGTTTAGAAGATTCTGCACCATTTATCCTGGGATACGGTTGAGTTACTGTTTTAAAGCTTTTATTATTTTTATCAATACCAGGGTATCATTGACCTTGAAACTGGGCTGAAAATCAGCATAAAGCAAATGTGTTGTTTTTTTCATTATCCTTTCTTTTACATGTAAAATCCAAGAATTGTATTTTATATGTTCAGCCAATGATAGAACACAGAGAGGAGAGTCAGCAACAAAGGATCATCGTTGTAGCAGACGAAGCAAAAGCAGGATTAATTTACTCCATTTATGATACCCCACCATGGTATATTTCATCAATTCTGGGATTTCAGGTACATGATCTACTTTGCATTACATCACATCGTTCACTTTTAAATTAAAACTATATACATATATAGTTTTAATTTAAAAGTGAATGATGTGATGTTATGCAAAATAGAACATTGCTTAATTGATCTGGCAGTTTTGTGTACCGGTGTCAAATCAACCGGATGTAACGCCAGATGTAAAATCAACATGGAAACGTTTACAAATACATTAAAACCCTTTGATTGGAATGATGATTTGCATGCAAAAACAATCTATTTGTATATGGCCTTGGCATTTTAATACGAGAAACTGAACTATTCGCACTTCCAAAACGTAAAATACGCAATAAATAAAAGTCCAAAATTTGTTGGTATTCGATTCTACCGCTAAAGCCTCACTTAAGCGTTAATTAATAGAGATCAGAATTGATTTCCAGCAGTTACGGAAACGTTAGGAATGTGATTCACAGCATATAGGTTTGTTTTCTTTTTTCTGAATGCATTATGCTTACTTACTCTTCTTTGTTTTTGTTCTGATCATTATGTTTTCATTCTGATGTTTGCTTTTTCAGCACTTCCTTACTGCATTTGGTGGTATGTTGTCAATACCTTTTATCCTATTACCAGCCATGTGCTCCTCTAGTTCGATTGCACTTTCAGAGGTCATCAACACAAATTTTTTTGTGTCTGGGTTGATTACTGTTCTGCAAGCCTCAGTTGGTGTTAGGTAAGTTTATTTGTGTTTAATCCTTCTCCGGTTGCACAAAATCTTCTAGCGTTACTCTAACTTCAAACAAATAAAATTACAAATTTATTTTAGGCAAATCTTTTAAAATAGGTATAATATCTTATATATACAGACTTAATATTTACCAACTTAGACTAAAACCTCCACAAAATAACATTGCTTAGCATGATTTTTAAAGGAAACTAAAGATAAACTGAAATAAACACTGAAACGATGCAGAGTTATTATTATATGGCAATTGTGACAGTTGTCATTAAGGAAGTGTTTGATAATATGTGTTTCATCAGATATCGGTGTCACTATCTATCGACACTAATACTGTTAACCTTTTTTCCTCTGTCATGACATCTACTGTTGAAAAAAATTAAATGTAATTTCTATCATTTATGTTTAATGTGTAACGTCAAGTAGTATAGAATCATGTTAACAAGTTGTTGCACATGCAGAAATCTGCAGAAACTACTGTATTCATAGAAATGTCATAATCTGTGTTGATAGCAAAAATCTGAGAAATGTGTTTCATTCATTTTGTACAACTTAAAATTCTCGCCATTACCCATTAATTGTGGCTATTTCTTGCTACATATCATCAAATGATTACAAAGTAATGTATATTTTATAAACACCTAAACATGTCACACTTAACTACTAACTCAGAGACATGCATAGAATGGAGGTTAACACATATGAAATTATAACATTGCGTACGTTGATCTTGCATGATAACATAAAGTTTTCCTCGACAAATTAACTTGAACAAATATTTTGCTAATTTATAATGAGCCTAAAACGTCACGCATTTTGTTGAGAAAAAAGTACGAAAAGGCATTTTTCACAAAATGGCACAGTACAACAAATGCGGTATATAATAATATAAATATATATTTCCCCACAATGATTATAGGTTTGCTAATACCGAAATGCCGAAACATATAACGATGCATATGCTTTACGAGGATTTTTGCACCAAAACAGAAAGGTACCAAAACATATATCTTAGTTATAAAGACCAAATCCAATTTGTACTTCAACAGACTACCTATAATCCAGGGAGGTACATTTGCTCTGATTGTTCCTACATTTGCCATACTTTCACTACCACGATGGAACTGTCCAACAGGCAAGTATTATAATTACGCTAAATCAATGTTCTTTAGTTATGATTAGCAATATTATTTGACTGCGTGTAACTCATAACAGTGCATGTAATATCAGATGTACACTCAATTTATGTCTCTATAAAGTTATGGGGTGTCTGATAGAACATGATAGGCTTACATACATGATATATTGTTGGAAGGCTTCATGAGTTAACACAAATAGAGAAACGCCAAATAAATCATTTCATTTCATGGTTTTACTATTTTGCCCCTTTATCTATTGACAAAAAAATATCGCAACCCTCGACGTTGAAAACCTAAATCTCCGTGAACTCGTCTGAGCAAAATTTATATTGAACAGTGTGATAAGTGAATGTGGCCAAGAAACAGATAATGCAGTTGCTAAATGTAACATCCGTTACTCTCTGGATGTCATCTATATCTCAAGAGGCAATTTAATAATGAGTCAATGCACTTGAATGAAATACCAATATCGCACTTCACATATATTGCATAACATTCGTCTGATTTGATAGAAAATGTAACTAAAGGAACAGCAAATGAAACAATGTTCACAAATGCAACCAGTATGGAAGACTTTCTGGATATTTGGAAACCGAGGATGTGTGAGGTACAAGGTGCTATTATAATGGCATCACTTTTTCAGGTGATAAGCTCGTTTATCGTCATCACTTGTAATCCGTATAAAATTTCAAACTGAGGTCTAAGCTATTTTTCAGAAATGGTTTCCAGAAAACTTATTCGTGACTTCACATTACGTTTACGATAGGACGACTTGATTCGAAAAGGGTTATAGCTCATTTTCGACCGTTTGGCGAAAATGCCTTTACATAAGAAGTACCCACGGTGACGATACCTTCTCAAGGTCAAAAGGAGAAGTTGAAAATTATCTCGAAAACTGTTAGAAGTTACGCCATTTTGACCTTGACCTTCTCGACTATAATGCTACGCAAAAACTTCTTATGTGATGTTTTTATGTGGTTTATTCCGATATCTAGCGGAACTACGAGTTTCGTTCATATACACACTTCTATTATCATATTTTTATATATACAAGCAGTTTCTCTAAATTTATATTAAATTACACTATCTTGATATGATAGTCTGAACTGATATTTCATAATGCTTCAAGCAAATGTTTATAGCGTACTAACGTAATAGAATCGTGCATTACAGCTTTCAATATCAATCAATTGATTTTAAAATCTTGTACTTCAGTGGTTTCTTGTATAATCACAAAATAATAATCTGTTCCAAACTTGCATTTCTTCAAATAGGTTTTTATTGGTGCTACTGGAAGCATTGGACTGTTGTTACGTTTCATAAGCCCGTTAGTAATCGCTCCTACGGTAGCACTTATTGGAATTGCATTATTTGAATCGGCAGCAAAGATTTGCGCTGAGAACTGGTGCATAGCGTTAATGTGAGTCAAGTTCTTGACATGTTTTAAGAGTTAAGCGCTATTAATTATTAATTAGCACAAATGTCCGCTTTAAATTTTTTCTTTTAATGTTTTAGAAATGAGTTTGATGGTTTAAAAATTTCCTAAAAATCTATGTAAGTAGCATAAAGGAAAAAGTAAAGGAAGATGTCAGATAATTTTCTCTTTGAAACGTTGATTATAATCATTTCCTTATACAAGACGATTTACCATTATAACACGCATCGACCGACAATTGATTCGGGTATAAAATAATGATAAACAGATGTTGCATTATCTCAACGTGTATAAAACATCACTCGCCACATTTACTCGAACGTCATAAGGTATAAGACAATGTGACTCTAACATAGCCTTTGTGACCAAACTTTTCTGTTTTATGTAACAAAAGTTGCCTTGTAACACACAATCGTCATCACAGTACATACTTGTATCTGAAAGGAAACGGAAATTTATTCATGCTCTGCTTGATTATCTAAGGCATGATTATGCGTATTTGCATTATAACAGCCGTAGACCATGTGGCTGGTGTGGATTTGGACACTTGGCCAACGAGCTCATCACTGCTCACTTCTGTCATAAACCTTACACACGCGTCCGAATCTAATTTAAAGCACCAGCATCATCGACTATTCGTATGTTCAATATTAACTTGATCTATTAAAACAAGCAGAAAAGCGTTATACTGATATTCACAACAATTGAATTTCCAGGCAAGTGATACCTTCTGACAAGTATTTACTCGTTTCAATAATGAAAAGCATCTACAACCAAATGACATGTTTTTTGCAGGACCGTAACGCTCATCCTGCTGTTTTCACTCTATTTACGCAATATTAATATTCCCTGCTGCAAATTTAAGCGCAATGAGGGATGCAAATGTTTGGGATATCCACTCTTCACACTATTCCCCGTAAGAATCTTTTCCTTATATGCAACAATTTTAGTGTGTCTCAGTTGGCTGTCTTCAAATAAAACGGGTAGAGTTAAATATGAATCAATTGTGCTGAATTTTGGTTTCGTAGAAAATAAAACACTAGTCTGTATATTTAAGGAATACATTTGTGTACACACACTAAAATTTATAGTGATAATACCGTATTGATAAGAGAAATATTCAGGTTGACTTTCATTTACGCATGTGGATTACGTCGCCTTTCCTTATTATCTGTCTGTTCGAAAGACGATTAACACAGATAAATTTTAAGTTTGCATTGTGTGGATCATTTAGATTTTAGGTTTTTCGTTTTAGTTATAGATGAAAAATTTCATGAAATATATTTATTTGCAACAATTGCGGAAGAGGATTGTGTATATATTTGTGCAAAATCTAATTCAAAGCATCTGTCAGAAGTATAAATTAAGTGCGATATTGTAACAAAGTCGTTTTCATCTAATCATGTTCCTTTTGTGTGTAAATATTTTAGGCAAGATAAAACCTTGCAAAATGAATTAATCTATAAGTTGTTCAATTGAATATTTCGTAGATATTGTTGGCCATTCTGGTGTCTTGGTTGGTTTGCTACGTCCTTACGGTAGCAGCCATAATTCCAGATGACACAAATCACTGGGCATACAAAGCTAGGACAGACACGAAAAGTGATGTGTTGCTGAATGCTAAATGGATTCGAATTCCTTACCCAGGAAACATATCTTTTTTAATTCAAGGCTTTCTGCTACCAGTGCTATTGTTTAATATTAATAAAATACTCAGTAATCTTATATTATTTATCTCATTTCCTAAACAGATAGTTCCACTGTTCTCGTTTTATTAATTATTCATTACTGAACGGCATGTTCATGTATAAAGGGCAAACACGTTGTGATCTCAAAAGAATTTGCTATGAAAACGTTAGCTCTCTGAACAGGTCAATGGGGCATGCCTACATTTAGTGCTGTGGGAGCTCTTGGCATGTTATCTGGAATAATTGCAAGCGTTATCGAAAGTGTTGGAGATTATTATGCATGTGCAAGGTTGTCTGGTGCACCCCCGCCCCCGGTCCACGCAATAAACAGAGGTGGGCTGATCAAAAATATAATATAAGCTACACATATATATACTCCTTGTCATATCTTTTTCATTTCAAAGGTCGCAACGTAGAATTTGGATATAAATTCAATAAATTATATATCCGCAATCATTTTTAAAATAAAACTAGGTTGAAAACGAAAGTTATTACATCTGTACAGATAATGAATAGTGTTAGGCAAGGCCATAATATTGACTATTACACCGTTCAGTGGCGTATATTACTTATTATTTTATGATATGCTAAAACTCCAGGTTCTAGTTTCTGCTTAAAACAAAATAACTCTAAAACAAGTTCTTGTTATTTATAACACACATAGTTTATCGAGATATTTATTTCATTACCAAACTTCCTAATTTATTGCACCACAAGTCATATTTTACACAACTATTACACATACACACACACACACACACACACACATATATATATATATATATATATATATATATATATATATATATATATATATATATATATATATATATATATATATATATATATATATATATATATATATATATATATATATATATATATATAAAAATACTGGGTTTTGCAACAGGTGTGTTGGTGGAAGGCATAGGTGGTGTTCTTAACGGTGTTTGGGGAACAGGAACAGGAACTACGTCCTTAAGCCAAAATGTCGCGGTCATTGGGCTCACAAAGGTTCGTCAAATATGCAAAAATGCGTCTTTAATAGATCGTCCGTTTGGTATTTTTCTTGATTTCTTTTCAGGTTGACACATTTCACAGATTCCGTTCATGCGCAAAACATGTGTTAATTTATTTTAAAATACTTGCCTAAATATTTTTGCCATTTTGGTAGGTAATTTAATGGTTAAACGTTTTATAAATTTTTGCACTGACCATCTAAAAGTAAAGCATATCATTCTTAGCTTTTAATTATTACTGTTGAGTTATTTGCCTCTAGTTTGATTTACATTTCTCCGTTAGGTAGGGAGTACCCATATTACAATATTTGGAGGAATCGCAATGATGATATTTGGCACGCTGGGGAAATTTGGTGCTCTTTTTGTCACCATACCACCTCCTGTGATTGGAGGTGTTTTCATGGTCATGTTTGGTGAGGTTATTTTTTTATCTCTGACTCGTATGTCCAGGTGGTCTGCAAGTCAATGATTGCTCATTTAATCACATAGGAAAGTGATATATGTGAACAAGATGTGATTTAAATTTTTTAAAATGTATTAAACATGGCAGCCGAGGGGAGGAAACGAAATGTTTGACCATGTCTAATATGAATTTTAACAAAATGTGACTTTTTAAAATAGATATCTGTTGCTCAAGATGTCATGGCACATGATCATAACAGAAAAATCTTTGTTTCAATACACATTTGTCACAGAAAACCTAAGCAACATAAACTGGTCATGTATGTAAGATATACAAATGCAAAGGATTTATGTAAGAGAAGGCATTTTACGTCCATTAGGCATGATAGCTGCCGTGGGAATTTCAAACTTACAGTTTGTGGATATGAATTCTTCGCGAAATCTTACAATATTTGGATTTTCCTTCTTCTTTGGGCTGTCTTTACCACATTGGATTGTATCTAATCAGGAAGCTATTAATACCGGTAAAATGTACATTATATTTATATTTATGGTACAGTTAATAATTAATCTGTCATGGAAAATATAATGCCTAAGTCAGAATGTGATATCAAGCAAAACCAAAATGCAATTATTCAGTGTTGAAGACAGCGATTTGCATATAACATTAAAGAGGCCATAGAAAAATGTCTTCAGTGTGAAAGCTGCAAACACAATGCCTAACGTACTAGCTTTGAAATGATTGTGGTAAATAAAAATGTGATATCATATGAAAACAAAATGCGGTTGTCCAGCGCACCAAGAAGTAGTTTATGTTGTAAATATAATTTTAAAATCAAACAATAGCATTAAGGTAGTTTAGCTTTAAAACGCGCTAATGAGATATCTCTGTATCTGGAAGATGAGACCGTTTCGTCTACCACACATTACAGACTTAGCCTATTGCCAAAAGGTTTTTTCTCGAAAATTGCCGATACAGAGACAGAATTAAATACAGATTTGTTAAATGAGGTGGAATGTGGTGTTTTAAGGTTATGAAGGCTTTGATCAAGTCATTGTGGTTTTGTTAAGTTCGAGCATGTTTGTTGGTTGTTCACTGGCCCTTGTTTTGGATAATACCGTGCCAGGTAAGTAGATTTATTATATTGCGAAATCAATTAATAACAAATCCCTTAAGGATTTATATTTCATCAAATGCACACATATTTTGATCTTGTTTTGTTTGCAGTTCATGCATAACTTATATAAACCGTGCTTAATGTAAATTCTGTTATTCCATATATTTATTAATCATCTCAATATATAAACGCTATTTTAAAATATTTTTTAAAATTAAAAATGTAAAATAAAATATCTTATCCCCGCTAACCAAAAGCGGATTTTACTTATTTCCTTTCCAATTGTATCTGCTTGATTATTAGAATGTTAGTTTGAAGGAATAAACCGTCTGCATTGTTATTAAAACTAAAAAAAAAACTAATAGTTATGATTATACTCATTACACTAAGGAAGCGACAAGGAGCGAGGAATTCGCCGTTGGAGAAAGATGGGAGACGTTAAAACAGAAAACGGCCTTCCGAACCACTGCTACAACCTACCTTTTGGTATGAAATTTCTGAGAAGATGGAAATGGACAAAGTTCATTCCCATCTGTCCTGGGTTTTCAAATTTTAGGTTTTGTAGAGCCTCTTGTGAGGAACCTGACGGAGAGTCTTTCTAACCAAGCTTTTAAAGTTTTCATTGTATATATAATTTAGTGTTCTACTTTATATAATGTCTAAAATGATTTAATTCAGAAACAGAAAAGACATCTAATCATACTGTATGGCAAAGCCTTACTGCCTTGAAATGTTAAGTGAAGGTATCAGGCATTACTACATATTTGACTATTATTTTTAATCATTCTAATTAATGCGGTGTAATGCGATCGTCTCAAATTTTTCTTACCAGCCACTTTATTAATTTATGTTTTACATTTGTAGAATATTTGTTCCGTTGTATACACAAAACTGTACCAGATGTCAAAAGAAGCATTAAAATCTTTCTGATATAGCCTTTTTGGACAAAAAAAATGATCAAACGAATTAATAATTGCAAACTAAAAAGTTATAGTGCGTGAGGATTTGTCAGAAAAGGATAAAGCTACAACATTAAAATATTTGTTTAAGTTCATATCTAAGATTTTTAGTATACTTGGGAATTTTCAATCCTCATAGTTTATTGAATTCGTACAATGCGGTAACGTGTTTCCTTACGATTCCTTATTTCTGCCATAATCTTGACACGCGAGCTCCAGCGAAATTGGCATAAGCATATTGTAGTATGTCAAATTGTTCCGAAACAATTTTTCAGAAATTCGTTAACGGTTGCATGCAAAAATTTACATTGACATTTTGTCATTGAAACTCACATATAATGCTATGATACAACACAGTACAGCATATTTACCTCTTCACTTTTGACAATGAGTGAGCAAATACTGCGCGTGTGTGCTTGTGTATAGCCCTTTGGCAGAACAGCAGATGTTTCAGCCGGGATAGTTAATTCGTGCATTTCGGAGTTGTTCTCTTCAAACTTTCTATTAAGCTGTATTTACTTCATAAACGAGTAGAAGTTGTGAATATTTTATTTACCAGCTATCTCCTTTTTAGGCCTGTGTTTATTATTTTTCATTTGTTGTTACTATTGTTTGCCTTAATTTTCAGAAGAGGTTAAAAGGTATTCCTAAAATTTTATATTTGTTTTTGTTTCTTTAATATTGTCATTTCGGATTTTCTTAACTGTAAAAACGACTCGCTGAGAAAATTAAACGTTTTTATGCAGAAAAAAGCGGTCATTCTAATTGTTACAACATTCTTATGACGTAAAATTAATGCTTATATCACTACTATAGTTCCAATATTTTGAGATTTCATTAACGTTCGGTTTTCGTTGAATACAGAAGTCTACATGGCAAAAATCCGAGAATGGTACAAATTTTAGGGAGGGTTGATGGTCATTTCTGCAGTGGTCTAATCTTTTCTGTTGTGAACCGGGCGTCTTTGCAACCTCGGTTTTTCGGCGCCTACAAAAATCGTCGACTATTCGAAATATATTCATCAAAACTCTTAATCGAGCGCCGGAAAAAGATGGGTTTTTGGGAGCAACGGATAACGTTGCGTACGTGTTGTCAGAACCAAATGACAACCAGATTTAATGTTGCGAAACAGTGTTTGTTGGAGCAAATCAATGTCTACACATCGTTGCTTGTCCAATATCTATTCGGCGTTGTGTCAAAGACGTTGATTTATGATGGCAAAGAATCCACACCAAATAGCGAGATTTAATGTTATGATTTGGCCGAGTCACTGAAACAATCTCAAACCGACATTTGAGCGATTTGAGCCGCTTTATGTAGAGTTTTGCATTGCTTTTAATAAAGATATTTTTAACGAATTCTGAATATTTAAATATTCAGAGTAATATTTTGTGTCCCCAACAGTAATTGCCGATAAAATGGTGCAGTTACTGATTTTCGTAAGTTCACTTTAGCTTCCTTGAATAAACAATTTTCAAATGAAATAAACGTTTTCATGTAGATTCTGTGTTTGCTTCTTATTGCACTGACTTGTTGTAATATTGCTCTAGTTTACCATGGAAGGAGGCCTTTTCATTTTGTTCGTCTGTTACCCAATCAATCTGTTATCTATTACCCATTATATATATATATATATATATATATATATATATATATATATATATATATATATATATATATATATATATATATATATATATATATATATATATATATATATATATATATATATATATATATATATATGTATATATATATATATATATATTGCTTTCTAAAATGGTTCTTAGTTCCATTTGTTTTACGACGATTTATTTTTATAAAAATTCTTTGTTCGGTTGTTGGGCCAGACAATTTTGCGAAAGGGTTTTTTGATTATTTTGTACATGTTGTTTTACTACCAAATTAGAAACACTGCAGTTGTATATATATAAGGCTACTTTGGAATTATCGGGACCAGGCAGTATACAAAAGGATAATATAGGCATTATGGGGACAAGGCATATATACATTATATATATGACATTAGAAGGACCACATTATTTTGCATATTTTTAATTTTTTATTATTACATTTTATTTTTAGGGATTCTGATTGAATGTCAATATTTAAGATATTAAACTCGCACATAAAATAAAAATAAATAACATTATAATATATAATATTAGGCGAAAAGTCAAAATTGTAAGGCGATCTCGATAATGCCTATTATATGCAATATATAATATATACAGCAGAATAATTATAAAACTAAAAATCTATCAAATTAGCAAAACTCTCGGAAAATATTGGAGTGTCAATGATTTTTCATATTAATTCTGTACAACAACAGCAGAATTTAATATTTTCGACAAATATGAGACATGTGGCACCAAAGTCAAAATTATCGAGACCGGTTTTTGGTCTCGATTATTTTGCGGTCCCACTAATGCCTATTTTAAAGGACATTCGGTCCCGATAATGCTTAAATACACGATATATATTATTATATATATATATATCTAATTGATTTTTTAAGAGATCCTAACTGACAATGAGTGATTTATGAGAAATGAACCACTAAGAGGGAGGTATTTTTCTTTGCTGCGATTGCATAAATACCTCAATCTGCTAAAGTGATTCTGCTGTCCACTCTGGTCCTATGTATAATTCATGCAGCCAGGAACTAGCTATGTGTTTCACCTGCATATATTATACAAAAATCGAATTATTCAAACAATATCAAATGCAAAACATTTTGATTTAAAACGGAATGCAAAACGATAAAATACATTTAAAAGTTAGTTTTGTCGAAAATCTAATCAATACCTATGGAGCATAATGAACCCACAGTAAGAGGGCTTTTGGCCAAGCTCCTTCCGACTAGCAATAGTGTGCCTCAGTCCGTTTTAGAGTATCAAAATATGTACTGTGAAAAAATTATACATGTAGTTTTCAATCTCAACTCTCCCGAAATGGATACTGAAATTTCAGTTGTGTGTGTTGAGGGGTTGGGGATTGGAAAGTTAGCATTAGGTTTTCTTTTGATTAATGTACGGCTCAAGGATTCGATATTTCTATATTTATTTTTTTGGCTCTTTTGAAGACTGTTGTTTACAATTAAAGTTTTAAACATCATTTCTTGACGTTTAGCTTGGCAGAGAACTAGCGTCAGAGGAACGAATTCTCATTTGATAAACATTATCTATAATAAAGTGTTTTAATTGTCATTAGGTTTGACAAAGATGACCTGGCAACCCTCCACAACCCAACCCGGTTTGCGATAAAGACTGACAACAAATTTAGCTTAGAATTTTGCCTAGTCGTTTGAAATTTAAAAAAGGAAACATTTTGTATTGTTTTTATTGCGACAGGAGATGATGTATTTTGGTGATCTGCATATTCCTGTACATCTTACCCCAGTTTTACTGCCCAGGTTTGTTGCGTCCTTTAGCTTGTAGGGTCAACAACATGCTCACTGTGTTAAAAATCTAAGAATTAATGTAAAATTGGTTATATCTTGGAACACAAATTGTTGAATGATTTTTTACTTTTTACAGACGATCTTGTGATTTCCCGTTATCACAAAGCACTCTAAAAGTATTTAGACATGTGCAGCAGAATAAGTATCAAGTTTGATGTAAAATTTAATGAGTTGAAAAAATGCGCACGGTATTTTGAAAAGCGTAAAGAACTTGAATCACATCTATTCAACTGTTTTAATTGAAATTTAAAGTTGCATGCATTCAGGTATTCAGGGCCTTTTCAACTAGAGATATTACGCAGTGTAAGTTCTTAGATATCACTGAAAGTGATAAACAACTGGAGTTCAATGAAAACAAGTATGCCGTCTCTGTATAGAACAGTGGTTGTCAGAGAATTGAGTTATTGGTTGCACTACTGAATATTAATGTTATATTTAGAAATGAAATATGTTAAATATTACAATACTATAATTATGGATTGTATTATGATATTGTTGTCTATAAATCTGGCGTCTAATACGAATAATAAATTAATGAAATAAAATTGAAAAAAAAATGGAAGAAAGAGTTAATGGAAATGTTGCTAATTAAAAAAATAAAAGAAATATTTTCACCATCAAATTTTCACATATCAAGTAGTGTGGTGTCTCTAATCGCATTCCATGGATGAACGTAGGTGAACATCCGTCTTGCAGACGCGATGATGTGACCATAGTCCTTTTCTGGATGCACACATGTTCCCGCACGCCTGGCACTTGTAGCCGCCCGTCGGTGAAGCCTCTCAGCCAACTCTTCTGTACCAGTTATCATGTTAATAAAACCCTTTCAGGTACATAGTTTCTAAGTACAAAGGTGAAGGTCTCAGTAATGGCCGCTGTAGGAAAGGCCGTTTGGCCGAACAACAAGGAAGATTATGAATTGGGAGATGTAATTGGTATGTAGATTGTCACTTTAATTCCGTTTGACGTGCAGGTACCAGCTATCAAACTGCTTATTTTTTGTTGTACACAAGTATAGTTTGGCCCCGCAGCTCCACAACGAGTCGTACTCGTAGCTCCGAATAAGTACGAGGGGTAGGAGAACGAATGACTACAGTAGATCCAAAGTGGTGAAATTGAAAACACCATCTTCCATAGCTGATAATGATTTTTATTTGTCAGGTGTCGCATAATAAGGAATATTTCAGTCGAAAGGGTTGGCAAATTTGCGTCCGGCTTATTAAGTTTACCATAGTTAAAATTGAACATTTTGTTGTCACCAATTACGATATACTCCAACAAATTCTATCTCATCTTTCTCGTAGCTCTTCCTTAAATAAACCCGTATAAGTGGATTATATAAATATAGTCCTAGATGACTCTTGTGGTCTTCCTATGACAGCAAGAGTCGTAGTTCCTATAATAGGAAATGTCATTGATGTCAATTTTCAAATCTCGGCGCACGACTGGGGCCAACGGCGTTATTTTAGAAAGGGTGCATCACATAAATAGCCCAATTATAAATCATGTCGCACAAGTTTTATGGTCAGATAACTAGAGGTGTGACGGTTCGTACCGAAAACCGAGAACCGAGAAAAGGCTTCGGTTCGAACCGAATACCGAAAAGCCCAATGACGGTTTCGGTTCGGTTTTTTTTTTTTTTTTTTTTTTTTGCTATTTATAACAAGATAATGCATTAATTTGGTAGTGTTATTTTAGCTCTTTTAGTATAGTTTAGTTTTAATATATATATATCACATCGGGCAAATCAACAAACATATTTCACACACTTTTTTGGAACCTATGACGAATTCCATGCGTTTGTTATGGCTACAAAAAAGGAAAGTGTGACTCACTTGGGTCCAGAAAAACTCGTTGGGTTCCGAAAAAGTGAGTCATTTCGTAAAAAATGCCAACAAAGTGGACAAAAACCGCGCCAACGCGAACCCTGATTACCGTTATATGTTAGGTTTTGTATCTGTTCTAAGGTAAAAAGAAATATCGGATTATCGGATTAAGTGCAGGCAATTATAAATAAATAAAAAAAAAAAATAAACACGCATATATATATCAGGGCTGGTATGATTTAAATCAGTGATTTAATTCGCGATTTAAACCACTATAAAAAGTAAAAAAAAGTCACAATTTTGCCTTTTTTTTGTTCCAGAGTAATATTTGTCAATAAAATGCTAGAACAAGCCTCTTGAGTGTACACATTGGAGATGCATTGTTAGGTTATTAACGACTTAAGCTGCTCATGCGACGCAGTCACCCACATCTCCACGCCTTTTGTGCCTTATGTACACACTGAGTTAACAGTATTTCTCCATTGTGGTGCCCGCACTAATTTCCAAACAGTTGCTTGCTGATAGCAAGACTGCTTAATAAATAACAGCGCCAAGACTATTATCTTATACAAATAAGCCCTGTCAATAGAAGTACTCCCGGTATGAGTCACTATCATTGTTGATTTTAAAGTCAAAGAGTAATTAACCCAGCAAATTTGTGGTGCACTAAATCTGAAAAAAAAATGACTGGTAGACGTCTAGCTCCCGTATATAAAGATATTTCGACAGAGATGCGACAAATAGTTGAAACGTAAAAGCTATTTGCAAATGTTCAGTTATTTGATGTGATATTGCTGAGAACTGCAGTGGCATTAGACTAATAAATAGTGAGAAAAACAGTTCTGTATGTTTTTAAATGTTCTGTGACTTTTTTTTGGTGATTTAAATAAAAAGTCAATTTAAATAAAAAAAAGTAAAAAATCATGACTTTTTAAAAAAAATTCATGATTTCTAATTCATGTATATATATTTGAAAAGAAAACTACCGGTTGGTTCTGCTGAACCGAACCGAAAAAAACCGAACCGAACCGAAAATTTTTGTTGAACCGAACCGAATCGAACCGAGCCGGAGGTGAACCGTCACACCTCTACAGATAACATTTTTTACTGAGAAAAAATATGTGTTTTCTTGAGATCAGGATATCGAATCCCTCATTATCGCTCACAACAACAGTGAATCCACAGTTGCAAAACCACGCTTTACTCTAATTTGGGAGTTTCGCTGAGGTCGAAAATAATGGGCCAGGGTACTTCTCCGTGTGCTTTTAAAGAAAAAGCCTGCGAGTTCGAGCCTCGGTGTCCTTGGAACTTGCGCCGAAAGACCCAGAGCCTCGAAAATTGAGATCAATGGCCATTTCTATTGCAGGAACTGTGACCCTTTCTGTCCTAGGAAGATAGAAAGGGTCCACTGGGACTAATATATATATATACTAGCAAAAAGTCCAGAATAAAAAGTTTGTGGGTTGATGGTAGTCAAAGAAAGCACGACATTCACTGTATTTATATTTTACTGCAGAAAATGGATCATGTATGTCACATTTGACACCTTGTTGGAACAAATCAGTTAACTGGTTCGAGCTCGGAGCAAAGCGGTCACCTAAACACAGATGGGGTCGTACCACAAATGTCACAAAATTGAGTATATGGTGCATTCTTCTGCTCTCCTATGCATACTTTCGATGTATTTTTGCATTGTTCTCTGTGGAATGTTGTCCCACTCTAGTTGTACGATTGTCCGGAGGTCTCTCAGGTTCTGACAAGGACGCAGTATGCCAGAAATTTTGCATTTTTATAATGCCCCATACATTTTCTATCGGATTAAGATCCGGATTTTTCGCTGGCCACTCTGTTCTGGATATCCCTGTTTGGTCCAAGTAATCATCAACTAATGCAGAGTAAATAACTAGTAAACTGCGTTGACACGCGAGTAGCTTTGATTCATGATATAATTTAGGGCGATCAACGTATTAATGATTAAGCAGTGGGTTTTTACTAGCACAGAACAAAAGAGTGCATCAAAGACTCTATGTTCTTCACCATATACGATCATTTTGAGAAGTGTACTAAACATTTTCTGAGATTTCTAGGTCTTCGTTCTCGGTTCGAATTAACAAGGTCCTCGTTGAATCGAACTTATCCATAGGAATGCACAGGATCCATGTTGGGACCAGGCAGTTTGGTTCGAATTAACCGGGGGTACGAATTAAGCGGGGACTGCTGTATTATTATTAATTTATGCAAAAGTATCGCAGTGCGCTTGCACTTAAGATTTATTTGTTAGTCTGCTGACCACGTGTCTCGATAGCTCAAGCGGTAAGGTATTGGAATGATAATCATGAGGCCCGGCTGAAGGCGATTTTTAGGCCCAATGGGGCCTATAGGTTTGGGTTGTCCGTCCGTCCGTCTTGCCGTCCGTCCGTCTGTCCGTCATCGCTTTATACCCCTATGAATTTGGGGGCGGTTGGGGCCTGCTTGTGTTTCACAGATACTTTCTTGTTTTTATTGGGTCCCTTTATTGGTTTTATAAACAATATTAATAGTTCTGCCACCATAGCAGTGGTTTGTGTTGTTGCCTGCGAAGCAAGAGGTTGTGAGTTTAAGCCCCAATCGGGAATCAATTTAGTTTCTGTGTTTTTTACTTGCCTGCTATATCTTTAGTGTTTGCTCAAGGCGCGTAATAATACCAATACTTTTTGTATTAATACTTAATACATTGCATTACTACAATGGGATTATAGTATTTTTGTTATCGGATCGGCAAAAACTAGCCAAATAAACTGATAGCTTGAAGAGAAACACAGAAAATGCTGTTCATCCTATAGATCCTGTTCAGTTAATTCTGATAACAGTGTTGCCCATGAGACCTTCTACCAAATGTAAATTTTGTTAAAATTCTTCAGTTTCTCCGTTCACCTTTGCAATGCCTTCGCTGGGCACAATGTCCGCGGATATTCTTGGTATTTCCTGATTAAAGATCAGTGTCTTTTAATTGCTGATATTCGACGCAATTTTGATGTTTTAAAACACGTTTGTAAGCGGAGGAAATAACATCTTCACCTTTGTTTCACCCCTTTAGCCTCGATCCGCTAGTACAGATTAAACATGAAAAAACCCGCATTTCAGAACTATTTTGATGGAAAATTTCATAGTGTTGATGAATGATTTGAAATGCAGTTTCTCTTGAGTGATGTACATTTTCTGAAATCAGCTGAACAGCTCAGAACTGTTTTAGTCGTTGCAAGCCATGCTGCCATCTTATCATTTGCACCATAGTTCATATCATGATTTTGGATTGGCTGAACTGTTGATTACCTTCTCTTTTCTCTGTACTGTGTGCCCTTAAACTCAGTTTTTGCCCTTGTGTTGCGTATTGCGCACTCTAGAGCCTGAACAAATTTAGCAGTGCCAGGGTGATTAAGTCCTGTTCCATTCCGGTTATTAGTCCCCCGCCGCCGCGTAGCGCGGAGCGGGGGACTATAGTATTTGGGTCCGTCCGTCCGCCTGTCTGGCGACACTTGGAAGCACAAATTTGTGGACGCGATATTTCAGCCGCTATTCAACGCTGGCTTTTGATTTTTGCTACAATGAAGATATATATATTGAAGTTGTGCGACGTCGCATTATTTTTCGATTCGACCGAAAAATGGCGACATGGTGAAAATAGGCAATGTTTTAGTATTTCTGTTGCCTAGAGTGCAACTTTGTGCACACGATATCTCAGCCGCTATTCAACGCTGGGTTTGGATTGTTGCTCCAGTGAATATATATATACTGAAGTTGTGCGACGTCGCATTATTTTTCGATTCGACCAAAAATTGACGAAATGGCGACTTGGTGAAAATAGGCAATGTTTTAGTATTTTTGTTGCCTACAGTGCAACTTTGTGCATGCGATATCCCAGCCGCTATTTAACGCTGGCTTTTGATTTTTGCCACAGTGAAAATACATATATTGAAGTTGTGCGACGTCGCATTATTTTTCGATTAAACCATAATTCGTGTCGGGGTACATTCATCAGTTTCACTGATAACTTGTTCATTCTTTTTTTTTTTTTTGTTTGTTTGTTATTGGTTCTATCGCACACTGATTGAAAAACTGCTGCATAACCAGGGTAACACATGACATTTTTTGTGCTTTCTTGAAAAGGAGCGGGTGCCACCGCCGTTGTACAGGGAGCCTTTTGTAAACCAAGGAACGAGCAATGTGCCATCAAACGCATAAACCTGGAGAAGTGCAATACCACTGTGGAAGAGCTGCTGGTAAGAGGGATTCATCCCCGATCCCGCCTACAGCCCGGTCCTTCAGTAAGCGTGGTATCCTAAAACCTGCTAGACGTGTTTCTGCATTTACACTCTCGAGGGTATAATCCGCGTTTTTCACTTTTCTTGATAACCCCGCGTTTGCAAACCACAGAAAGTTTATTTCATTTATGTACGAGATGATATTCTGTAAATATTCTATTATCCATTTACGAGTAGGTGGGGTTTGATTGCTGTATTGCGGATGATAAAATGACACATTATTGTTGTTTGCAGAAAGAAATACAGGCAATGAGCCAGTGCAATCATGAGAATGTAGTCAGCTATTATACGTCATTTGTCGTCAAGGACGAGCTCTGGGTTATCATGAAGCTCTGCGGAGGAGGTATGATGTTCTTTTACGGCAGGCCAAGAAAAAGAGTGCAAAGTATTAAGCAGGTTGGGCATTTTTTCGGATAAAAGCTTTTTCCGGCCAACCCAGGTGCAAAGCCAGGTTGTAAATCATGGCTCACCCTCCGGGCTGTTGGGAAGAATTCTCTGTGGAGTTCAATTTAAATTGTATTTTTAATCATTTCTTCAACAAGGTTTGTAGGCGACTTTTCTGGTCATTGTGATAAATTTTGGACAAACAGCGATAAACCAATATGACTGTATTTATCGTGAAAAAAAATTAAAGAAGACGTGGCACAAACATAAAAAAAAAATAAGTAAAAATTGCCTTTTGTCCAGATTGGTGCTCATCGATAACAAATGCAGGGCAAAAAGTTTACTTTTTAGCTCGAGGTCCCGCGGGACCCCAAGCACTGAAACCAAGGGTCCCGAGGTAAAGTGGTGGGGTTCCGACATTTTGGGGCACTACAAAAAAGTTAAATTCTATAAAATCAATTTTATTGCAACAACAAAATAAACGCGATTAGTGATATCATGCAAATTGCAAACTACTACTTCTAACAACAAAAAAGAAACACTCAATGCTGCTACATTAAACAATGAAAAATTCTCATTTTCGATCTTAGCGGTGATACTGAACAGTTGCAGGAGAACGCCGTCTTTTTTCTGAGGTCCCGCGGGACCCCAGGGTCAAATTCCAGGGGTCCCGAGCCGATCATCAGGGGACCCCGGGACCCTGTGAACTTTATGCCCTGAAATGCCCTTCAAATCGTTTGACAGAGCAGTAAGAGCAGGAGTGCAATGTATCATATACTTTGTGTTTCTCGATGCAAGGATCGCTGCTGGATATAATTAAACACAAAGTGCGAACTGGTGATTGCAAGCACGGGGTACTGGACGAACCTACTATAGCCACAGTACTCAAGGAAGTAGCTAAGGGTCTCGAGTATTTTCATGCCAATGGCCAGATTCACAGGTAAACATCGGTTTTTTTAATTTTTACATGTATTCTCTGGAGACTAACATTGCACTTTGGCATGTAGAAGAACGGGAGAATATACACACCCGCCTCACATAAAATAAACAGCGAGGAATATTAGTAGAAAAGAGAAGTTGAAGACAATAATGAGAAATGTCAGATCCCTTGCCCGATGAGTTAGGTTCATCGGTCAGGACATGGCGAGATTCGAGAATTGTACAAATAACTTTTTTCAGGGACATTAAAGCGGGCAATATTTTGCTGGGCAAGGACGGTTCAGTTATGATTGCAGGTATAACAGTATATAACTTTTTTCGAAATAATGAAACGCCTTCACTGATAAAATACTTATTTGTGGAGAAAAAAATTACTTATTTGTTGAGAAAAAAAGTAACTGAAAAATGTTCGTTTGGTGTAGTATGTTAAAAGCAAAAGGCGCATTTTAATGGAATAAGTGTTAAAAAGTACCAGAACATTTTTTGCTTACGAAGATGTTTACAAATTTGTCGATTTTTCTTCTCATTGATATTCCTTTATGCAGAAAGCATCTGCAGTGCAAGTAGATTTTTCCTTTGCAGTCAAAATCAGAATTAAAATTGTTATGTTATTCCTGCATCTGCGTAATAATAATGTGAAAATGCAAAGGGACTATTTTTTTCTCACAGATTTTGGCGTAAGTGCCTGGTTAGCAACTGGGAAGGATTTGACTCGTGAACAGTCAAGGCATACGTTTGTGGGCACCCCCTGCTGGATGGCACCGGAAGTGATGGAGCAGGTATGCCGCGTCGCCCCACGCCCCCCTCCCCTCTACTCCTTTCAAGCAGGGATCGGGGAGGGGTTGCTGGAAAGACCTTGCGAGACGCCATGTTGAATAATTTAAGATGATAGTGAAATAGTTTTGCCAGTTTTAGGTTGGCTAACAGCTGGAACATTTTGATCATTTTTTAATGATCTGAAGGTGTCTCTTAAACATCAGTTAAGAATTTTCAGCAGATTTTTTTCTGTGCCTACGAGATTCGGCATAATCTTTTGTAAAGAAATTGAAATGATTATTAAGTAGTTGGTGTCGGAAAGAGACACAGTGCGAGACAGGAGTTTGGTCCACTCCTCCTTCATAACGAAAACAAGAAGAAAAGTTATGATGTTGTCCAATTTTCGCTCAAGGTAACGGGTTATGACTTCAAGGCTGACATCTGGAGTTTTGGTATTACTGCTATAGAGCTAGCTACAGGCACGGCGCCTTATCATAAATTCCCTCCAATGAAGGTAAGAGTGAACTGAGTAAATACTGTCCAAAACATAGTGAATATATTGTTTTGGTCAAATGATCTAGTGGTTGAGTCGTATTAAAGTTCCAAAAGCAAAATGACAATGTGTCCATTTGATACTTGAATCCTGATAACCGGAAGTTTCTTATGCTCAGTTTGGGCTGACTTGTTGTCTGTAAAGGAGGCAGAGAAAGAAAACCTCGTGTGAAAAAAAACTACCTTTTAAATTACAGATTATTACTGTTGTCTTTAATGATGTAATTGGTTGGTGGGAAGGAGCTAAGTATTTTACACGATACAGAATCGTTTATGGAATGGATAATTTCTTAAATGGTGTTCAGTTATTTTTACTGTGTGGAATTCACTGTCCTTTTTGAATTTACGTGATGTTTTAGGTGCTCATGTTAACATTGCAAAACGATCCGCCGAATCTGGAATCCGGAACGGATGATAAGGAACAGTATAAAAGCTACTCCAGAATTTTCCGCAAAATGGTGTCAGATTGTTTGAAAAAAGAACAAGATAAAAGACCCACGGCGAAACAGCTATTACGTCATGAATTCTTTAAAAAAGCAAAGGTTTGTCTTGTATTCACCAACCACTCCCTCCTCCCTCCCCCCTCCCACTCCAGAAATATAAAATTTGTTCTCATGTATTGGTTACTTGCAATTGCCTTTCTGTAGATTCTCCAAAACTGGCGTAACCTTGTGATTTATTTCTACTAATTAAAGGTGTGACGTACATACCTCTGTACCAATGACCATGAGTTGGCTATAGTCGAAAATGAACCTACCTCACTGTTTAATACCGAACAATATAAAAAATGCAAGTCTTTTTTCCAGGACAAGGCGTATTTGGTTAAGACCCTTTTACACGACGGCACGCCAGTGAAGCCTCAGAAAGTGAAACGCAAGCCGGGCTCGAGCGGGCGCCTACACAAGACAGAGGAGGGCGAGTGGGTGTGGAGCGACGAGGAGTGTACGGAGGAGGGCCAGGACACGACTAAGTCCGACTCGAGCGACGACAAGGCCTCACCACAGCAGCAGCAGGCACCAGGAGCCACGTCAGCGGTCAGCCGCGAAGCTATTTTGAACTCCCCGTCCCCCCCCCCCCAACACCCAAGCTCATTAAAAAATATCAACATATTTTTCACCATATAAACTGCTTTCCAAAAGTGCAACAACGAAACCGATTTAAATATATCCCTTGAAACTGATCAGTACGAACCGCAGCATTTCAAACTTATTTTTCTGTGGTTGTGAACAAGCATGTACAGGTTAATTTATTCCCCACAGGGAATATATGCGATCGACCGCGTGTCTGTCG
The DNA here is from genome assembly GCA_949752745.1 of Protula sp. h YS-2021. Lineage (NCBI taxonomy): Eukaryota > Metazoa > Annelida > Polychaeta > Sabellida > Serpulidae > Protula > Protula sp. h YS-2021. The sequence goes on along the minus strand of OX457031.1, from coordinate 22,412,177 downwards.
GTCGGTCTGTCATCAAGAGCTTGTTAACACGATAACTTAAAAACTCCTGCAAGGATTTTAATGAAATTCGGTATGTAGCTTCTATGGGCACAAACACATATTGGTATTGTAAATGGGCCAGGTTCGTCCAAGGAAAAGGGACCAGCTGGACTTGGAAAATTTCAGCTCTTGATTGACTCTTAGTGGCCATGTTTAACTGATGGGGGGCCTGTGGAAAATATGTGGGCTATGCACACTGCTCTAGTTATGCCTGTCTGTTGGTAGCAAACTTTGATTTGCAGATGTCCGCATTTCTTGTGCGAATTTGTAAAGTACCACACTATTAAAATAGACCTAGGTGCGGTGGCATACTGCAAGTTGCTTGCAGTAGATATATGTGACATAATCATCATAATTATTATTACTTTTTCAGGAAGAAGAATCCAGGCAAAATGATGGGGTATGTTTTTACTTTCATTTTTGTCTCCCAGTAACACACAACGAGAGGAAACGAAAAGAGGAACAAAGCAAATAAAATAGTTGACAAAGAAACCGTTTTTCTTGAGATCGTTGCCAATGGTCACAGGGTTTACTGGAGTCAAACAACGTTGAAAAAAATAATAACATAACTTAGTATTAATTGTTGTTTTTTTGGGTTTTTTTTGGCTAGGGGGCGGGAGATCAGCCCTCGTATAAGCTTGTGCTGAGGCTGAGAAATGAAAACAAAGAGCTCAATGACATCAAGTTTGATTATACAGCAGGCCAAGGTTTGTGACTAGTCTTTTTTTTTTTTTTTTTCTTTTGTTTTTTTTGGTTCTTCAGTGGATTGTTAGGATCGCTGAAAGTATTATCTGTTCTAATGGTGATTTATTGTGCGTGAAGACTGTATGCCTTGATTTTTTTTTTCATGCATTATTTTCAAACTGCGCAAAGCAAAAAAAATCTTTCATTTTTTGTATATGGCTAAGTTAACATATACGTATGTGGAAGAGGTTCCTTTCTTAATATGGCATTTTTCAGAACTGCACGAGTGTCATCGTTATAGCATTGAAAAAAGTAGTTTTAAAGATTAAACCATGCAGTCATTTGTTGGACGTTTGTGATAATGGCACCTATAAACAACGCACGCAAAAAATAAACAGTTTCGGACAAGCTCACGGGTTGCAAAATTATGACGTTATGACCATTATAATAGTAGCTGCACGCACAACCCAGGACCACCCCCCTTCCTGTTACCCTTGGCCGCACCTTGCGTATGTACTTCATGGATATCTCCACCTTATCAGCCCATTTATCTTATCTCAGATACCCCAGACAGTGTTTCACGTGAGCTTGTGGAGGCCGAACTCGTGGACGGCAGAGATCGAATCGTCGGTGAGTTTGAAATCATTTATTTGATACAAAAAATGTGCAAATAAACTTCGTGCTATTTCAAAGATTATTCATAAACAAAATTATTATGTATTCTGTTTTATGTCGGATTATGTTTCCGCCCATTTCGAAGCTACCATAAATGTAATGGCGTTGAAGTTATATTTATTGAAGCCATTCCAACTAAAAAAGCAGAACACTATATACTCATTATTTCGAAATTGTCAGAACCGGACAAGTTAGGTCGAGATAAGATTAAATGTTGGTGTTAGGACTTGAAGAAAATCTTCGAGATAACCGAGAAAAAAGAAAAAAAGAAAGCCATCAGTGGCAGTGAAAGTCAATTAAATGTATTAACGTTAATAACACGACTTATTTAAGCGGGTTTTCTCTTTGCTTTCAGTTGCAGCAAACTTGCAGAAAATGCTCGACCATCAGGACCTCACGCCCTTGACCTTTGCTCTGGTGGGTTGTATTCTTAAATATAACTTGATATTTTACTAAAAGTGCTACATTTCATCGTGCAGCAAGCAGACTATTTTAGATACATTTCTTACGTTGTGTGCCTTGATTGCATAAATAAGACCCGGTTATTTTTGTCATTGAAATTTTTAAAAAGGAGAAAGGCTATTTAATAAAACCAAAAAAAAAAATAATAATAATAATAATAAAAAAAATAGAAATAAATGTGGAGTAACGTTTCTTATTTTTCAGAATTCTGGCTGCGGCCCAAATGAAGTGCCCGATGACAAAGCTTTAATAGGTTTTGCGCAATTAAGTATATCCGAAGATACTGGCGATGACCCTTGACCCTTTAGTTAATGTTATGCATTTAGGTCAACTGTTGAAAGAAATTGTTTGTATTTATGTTATCCATTGGCTCACTTGTGTTTTATTAATGAATATTGTAGTAACACAGTCATAAATAGTTGTACATTAATTACCAAAATTCAGCTGCGTAAAATATAAGAAAATATCCTATTTTATGTGTAATTTAACCAATTTCAATATGTGCGTTGTTCTCAAGAGATTTTGTAGTAAGTGAACTATCTGTACTATGCAATGTTTTGGACGTAGCAGATGACGTCATCATACCTTCAGCTCACGTTGTTTGCTAAGCACTCCACATAAATGGTAATGGTTCCACTCGTTAAAATTGTTATGACCTCGAAGATAATTATGAAGAGGAAATATATAGTGACATTTCTGGAACCCATTTTTTGTTTTTTACTCTTGCTTTGGTTCTGTGTCTTTGTTTCATCTTTAAAAATATTTTTAGTCAGTTGAGAGTTGTGTTGCTTTGAGCGATCACAACCCATCAGTAGAACTGACGGGTAATCGCGGTAAAGGGTGATTGTTGGGGTGGTGTGGGGGAGGGGGGGGGGGAGGCTGTGAAAATTATTTGGGATAAGTCTTAAGTTTGAGTAACTTGGAAGTCTAATTGGCGTTAAGATATATTTTGGTGTACTGTAACCAAAACAGGTTTTGTGCAAAAAGTTAAGTCCGGTTTTAAAAACGTGTCGTAAAATTACCCTATTCATAAGCTATAGTTGCTAATACTTTTAACTGAAATACTGTGTTAAAGGCAATGAAGTGTCGTATTCGTTGTCGTTCCATCAAACTGAACCAAAATTTTCTGACGTCACGTTCTGACTTAATGCGTTGTGTCCAGGCTAAGGCTGACCTGCTCGATTCAGAATTCCTATTTGTTGTTTATATGTTAAGCTCAGTGCTATAGTGAGGTGTCTTAAGATGTACATTTAGTTGATTTTGTTCGTTTATTAACACAGGGAGGGCGATAGTTTGGTAACTTTGGATGATGCTTTATGATGTTATTTTGTTCACGAAATGAGAAGACTTCGCTTGAATGGCTTGATAAAAAATACGTCTTCTGGAATCTCAAGTTTATTGCACTGACAGCTGGCTTTCTGTCTTAAGAAGTTGTACATATGTTTGTTTCTTTTATAATAGAAAAAATCTGTTATATGAGTTTGCGTATATTTGAAAAGTTGATAGATTTGCAAAATTCTGGCTTTTTAAGATTTATGACACTATTGAATAAACGTATCTGGAGCATATATTGTATTAGAACTAAAACGGAATTGTGAATTTCACCAGTTCTTGGTAATTAATACATCTGAAATAATACGTGTGAACCTGTTGTGCAGTAAATCCAGAGTAAACATTCTTAGGGTGGAATTATTGAGCAGGTAACCTGCTCAGTGACGGCTCATTGGCCAACAGGAAGATTTTAAAGACCCCATTTCCATATAAATCGCCGCTCCATTTGACAAATAACGCGGTACTGTATTTTTTTGTCCAGTTTTCAGTCGTCCTTGAGTTGACCTATTTTCTGACTGACAGTGTTTCTGTTGGTAAAGTGCAGCCTCAACGTACATCTTTTAAAAGCTTTCCTGTCACATAAACTTGTTATTGGGGCATTCTTGGGCTGAGAAAATGCATTGTTAACTGACCATTAGGAAAATGTCTTGTGGAACGGGAAAATCACTTTTAAAATAAATGCCATTGTAACCGTTTAATTTTAACAAGTTTAACAAGTTTCTATTGTAAATTCTTGATTTGGATAATTGCAGTTGACTTGTAGAAAATTAAAGAACGAACCAATAAAACTTCTTTATTGGATTCTGTGTTTTTCCTGCCGCTATTAAATTTGTTGATTTATAAAATATGGTGAATAAAGCCCAGATTTAATTTCTTTCTTTTATTTTTATGGCAGTGTCTGGAATAGATACTGTTCTTTAATAAATATATTTTTTTTAAGGTGACATCTGTTCCCCTTCACGGCCTGGATTTTGTGCATTGATACTCTGAAAACACAAGTTAATACCTAGGATCAAAGAGCATGTATTTACTAAGAGCTAACACCTGCTGTCACTGCTGTAGTATCGCTATGCTAGTGGCTGCCAGGGATGCTAAGGGTGATTCTGACAACTGGCAGCGTGTATTTAACATGCTGTGATAAAGACGCGTTCTATTTATCGCTTTTTGTTCCTTTTCTTTTGGTATTTTTAAATCACAATAAACTTATAAACAACCTTTGAAAATACATAACAAATAAGTTCTTACAAATTCATTAATTTTAAGACTTTTCGGGTGGGTTTACCAGTTTACCACTTGAATGAGGATAATTAGAATCCCCAGTCCTCATATTCGCGTGTTTTAAGGAGTCTCAATTTTAAATATAATTTACATGCAAGTTCAAGTTTTATTTTACATTACGCATTCTCGCAAGTTACAAAATCTTGTAAATGTTTCATCCTGTATTTTAAACTGATAATATTATTAGACTTGCACATAATATTAGGAAAACAATAAAAATGCCCTCAATCTTTTCAATAAGAGAAACATAACACTGTGAGGGATAAATAATATTCATATTTCTTTCAAAACTTTCTCCGGTAACAATATGTACAGGTCATTATTTTCAGGTTGTGATTTTAAACGTAATTTTCTTTTTCGTTTGCTCGTCTTTTTGCCCATCCTAGAACTTGAGCTTATCCCAGCCACAGCTTCACTTTTTTTAGCAACATTTTTACCAGAAACCTTTGAAAAGAACTATTTCTAACACAGTTTCTCAAACTTTTTTCCATTTTTTTAAAATTACTTATACCCCATTCAAAAACAGTATTAAACTGTTTTCTTACCCCCCCCCCCATCCCCAGCGCCGCCTAATTTACTCTTCCCTACTCCCCCTTTTCCATTCTTTATCAATAATAATATTGCAATAATATGATAAATATAATAAAATAATCACCCTATTTACCTCTTTTCCTTAGTGGTGGACTGGATTCTGTATGCGTTGTACGTTTTCTTGGGAGATGATATTTGGCGTGATCGAGGCAGGTGAGCTGGGTACATCAAATAAGGTTGGCGTAGCATTTCAATATTTTAAATGGATGAATGAATATATGCTAACCTTGCTCATGTTTACAATCTAAGTTAAGACAGCGTTCACAGAAGAATTTTCAAGTTTTTTTTCAGTTATGTTAATTACTTTGCAAATTTCTGGATCCTTCTGAAAACGGAAAAAGAATAATTCACAATTATTTCGAGCCTTAGCGGATAGAATAATTAAAATTATACTGATTCCTAATAATCACGGGTTTAGACAAGCCGGTCTTGTATTGAGCTTAAAGCTTTATTGTCGGGCTACAAATCTAATCGGCTGCAAATATGGACGCATAGTTTGTTTAGTGACATAGATTGTTTAACGTTGATATTTCAATAAATTTCAAATAGGGTGATCAAGGACTAGTTTATTTCCAGCACTAATTTAATGCTGCTTGTTATGACCAAAACTCCTACCGTTTTGCTGCTTTTTCGAAGTACGTCAAATGTCTGTTGACAACCGTAAAAGCTTCAAGCTATTAGTTCTTTGTTAGCTTAGCTTTTCAAAAGACAACTGCTAAATTGAAAATTATGCTCATGATACAATGCAATAAAGCTACATTCTGGAACACTCAGGATATTCGGACAAAGTGCAAAGAAATACCCAGTTAGCACCCCCACATATAGCCCCCGTCGGCTATACGTGGGACATCCCGTGTTCCCACATCGGCAATATGTGTGCTTTCGTGGGTTGTCCCATAATTACGTGGGCGCTTGGCGATTTTGAAACACGTTCCGACGTATACCCCACGTCGGCTGTCCGACGTTGGCTATACATAGGCTGTCCCACGTTGGCAATACATGGAACAGCCTACGTATAGCCAACGGAGGTTTTAAGTGGGATGTCCCACGAAATTACGTGGGCGTTTGGCGATTTTGAAACAGGTTCCGACGTATAGCCCACGTGGGCTGTCCCACGTTGGCTATGCTTTTGGACAGCCAACGTTCCAAAATAAATTTGTAACAATTTGTAACATCTCATTTAACATGTCGCCTGACCATTACTTTAACCACTGACCATTAATCTTTCAAACTACACTCCACCCCACCATTCTGATTTTGTTTAACAACTGACGAATCGTACTTACCTGGGTTTGAACTGGGAACCTCTAGCATCCTACGCGTCGACCTTACCTCTACGCCACGGGGGATCCAAGTAATAATCAATGTTATTCTTCCTCCAAAAGCTTCTCGTCCTCAGCAGTTTATTTTTTACAGTGATGATTTTGTTAACTGTTTACTGTTTACTATTATAATCATTTGTTTAAAAAAATCGTTGTGTTCTGCTTTTATACTGGGTATTTGCTTATATGGAATATCAGTTAGATATCCTAATATAAAAGAAATATTCAAAATCAAATGAATGATGTCTGAATTCAACATTAGATTTTGCAGTTATATATTAAAATCATAAGTAGTATCTGAAATTTGTCCAAAAATGGTATTTAGATTATAGTCCCACAAAGGTTATACTTGGGAGTAAGAGGGGTCGTCAGACAGTGGGACATCCCACATAATGCCCACTTGGAGCCGACGTATGACAACCGACGTGGGCTACACATTGGCTGTCCCACGAAGGTTATACGTGTAAGAGGGGGCGTCCGACAGTGGGACATCCCACATAAAGTCCACGTACAGCCGACGTTGGACAGCCGATGTGGGCCACACGTGGGTTGTCCCACGTAGGGTATACGTGGGAGAAAGTGGGCACGCCCCACCGTGGGACATCCCTCTTCATGCCGACGTATTGCCGACGTTGGCTGTACCCACTTGGGCTATACATGGGCTGTAACATGTCGGCTATACGTAGGCATTAGGTGGGACAAAGTGTAACTGGGTATCCGATGTATCCGATATAGGACGTCCCACGTCCCACATCCCACGTAAAGCCAACCTAATGCCAACGTCGGCTATACGTGGGAGAAAATCTTGTGCTAACTGGGTAAATAAGCTATATTACTTTAGTGTTGCTGCGATAAAATATAAATTCTCCAACTGTTATTGTATTGCTGCTTCTTTGTCGATATTTCAAACTACGTCTGACTAAAATATATAACATGCCGAATATTTATCTATTGGTTGGTAAAAACATGCTATCCAAAATGGAGAATAGTTGGATCTAGGCGAAAATAGCACCCGAATAAGAAGTGCATCGGAATTCCTCTTGCTCAACAACAAGTTAAAAAGAAGTGCTCACCTGAGAGAAAAGTTAGCTGTCGACAATATATTGCCGACATTGGTAGAGAACAATTCGATTTATCGATGATTTTGTTATTGGATATCACTGTTGAAACATCAAAATGTAACTGAAACAGGGAAAGTCACCAAAGTCTAACTGTTAAGCTGGTATGCCTTGCCATCTTTAAGGCGCAAACACACATATATAAGTACAGATGAGAAAGGATTGTTACTTAGTAAATTCGTTCAAATGTAAAAATCAATTTGACTGTGAATGTGTCGCCAATGCACTGTAAAGAAAAATTTTCATACAAATTGTTAAGTCGTTTACATACCTTTGCCACCTATCTTTTACATCTAGTTTGCTTCCAAATGGTATGGAAAAGCTAAAGTTACACCACTATTAACAAAAATATTGTGAGAAGTCTAAATTTCATAATTATGAGCCTGTGTCTTTGTTATTTTAAAATTTTTTAAAGATTTTAGAGAAACTTTATGAAACTCTTTTGGACAATTAATTAATGGGAATAAACTGTAACTGCTAAGTAAACCAACAAAATCCTGAGTCAGCATTGGTACTAAATCGTCTCAAAGGAAATCTGCCAATAACTGCATTCTGGTTACAGTTACAAATGACATACAAGCCGTTCTAGAGGTCAGCTGTTAAATAACAACGGTCCACCGCCAAATTTTGAAAATAGCCTCACTACCCTTGATCTCGTTTTTGAAGTAAAAATAGGACAATCTGCGAAATAAATTGCGATAAAAGGTAAAAATTACAATATGTTGAGAATATAACTGGTAATTTATGTTTTTATTTAATGTGAAGATTTGATATGTAACAGTATCGAATGGAGTTATCTATTTTCGCCAACAAAAGCACTGAGTTTGCGAATGAGCCAAATGAAAGAAATAAAGAGCAATCATGTTTTTTAACAACCCGTGTGCTATTTTAAAAATTTTTTAAAGTTTTTAACAAATAGTTTTAAGTTTCAGTTCCTTTTATAACCCGAATTACATTTTGCTGTTTCGAATAAAATGCGGAAGAATTTTAAATTTCGACTCCGAGGGAACCGGGTGAAAAACTGAAAGAAATATCGCAAAACAGCTCATACGCGGATCATAAAAGAAATTGAAACTTGAAACTATTTGTTAAAGCTTTAAAAAAAATTTAAGTAGCGTTCGGGTTGTTAAAAACCCGATTGCTCTTTGGTGAAGGAGAAATTTGACATTTAAGCGTTTCGACCGAATTCGGTTGGGATAGTTGTATAAAGAAATTATTGAAAAACTGGCAAAAAATCAACGAAATTCCATTTTGCCAGAAACATATTCAGAAGTTGGCTATTAAAGAGGCTGAATAATATGTAAAAGGTAAAAAAAAGGTCATGTGACGGTTTTTAATTTCTCCATTGCTGCCTCTTATTTATATCTGTAAGGTATCAAAAGTTTTTTATTGGAACGCCTGAACATTTATTCATGACATTATTGTCATCGATTTCGAATATAAATAGAGAGCTACGAGTTTATATCTATTCCAAAGCTATATTTGCAGGGAAACCTTTTTCTTCAAAGACGAAAGTTTTGTATTGCATTTTAATAGACAACTGTTATGTTTTAAGTTTGGAAAAACTTTGGAAATATGGGTTGTATTAGAGGTATTAAGGTTTAGATCTGTTCCAGTTCCATATCGCAATGCCATTACTATATCGGTTCCTCGACTACTTATTATTCGCGATTTTAAATGTACTTTTATCGTTTAGGAAGAGGATGCAAGTTTGTGTAATTTGAATATGCTGCGCCGCCGACCCACCCGCATCGAACTGAAACTCGATGACATAGAAGAATGGAATGAACAGAAACAGACAGGATCCGAGAAAAATCAAAGCACCGATTCCCCTCAACCTGGAATAAATGAGTTTGGGCTACCTGCAGCACCGCGAAAGGATAAGCGCGATATCATCCACGAAAGAATAGGCTATAACCCAAGACCTCTCCCACATCATGGCTGGCCTGCGGAAAATAGCTAATGCTCACCATTGCGCTAAAATAGTTTTTCACCGGTTTCATTGGACAAAATTGAATATTAAGATTTAACTCACACTTAAATGAGCGCCGAGACACTGTTAATGATGTCTCATTCAGTCTTACTTGTTGAAGGATTTTACGGCGGCTCACACAAGCAACTTATAGATTTACTCGAATTAGAGATAGAGGAATGTATCAAAGTGACACTTCCAGCAAAAAAATGGCACTGGAGGGCGCGAACAGCTGCATTGTACTTCTCAGAGATAGTACCGCAACACCACAAATTCAAGTCTGTTGCTTTCCATGCACATTTTTCTAAAGAGAAAGTCCTTAGATTAAGAATTTGTCAGAACAGGTCACTGCATGAGTTGAAGATTTTTTCGAGTTGAGATTATCAATTTGCAGCTGTGAATTTACACACTATGCTTGTGGAACGCAAACGTCGCATAGCAATGCTTCGAAAATTGTAAAAGAAATGACTAATTGCGTAGAAGTTTGAATACAACTTTTGTTTATTATTCCCCCCGCCTCCGCGCAGCGCGAGGCAGGAGACTATTGAATTCGGGTCTGTCCGTCCGTCTGTCAATATTTCGGATATGATGTCTTTTGTGGGATAGATCTCAGAAACTACTGGAGGGATTCCATTTAAACCTTTCCCAGAGAAAGAATATAAAATATGCTCTAGAGACTTTGACGAATATCCAAATAACTTTATGGGCCGTCAACATCTGGATAGGATATCTTTTGTGCGATGAATCTCAAACACTACCCAATGGATTCCTTTTAAACCTTGCATAGGGAAAGAATATAGGGTGTAGTTATGCACCGGGGTATAGGTTTTTCCGGCCGCGGAAAAATGAAATCCTGGAATTTCACGCCTGCGGAGGACTTAGTCAGTTCTTCTGACGTACTTGATATTTCTCTATTGTTTTAATTTGATATTTCTCTTTCTTATTGCTTCATGTTTACAATTATTGCCTGTCTGGAGAAAGCGATTGACAATTGAGTTGTATTTCATTTCAGAGTTTTATTCTGCAGTTCGGTGTTAAATCTGGCCGAGCTGGTTGCCTTGAGACCGGACTTAGCGAAGATAAAGAAGGTGCTATATTTTCATGAAAATCAACTCGAATATCCGGTTCGAAAACATCAAGACAGGGACTTCCAGTATGGCTATAACCAGATTTTGTCTTGGTAGGTGCTAAACACAAACCTCCTGTTACGATTAATAGGCTTATGACGATGTGAGGGTCTGTCTAAATATATATTATGGATACATATTTATAGTCCTTTGCGCCCGAGACCATCAATAGATATGCTCATGACTTTGACCAGGCGTCTATTTAATGGAATTTTTGTTTGTTTAAAAATACTTTTGTTACTTTTTTTTAAAGATTTTGTCAGTATTTTTTCGTATGGGATGTTCTATTGTGTTTACAAAGCAAGTCAGTCTGTTATTCTTTAAATACAACAATTGATATAAGCATTATTCCTGAAACATTTTACTCCAAAAACCGATACACTTTTGATTATTTGCAGTCTGGTCGCAGACGACGTCCTTTTCAATTCATACTACAACTTGGAGTCATTTCTCGGCAATATAAACTCACATTTGAAGCTTATACCTGACCATAGACCTAAAGGAATAACAGAAAAAATTCAACCCAAATGCAGAGTATTGCACTTTCCTATCAACTTTGATGGAATAATGTGTGTGTGTAGTGACGATACTCAAAAAAGGACCGCACAGTTCAACACAAAAACCGTGGTCAAGTTCGCCAAAATTGAGAAAGATAATTCAAGTGCTGAAGGGGCATTAACAACTGGCGATAATCGCAGTAAAATGTGTGAACCTAACGAACTCCAAAGAGACAGCGGACCCAGTTTTCTACATGACCTAAAACGGGAAGGGGAACACAATACTGACGAAACAGCTCGAACTGTTAGTCCCAACAACAGCCGAATCGAGAACGTCGGCTTTGAACTTTGTCGAAGCGCTTGCGAAAGTTTAACAAGTAATTCCAAAGATTCCAAACATGCTCCGTGTGCTGGTATGAATAAGCCACAAGTGTGTCCAGTGCAAGGTCAAGAAGAGTTAGAAAGATCTAAGGAGGTCAAAAAGTGTGATGCAAAAGATGAAACTCGTTTGTCGGCAGACGAAATAAGAGTGAATTCTCTTCATATTGTGTGGCCGCATAGATGGTAATATAATAAAAATTCTCGCTAATACCTTTGATTCAGTATTTAGTTAAATCAAATTTAGTTTGAAAAAAAAAAGAGCAAGTGAGTTAATATGTAAATAAATTAAGATTGTTTTTTAACTTAACTCTTTGTAACGGCCCATTTTGCACAGTGATGCCCTAAATATCATGCCAAGGTGTCTGTTTATATTTTAACAAATCTGCTTATTCATCAATGCAGAATGTTTTTACGTTTTGCTCATTTCATGCTAGAAATAATAATAATAATAATCAATACATAATTAATTAGAAAGAAAAAAACTTTTTCTCTGTGACCATCGTTGTGTTGTCATGGTGCAGGGAGCACGATAAGGATCCGGACACGTTCTTCCACGTGTTATTTCGACTTCATGATGAGGGCTACTCTTTCTTCGTGTCAGTCCTGGGTGAGACATACACAGATGTGCCAGGTTTGTCATCAAAGAATACGTTCAAATAGGATATGCGCAAGGCGCGAAAATTATAATAACAGCAACGATACAGTAGCACCTCGTTAATTCGTACCACCTAGGACTTTGAAAATAACTGTACGGATTATCCTGGAGTAGGAAATATTGATTTGAAAACTGGCATAATATAGTGAGCTTGGGACCAATTTTGGGTTCCAGTTAATGAGGATCTACTGCAATAATAGTAAATAAACTAATTATGGTACTACTAATACAACGCAATAACAAAATGTTAAACACTTATAGTCATCAGACTGGTCATTGGTGAGATTAACGACTATTATGTATCTAGATAGTCATAAAAGGTAAAAGATGTTGCAGATATATTTGGTGATGCCAAGAAGAGGCTTGGTGAGCATGTACTTCATTGGGGCTATATACCAAGCAGGCAACAGTATTATGAAACCCTCTTTGAAGCTGACGTTGTTGTTTCAACTGCGAAACACGAGTTCTTTGGAGTGGCCATGTAAGTTTTGTAAGATAGGGTTGAGTGGGGATGAGCGAGGGGGAGGGGGGGGGGGGGGTCGGTGCTGGAAATGATTGTAACATTTAACGTCACCGTAAATTGATTATTTTTTAGCAATTTAATTCTTAAAGTTTTAATAAGACGTGTTTGGTCTGCTTAGTAACATTTCTCCGACTGCGTTGTTTTTCTTGTGCGTTGGCCACAAAAGTCCGGTCACATAAACGTCTTAAATGTGTGTGTGTTTTTTTTCGTACAGGATAGAAGCCGCTTATCTTGGCTGCTATCCACTGTGCCCAAACAGGATTGTTTACCCAGAAATATTTCCAAGTAAGTAATTTTTTGTAGCTATTTGGATATTGGTCTCTCAGGAATGCATGCCAATATTTAAACGGCTAGTCTTAGAAACGGGATGGTCAGTGGCTTCAAGTTCACTATCAGGAAATGGATCCGTGTAGTTTGTACACACAAAAAAAAAAAACAACATAAAATAGAAACAGGAAACATACGAGAATTTGTTTTTGGTAAGGAAGTGTTTCATTGATTCACAGGTACGTTGGGTGTTGTCAGTCTTGATTCTTATATGTAAAACCTGTTGATCCGTTCTGATAATCTTTTCCTAATCTATTCTTTTTTTCTTTTTTTTGTTAAATAATGACCATTGGTGCTGGATGAAAAATGAGATCTTTCTAGAATCAGATGTTTTCGTATTCAAATTGAGGTCTCATATTTGTGTTTTCTAGGAGAATGCCTGTACAACACCGAGAACCAGCTGTATAAGCGGTTACGAGACTTTTGTAAATTCCCACAAGCTTTGAGGGCTAGGCGTCTTGACGTAAGTTGGTATCTTATGTGCATAGTAAATGTACTGATTAGCTTGAGACAGCCTGTGTGGAGGTTGCACATTTTAATCTAACACGAACGAGCAGGTTTCTTTGTTTGAGGTTGATGGGATGGTAGTGCGGCTGGATAAATTTTTCAGGTCTGAATTTAACACAAAGCGTTAAAACAAATGTTTTTGTTCTTCCGTAACAGGTTAACCTAGAAAGGTTCAGTTGGAGTTCCCTGAAGGATAAATACAGGGACTTGTTGTCGTGACACCATCAGCAGACTATGCTGTAGGCGTACAGGCTGTAAATAAAGGACTGAATTTCTTACAAGCTAGTCTGGTTCTAATTTGCTGCAATATTCTGTACTTTTGTGTTGAATGGCAAAGTTACTAACACGTTTTATTTGATTTTGAATGAAAAAAATATAGTTTCAAAAGAATACGACAATATGATTGTATCGCGTTATTCAGCGTTATTTCTGGTCTAAAATAAACTGGCTCCAATTTTGTGGTTTCTGGTAATTTCTAGTTTTGCTTCTTACCATGAAGTAAAAAAATATTCAATCGGAAAGAAAGGGCATAAAAATAAACAAATAAAATTAATCTTGTCCTCTTTTCTCTTGTTGTCATTCTTTTTTCATGCTGAAACATTTCTGCCCGCATTTCTTGAGAGAAAACACATTTAGATCTTGTTAAAGGCACAAATAACAAATACACGTCTTCAGCTTTGGTAACATTTTTATTTGTGACAAGATTCAGATGTAAGCTTTACCGCGCGCATACAACAATCTATCACTGTAGTAAAAGTGAACCCTGAACTCGGCAAAGCTCTTCCCGAATTTCACAGACCGCAGATAGCATGTGATGTGTTGTATAAAGGCTATAAAAATAGATCAATTTGGTCAAAATTTAAAAAAAAAAAAAACAAAACAAAAGAATTCTCGCTGGACATGTATATCACAGTAAATTTGAGCACCACGTGTACAAATAGCAATTCGGCAATAAATTGAAAATGATCATAAATACACAGTAAATTATTTGTATAAACAGTAAGTGTTCGTTATTAACAATAAACATAGTTCCAATAAACACCGGATCTCGTAAAACATTAGACTACAAACTTTCAACAGTACAACTGCTTTCTTTTTACACCACAACTCTCCGTAGTATATGTGGGAAGGTGTGTTAAGGTGTTATCACTGATACTTAGGCATTCAGCTTGATATGTTGCTTCATTGGCCATAGCTCAAGGCCAGTAACAACGAGTGTAAACATCGCCCTTGGGGGGGGGGGGTTTGTCTATCCCTACTCTCGTCCATAGCTCTTTGCTAACCATTCCACGAATATCCAGTCTCGAAGAAACATCGCAAGTTCATTTTCAAGCAGCAACACCAGCCCGACGTCATAAGCGGCCAACTTTTTGGCTGGCACAATCCAGTCAGTAAATACTTCACATGAACACTGAGGTCACTGATGAAGAAAACTGCCTATTAAACATTAAGATTTGTGTTTACTTCTAAACATATTTCCTACGTCAAGACTTCTTTCACAAATAAACATCGTGTACAGGAATAAATCGCGAGCCCATTAGCTCTAATAGGTCGGTTCTTCGCCTGCATAATCGTCTGCCTGGGCCTTGTTTATCAACAGTGTCCGGTCCCTGGATACTGCTTCCGGTTGTCTGTATTTATTCAGCAAATTATCTCTGTATCCGAACAGAAAGGAATATTCACAACAATGTTCAAAACAGAACACACATTTCGACCATCTAAAATTAATAAAACCTACATTAAAAAAATCAACAGCTTCGTCTCATTTATAGAGTCGCTACAGAGGGTTCATTTTATTAAAAGAAAATTATTTGTAGTTTATGGAGGAACCTCGTTGTCAACATCAAACAGATCAACATGTGTGAGCAGAATAAATTATCACGTTATTTTCACATACCCTATCTCGTAGAAGACCACGGCTGGTAACATAAACGCGATAGCACCGACACTTAGCCACGTGCTCAGGTGGGCATGCGGCGACCAATCAAATGGCTGCTCTTGAAACAGACTCCAGAACAAGAAGACAATGGGTGTCCTCAAAGCCTTGAATGTCAAACGTAGGCTACTACTATGCAATGACTGAATTATGACAGAAAAACCGACGCATAACAAGCCTTTCTTACATATAAGGCAAATTTGGCTGCACGGGATGTTTATGTGTTTTTGTTATGCCATTCATCAAGATGGAACAATTTTAGCCACAAGCAGCGACAGGTTCAACACTTTCCTAAAATTTTCCAGATGAAATTTTATCCATTTTCGTTTCATCTATCGTTAATTTCGTCCAACACTTAAGCAAACTTTTCTAAGTTTTCCCGATATAACATAAGGCGTCCTCTGCCATATTTTAAGAATAAAAGACAAACAACATGTAATCAACTGATTTGCAAAAATACACCATGCGATCAATAGACTTCAGCAGCTCCTTCAGTCAAAGCGTAACACTTCATGCTCAACTCACCAAAACAATTACTACGAAATTGGCTCCCTCGGAGTAGCGCATTAGCGTAGACAACAGCGTTGCTGCCAGAAAAGCTTTTATAAAATTGGCCCAGCCTAAAATGATAACAGGTGCGGGGCAGTCTTTATGTTGTCCTGCCATGCATAAAATGTCAAACCTCATTCTGAAAAGGAATTTAAAATTTCTTATGCAAAATTAATATATACACAGTGGATTTCCTGCAAGGTTTTAATGTGCGCTATTTTCATTCTCGATGAAAAGTGTCGCATATTTATACCAGAGAATGAAATAGTACCTTTTCGTGAAAATTTGCCAAGTTCTTGAAGTTCCAAATCCAGGCAGCAGATCAACCCAGAACAGCACACAAGCAGTTAGAAAAACGAAAAAGAAATACCAAAATTGAAAATAGAAAATATTCATTTTGTTTAAACTTGGCGTCTGTCGCTCTTCCTGTATATTGTTACTTCCTGCCACTTCTTTTTGAACCGTACGTTCTGTCAGTGTGTTTGACACAGCAAAGGGTATCTGCAAAAAAAAAAAAAAAAAAAAAAAAAAAACTTACAGAAGGCTGTTTCATCGCCGAATGGAAAATGGAATTTGAGATTGTTTCCTGCAAAGACGATGGTTGGACTTCACTGAAGCCGTGCGCATAAAGCACAGTTAAGTTCGTCCACTGCTTAACACTGTGATTTTTTCTCTCTTTTGTTTTGAATGTTTTATTGTTTTCTTCAACGCTTTCCTCTAGCTCTTTGTTGACGCGTTCATGCTCCACATCCCGGTCCGGATGGTCCACAGCGAGCACATAAAGACCATTATCGAGCCCAAAATAGCAACACAAAACCAAAGTCTTCTATATTTACAATCCAGAAAATTAACAATTATAAAGCCTATCCACAGCTGGCGTACCATGGACGAGATCATACAGAGAGGCCACAGCACGGCGCCAACACCTCTGCTACCCCCGTCATCCTGATGGGCTGAGCTGCTTTCTAACTCTGACCACAATAGCAAGAACACGTCAATAAAATACATGGCCCACACAAACGCTACAGTCGCGTGTGTTCTGCTGTTATAAAGTAGAAAGTTTCCTCTCCGTCGTTGAAATAATTGGACTATTGTTCTGACTATTTGACATAGCTATTTCCACTATTATGTAATTTTTCTATAACTTATAAAGGCGCATACCTGGAAAAATGGTCGGTAAAAGGCATACGAATTCAGAAATTAGAATCACAGACGCACAAAACAGTTTTATCCTTGTTGGTCTCTTCTTAAGTAATATGAACCTGAAAAAGGAAATTATAGTTGAATAATGTAATGACAAGCTCAGAAAGAAAATCAAACTTCTCATACAAGTTTTTTTTTACCGAAACTGTAATTGCACTATATTCCTAAGACAACGCAGTGAAAGCTTTTTATTTTATCCGCCAGTCGCCATAGCATGATGATGGATGGCTTAAGTTACATTCATTTATCATCTCGAAAATGCAGTTTAGAAACGCAACACTGAAGTATCAGGATAAAAATTTCTATTTCAGCATCTTAACGCGATCTGACAATGACTCTGATATTTTGCTTCACAGAATGATACATACCTTGTAATAAACTGAATTGGGATGTTAAAATTTCCTAGAATTCCAACGATATAAGGAGGCGTCCGTGACCCTGAGACTGAATAATTAAACAAGATAGATGACAACCCCATGGCAGTACCCATCCATAAAAACTGTCGCTTCGGGAACGACCTCTCGGCTGAGCCAATCGCTGATGGCTCAACAACACGAATAGCCAATAGTATTAGTCCAGTTGCTAATGTACAAAATCCCCATTGAAATATCATGAGAAAAGAGACGCTTATGCCTAAAATAACGTCTTCATCCCCAGTGTGACTGCCATTGGCGTGAGTAGAGTTCGTTGTTTCGTTGTAAGTTTTGAAAAAGTCCAACCACAGCGGAGTCACGATAAAATAGCCTGATCGTGCCAGTACCGCGGCCACAGACAACGACAGTGTAAGTGCCCAAGGCTTCTTCATTCTGTAGTGATGACTACTGTGTCAAGACTGTGAAACATATAAAAATCGATTTATTGCAGAGATTAATTTGTCGGACACTTGACCACCGGATAATTGGCAAAAAAAAAAAAATAAAAAAAAAAAAAAACGCGTTCACTATTTTAAATACCGTCATGTCACATTATTATATTTTTATTACTAGCATATCACATTATTGCACTATTATTATTATAGATCATATTTAAAGTTTTATTTTACAAAATTTAATTACTTACTACATTATTATAATTATATTGCATTTATTTTACGTAAATCACTGATAAAAATTAAATATAGCAATCTGCATTTGCCGGTGGTCAACTCTCCAGCGGTTTACACATTTCTAACTTCTATTTTACTACTTTTGCCTTTACAGCTTATATGAGTAAACTTATTAAAGTCAAAAGGTGCTAGAATGCAGCCCAAAAAAAAAAAAAAAAAAAAAAAACTGCGAGTGTACTAGGTGCTTGGCACCTACCCGTAAATATTGATAGGGCTTTCAACGTTGTGCGAGACCGGACCATGATATGGTTACTTTTCGTAAAATTAGTATGAATGTGCAATAACGTTTTATTCCTATCTGTCCGAAACTAGGAGCGTCAGACTGACTCCAGGATATGCTAACTCCAAAAAACACACTTTGCAAATGTTTCAAAATTCACCATTTTGTCAATTTCTCCCGCATTTCAAAAATTCTTAGTCACTGCACTGCACAAGGGTTGAAACCATCCCTGGGTAAAATTTAACACAAATTCAATCACTAATAAATGCTCTAGGCGCGTGAGACTGAAAGTACACAGACAGACGAATGGAAAGACATACTGAAAACTATATTCGACCCCCGGCGGTAATAAAGTGCTTCATGAGAGAAAGTAGCGTGTTTTGTTAAAGATACGTTTGTACTATCATTATTATAATCAATTATTTATTACCTTGTTCTCAAAAAGTTATTATACATGCATACTAATTTTTATAGGAATTATAACTTAAAACCGCCCCAGCCTCGCCCTCCAAAAAAAGTATTCAACAGGCTCACTAAAATCAATAAATCATCACTGAAATGAATACAATAGCGTAAGGCGTTTGAAAAAGAAATTGGAATCTAAGTATTACAAAACAATGTCCAAACATTCAGGAATAAAACACTAAAACGACAGGCCCGCTTACAGAGATTTTTATTATGAATACGAGTAAACGCACGAGGCCATCTAGTATGCCTCACTGATACGCAGTTGGTTAGCATCAGGAAGAGGACAAGTCTTAAAACATCGCCCATACAAAGTAGACTTAGCCAGTTGTTTGAAAATGACAACCTCCATTGCATGCGTAAAACTTAATATAAAGCATTGTCGCTGTTAAGCCATTAATTTATAACTTTCTTGATTTGCAAAAAGAAGAGATAATCGAGATTTTCTAATGTTTTTTGCTCTTTGCTCCCGTCAAAACACGAAAAGACTACTTGCACATGCAAACAGCGGCTCCAGTTCTTTGTTTTAAAATGCAATACAACCTTAATTTCCCAAAATAAACGTTTAAAGTAACTTTTTTCTTGAAAACGATATTAGGTGAGATATTGGAGGTCGTATGTCTTATAAAGGAACAGTTGACAAGCTCAAATACTTAAATGCTTGTTCATTTCAGATTCAGAGATTTTCGTTACAATCCAAGCCCATCCGAATGCATGTGCATAGGAATTATGATGTACTGTAATTTGCATATAATTCACAACAAGTATAAATGGTACTGACAACAGATGTACACCTTTTATCATTGCTGAGGCAAAAGAAAAAATATACACATATACACTAATTTTCATTGATCAAGAACATCGAACAACGGAACAAAATTCATGAATGTGCATGGCGTGTGCTGTCGTGCATTTTTTTCAGATGCGCCATCTTAATTACTATGGTAAAAGCTTATCCAGTGGCAGAACGCACAAAACCACATTGGTTATTGTTTATGAAGGCACAGACACAGACATACACAGATCTTTACAGTCTTAAAGAAGGACTCTTTAATAACATTTAGTTTCTTATTTATCTTAAGTAAATAAGGTACTGTTCTGTGAGCTGATTAAAGAATATGTCTTTAATTATTGCTATGACATGATAAATCACCGATGGTTTGAGATTTAGAAGCTGATTCAGAAGAAGTCTTAACTTTTTCGAGTTAGACTTTTCAGGTTAGCTTTAATCAAAATAATTTATTACCCAGTTCCATACCTAAACACCCCTTGGACAGTTATCTCAGAAACTGCCTTATTTTTTTTTTTTGATGTTCTGAACCATTGCTTGTACTGATTAGATATTTTATGGAATTTGGCAGTGTTTCTGGCACTTCACTATGGTTTCATAATATTTTTAAAATCTAGAATTTGAAGTTAAACAATAATTTTAAAAAATGACAGATTTTTTGAAGTAAATGCTTGCTTTTAGACATTATTTTTCAGTTTATGAGGCTGAAATAAACATGTGTTATTTACGATTCATTCCCTTCCCAAAATTTGCAAGGTCACCTATTGATTTTAACATTAGCATTCATATATCAACAGAACCCCTCCCCTTACTATGTGCGTACGTAGTTTATAAAAGGCCCTTTACACTAGGCCAAACATAAAATGTTGTTATGTAGATGTAGACTGATTTTTATGTTAACGAAAAATTAGAGACAGATTGTTCACTAGATATGTAAATAGCACAATTTATCAAATCGTTTAAATATGTTGCAATTTTAATCGAGTTTTATTATTCTTTACTTAAATAAGGGAAAAATATTTACCAAGTAGCAAGAAATAGCCATTTGTATAATTTTAAGATCAATTATTTGATAATCCCTAACGCACAGATCATATTAAAAGAATGACTTTCAGCTTGATTATTTTCCTATTTTGGAAGAAAATCATAGTGATTGAGCAAAGAAGAGAAGGTGCTTTAACACGTGTTTATAATTATATAATATGCTAAGTATTTAAGCATTTCTAGAAATCTGTTCTTTTAAGCGTCATTAAACTATGAGATATTAAGTAAGTTAATTTTGAATGTTATGCATTGCTTAATGTACTGCTCAAAGATAATTCTGTAAAATCGTATGAGATGTGCAATAACCTAAATACACTGCAGGATAACCGCGAACTAATAAAGAAGTTCGCAAAAATCCAAAGCTAAGCTGCGAAGCAACAAAAAGTTAAATCATTTGACACAAAGCTGATAGTCAGCGAATCGTACATCATTATATCTTTAGAATGGTTATTTGTATTCTATCATACCAATATTAAAGTATTAGATAAAAAATTAGCCTTAGATTGTTTCAAGGTTCACATCAAACTTTTTGATGATACTGGTTAACTGTTCCACATCAATCTAAAAAACCACCAAGCAACTTGGTCACCGTTAGTTTTGTTGACATGTCCCAATGACATGTCGATGGAAGAAATGTATGTATAACAAAAATAAATTCGCAATTTATTTTCACAAAAAGTGTTTCATAATAATGAAATATTTAGCAAAATAAATATGAAATACAAATAATCGAGTTAGTTGGTAGTTCTTCATTGACTGCTGCCTACATATAAAAAGAAGAAACGTTTTTAGCAAAATTGATCGTTCTTAAGCACGTGGACTTATTAAAAGGTCAAGTCCAGCTTGAGCTTTTGTTTTCTAACACATTTCTGGATATGATGTACATCTGATCAAAATATTCTGTGTTACTGTAAGCCTTGTAGTAATCCTTTTGTAAATTAATAATTTTATATAATGTCACACATGTATGAAATAACACAACTTCCGAATAGAAAAGTTTTATTAGGACTATTAGGACTAATAAACACTTCTACTGCGATAGGCCACCTGCATTTTTACGTTTATAATTCATTCCTAACATTGTGAATTAAGGAAAATATAGAAAACAATTACTATGCAGAAAATTAGAAATGGCTTTCCTGTTTTTCCTGTTTTACAGTTTTTAGCAAAGTGTGAAAACTTTATGGCATTATTTTGAATTTAATAATTTGTGAAATGTATATGTTATTTCCCTCAAGGTATGTAATTGTTTGAATTAGCTATTTCTGTATATTTATTTTATAGTTTTAGTCTATTGTGTGTTCATTTGAAAGGTCTGTGGGTTCTTCCTCATTCACCAACAGCTCTCTGTCGTCACGCCTCTTACACCAGCGAAGATTCTTGATTAACGAGTCTCTGAAACAAAAAACTCTCTAATATGAGCTGTTATGGCGATTGTGTAAGCATTGCGAAAATTATTTAAAGTCGAGCTTTCCTTTTGAAAAATCTTCTGTAAATGTTGATACAACATTATAACAATATTTTTAGCTTCATTTTAGCTAAGCTTATAATATTTTGTGCAAAACAGTGTGTTCGAGGTATTCTATTTGAAAGGACTGCGAACCTGCTTCGTTACTTTAATTTGAATTTCGGTAGAAGTAATATGGGCCTCACCCAGTTTCGTATAAAACAACAGACGGCAGCATCAAAGCTAAAGCACCGAAACTGAGCCAGGTACTCAAATGAATATGTGGTCTCCACATAAAAGGCTGCTCTATAAACAAACTCCAGAACAGCAGTACTGTAGGTGTACGCAATGTCTGTTTGTTAAACAGAACAGATATTCTTCTTTGAAACATTATGCAGGTTGGAAATAATATCGAAACATCTAAATTGTTTTGTTTTAACTGTCGGATTTGACAAGCACGAATTGATTTTAGAGCAGCTACATTAAAATTCATCAAAAGACTGCAATGTATTTATAGCACAAGTTTAACAAATTTCGGTTGAAGGTATAAATTATGCAAATATGACCTTTAGAAACAAAGAAATTTTTGACATCACATTAAAAACAATGTATTGAGCGCGCTCTATCAATATTCTTACCAACGCTATCGCTACATAATTGGCTCCATCGGAGTATCGCATAAGAGCAGGAATAAATGTCCCGGCTAGGAGAGCTAGTGTGAAATCTAACCAGCCCACTACAACAGCTTGAGCTGGGCATTCATTTATACCAAACAGGCATGCAGTGTCAAATCTGACCCTGCAATGTATAATCAAATTACACACTCAATATATTTGTAAACGCATATCAAACTGGTTGATATTTATTTTCTAAAAACTATCTTCTGGTATGCATAAATTAAAATGTGCTGTCCATATAATGCCCATAACAATGCACGTGGTTGAATTTTGAATGGAGATTTTATAGACCTGATCTATAGCTTGGTAATTCTTCCCTGTGACCGGATTCGTGCAATTCTTGCAATTATTTGTGTATATCATAATTACATATGTATGATTTTTGATGAATTTTAAAACGCGTAAGTTGACTTATGCATTTCTGCGGAATGATAAAAATGGTCTTTGAATATAAATTTACACCGTATCCCACTCAAAAATAGGTTGTTAGTATTAATCACTTTTTGATAAATTAAAGTGTTTGTGAATAATTCTTGTAAATTTACATATGTGTTTAAAAAAATTATGACGGTTTTTAGTTTTAATTTCAACCAAGCAAACTACCATCAAATCTGGCTAATCCAACCACAGTTGGGACTGACAAGATTTGTTCCAATTAGCATATTGTCCAGATTACCCTAGTTACATCATATATATAAAATGGGTTGATTTGTTTACCAAAGAAAAAAATTGCTGGCAATGAAAGAATTCCCTCCATAATGTTTCCTGGGTGTTTTGTTCAAATTTTGCACAGGTGGCAAGAATTTTCGATTCCTCAGTTTCCTAGCATCCTATGAGGTCATCATTAAACCCGTCACAGAAAGTTTAAACTTAAATGAACCGAATGATCAATAGCTGTGAGTGAAACCAGTGAACTTAAACTGAAAACAGAGCATTATTTCGGAATCAAATTTCTATAGAATCAATAGAGAATTGATAGAGAATCAATTACAATAAATTCCCCCAAAATATCCTTTAATAAAATATACACAATGATGTTTCCCTTTTTCTTTCCATTTTCAATTTCACTTGTTCAGTTAATTGCTCGGACAATTTGAATGAACAATTCCAGACACTTAAACATGTAACCCTCACAGGCCTAAGCCTGATAAGGGCTACAGGATTACACAGTTTGCAGACGGAAGCAGTTATGTTTGATGCTACACATACTTATTGACATTATCTGGGAGACACACAAATTACACTGACAGATTACATTGGTTCTTCAAATTACACGGGTTATTCATGCAGTAAAAGCTACATTTGGTTGCGAAAACTTGTTCCTATGTCTGAAATAGGAAGGTAGTCGAATTAGTCAGGTTCTTATTGTATAGAAACCAATAGAAGATTAAAAGGGAATGAAATATTTTGTCTGAAGTGTGGATTTTACATAAAAATGTTTTCTTTTAGTTTTTGTAGAGCAAGGATTTATCGTAACGGGAAGAAAGATTTCATTAAGAAAGATATCTTATTTCCAGGTGGATAACTGAAATACATTAGATTCAATGCTTAATTGTTTCATATTAAATATAGTTAGAGATCTTATATGTATACCTTTCAATAAAAGTCTTGAAGCTGTCACATGTCCCGAAATGTGGCATTATGTCTAGCCAAAACAAAGCTAGCGTAGTCAGAAACACAAAAAGGAAATACCAGAAAAGATAATATATGAGATTAATTCTTTGTGGTTTTGATGGCGTTCTTGATTGTTCTTCTGTCTGATCTAGCATCTGCTGTTCAATTTGTTTATTTGCCTGTTTTTGCACTGCTCTTTCTTGTAGGGTATTTGACAGTGCAAATGGTACCTGACGAATAAAAACAGTATTTGAGTGCAAGCTCCCCCCTCTTTGAACTTTAGTTTATCTTTCTTTTTTAAACAAATCGCAAGTTGTCTTCTGTGGGCATTTAAGATGAAAGTGACCAGGCTTTAAGATATTTCATATTTCTGAATATAATAATATAATACCAGTTCAGAAGGATATCTATTAAAAGTAGAAGTAGACACAACAAATAATGTTTAATGTAAAAACAACCTTGATTGCAATTTTCATTTACAGTAATCTGCGTGCAGATGTATTTAATGTCTTAGCACTTAGATTGTGATGTATATCCGTTAAACAAGGAAATGCAAAAACGAAGTCCTGATTATTAATTGCGTTTCTAATTCCTGAATATGTGTAATTAGCAGTTTTGTAATTATTTAATAGATAGCAAATCCAAAACGCGACATATCCTTTCCTCCATACCAAGGACACAATCAAACAAAGTGGCCAGAGAATCCTTCCAAGACCTTTACTTCCACCATCGTCATGCTTCGCCGAACTACTTTCTAAACCTGCAAGTTAGAAACTCTATGAATACAGCTTAATTATATAATGTTGTGTAGAAAATAGCTTCAATGTATCTTTGCAATATAATATAATATGATATAATATAATATAATGTAATATAAAATATAATGTATGCATTTCGGACATAGAATATTCAATATAACAGCGAGAAACCTGAAAATTCTGACTATTCTGTTTCTTTTTGAAGCATCTTAATATTTTATTTTTTAATTATGGCATCTTATTTTTTTTAATGATACATTAATATGTCAGGCAATTGTATTTTATGAGCAAAAATGTTTAACTTATTTATAGATATTTGATTTCAGAGTGCTTAGACATTGGTACATACGTATGCTCTATTTAATGTCTCTGGTGTTATATTTAACATTTGTCTGTTAAAATTAAAAACAACTTACTTGTAAAATTATAAACAACTTACTGGGAAATATAACAGGTAAAAGGCAAATAAATTCTGCGATTAAAATAACAATTGCGCATATAAGTTGTACGAGTGTGGTTTTCTTTCGAAGAAGTATGAATCTAAAACATTAGAGTAGAAAAAAATGAATATAATTTTTCTTTGCATTAGTATTAAGTTTGGCGGCCAAGCAGCAAGTCTAGTTTTTCTGAGAAGGTTAAGGACGAACTCCTACATACTAAACTAAAAATGGATCCATTTAGGATGTAATAAACGCATCAACAACTTTGACGAATACGGTTTTAAGATAAAAGTAAAGTCTGGGAGTGAATAAGATACTAATTGTTTATAAAATATAGAGGTTAGTCACTAATTCGAACCTATTTCACTGTAGATTAAAATGTTCTATTTGAACGATAATAAAAGTTTGGAAGGCCTGCAAGCTCTGAATTCGATGCAAACTTAACGTTTAGATGTTTTCAAATATTCTTCTACTACAGACAACTTTGTATAATAGCTAATTTGTGTAACTTGGAATCAAATAAAATAATACTGACGCTCCGAAAGTACAAATAATAACAGAAACAAAGGGCTGAACAAAATGTAACAACTTGTTAAGTATAAGGGGTAAAAGAATTATCCGTTATTCGTAAATATTTGTATAACATCTAAAATCTGCCCATATAGCATAAAAAACTTGAGTTATTTTAACGTTTAGTTACCTGGTTATAAACTGTATTGGTATGTAGAAATTGACAAGAATTCCCAATAGGTAAGGCGGTGTTCTTGATCCCGATCCAGGGTAGTTGTACAATATAGAAGATATCCCCATCGCTATACCTGTTTTAGCGAGCTGCGACTTCGGGAGGGATCTTTCTAGGGTACCAATTGATTCCGGACGTATAATCCATGTGATGAGTAATAAAGTTCCCATACAGGCAGTATTGAAACCCCACTGGAATATAATAAAGAAACTAAGACTTATTCCACGTGATGTGTCGTGAGGCGCCGAACCGTTGGGTGTGCTTGCGTTTTGCTCGGTTGAGTTATGGCCTACAAGAGCATCTAAGAATAACGGAGACAAAATAAAATATGCAGAACGCGTTGTTACCATGGCAATCGATAGCACAATTGTTATTACCCACGATTTAGCCATATTTAGAAATATTTTAACTTTTAAAGGAACTTAAATTATTCACTCAAAAATATCCATACGCTACACACTTTATGCTTTGTTGTATCTGTAATGAGCCACGAAACGGGTTATCGTTATATCTGCTCCTTAACACAAGATAAATGCTGAGATGACATGTAAACAGTACTTGACGGAATTCATTGATAAGTAATTACGATATGGTCAAGTTTATGGCGGGTATGTTAAACCAGGACAATTTTCCAACGTCGAAATAGAAAAATATGATGTTGGAAAACAAATAAAACATAGAATAGATCTCAAAAGAGCAGGAACAGGAATTATGAAAGAATAAGTATAACGCTTAACAAAGTAAATAATTCATTCTTGTGATAAGATGTTGCTGTATAAGATATTCTTTCAATTAGAGTTTTAAAAGAAGTTTATATTATTTGGCTATATGTTTGCAAAACGTGACAGCATTCGCATTTATAAATTATTTAACCGGCAATTTTTCAAATTATGTCAGAGATGGCTTTCAATTACATCAAATGCGCGAAACATGCAGCCAGATATTTACGTTCAGAAAACTAAACCCGAGTTGTGAAGTAGGGTGATTAGTTGGTATTTGGTTCTAAAGTGATAGAAACAGTCAAAGTCCGTTGTGGAAGCAACAATATCTATTTCAATAGTGCTTATTTCGATAACATCGTTATAAAAAGAACATATAATCACCGAAATACAAACCTACTTATATCTGCACTTTCTTCAAAACAGTTTGGCTTAATCGTCGTTACCTGCAGAGGGATGTCATGGAGACGCAATAACAACCCATGTGCGGGACAAACTTGTTATGCATAGCAAACATTATGAGGCATATTTCGTCTTAAACTGTCATGTAGCATTAGAATAGTTTCGCTCTAAATACCAGAACAAATTTTAAAAGATGTACTGAAGCGATCTGCATATAAAAAAGAAAAGGATAGTTATGCTCCCACGACTTTAGTTACTTTTTTATTCTTTCTTTTTTAATGTCCATAATCTCAACAATGACCATGTTCTGATGCAGCCACGAACAAAAATGGCTGGTTAGACCATTGCAATTTATCTAATCATATCTGTCCACACTCTTACTGGGTTTTCGTGTAATATGCAGATAGCAAAACAATAAAAAACTCTTATCTTGCTGAGAAAAAAAACTTATCGTGTCAAATCATACTATATAGATATTTTTTGCTTAACCACTAGTTGATTAGATATGATGTTATCTGTACATGTGTAAGACATTATAACATTTACAGTAGCCATGCATAAAACAGCTAATATACGAACTGTACTATGGGGTAGAATTAGATGATCAAACACCCATAACTGAATCTTATGTAAGCCCATGATTAAGATTAAGAAATTGAAACAAAATAAAGACAAAAAAGTTAGCAAACCTGATTCATTCCTTTGTTAGCTTCATCCGCAGTTATTTGGAAATCGGGGCGCCACATTAAAACCTGTGCATGTCATTTCTACTCGAAGGAGTTCGTCAATACATAGACCTCAGTGTGAAACTTTTAATGATTTCTCAAGGGGTCGAAGTTGTTTTTTATGTTGAATACATTTTATTTTGGCATTCATCGTTGATGTCGAAATTTTGAAATTTGATCGCAGTGCGGTCGATAGTCCCTAATTTGTGTTTATTGTACGGCAGAGTAAAACTTTTGTATGAAACTAAAGAGTTTGCATTACAATTGCATGATAAATCGCGCCAGGCACCTTACTTATATGTATTACAGGGAATCGGTAGCAACTGAAAATGTGTAGATTCCCTGTAATTTGTTAGAGAATATGTAGAAAACCCCAATGTACATTTGTCACAAATCAGTTTTTTTGTAATCCCTTAGTTTTAATTTCAAACAAACAAATGTTAATGTTATTAGTTAAGAACTGTTTTAAGCCCAGAAATGTTCACTACTGCGAGCCTGGGAGCATGTTTGACATTACTGCCTCAGAGGACTATTCAGCGAGTTCCGAAATCTTGTTCCAGGGTAAACTATATAAATATGTGTGGGGTGAGCAAAATTAAGTCAATTTTTGTATATTTCTGATCATTCTACAGATTTCCTCGATATTTGCAATGAATCTGTAGATTTATTGATCTCACAGATTTCCTGTAACAAAAACACGTGTTGCTAAAGGTTTTATTCTGCAACAAGTTTCCCAAAATGCATTTCAGCTACAATCGGTCGAGAGAAGTTGACATCAACTCTAAAGTGTTGATGTATATCTAAAGAACACTTTTAAGATCGGTAAAAGTGTTCTCAACAAGTGCCTCATATTAGTTAATCAAGTCAAATAAGAGGTGTGCGCCAAAATATGAATATCATTAACATCCTGAAGTATTTCCACTTATTTGAGATATATGTAGAGGCATAACAGTACTCAAAACTTACTTCACATCAACAACAACCCATAGCGTTGGTGGAAGTGAAAACCAAATTTCTGGTAAATGCAGGTAATAATTAAATGGACAAGCCAAAAGCACATTGCAAAAATTTCTGCTAAATGTAAAATATTCAACCAATATAAAAATAAGATTATATTTTATTTTGCATATTTTTGTATACTTTGAATAAAATAATTTGTTTATTAATATACTTAAATTTAAAAAATTAGGCTAATTAAGCATGCACAAAAATATATGATCAGTTACTCTTTCCACCCTTAAAGTCTGAAATTCTTAAAATAATAGACTTGATAGTTGATGAATTATTATGACAGAAAGATTAACAGAAAGGCAGACAGTCAGACTGACATACGGACAGACATGCAAACAGGCAGAGAGAGGGACAGAGAAGCGTACCACACAAAACTATCTGCATCAGAATGGATATGAATAATTTCTTCTAAAGATGTTTATGGGAACGCACCCAACTGCCTCAGGAGTAAAGTGGACCACGGATCAAAGCGTCCCTTCCTACTGTCAAATCCATACGAACTATTTACTACTCAGTATAGAGGATAAAATATTCCCGAAATGCAGAAAACTTTTCCTACGATCTGTGATGAATGGGTTGTCCATAATGAAGCAAGATATTGCCGACAGTACTTAGAACGAGGCTGTTAGCCCATGCCAATTCCACCTACTCGAGTTGCACTCAGTATGTTTTATATAGTATAAACAAGTAAAAGGCATGTAGCTTTATGATGATAGTCTACAGATAGTCTACAAATGGTCCACAGTCTAAACATGTGATACATTGGGATAGAGTGGCAATTTATCAAAACGGTGCATTTATATGACCAGGGGTGCACTTAGTATCATAAGTGTTACCAATGTATCAAACAAGTGTGCAGAAAGGGGGAATTTTGATTTTTGGGAGTGCCCATTTCGTTTAAAAACGGGGGCAAAGGGGAGAGGGGGAGGTTATTGCTGAACTGTGGTCCACATTTGCTTACAAAAGATGGGAGGGTATATGATTTCAAATTTCGAACTCCCCGTTTAGGCGTCATTTTAAAATGTCATGGACACACAAAGTATGTGAATAGCCCCGCCGGGATTCGTGTATCGCGACGGAATGGATAACACAAGACGTACCCAAGAGGTTGTTTGGTGATGTTGAACAACTTGGTCAAGAAAAATAAAATAGCCGATTAGGGTCTGAGTTTTATTGTGTTGACTGTTTAAATCAGACTGTTCACATGGGTTCCAATACCCTTTACAACCAAAACTCGACGTCGGATTGACGTCGGAACTCCGACGTCAATCTGACGTGAAAAACCGACGTCGGTGTCATTTCATATACAGCCAAAACTCGACGTCGGGTTGATATCGGAATACCGAAGTCAACCTTACGTGAATACCCGACGTTGGATTGACGGCGGATTCCGACGTCATTCTGACGTTGAAAATCCGACGTTGTTTCCATTTCATATGCAACCAAAACCGGTTCGTCAGTCCGACGTCAAAAACGTCGGGTAACGACGTCAACCCGACGTCAAAATATTTGCAGGGCTGTTGTTTCACCTAGTGGTGTGATTCGAACCTTAATGTGTACATATATGATTCGTCAGTTGATGAAAAATTTTCATTTTATTTGATATAAGTTTTGCCTAGCTTTAAAATGAATTGCCGTCACTGGTCTAGTCAAATAGTAATGAAAACTAAGTACATAAAGTTTTCGAATATTCGAACACTACTTTAGGGTTCGAACCCTGTCAAAACGAATCGAATATTCGAATATTAGTCACACCACTAGGTTCACCTAACCATCACGAGCTGAATCCATTTATACTACTGGATTTCGAGCGCAGGATCACATGTCATCTGGATTTTTTTGCATTTATGCCAGTTTCTAAGGGGCTTCAGGATAACAGAGCCTGTGGGGAAACTGCACTTTTAAAACGTTTGTGATCCTGAATTTTAATAACGACTTGTAACAGGAAGAATTAAGAAATTTCGGAACTTGTATGCATCGAAGTATAATTGCAATTCACGCTAGATACAATCCCTCAATCGAATACTTTCCATGTAACTGCTCATTAATTTTTTTTTTACTCCTACGTCACAAGTTTCGAAGAAAAAAAATTTTGAAAGAAAATAATATATAGAATTTTTGAATGTTAGGGAGGACATTTATTCCTGGCGTCTTTTTTTAACGGGTGGAATTTGGGCTTTTGTGCAGGCATTTATTCTGGGTGGCATTTTTCCGGGTAACATTTGATCCTGTCCATTTTCTAATGGGCATATGCTTCTAACGAATGGTCAGTTATGTTGCCAATTTAGAAACTGGCAACCCAGAAATTGGCTTATTTATATCCAGCGAATAACCAGGTCGAACAGTATTTACGTAGGTTTGGAGTAGCCTCATAGACCTTGTAGTGCAAACATCTTTCACTGTTCGTCATCTTTTTTTTTTTATAAACTTATATATAAAACATTTGAGGTTACAATATTTTAGTTCACTCCTTTTTTTTTTTTTTTTTAGAGTTACACAATGCAGCTGACATGTCCAAACGACAAACTGACTGAGAATAATTTAATGCATTAGGGTTGGTTCGAGGGAGGGGTTGGGGTGGTATAAAGGCACGAGAGTCCTTGAAATGGGAAAGAGGACTTGTTTTCAATGTCTCTTGCCGTGTACAATTCATTGTTTTCCATAGGTTGGTGCATCACTTACACCATTGTGTATAAAATTAGGATAGCATAAATGTGCTTACTCATTGTGGATTATTGAGGGATTAGTGCTTGTCAATTTGACGTTCGCTTCACCCTTGTTTTCGCAGCTACTCCAAGGGGCTGAGAGTTTTAACCGTTATATTTGTGTAATCAGCGAAGGAACTCCACAACAAATGGCCTTAGAGGTAGAAGTGGTTAGGTACAAAAGTACAAAAGTTATTTGTATTAAGACTAATCGGGTCGTGCTTGTATTGATCTCTTGTTTTTTTTTATCTGGGCATTGATTTTTGGCCTTTTGATATATCCTCATATTGGTATAAAGATCTCCAAATATTTACTCTCAATTCGCATTTCCCAAAATGTAATCTTTGGGCATTTGTCATGGAGGACCTTCGCGAACAGGGATAAGATTTCAAAATGACATAATTTTTGCTGTTTGGTGGATATTTGCAGCATTTGTTAGGTCAGGAAGTCCATGTTGTTCAGACGGCTATTCATCATGTGGTAAGGCAATACTTTCTCTGACTATAAAGTTCAAAAAAAAAAAAAAGAAAGAAAAGTAAAAAAGAAAGGGCAGACAAACCAACCCTCGAACATGCTGTTTAAACTTTCAGTATTAAATTTTAATGGGGTAAAAATTGTACTCTCTAAAAAACCATTTGATAAATTTATCAAATGGTGGGAAACGTCCACTCGTTGTGAAAAAATATCAACGGTTATAATTTCTGCTTATTTATCGAGTAGAGCCATTTGCGTTTGAATGGTCTTAGGGTGAAAAGAACTGAAGTCGATCGCTATCTGGTTATCACATATCAGATCGTTAACTGTATAAGAATTTTATTTACAGATATGTAAATGAAAGCAAATCGGAAATATGGCGAAGAATGGGGGCCAAGAAAAGAGTGTCAGGAGTGTCAGGAGTGTCAGGAGTGAGGGATCCCACAAGAATCATACCGAGGCCAAAGCGCAACTGAAAAGTGAATCCGCGGTATAATAATAATAATAATAATAATAATAATAATAATAATAATAATAGTAATAATAATAATAATAATAATAATAATAATATCTTGCTTCAAAATGACAACTTTTAAGAAAATACATTAATTCCTTCCAATTTAAATTAAATCCAAGAGGAATATATTCGAATTCTATGAGGCAAACAAAGTTTGTGTATCTAAAATGACGCACAAAACAATTTTTTTTTGCGTTCTAAAGACTAAAATTTTCCCTTCATTAAGCATATTATAAAGCATTACAATGCCTTGAAAAGGTTGTTCTAGCATTTGTCTGGCGATCTCCTATGGCAAGTCGGGCTTAAGTACACTTTCAGCACAACCAGTTGGCCCAGAGAAGGGGGACATCTAGATCACATGTGTTACCATACGTGGCAAAAAGGGGCAAAATCCCCGGTAATTCCAGATCCGATAGCGTATATTAAAGCTGTTGCAGTTAATCTGCGGTCAGACGTGCGTGCAGATTGCCAATTATATAAAAGAGGGGTAGTTTTCTTTCAGCATCCACAGTTCCCATATAAATGGACAAAAAGTGTCTATGTCACGTAAAACCAGAGTCAGGCAAAAATCTTGCAACCTCGCCACACAAAAAGGTGGTCCAAAACTTACAAACACGTTTCAGAAGTGTTACTGTCTACCCAATTTTTGTTCTGTGATTGCAGCAACCAAGTCATTCCAACGTTACAACGACGTTGGATAGACGTCGCACCCGATGTCGGATCAACGTCAGGTTTTGGTTGTTTATGGAAGTCGAAACAATGTCTACGTCTATTTTGCGATGTCTGACCAACGTTGTGGACAGTTCAAAACAACGTCAGTCTCCCACAGTTTTATAGAAATCGGGAAAGCGGCGTTGTATAGACTTCGGGGGAAATGTTAAGCTGGACTCTCCATCTTGGCAGTCACAATCATAGTGTGGTTACCCCACCTTCACAGCACCCACATTCTGGGGTCATACGGCCACTAAAATAACAACTTAAGTACAGCCAGAGTGGTTTTGTCGGGTCGACTCACAACCTCAAATCGACGTTGGATCGACATTAAAATATTTATGCATTTATGAATATATAATTTGTTGACGCTCCCAGGTTGAACAAAAAAGAGGGAATTTTTTACTTGTGATTCTGCATTTAGGACTTGTTTTAAAAAGGCATAGGTACGTACTCTAATTAATCATCATTACATTAATGTTTACATAAAAAGAGAAAAGGCAAAACATTTTAGGCCACGGCTCGTCTGGTGTTGAATTACTTGATATTTATAGGATTCTTTGGCGTCAGCGGCTGTGGGAGATTTCTCAAAGCAGCATGAGAATTTGCATAAACAGATAGTGGCTTTCGAGAAGCTGCTTCAGCATGCCATGAATCGGTTCTCAAGAGAAAAACTTTTCAACATGCTTAAGGTAATCACTATTTCCTTGATTTCGTCCATCTTAAAATTAAAATTAAGACTGAATTTCAACACTGCGTATCAAAACATCGCAACACGAAATAATAAATAATTAGAGTTAATTTTCACCGTGTACTAAATAACACAGGTCACATGTCCATATCACGATGGTACCTTTAGTGTAACGTAAGAACGTGGTGGAGTTCTAAAATGAGGTCAGTATCTCTCTGTCTATCGCTCAGGGGTTTCCGATGTAACGGGGTGCCCTTTGACCTGAAAAATGTAGAGCAAGATGTTTTCCTTCAGTAAACTTCGTAGAGGGGGTGGGGTCCGAAATTGGGGGTAAAATGCTCTGTCTCTAACAGTTTTCAAGAACATGTTGCGTGGCCTGTGACGTTGAATATACAACTCAAAGTAGAGATAACGAAGTTATACTTTACATAACTCTGTAGAGGGCTTATGGTCCGAAAATGATGTCGGAATTGCTCCATCTCTAACGATATTCAGGATAAGGCATGCCGCGTGACCTATGACCTTGAAAATCTATGTCAAAGTTCATATCATGAATTACTGCTTATGCAACTACATAGAAGGGTTGGAGTATGAAAATAAGGTCAACATCTCAGACTATTTTCAAGATAACACAGATCACGTGAGCTTTGACTTTGAAAATCTGGGTTAAAGTTTAGATTATGCAGTTCCCTTAATACAGCGTAAGAACGCGGTCTCAGAATGGCTCTATCTCTAACGGTTTCTATATAACACAGGCCACGTGACACAATACCATGAAAATGTAGATCAAAATTCAAATCAAGAAATTACGCCTCAAGTAACTCCGAAGAAGTTATTGAAATAGAAAATTGATGTAAATTCACTCTATATCCAAAGGGATACGGAGATAGAGAATATCAGATTACTGAGATAAGTTGATTTTCTTACAATCGGCTTTTTGGAACTGTGACCTTAAGTCCAAAGGTCAAGGCCAACCACATATAGGGGTTGTTCAAGTACTCACCAACCTATGAGGAGCAGTCTAGTGAAAAACTTTTGGGGTGAAAAATAGAACAAAAAATAAATACATAAAAAACGGAAGAAGAAGAAGTAAAGCCCAGTATTTCATTTTGAGAAAAATCAACTCCTAACTACTATCACCGAAAAAGAAGACATATTGCAGCCAGGCGATGAAAAATATGGGAAAAATATGCGGAAAGACGGAATCTATAAATGTCGTCAGGAAAAAAAGAACAATTTTTAGTTATCAGAATCATCATTTTTTAATTTGATTATATTTGTACGCGGCCTGCAGAATTTTTTCAAACAATTTCTTAACCCGATTAACTGAAGTGCCTTTTTATTTACGATTTTAGAAAATCAGCCGAGATACATTTTAACTCATTTTTCCATATCCTTAACCTACAATCGGCTTGAATCAACTGATTAATATATATAAACAGTTTGTTAGAAAGAATGCCGCAATATCTAAACCGCCTCAGCAATTTCCAGAAATTATTCGAAATTAGTAAGGCTGATCAGTATCTCCGAAGCATACACCTGCATATAAATTACAGTGAAGCTCAGGAGAAAGGACCAGGACTGGGCTAATGTGGCCCGATTTCTGAGGCGGTCTTGCTTGCGAGGTTACTCATAATGGAAGTCACCTGCAAAACAATTCTTTGCATAAAGAAGAACATTTCATGTGCATATTTCCTGAAATCTCGAATCTTGTCAGAAATTCCGAAAATAAAACAATGTCCAAGAAAAAAAAAAAACACTCTGTTGTTGCAGTTGCTGTCAAAAGGCATGGTGGAAAAACAGCAGTTAGAAGAAAGCAACGCATTGCACATACGCTCTGTGAAGCATTTAAAAACAACCATTCAGGAGTTAAAAGAAAGTCACGTGGGGAAGAAAGTAGTTCGCGAGAACGAAAAACAGCTTGTTCAATACTTTTTAACATTCTTTGAAGATCTAGAGGTAAGACACGTTCCTGTTTTAAAACTGTAGAGATTCTTTTGTGTGTGATTGTTTTACCCAGCTACCATATTCACAAAAGTTAACTGTACAATTAACTGTATTACAAGAATCGAAACTCAACTGTTCTTGTATCACAGTCTTTAGATGGGCTTATCATATTAAAACAGGACAAATTTATTAGTTTGCCTTCGGACCTTCTGGTTCTTAACAGGAGCAGTTAACGAAATCAGTGAATACTGCTACAGGTGTTTACAGCTGTGGGGTGGGAGTGCACGGCTGTAGCCTTTACTAAGGATCCAAATATACTTGCCCTTCGACACCCGGCTTACACATCTCTATAAAATTGTTAAATGTTGATATGAAATGCCAGTTATAGCAAGTAAGAAAATTGTCGTGAGAGAAAATTTAATTTAACAAGAAGACTTTGACCAATAAGTTAAGGCAAATTTGTCCTGAGTATGGGAGATGCTTAAACAAGTGCACTTTACTGACAAACTATCTGAAAAATTTAAAATGAATTCGTTTATAATTTCTTTTGCAGTACCTAAATGAATTGAAGAGGTACTTTGATGAAAAGATTTATATTTACCTCTACGAATACTTTTATGATCCTGTCGATGACGCAATCGGAGCGCACTTTATTGTGACGTCACAAGGCCAAGTGATAGAGAAGGTAGGTACAATCTTCGTTGTTAAACAACAACCAACCTCTGGAGAGATCAGTATGTTATGTGTATATAAAAAATAGTTCCAGTCCTTAAATAAGAGTACTATTTTTTGTCGACTCTCCAGCGGTCCGACAGAACACGGTTGAGGTTGTGTGGTAAATAATGTCAGGTAGGCAATAAAATATTTAAAATATTGTAGCTATCCTATTGTTTTTATTTTAATTGCAAATTAAAACTACGGCAACACAGGTTGCCAGTCAGATCCCCTTTGGATCCATTACCGAAAGGCTATAAATAAACAAACTTATTTTTCCCCATACTGTTACTTCACAATAAAAAGGACTCAGCTGCACTCTTTGAATGCGTCCGAAGAGGCAATGACATTCAAAAGAATATTAAAGAAGATCCGATACAGGTGCAGTTTTGAGTTCATTACGCTCACTACTTTTTAGCCATGGTCTGTAATGAAGAAATTACGCTTTTTTGTTTCATCAATATATTGCAGGAATCACCAACACCAAACGCTGAAAATGGAAACAGCGAATCACATGATTCAAATAACAAAACTGGCGAAAAACTACCAACAAAAACAGAAGAAGCTGAAGAAGAAATAGTCTTCGATTTTCTGTCTAAGCAAGCGAAGCTTTCTCTGGCGGTGCAGCAAATGTACAAAGTCAACACGAAATGGGGTTTAATCCTCGATGAGAGCAATCCTCATTTGGGTGCATATGACCCGGACAGTAAACACGAACTTGTCGCTTTCTCCGGTTCAAGCCGGTACGAACCGATTCTTCGCTTGCTACCGGATATATTTGTTAAGGCGTATAAATCAATAGAAATGGCTAAACTGTGGTGGCACCAGGCTGCTAGACTCTACTCAGGAAAGCCAGTCAAGAGGATCACGGTGAAAGAACTTGCAAAAGAAGAAGTGGAAATGGAACATAAAATTGAAAAGATCAGTGAGGACATCAACCGATTCGAAGCAACGATATCGGTTCGCTCGGAAGACTTAGCGAAGCTAAGCGAACGCGAAAACAGATTTCAAGCATTAAGTGACCAATGCGAAAAACTTGAAGATCGCAAAGACACTGCCACGCAAGCATATAATACGATTCTGGCTCAGGTAAAGAGCATGAATGAAGAATTAGAACTATACCAAAAGGGATCTAAGAAATACACAGAACTGGAAAAACGCCTGAAGGAAACGGATAAACAACTTGCTTTAACTCAAGATGAATTAAAAATTCTCGCATATCATTTCCATATTGTTCAAGAGGATTATAATCTGGAAAGGGAATTGCAGCCACATTTGATTCGATTCCGAGCTGATATTGAAGGGAAAATGTCTGAAATTGAGGATGAATTGCGGATAAAACACACTCAGAAACACGAAACGGAGAAAAGATTGGTACTCTTGAAAGCTAACTGTGAGCGAATGCATGAAATTATGCAGCGTTACAATGACGATGGCAACTCTCGTAGCACAACGCCAACGCGAGAAAATACAGATCAGGCTGTTGGCGAGAAATTTAGTGCGCAAACTAGAAATGTAGAGAAAGATCAAAAGCGAAATTTGCAAACATCAAAACCAAATCAAACTGGTAAGATAAATGTAAAAGAAGATAAAACTTCAACAACTCGGAATAATAAATCTGTCCTTAACCAGCAAACGCGGACTACTCTCAGGTCAATCAAACCCAAACAAACCTGATGTTATTTTTATCAACAAGCACAATGATAAGATAAAACTTAAGTACTAAAACTTAATTTATCCCACCAGATCAAACTGATAGGTCACGAAATCAGAAGGTTTATTCACCCTGGAAGACACTGGCGGTAATGTGTACTATGCTAACGCAGCTTTCGAAAATATTATTTCTAAACATTTTTCGTAGTTAATACATAGTGAGAATGATTTATACCATGTGACACCCACCTGTATGCTTTAAAACATTTTTTATTAAAATACCTTACCATAGGAGACAGCATCAGTTGAGCGTCGAACCAGTCTCTGTCCGGAACTGTAAATGTCGACGCGATCAGATCACAACATTAACTCTGGTTGTAATTTGGTTGTGATTTGTAACGACCATAGACAAGTTTTACTGCCGTCTTTGACAAGAGACGTTTAGGAGACGTAGGAAAGGCAATGTTGTTTCACCGTTACTAAACCAATAGGAAATTAAAAAGAATTTTAATTTTCGCCCGAATTAGAAAATTGTCCATATTATTGTCCATGAGGAGGTGTTTGAGATTTTTACATGAACAAGACCAGCGGTCAATATAGTCTGCATTTGTTACATGAAAAGATTCAGATCGAGTAAATAAATAAAGAAGCTTACATTCAGTGTTTTAATGGTAAACTATGAATTTTTTTCAACAACATCGAATATAAAGGATTACACGTTAGGATTTGAATAATAATAATAATAATAATAATAATAATAATAATAATAATAATAATAATAATAGATGTAGTAGTAGGGGTGGTAGTAGTAAAATAAAAATAATAGAATGAAATAAATGCATGCAACTAGAAATACCAATTGCAGCTTCTTCACACGTTGCTCCGTTTTTTAATATAAAGTTATCGAATATTGAAAGCGGTTATAATTACATAACGTTTTTGTGCACTGTACTGAAAAATGCTCCGTTTTGTCACAATATCAACATCGCCGAAAACCATTACAGATTCTCAATAACCAACACTGCTGCCTCATTAAATTATTTAGATGGTCTTAAGAAAACTCGTGGGGTGTGGCGGTATTCTGTTCTCACATTTTATTTGTCAAAGCCTATCCCGCCCCATCTCTCGTTTATATGAACATGGAATCTGCTTAACAGCCCACACACCACGATTTGGCTGTGTCACTCTTCTATTAATATTTTGCACCTGACTGACACTAAATTCACCACCATTTGATGTTAAGCAATATGCACACACATCATCAAAATAATAACAATAATATATAAAGGCACATGCAAAACTACATTCATAAACATTGTAATAGCTTTCAGCAGACACCAATAGAAAAAGTTTTAAAAAGTCATGGAGTATTTAAAAGCCACAGCAACAAATATTAACTGTCATTAAATTTTTACATTTATTTATATTAATAATTTAAATAGTTTATAGTTAAATAGACAACCTTTGAGACAAAAAGAGCGAAACTCTTAAGAGTTTTTACACTGTAGTTTGCTCACTGTTTTCAGCAGAATACAGAGCATTCAGCCCATAGCATTGCACACCTATATGCGAAACTTAGATTTCTAATATAGTAAAACTTTTTTAAGACACACCAATTTCCTTTTAATGCCTCATTTGCTAGTCATATGTTTTAGAAAGAAGTTTGTACATATTACCTAAAGGGAGGCTCTTTCGAAATGTTTTTGGCTCAGTGTAAAATTTTATGTACTGCTAAGGTATCTCTTTACGAATGTGCGAAATTGAAAAGCAATCCATGTCTGTCTTAGAAGGTGGAATAAATTGAAGTCAACACTTTGGAGGTTATTCTGTGTGACAACACAAACTGGTCAAAACTAACAGTCTTTTTGTAAACTTATCATTGAGGCATTTAATATGTCAGTTGGGCAATCACCAAATAGTAACTTCTATGAAATCGTCAGTGAGGTATGCTGGTGTTTATTTTCTGTGAAAATATAATTTAAAAATCCATCCAACCAGTCATGTTGAGATGTGCTGTATATAAGCCTAATTGGGAGTAAATAATATTAATTTTATTTTTTAGTTACTTCTGGTGTTTGTGGTTGCATATGGGCGTATTGGTATTGTTGGCAAAGTCGGTGTTGGCTAAAATGGGTTCACCTAACAGTTACACTGGCTTCCTAACACATTGAAGTAAAGCAATGAATTATTGTGGGATGTTTTGCGGGATGGAAGCAAATGACATTTAACTTCTTGAACTTATCTAAATTAATATATAATGTCTATAAGTAAGTTTTTTCTGTAAGCTTAAGGTGTATGCTTTGGAGTTCAAAGTGTTAAGTTTTTGTGACATCAACACTTTCTTTATAAATGGTAAGAATTGCACCATCCAACTCTTAAATCCGGTGCACATAGAAAGATTTTAAATGCTGCTGCGATTCTGGACTTACGGAAGCACACTACAGCGTAGTTTAAGTTGAATATTTGCTGTTTTGTCCAAACCATACACAATACAAGAGTCTAGAGATTTAACATTAATTAGGTTTGAGATATGAATATAATAATCATAAATGCAATACTAAAATAGTTTTTGTTATGTCTGCGTGGATTTCCAGCGATATACAAGGCAAAACGTCAGCGTAATAATTTTGAGAACCTTTTGCCCTCGCTCCCCTGGATAAACGCTTGATCTCCACACACTACACTCAACGAGAGGGAGACTACGCTTTTGTGATATATGCCTTAGCTAACGCTCCACTCTTGGGCACTTCCGGTTGCAGAAAACAGTAAAACACAGTTTGCTCTAGTGCCATGAAGTATTATTATAATATATGTTATAGGTTCCTGAGTACATCCGGTTTATTTTTAAAATTCAAAATTTAATTGCATGGTTTATGTGTTTAACTGACAGTCGCAAATAAAAATGTAGTTTTTTTTTCATTAAATTGACATGATAGAACTTTGACGGATTTTGCTGTTTATGCCTCCATTGTCCGTAAAGACAGTGTTCTACAATACGTTAGTATTTTTTGAAAAGTACTACGATTGATAACAACTAATGTTTCCAGCTTCATGTATGCTATTGGAAAAGCATCTGATGAAAACAACCCAGGTATCTTAAACGGACTTAAAGTTCAGAACGATACTGACTACTTTTTAGCCCAGAGCAAAATCAAAACTTGGAGATGCAGAATGTTGTATATTAAAAATATACTCACAAATTTATTAGTATAGATGTAGTGTGAAGCTTTAAAGCTAAACATGTTCGGAGGGCAAAGAGTCACAAATGAGATCTAGAGGCTCCTCAGTTACATCCATACTACTTTCATTTCTTCCAAAAATATTTAATTCAACAGTAAAAGGAAGGCAATTTTATGTCAAAACTGAAATGAGTCACCCATCTAAAATGTAGATATTTTAATGTGTTTAAATGTGTTTAGCCGATTGGTTTATATTGTATGATTATTATGATTATGATTGCCATGATTATGATTGTTATTATTATTATTATTATTGCTATTATTATTATTATTATTATTATTATTATTATTAAGTTTATTCTTATATGGAGCAGTTTTCAAGTACCTTGCTCAATGCGCTTTACAAGGGTTTATGCATTAACACATAGCAGAATTAAAACTTATACTGCATAGAAAATTCTACTCACGTAACATACCATATACTTTTTTAAATCAGTGAGTTTTTAGTTTCTTATGGAATAACATTTCAGTATTCGCGGACTTTATATATTGTTCCGAATCGTGTGTGCGGCAAACCTGAACGATCTGTTGCCTGCTGATCCCAACTTTTTCTTTTAAATTTCGAGCACTTTTTGTGTCAAGGACCGGCAGATTGCATGCACTTTTTTCTCTCGACTATTAGTTCAGATAACTAGGTAGGACCAGTACCGTGCAAACGATTGCGCGATATTACTGCGCTTTTGTGGGTGATACGGCGTGCGACAGGTAACGGAGTGATCAAAGAGTTGGGACTTTATGGCCCGGAACCTTCCGTCCAGCGATTAGCCTCGCAGCAGGGTTCTGTGTATGTTGGAACTTATCTAAAAGGTCGGTAGAGACATTAACGGTTTTATTTCTTCTTCTTTAGTAAAAAGGAACATGTATTCCAGTTTTTTTATTGAATTTTGCTGAAATGAAGCAAAGAAAAACTGAACCGTCGCATGCAAACCTCCTACTGTCACGTCTGCAACCCAGCGTGACGCACGAGCCTTGCACAGCATACACACGCTGGTACATACGAACACGTTGTGGATAATGACACCATCAAGATGCCACTGAGGCTGTTTCTGCATGAAACATGAGCCAACCGTCTCAGACTGGCTAGCGAGATAAGCTGGCTTGATGAAAAAGTAATCAGATGTGAAAGTTTCATACGAACTGAAAGCCATGAAGTGTACAAAACGTTGAGCAATAAGCTATATTTCAATCACCTCAGTTGTTCACTGTGTGCACGTATTCATCTCAGTAACTTAGTCATCTTCAAACAACGATCTACATCACATCATCTCAGTTGCTCATTGTGTGCGCGTGTATATCTGTTTAATAAAGCAGATGCCTCATCATTTACATCATGTGGATATGAAGTAAACGTTGGTTATTCTGGGCAGCGTTGGTACTGACAAAAATTGTCCGGATTAGCAAGGTGTCCATATTACTCAGGTTATGCAATAATGGCTTAATTTGTCAACTACATAAATCAATGTTGGTGATGTAGGCAAGCTTCTCACCAAATTTTGAACAAGTAGCAAAGATTCCTGAGATGAAATCGTCATCCATCAAACCACAACATTAACTCTAGGCATAATTTCGTTGTGGTTGACCTCGATCAGAGATACAACGTTGAATAGACGTTGAACAGACGTTGGGACTTCATCGTTGTTCAGACGTGGTTTTTAGTCGCAACCAAAACGCAACCTTTCCAACTTCTAATCAACGTTTTTGGCTCAACGTTGAACAGACGTTGGTAAATCGAAGTTGGATAGCCATCGAAAAATCAACTTTCTATAGATGTCGGATTCGCAACCAAAATACAACCTCCTTGCGTTATCGCTAATCGGAAACGGTATCCGTGACAGGTAACTTTGAAAATAGGCCAAAACAATCATGATAAAATATGAGAACGTCGCGAGCGCGCAAGTTTTTCCCACGTTCTTCCCAAAAACGAGGTGGTTTTATTCCGGGGACGGGGGCGGGGCGCTTTGTTCCAGGGGCTGGCGTTCCGCCCGAACACCTCACGCCTAAAAGGGATGAAAGTAAGGATGGGCGTATAACTACTATACATACAGCAAGGGTGAGGGGCCCAGCACAACATAATAT
Source organism: Protula sp. h YS-2021 (assembly GCA_949752745.1). Lineage (NCBI taxonomy): Eukaryota > Metazoa > Annelida > Polychaeta > Sabellida > Serpulidae > Protula > Protula sp. h YS-2021. The sequence goes on along the minus strand of OX457031.1, from coordinate 22,368,113 downwards.
GCTGACATATCCTTCAACAAGATCTACACAATAATTTTCCCTCTTTCCATTTTTGGTTTGGATGAGCAATACTATTCATTTAATTTCTCTGACAATTTGAATGGACAGTAACAGACACATAATCCATTTAGTACTACACAAGACCAGCTTTATGATATTAGACAGTTCGCAAACGGAAGCACCCATTGTGTTGCAGCACATTCTTATAAAAATTATCTGGGAAACACATAAACAACATTGAAAGATCGCATCATTGCTTGTCCGAATTACACGGGTTACTCATATCGTAAGGTCTGAAAAATTGTGTCCGGTGTCCGAAACAGGGAGGTGTCCGAATTGTTCAAGTTCTTCTTATTGCATAGAAACCAATGTAAAATTAAAAGAGACTGAACTATTTTGTCCGAATTAAGGAGTTGCCCACATTATACAGGTTTTTCTAGTTTAAGTGTAGTCTTCATTCTTCGCAAGCAGTTAAGCAGATTGTGGCTGTAGTAGCACATGCATCTTTTATTCCTGCATTTTGCCTGTAGTTAATCATTTTGTTGTTGTGAGACTTCTGGAAAAAGCTAATTTAGTAAGCAGATGTTGAATGTTAATACTTTATCAAAGTTTAATTGACAGGAACTCGTAAGGCATTGTAAACTTGTGCTCACCCTAGAGTTGTTCCTGGTTTGTCTACGACATTCAATTCCAGCTTGACCCAAGGCATGGTTGCTAAATCGTCACTCTGCTTGTACTCAGTTTCTAAAGGGATTGGATGTTTTCCATTTTACATTTCCTTAAAACGGGTAAAAATGAAAACCTAACATTATTTATTAAATTTTCATGGTAATTTGAACAGTCAGTGGACAAGCTTCCTGAGTAAGTAAAATATGAGAGATTTATAATATCTACAGGAATGCCAGTTCTTGTTTTACCCTTCTAGTGTGTAAGTGATCTTGAAATTGAACTAAAATGTAAACATTTAAAATGTATAATTCACAAGCCTATTACTGGACCAATAGCTTCGTCAGATTACATGCTAGTAGGCACTCGGTGTGGAGACATTTGAACATATGCGACGATGTAGAATCTACAAATTATGGCCGTAAAAGGTTGATGGAAAATTACTGCAAAGAGTCACTTTTAAAATGCCATCTTAACCACTTTGTCACAGCTTTCGCGAAGTATGGCGCGAGACTAACTTCTGTTATTATCTCGAGCTAAAGAAATAAATATTAAAACGACTTGTTTTAGTTTATTTCATATCATAAGTTACTCTTGTACATCTTAGAAGTAGTACATTGGGGCATGCAGAGTACTTATGCGGTACCTTTATAATTATACTGCTACTTATTTTTAAATAAGTACTGCGTTGTGTTAAATACAATGAACTGCCGTTTTCACATTTATACAATACTTAAGGATAGTTCTAAGAAATTGATCTGGGAATATCTTTAGTTTAAAATATCTCAAAAATTAGTTATAATTTTTTTTGGTTTACTGTTTTGAAAAAAAAACAAACTCATAAAGATATATCTCCAGTCGCAAGTTATATTTCTGAAGAAATACCCCGATAAAACATTTAATACTTTGATTAGAAATAATCTCTAAATAATCTCAAATATCTTTAAGTTTATTTGAGATATGTGTGACTGATATAAAGATATCTTTTCAAGCTAAAGAATAAAATATACAGTAAAACCTGCCTACACCGGACCAAGGGGGACTGGCGGATTTTGTCCGGTATATAGGTGTCCGGTATTTCAGGGGTCATGTAAACCAATGTGGAAAAAGAGGGACTGGGAATTCTTGTCCGGTATGATTTGAAATATTAAATAAACGTGAAAACGGCATTCATAGAGTTGAGGGGAGGGTATCCTGACATCATGGATATACTACAAATTTTATCCTGTAAATACATATACATATCCTGACATATGATAAGACAAAGACAGCTGCCCTTAAATATTTCGTACAAGGCGCTTTAACAGACCAACAACAAACTCTTGTCGACGCGCAAACTCTATTTTGTAGACGGACATTCTTAAAACAATTAAACCCCTCAGTAGGAGCACCAGCTTTTCTATAGTGGCCATGTACCAAGTGCTAACTATAAAGAACCCCGTAAGTGGGACAATTCCCGTAACAGGACTATCAGTGGCCCAAAATGAAACATTTGAAATAATGTATCTGAGTGGCACATTTGAAGTAAAATTCAATAAAACATATTATACAAAATTAAAACCAGACCCGCACATTGTTCAGATGACATCGTGCGAGCATAAAATAGTTAGACTATATATGACAGCGTACTGCAGTATGGAGGTTGGAGGAGGGGTGGGGGGGGGGGGGGGGTTGGAGTAGGAAGTGGGTTGGGGTCCTATTGCTTGGTATTCATCTAGCATTTGGGTCTACAGTTTCTGCTGCCGAAAAAGGTTGTTTATAGATCGGCACAAACACAATGATCATAAACGAAGCAGTCATAAATAAAAATACTAATATAAAAAATAACTGGTCAAGTATGTGTGCGACCTCTTTCCATTCGTATGCATTGTTGTGCCAATTTTTCTTCTTCTTATCTGTTGTTTTTGTGAGAAGCGGATACACATAATCATCACGTGTGTTATTATTTTCATTTGTAGGTGATTCTCGCGTTGTTTGAGAATGTGTGTGATTTGTATTTCCGTTCATTAATGGCTGTAAAATACGTGTTTCTTGAGTGATACGGCGTATGCCTGCTTTGAGGCTGTTCTGGTTGCGATGATGATGAGACTCCATGTCCATACGGCGCTCCAATTCTGCCAACGATAGTGGTTTGCGACCAGTCACACACAACAAACGTGCCAAGTATTTAAAACACAAGATGCGAACCCATTTTGGTACGGGTCTCTCAGAATCTCGGTGATGCACGTTTAACACGAGAACTGTCATGCACACTGACATGGTACCGAGGAACATCGTACAGGTGAGGTATACAACTGCAATAAATAAATAAATAAATAAATTAATTAATAATGAATATTTTTTTGCAATGATATGCCTCACACTTGAAGACCTAAAGTCAAAATGAACTGGGTTATTTATTTATCAGAGCAAAATCAAGCTAGACTATGCTTTACTTATGTCGTTGAGATGAAAACTTCACCGAGAAGTTTTTAATATTTAATGTTAATCGCAATGCCTAAAAACGTTCCTAATTATAGACTCAATTTCCAACTATTTCCTGTCTCTCGGCTCGAATTTTGTAGGCAAATTCGACTCCTTCTTTGAGGTCCATGCCGCGAAATTGGAATCTTTTTTTAAACAAGATTCCCCTTCAAAAACAAGAGCTGATCCACATATTCTACTCGAGTTTATTGTATGCTTCACATAAAAAAGAGCCTTAGGACATCTGGGGCATATAATCACCTTTGCCGACAAAAAAAGCCCAGCCATTCAAGTAAATATTGCATGAGTGCATCGTTGGTAAAAGAAAGGTTAATATCTTAAAAAGAGACTCTCAGAGGAAATTGCGCATAATACAAGTAAAGAACAAAGCGCTTCAGATCTAAACAAAAGCATTAATTCTATCCCAGAGAATGTCACTATCATTCTGTCTTAAGCATTTGAAAGTTACAATAACAGTGACAACGCCCGAGTACCCCCAGCACCCTTTTGCTGCAAACATGTAACTTAATGTTTTAAGGGGACACAACTGAGGATGTAACCCCATGAACAAATGTATACGGTATCCCAACAACTAACCTAGCAACGTATAGTCTAGTGACGATTATTCTAGCAAACACAGTGCCTAACAACATATGGTCTATCGATAATTAATCTAACAAAATATAGTATGGCAAAAATTGATCTTGCTATTAATAATCCAGAAACATATGGTCCAGCTATTGTTCATCTGGCAACATATGGTCTCTTGACTGTTGACTTTACAGCTACCGTCCAGCCTCAAGGTTAAGCAAGATAATTTTATTTATTGGCCATATCAAAGCATAACCTTATCATGGATTCAATGTAAGCAACCATATGTTTACCCATGACTGGCACATGAAGAGAAGTTCTTGGTATGTTCTCAGCCACCATCAGCAAGAACACTGTGAATGCTAACAGCACGGAAATACCTGAAAACGCACCATCTAGCATTAAAACAGATGTTGTCCATATGGTTTCCATATGGTTTCCACTCAGTGTTCAGCGATATACTTAGATATCTGTCATCGTGTGCATCTTAACAGTGAAATATGGATATAACAGCTTTATGGGTTTGTCTGGGAGTGGTTCAGCTTAAAGTAGGATGGATAACCATGTACTGAAACTAAGGGTAAAAGTAGTGAACAACAGCCCAACCATTTCACACTTTATGCTGTGTTGTTTAGTTGAATTGATATTGCATGTTTTGGTTTAGTTTTAAGGGTACACATTTTTAATATCTATCAATATGACTAAATTCAAGTTGTACTTCACCTAGGCTTATTTTTTCTCCGGCATCGGGCGGTAGACAAAAGGCCACCATTACCAGTATGGACAGAAGTGAACAGGGAAGAATAATATTCATCATATAAAACGTATATCTCCGCCTTAGTCCAACAGTGAACTCCACATATGGGTACCTACAACATTTCATCAAAATTATGCACAGTCAATTTTGTCACATTTCAGAAGCATCAAGGGTCATATCTAATCCTATTCTGGACGTCGCTCCAAAGAGACGGTAACTTATTGCCCTGAATGATCTAAAAACATTTTCACGCACATTTTTCTTATCTTTCAGTTTGTGAGGACATTAATTGCCATGGTCTTCCTGGATGATGGACACTAGTGTTTCTGCAGCAATCCCACAATCAGTCCGCCTATGGTGTAGTTTGGTGTACACTGTTTGAGATCACCTTTTTGTTTTTAGTTTGAGGAATATATATATTTCAAGTTTTATCAATGATTTTTAAAGAAACTTTGTTGTAAAAAGAAGAATAACATATTGTAAATGAACGGATGTTTTGGAGCTGGGTTTTGGTTGTCACTGTAATAATAAACAGCCCTACCCCGTCTCTGTAAGCGAGCAAGCGCTATTTTTAGAATGTCATTTCCAGGGATTTTCTTCCACACCGACAATTCGCAACACATTTAATGTGATTTGCTTGTTGTTTTTTAATAATTTAACATTTTCTCGATTTTTTAAGACAAAGGAACTGATTTCAGGAGGTGAAATAAAATAAAATAACAAACATTTCTACTACGTATGAAAATAAAAGATTTTTATACGAAACAACTGCATCGAAACAGTATGAAATGACCAGTATCAGCTTAGAAATGGGGTCAAGGTTACCTGAGGGCAAATCCAGGTTTTCATTACGGGAGGATGGGAGGCAAAAATTCAAATAAGGGAATGTAATTCTCTGATTCTTATATGCGCTTTTGGGAAAATACTTACTGGATATTTGGACAACAAGGTAGTACGATGATCTTTCCTTCTGATCTTGTAAAAAAGATCTCCCATTCTCCATTGACACGGAAATCTTTGGTTTGAATGATATCAGACCCATTTGTTATGTTCATTCGCAAAGAATTGTAAGCCCACGCACCTGAAACATAGCTACACTTAATATTCTTCTCATTGGGAGTTATATACAGTCCATACTCGATAACTGGAACTTCGATAACCCGAACTATTCGGTAACTCGAACACTTTTGCTCGGCCCCGTTCTTTTCTCACTGTAGGTCTTACAGCATATTCGATAACTCGAACTGTATCTGTATATATATTTTAGCTACGACAAAAGTTTTAAATGTGCAACGAATCCCTCAAATTAACCTAGATTTTCTGTAAGTCCAACAGGTCCCTTCTTTCGTGGTTCTCTTTACTCGTGTATGTACATGCCCCTCTCTCCCCTCCCCTCGAAAAAAAAATAATATAAAACTAGAACCTTATTTCGCTATCGAAATGTTAAACACTTATCAAAAATAAAAACGCAAAAATACTTCCTTCAATTGGTTATTTCTTGAATAATATATTGCAAACAACACAGCTTGAATACGTCTTATAAGCCGAGTAGCGTTTGGTTTTTGTTGGCTTAAGGTTTTATTGACTGAGCAGGCATACGCCGTGTTATCTGTTTACGCAGTGAGAGTTCGCACAAAGCTCAGCAGCTGTGTTCTGTAATGTACGTTAAATGCACTGCATACACTTTTTTCACACGGCGTTTTAAAAAGAAAGCGACATCGAAGAAGAAAATAAAAAGTGATATGCACACGTTCAGATCAAGCTCTTCATAAGTCCCAAGTTTCATGGTCCTAGGGCCCATAGTGTCAGAGAAGAAAAAGACCCAAAAAATCGGAAAAAAACTGTCAAGAAGAAAATAAAAGGACGAACGGCTGCTCGCACAAATTCATATAACTCTTGCAAGTCAAAGGGTTGTCAAGTGTTAACGAAATATACCTATTAGAATAGGGCAGATTTGTTCGTCAAAGGGAAAGTAACGTATATCTATATCACAAGTTGTAGAGAAGATGCTTCCAGGTTCCCAGTGTACATTCCCGTCATATGACACCAGGGTACGGATTTTCATGAAGTCAGGTGACAGCTCTTCTGCACTGTAACCAAACGAATAACAGTAATAGCAATAAGCACAGTTAATGGTCTATCCAAAAAGGACGCAACCAAAAACAAAAATTAAGAAATTTTTATCCACTGCCTTCCATAAATTGCATCATAATTTGTGAAGTCTTCACCGACCATAGCATTAGCATATGCATAGTCCTAGTGCCCTCTCACCACCCCCCTACCCGCCTCCCGAAGATAAGGATGGATGAGAAGATGGTCCTGTGACTATGTATTCACTTGTTTGGACATCAGAATAAAACCAGGAGTTTTTCAGTTACTGAAATAGAACACCATCTTGTCTTTGCTAAACAATGCCGAGTCCTTACTTTTCATGAGTGCGACGTTACGAGAAAAGATCCCCTTTTTAACTAGAACAGGACCAGTTAAAAACCCCCTGTAGCTTTATCGAAACTTCTGAAGACCTACTTTCTAGAAAGGAGATAGTTAGAGGCATTGTTTGCTCTTCATCCACATGCAAAAGGGCTAATTAGTTTTTAAGTTCATGAGAATTTATAAAATTGAAAGAATGATTTTATTGTCAATAATTGTAACTTAAAGAAAAGAATAAGCAAAAACTTCCAATCTTAATTTTTTTATTTAAGTGAATTTCTCTCTTTATTAAAAAACATAAAACATTTTGGCCGCAAGAATGTTTTCTATTTCAACCTTGCCTGTGCTTTAAAAGATAATAAACAGCAAAAAGAGGCCTTCGCAAAACGTTAAAAGTTACTGATGGGAACTCGTTGCGATGGAAGAGGATAAAGGAGACAGGGGCTTAAAATTTGTTTCTTTTTATTTAATGTCTTAGAGTTCTGTATAGTTGGTGGGGGGGGGGGGGGGGGGTTCTTTCACAGAATCCGCACCATATCAAAGTAAAACCTTACCCAGGTTGTAATTACAGATATTTACTACAAGGGTCATATCTCCCTACCCATTCATAAGTGCTAGCTCTGGTAGCCAAATCCTGTCCGGCCTTATTACTATATCAGAGATGTTGTGGTATTCCTCTGGGTCCCAGACTAATCGCTCATCAACCCAATCACAGATAATTAACCCCGTAGTGGTCAGCACCTGGCTTCTCTCGTCCTGTCAGTCAACCAAACAAACAAATATGCAAACAAATAAAACGTGTGAACAGTAGCAACGCTAGGGGCCTTGGGGAGAGGGGGGTGGAGTAGCTGTGAGGGAGTGAAGCTTTAAGTGCAAATTAGACTCCACCAACCACCACCACTGTTGCCCCCTTGCCTCATTCCGTATATATGACCACAATACTCATTATGTTACACTTGCTGTGCTCTCCCTTTTTCCTACTTCACTTTTTTTGAAAGGCGGCCAATGCGCCCAGTGAGCCAAATTTTCCAATTCACTTAGCAGAGGTGACCTGGACGACCTGGACGGATGCCAATCCCATGCTTTTATACCGGGCTCGTTGTTGAACCTTGGATCGGACTCACAAAGACATTTAATTGTGTGACCAGCCCCGCTTTTTCTGCCATCGGTTGGGCGTATTTAAGTCTTTAGCTATTTAAGTTATTGAAAGCTTTAGATCTTTCCGTGTGTTTACGGTATCTATGAACAGGTTGTAGTTGTGATAGCGATGATTTAGTTGTTGATATCAATATTTGATATAGATATGTGCTGAATTTGCGTTAGCAGTATCGGTCAAAAACAAAAGAGCACATTTAACAATTCTAAAACTGCTGATTATCTCATTATGGATTTTTTTTACTTTCACATAAAATTAACTCAAAACATGAGAACGGTATTCGGAGAAGAGAACTTTATGCGAAATCCTTTTCACGTTACATTAACTTATTTCAACAGTACATAAATATCCAGGAAATAACAATTTTGTGAAAATGGCCAAAAGTGGTCATTTTGCTTAATATGTGGTCTAATTTCAGAATTCACAGTGATAGAAAAGAATGAATGTTTGGCGGAAGTGCTCTTATTTCACGTCTGGTCTCACTTCCAGGGGTAGGGGGGGGGGCAGTTTAGCCCGGATTTCCAGTGTAACAGCGAAATAGAAGGCAGATAGCGTCGGCTTATAGGAATAGGTGACTCGTACAGATTTCCACGGAAAGCTCACTCTGATGCCGCCCTGCCAGGAGACTTCTTAGTGTCTATTCGTGCAGAAAATTAACTGATTTTTCATGGCCAATAAAACGTTATTTTTTTGGGTGCCCCTCTAAATTGGCCATGAATTGCTTGTACAAAACTGTCAGGAAACGGAATTCATTTATGGCATTGCGTAGATACTACATTAATGGCAGCTCGTGCCATCATTTCTTGCTGTTCCACTTTTTTTGTATCTTCAACTCATTTTTAATTCTCTTTTCAACAGTGCATGGTAGTTTCACTTCATTTGCAAGTCTAACTTGACAACTTGCCAAGAAAATGTTTAAAGTTTAAATTACATCTGTCTCTTTTGAGGTAGACGTAAAATGAATTATTAAGTGTTATCGTAGAATACGCGTGGTATCTTGGCAACCGAGAATGACAGCATTAAAACAACACCAACCTTGACCCAAAACTGCAAAGCATTAGTTTTTCTATTAATTATCTTATCCGTACAGAATGTAAAATAAATAAATAAATAAATAAATAGTGAGACGAGTCAATGATTTGTAGAATATCAAATGGAATCACATACTTGATATAATAAGTATTTAATGTAAGAACAAAAATGTGAAATTCGTGTACTAGGCATGTAACAGGCCCTTGTGACAAACTGCGTGAGGTTGAACTCATCTGCACTCAATCTCCTGAGCTTCGGTTAATTGCAGAAAGAGTGTGTACTTCTAACCTGTTCACTTGCTCTCAAGTTAAGTCTGTCATCAAATAAATAACGTCACTCGACCCCCCAGTGATTTTTTTTTGTTAAATAACTTATTTGTCCCACAGTTTTGCCCTTTACCCAACAAACCATCTAAAGTAATATGACAGAATTTGATGTAGAAGCAACCTCACAAAGTTATAAATGAACCTCACTTTATATACCTTACAGTAGAAATAAATGCAGTTATGTAATTACCAAGCCTTGTATTCGTAAAAGCAGAAAAGTGATTGTGACGGTCACCGTTGACGATGGGTCGACAACCCCTCTTGCGTCAGTATCATACTTGCTTAGCAACCGTCGTAGCAGCAACTGTTCCACAGCGCCAGCCTTCGGTTGCTTGGCACCGCCCATCTTCGGGACCGCTGTAATATAAAAAGAAAGAAATAAAATGTTTCAGTATCTCAGCATCGGGACAAGAGAGACCATCATTATTGATCGTATTGTTCTGTTTATTCTACTGCAATTTTACGCTTCGCTGACATTTAAAATAACGAGGCAAAATAAAATTCACTGCAAGATAAAATTGTCGTGTCCCTGCAATATTAAGAGGAAAACTGGTGTTAATTATTGGTAACAACGCCCCCCTCCTGCCCTTCGTCCGCCCCTCCCTTTCCCAAGAAGAAACCATGAAGTATTTAATCTAAACGCACAGTAAAAAATTACATTAACACTACAGCATCGTGAAAGCCTGTGGTATATTCATTATAACCACGTAAAGACAAATTCCCCGTCTTCGCCCATCCCAACCCACCAGCCCCTAAAATTGTGAAAAATAAATGGCTTATTTTGGGTTACATAGAGAATAAACAAAAACTAATATGCATTTAGAATAGATGCTTTCAGGAGGTCGCAAGTCTCAATTTCCAACGGAAAGATTCCATCAAAAGATTTGAGCATCGACTAATATTATCCCACTGGTACCTTGGTATACATCACAGCGATTTTGTTTATGTTTGTTATTGGTTAATCTACAATACTCCATCTATATTGGAATATAAAGAAATGACAAAAATGGTGAGATATGTAGATAAATTTTATCTGAAAATATTTTAATGTTTGCTCAAAACAAGTCGTTTAATTATTATCAAATATTTTTCCAATTTTTACAACACAAATTTTGCAACAAATATATCAAAATAACCCTCTTTTCAAATGAACTTTACAAGAATTTACAATCCAATACACAATGTTTTGTAAGATAAAATTAACAGGAACACCAAAAAAAAAAACAAAAACAAAAAAAAAACAAAAAAAAAAACGAACAAACAAAAAACGATGAATGGCCGCCGGGTTATTTTTCTTTCTTAAATTTACACAACGTTATAACGTCATGGAGTTATTAAGTCCTTATACCACAACACCATGTCATTAGCTAAGCAGATGATTGACTTATTTCGAGTCAACATGAAGTATTATTGACCAGTAAGGAAATATCAACCTTTAGGTCAACATTTTCATAACTGGCCAATCATATCTTCATTTTAACTCAAAATAAGTCAATATATGCTTTGTTACACAGCTTAACGGGCATTCTGAGTCAGCATTAAAAATTATTGACTTAGGCATGGACTAGACATCGACCAGTCAGATTACAGCATTTACCAAATTCATGTAACAATGAACATTTATTGACCATAATGATTATATATTTTAAGTTTCAATATGAACTGACAAATGTGAGAAATAAAGTTAGAAATATAAAAAGAAAAACCTTCGTGGAATCAAAAATAAATGTTTCAAATATTTTATGCTGATAAAACAATGTAAATAAAATTTGAAGTAAAATAATTTAATTCCTTGTTTTAATTGACAATATTTAAGTTTACCTCAAAGCAAGGCTTCCTTGTAATTCTTACTGAATAAATAATCTAACAGATATGGCAAATGACAGCTTTATAGTGGATTAGTGGAATATTTTTTAAAACAGCTAGTTTTACTAGCTTTCCTGAGTAAAAACTAACACCTTTTATCTAGCCAGCAACATTTACAGTCAAGTTTCTTTATTAAGGCGTTATGACTTAGTGAGGCTGATCTGACTTATGACTTGATCAGGCAGCTTTTTATGGCATGCCCCCGAAATGGCATTAAGGCGTTGAAAGCGTGTCGGTTTTTCCAAACAGCCTTTTTTTAATTGCATTGCACCTAGAGATAAAATAGGAAATTGGTTATTAAAATTGTATTCTATACAATTACGTTTTTACGTCTGATCAATAAATCTGAAGCCATGTTTGCGTTAAATCAAAATCAAAGTAAAACTTACGAGTGGAAGGTGTTTGCGAGCAAGTAATGTTTTGAACTTAAAAAAGTCTTTTATTATTGAAAAAAAGCGGATTGTTTTTTTTCTTTGAGGACGTGTGAGCAAATAAATGTGAACAAAGACAAGACTATATTTACAGTTGAAACTGCTAAATTTAAAAAAGTCCTTGCAAAACAGGCAATGCAATCTCATTGTATTAATTTAATTGGGTACATGTTCTAAAAAGACAATGTGTGTTTTCAAATTTTACGTGTGTGTCGTCAGTGCAGTTTGTAATCCGTACACCAACGTAAAAGTTTCTCATTGCAAATTGACAATATCATGTAATGAAAGCTTGGCAACAAAACGTTTCTCATTTCGTTGTTGTATAACATTATGCAATTATGATATAATTGTCTGCCGTGTGTTGAGCAAAAATGGAAAGATTCGATCTTAGCGTGATGCAGTACATTTAGTTCTTCAATTCAAACATTGCTTTGGCTATTATTGCTTCAACTCTTACTATATTGAAAATACATGAGACTAAAATAACGACAGTTTCAAATTAATGAATCATAGTTAGAACATCCGTTGCAAAAACAGAGTAAATAAAACAAGAATACAAGAAGCACATGGTGGCATATAATTTGTTAGAATAGTTAGAAATCCCGGTAAAATAACAAAAAGGTGTTGGAGGGTGGGGAAAAAAGTTTTACAATTAACATATAACAAATAGCGAATATTTTAAATTTACTGGTATAATTACTTGATAGGAGGCTGGCATGCAGTTTTGTTCACTGGAGGGGTGGGGTGTTAAACGAGGAAACCACTTAATTCCGAAACCATTCAAGTGAGTACTGTGTCTAACAACTGAGAGCTTGAAATAAAGTCTAAGTGTTTGTGGTGAGAACAGCGTGTCACAGAAGCTAGCTGTTTTAAGTCATAAGCGTAACGAGCCGATTGCCGCGAAACTTCTTTTTTTGTTTTTTATTTATTTATTTATTTTTTTTTTTACAAATAAAACAGATAAACGCACACAGATATCTCTGGACAACAGAAAACGCCACATAATGAGCACCACAGCACTTACTCTTACCCAAATATACTACAGTCCCATTTATGCCATCATTTACAGACAATCACAAACCACGTAAAACATTTAAAACGTCAGTCACAACATTTCCTCAAGTTTGAGTTAAGACGCTTTTATTTTCAGGATTCAACGCCGTTTTGTTCTAAATTTTCGCTTTGCCCAACTAGTTGCGGAAATTGGCGGTATTTGTTACTGAAATTTGCAGCAGACAAAAGCCTGCTATCTACGACTATTCTTTAAAGTATATTAAAAAGCATAACATCAACTGATAAATATTTTTTATATGTTCTGATATAAAAACATATTTTTTAACAAGTAATAACATCATGTTCATGGCGGGATCTGTAGCTCCAAACAAAAATTCTGTTTTAGTAATATTTTCCAAAAGCGGATTTCTGGGATCTATGCATTTAAATAACTTTTCGAGCCACGTTTTCGTTACTTGGCATTCAATAAGTGCATGTACTATTGTATCAGGAGTATTCGAATTACAGAATTCACAAAGTTCACTGTCTCTGATTTTCCATTTTTTTAGATTACTTCCAGTGTTTACAATATTATGGACAATTTTAAACTGAAGGGCTAATATCTTAGGATCTTTTATGGCTTTTCTACACAACGGTAGACTACCATAAATTGCGCCCTCATCTAAGCCTTCTTCTAATGACCACATTCCTAACGAAGCAGGTGCTTGAGTGATAGTCTTTAAAAATTCATCGTAGAATATCCTACTTTTGGCTTTAGAAATATCAATCAATTTATCGCTTATTAGTTTAAAGATGTTGCTTTCAAAATTATCGACTGGCCTGGGAGTACCTATTACCTCAGATTTTAATCCGCTATTTTTAATAGCACTTATTACCCCTAAGTACCTCAAAAAGTTTGTCTTGAAATGGTAGCGTTCCACAAATTCGGTTTTGCCGCGAAACTTGCTTATGTACAAGAAAAAATAAGAGACAGCGAAAACATGATAGTTTTTTAACCACACTATGTAACAGTTAGATGTGTCGAACACCTCTCGACCAATCAGAAAGGAATATTTCATTTACGCAAACAACAACTTTTCCTCATCGACAGTAACCCGTAACAGAGGGACGAAAAACTAAAGAGTGGTCTGGATTCAGTGGTCTGGATCCGTCAAAACCAATCAACATCCTCTTTCTAGGGTCTATTTTTAATCATCTGAAACCTGTATTCAGTAATCGTTTCTGAAAAATGACGTAACTGTTTTGGTGCCACGTTACTGCGTGGTTTGTTATTTATTGAAGGTGGGTGTTTATGCTACGAAAAACAATAATATTCTTGATAACAAATTATCAAAACGTTATCAAGTCTAAAGTAACATTTCATGGCACTGCGTTTATTATTGTAGTGTATGAGCCTGTAATATCAAAAGTGTGGCTATAATTTAATGACAAAGAAATGCAGAACAGAACTAAAAAAAAGTTTGCCAGAAAATCAAACTGTTAAAATTTATCTTAAGCTCTCAGTGCAAAGAACACATTGTCAGACCGATGTTCAGAAAATGAGAAAGTCTAACGTTTTTGTTGTTTTTGCTGGCCAACTCTTACAGGATTCGAACGAGTGAAGCCCAATGTAATATCTGTCATTATCGCCCATGAACAAGAGCTTTCTTGGAGAGACTTGCGCATCTGATAAAAATATGCTCTTTATTATCTCTAAAGTAACTTCCAAATACTTTACAAAAAATAAAAGGGGTTCTGAACGTTATCAATAAGGCGCTTTATATCAAATGAGTTCAGTTGCAAAAACAAAATTTTGCTTGGCTTGCAGTTGGACATTCGTTGTAGATATGTTATTGTTGCATGACATGGAAAACGCTATGCTATGACTTTTCGATTCTTATATCAATTTTCTAATGTTGATCGCAACGCAAAAGTCGATAAATATTGTAGTTATTTGTAATCAAAATGCCATTTAATTCGTGAAAGAGAGCATGTATCGATTTATTTCGAGTCGACGTAAATGTTAAAGGTCAACATTTTCCTACTGTATTTCTGAGTGAGAAATTTTCTTAACGTCTAGTATCAGTATATATTGATGCTACTTTCAAGTGAAATGTCAATCGACTTATCAACACCTATTTCCTTATGTTATTTCTATATTTCTACATTATTTGTGTGTAGGACAGATACAGAAATGTAACATAAGGATCAACTGAGAAAGTGGTCTCAAGTCACTGTTTATTTAATTCCACTGAAACATTTAACGCCGAGCTGCGTTTGTCGGGAGCAATAATCGTTTACAATTACATGTTAGAGCCTGTAGCTAATTTGGTTTTAATGGCCTTTTTAACTTGACATTTTGGTTGATGAAAGAAATACTTGTGAAAAAAGAAAAAGACTAAATTCCCACTACTTTTTCATCCATTCACGTAGAGTGGCAAAAGAGCAGAGATGTCAAACATTTATTGCACAAACACTTGCAACATTTATTCGACAATCTATTGACTGTACTTGCTCTGATGTAATTCTTACTTTCTTCACATTGACTTCTTATATAATTACTAGTTCTATTACTTTCTATATTCAGTGTTTTTGCTTCAAATGTGTAAAATATGGCTCTATTAAAATGCCATTACCAACAGGTACTGATAAGTCATAATAATAAGTGAAGTTCTTCTGAAAATAAAACGAACTAGAAACAAACCGAAAAGGTTTAAATGCAAGTGAATTTCTGGGTTTAAAACCTAAATTTTGATACTGATTCCAGGTACATGTTTTTCTATATATATAGCATTTAATTTTCTTGGTTTTAGGCACTGTAAATGTGCAAAATAATATTTGATTTTGTTTTATTATATTTGAAAGTTTTAGTCTGAGTAAATTGTTAGAGAACAGATGTTTTAAAATCCTAATGCATTGAATAATGAAACAGAGCATTATTGGGTTTAAAATGTATAAAAATAAAGAAAACCAGATATCATTGAAATAAAACTGTTCTTAACATGTAAAGAAGCAATGACCTGTTGGCTCTGTGTTTGGTTCAATTTATAAAAAAGTGGAACATGAGCTTCTTAGTCGTTTTCTCGTTGTCCCCAAACTTATATAGAAGTTACATTCGTCTGTTCGCTGTCAAACATAGCCGATTTTTTGTGCGTGACAAATTATTAGAAACACTCATAATACCAGAACAGATTCGTGCAACGAGAGTATGGGTATTGACATACATCATACTGAGACAAGTATGGTGAATTTATTAACTTCCACACCATGTACCTCAGTCAAGAAATAATACACCTTGTCTTTGGCAATAAGTTCCAGTTCATAATATCTACTATTCGTCGTTAACAGACAAAGATAATATCTTAATTTGATCGATATATGATTTATTGCAAGTTGATTTATAGATATTACGTATGTATTTACGTACTAAATTTTCTCAAGAAAAATGAAAAACTTCTTTTACGTGTCAATCCGTTTACTCAGTAGAGGGAACTTACAATATTCCATTGGGGAGAACATAAAAACACAAATAAGAAAAATACACTAAAAGTTAATTTTCTCTGCCATGGAGTATCCACAAGATCACGCAATTTTATTTTAATGTGGGAAAATTTATTCATGACATTATTATAATGAATTTCTAACACAAAATATGTGTCTAAAACTGATGTTCATGAATTTCGATGTTTCTAAATTTCTCTGCTTCTATGTTTATCCCCAGTAAAAAAACTGGAGTACTGATCTGTCGCAAATTTCGCAGACGAATCTGTGAATTCTAAAGTTTTAGTTTGTAAAATTAAAATTGAAACTCTTTAACATTTATTGAACAAACAACTTAAGCTGCTGCTGTTTATATACACATATTAAATATCTTCGGAGTACATTTTATTTGTTTACGCTTTTATGCCATTTGTTAACAGTATTTTGTCTAACGCAATCAACAAAACTGGTCTATTTGATTTTGTCGTAGAAAAACTATGAAGCTGATTTCGGACATTTAGGCATAAACTAGGCTTAAGTGCTGCACCATCGTTTCTCTATAATCCACGTTTATAGTCAATAGTGAATATATGCTATGCCCCACCCAATCGTTGTATATCAAGACCTAGAGATAGCTGAGCTGTCATGTGTCCCCTTAAAGCTATCTTTTACTACGATATAACGAAAAACTCTTACGATGACACAAAATGCTTTTGCGTGCAAAAGAAACAGACTACGTTTAGAAGTTATTTTGTACAAAAGGAAAACGCTAAATGGTAAGCCAGGCAATGATATGTCTGTAATTTATTTCATTATCTGTGAATTATTTTCATTATGAAACCTTGTGAAATACAAAACCGCAGATATATCTTTTCAGTTTTGTAGCCGACATTTTGGGAGGCATTTTGACAACTTTTTTTTAGTTACACAGATACTACACATCAAATGTTTATTTATTTACACAGATATTCCACATAAGTTTCTTTGAGTTTCCACGAAGATACTGTGGTTCCATTGAAACACTAAAATTGACTATACTAGAGCAAACTACTGCGTAGTACGGAGTAGTGCTTTGAATTCTTTTTCAATTCACTGGCGCATACCGGTGGAGCCCGCAGAATACTGGCTTTGAATCAGCGGCCTGTGCGCTTGGTATTATGCGGATTTTGGGATGTAGCTTTGGTTTAGTTAAAACATTGGTACAGTTTTACAACTAGGAGCAATGCTCAAGAGTAGCCCTCAAATAAAATTCCACTGGGGCGTTAAATTGCCTCAGTTAAATGCAAACGTGTCTGAAATTGTTATTATTAAAGCTTTGCATATGTGTGATATTTCGGTCTCTGAGGAATAAAAAAACAGCGGCTGGCTGCATTTGCTGCATGGCTCAGCGAGGTGACATGCCAGTACTATACCCGATCCTGTTATAAAACTACTTGCTCTTGTATCAAATACAAAGTTTTCCCTTTTGACTTTTTTGCTAAAGGCTTTAACAAGCACTGATTATTAGCTTCTAATTCAGTATTTTACCCAAATACACATTTCATATTTTGAACGCATTAAAGAACTAATCCGAGAGTCCGTAATATGCCGTATTAGTCAAGTTCGCAACGTTGGCACAAAACCGCTTGAAAATGAAGCTTTGAAATAAAGCTGTTCTTTGGCATGTTATTGCTGACATTTACAAACTGCTAACTGCTTGTACACTGCTCTTTTGCATAGCAGTACCGTCTAATTTACCGAATAATTTAAATTACTGTCTACACTAAAAAGCTTCAGCTGTGCAGACAGAAAGGCAATTAAAGTGTAGTTGAACTGGCTGTTAAGTGGTAAAAGATGTTGAAATTCTTCCTGAAATCCCCTCAAGCAAATAATGAGCAACATAATATCCGAAATAAACTTTTAATTTCAGAACTGAAACAGTAAAATAAATTCATAGTTTCATAAATTAATTGTATCGTCAACACGTTCTTAAATTAAAATAATTATGCTGCTAAAGACCAATTATGTTCAAGCAATTTATATTCTTTAATTTTTTTAACCAACTATCACTTTTGACAAATCTGCTATTTGGAATTATTGTGATGATGATAGGTAGCTCTTGCCAATTTATTTTCATTTGCAAATAACATTTCCTCCAGAGTAATAGTTGTCTTTCATCTCAATAGTAATCAGTCTTTTGTTTTAATCATAAAGTAGAAAGTTCCTAATACATATTGTATTATAAACACACAAGCTTGTTTTACTATTTTATCATAAATGTACTACATACATTGAAGAAGGGTAGTTTAACTGAAGCAATGTTATTTTATTTGCTTTACTAAAGAACCAATTGTTTTTACAATTATTCATGCCTGCAACACTGAAGTATTGTTTCTTTCGCGTGTAGGTTTTCCTCTGAAACAGATATTTATTCAGGCTTATCTACAAACCCAATGTACCACGATGATGTTACAACAGATGTGAAAAAGTCTGTAGTTAACGAGGAACTGTACAAAGAAATTTTACGCTTGTAGAAAAATTAGACTGTGTTCTAGAGTTTTTAAGTTTCACTATATTAAAAAGCACATGCAATAAAACAATATTTAACGACTTGAAAAAATAAAAGATCTGTTTAAAGCGTTATATAATTTCAGCGCACTTTAATTAAGCAATGCTTGCTTTCTTACTCGAAAAACTAGATTGGTTTTACCATCGATATCTATTAATATTGGTAATACGATGGCAACTGATAAAACTGCTATGATCACGACATCAGTAGGTAAGAGCTCTGATAAAGTCTTGGTAACAAATTCAGCAACAACTACGTTCGAGCTCCTTAACAATAGGAGTATAGGATTCAAAATGTGCCGCATAAAACAGAAGATACTTCTCACGCAAAACCGCCTGCAAAACATTAGGAATGCTTGAAACAATTGTAGTAATGACGCACTGAAGCCCCATTGGGAAGGAAACACTACAACTATCGGTAGTCTGTAATTAGTCTGCCTAATTTAAACTATATTACAATAGTTCTCAAAATAGCTATGGAAAGCATTAAGAATAAAGAATTTAACATTTAACAATTTAAGATGGATCTTTTTTCTGCAAAAAGATTATATTTTTGTGAATTTATATGACAGCTAGTGATGCAGGTGTATGTTGGAACTTAAACAAGAAAAATAAAAATATTCAAGTTTAGCTGTCACTAAAAAACCACTGTTCCTTATTTAAAAGGGTGTCATTAACTGTTTGTTAATTAACTTTTACAAACGGCCTTACGATATTTGTATGATTGTCTACTAATGGTTTAGTATTGATATTTAAGCTGTAACAGGCATACCGTGGTCGGAAAGGTCTATCTGGTCGATTGGGCCCAAAATCTTTTTTTTGAAAAAACATTGGCCGAGTTAAGATCTGAGTAAGTAGGAGGCATTTGTTTTGAAGTTTTTATGTTAGATCACTCTTTTACTTACATGACATGGACTGAACTCTATAGAATCTAGGGTGAAGTCAATGTTAATTATTAATTCAATCGTCAAGCATTTTACAGTATTTATCAACAAACACTTTACATTTAACTTGGTTTTATCAGGTCTCGCATAGATTATAAAATCATGTTTGACCGGCATATTTGTTTGTGCTTTAGTTTCAGAATTATTATTGTAAGTGTAAAAATGCAATATTCATTGCTCAACGTCAGTTGTGATCTGAGGCTATTTCTGAACAAAAAGGTAGTGTCTATATTCTGTCTATTGCATAGCTCTTTTACGCCTTAATTACCAAGTTTCCTATCACTGCATGCACCCTTTTTAATTTTTAACATCCAAATCAATGAATTAATTTTTGAAGGTGATTCATAAGGTTTAAGTTTACAATATTAATGTTGGATCTATGGTTTTCGTTTTAAGGGACATAAACTAGAGTATGACGCATAAATATGTAGTACAAAATAACGTCCAAGCTATTTCTTCCTTTCTCAGTCGCAAATTCTTTCCCATCTGTTTTAATCATAAATTTTGGTTAGGCAAATTATATTATCCTGTTCGCCTAGAAAGAAAATGGCAGCGTAATGCTTACTTATTCTATTAAATAGTCATGTAATGAAAGATGGAAACTACATGAAAAGTGCATAAATTGTTGTCTCTATATTAACAAAAATGGGATAACAGATGTCAGGTGTCCTATGACCTTGTAAACCAAACTTTTTTTTGCTCTTGTTGTTTGCTTAAATTTGTAACATCGATTAATAAACAACAGAAGTACAAGGAGATAATTGGTATGCTTAAAGGATGCTTAACGAATGCTGAGTGTAATACTCGAGATCATGAATTCCGCAGTTAAAAACAATATTGAACTGACAGACCCAAAACATTGCCTTGACTCACGTCTCTTAAAGGGAAATGCGGCTATCTCCCATAATTTTAATCTGCAACAATTTTGTTTTAATACTTCGCATGTGCAACCATGTGATACAGTGCTATAATAATAGGATATAAAAAGCAATGGTCACCGGACTTTTAAGAGACATAAAACAGAACTAGAACGACTCAGGATTTCTTTCGGTTTGTATTGCTAAGAATGGCAAATAAGCCAATTTTGAGACTAATTCCAATACAGAACGAAAACCTGCAACATTTTTCCTTCACATTGTACATAATTACGCACTGATCATTCATTCAACATTTGAGATAGTAAAATATGGGGGTCCCCGTGGTTCTTTTGTCACTACAGGTTTCTTTGCGAACCTGCCCCCAACCCCTTCCACTCATTTTTCACACTTTTTTTCAGTGATGACATATACAACCATTTCCCGCCCAAATTTCAAGAGAAATCAATACACACATTCAAGCTACTGTACTCCAGGCTTATAGGCAACATGGTTCGAAAAAGTCGCACAAATTGTTGCCCTGGTCTACCCTTTTTCGCATTACTGAACCGAGCACACCGTTGTCTGACATTGGCGCTGCTTTGTGATCCAGTCAGTTCTAATGTTGTCCAACAAATTGGTGGCCAGTGGCGTGTAAAATGATTTTCGAACCCTAATTACCCAATAACTTTGCAAAGGATATAATTCTGGCGCCCCACGACTGATAGCAGAAAATTTAACATTTCAGTTTATACACAATTTGAAAATTCTAATCCTGATTCTAAATTCACTCACTAGATGGCTCAGAGATAGCCGCATTCCTCTTTAAAGCTCTTATTTTAGCTGTGGTCTAAAGCAATTATGACTGTAGAAAATTCTAAAGATATTAAACAAAACTGATTAAGCTACCACAGACTGATGAAATCTCTCCTCTTTTTCTATCGTTTTTTTTTTAAATATGGAAAAATATTCTTGACGTAAGACATTTAAAAAGTTGAGTAGAATTTTTCACATGTTTCTCGCTTGTGACTCTTTTGCTGCTGTTCTCGAGACACAACACCGATGTTTCTATGTTTTGACACCGTCTTTTGACGCTTCGCTAAATACGGCAAAATTTACTTTGACAAACGTAAGCTTTAGGCGCCACTCAGCAGCGTAATTAGATATTAGTACCGTCTCTCAGGGTCCTATACAACGCTGAAATTAAGTTAGTCCTGCACTGAGGGACGTATGAGGAGACATGGTGCCCATATATTCGTCTACTTTCTTATTATGTTAGTCAACACATAAAAACTCGTGTAAGCTGTACATTTCAGGTTCGTTTATTTTTCGCAGCAATTTTACTTGGTCTATGTGACATAATCTAAAACCAGAACTTTAAATTGGAAAAGACCATTTCTGAAATAAAGTGTTTTTTTTAACTTAATCTCTGTAAGGGTTTGACTATATTTAGCTCTGTAATTTATGGCTCGTATCTTTATCGTCGCAGGACAAATTGTCAATGGGCTACAGTCACGCTCTTTTGGAATACTATTGGTATTTTTGTCCTGCGCGGTTGTTTGTCACCCCCCCCCCCCCCCCAATGTGCAGTCAATGTATTGAAACACTGGTGTTAAAAGGTTAAATTTTCACCCAGCAGTTTCATCACTATTCACAGCTTTTGCTTACTTCTGAAACGTTTATCTATATGTTTATATGTTTGAAAGTGTGTCGTTTTGTAGATTGATGATAAAAGGTAATAAATAACAGCAAAATCGTTTTAATATTGTGAAATTTATAGTTCTGTAGCCAAATTGATAAAAGTTGTGCAAAAGTGATAACAAACGAAAATTCCCATGCTTAATCTCGCTGTGGCCAGTTGTGAAATGATTATTGGAAATCGTTGCCCTAGATGTCGAGATACTAGATGCTAAGATGCGAGAGGTCAAGATGCTAGATATTCAGTTTGGAAGTATCCATTTGCCTACAGCTCACTTGATTAAAGTCGTAAATAAAAGAACAAATGACTTTGCACTTCTATATCCCCACTCCCTTCCAAAAGAACACAGGAAACGGTTAACGTGCGGTGATATTAATAGCATCTTTAATGTGATATTTAGCAACAATTTTTGTTATATTTTCAAGTGCTTCAATTTCAAATTTAATGGCTTTTATAAAAAGCGTCTGGCTTTTTCACATTGAAATCAAGCATTTTATAAGAGTGCCACTAAATATCTAACACCTTAGTCTCAAAAACAAGTCCCAAAATGGTCTTTTTCTCGGATCAATAACGACCTTCCATTAGCAAAAACCTCATTGAAGTTACCGACTGTTTATGTACAGGTGCATATCTTAACACATTTGCCGTGTCTTTTTTTTCTCTTAATTGTTTAACAATGGAAAACATGGTTTTGATTTACTATATATAGCTGGCTTCGGGTTTTATATTTCCTTGTTTTTGTACTAGAAATGCTGAAAATGTGATAATAAAACATGAAAGTTGCATGAAAGTGCGAAAATTAAAAATACATTAGGATAACATGAAACAGTTGCAGTAAAGTATTACAGTATTATTATATAACAGAACATTTTATTCTTTTTACTGACAGTATTGTAAAGCGCTATAAAAGTATTATGTATATTAATAATATAATAATAATAGAGTTCACAAAATGCATAAGCGTGCACATAATGTTTTTTAAAGATTGTTTTATATTTTCGTTTTGGAGATGAGAGGAAGATGGGTTTACCATTTGCCATCATTTATAAAATCCGAAATCGAAGTGAAAACTGGAAGGTCTACGCAGCTGGTGAAAGCAGTTCGCACAAATTTTTCCCATTTGTTACCATAGGAATTGTAATGTTTTAAACTGGGGGTAACCATTATATGCAGGAGGAGCAAAATTAGTTTGACATTGCAAATTGTTTCGGGTGCCCAATAGGACTCTTCCTTCCATTTTCCCTTCTCTGACTGACTTTTTTGACTGACTGATATGTTGGTGTGTCAAGATATAACAGAAATTCTTACCACCTCCACTCAGTTTTCATTTTAGTCATTTTAGTCCCCTAAACCTAATTTACCATGTTATCGTTCTTTATGATACTGGTTAGCCTATCTTGGCATCCAATGCTTCTCGCCGAATTAAAAATTTCTAGCCGGACCTCTAACCCCGGACCTGAGGCGGTGTTTGATCTAGAATAGTATCTATGTATTATCTCGAAAAGGCAAGTCCTATAAATCCATTTGAATCCAAAAGGTCGCTGAGACTTCGCAAATATGAAAATATGGCATTAGTAATTTGGAGAGAATGAGAGCT
This sequence comes from Protula sp. h YS-2021, assembly GCA_949752745.1. Lineage (NCBI taxonomy): Eukaryota > Metazoa > Annelida > Polychaeta > Sabellida > Serpulidae > Protula > Protula sp. h YS-2021. Next base: position 22,344,281 of record OX457031.1, on the reverse strand, counting down.
GCGTGAAAAAAATGTTTCTTTTGTGTGTGATTCAATAAACATGCGAAGTCAAATATAGAACTATTGATTTGAAACGATAGCTAGATGTCATTACCCAAGTCGAATGGCCACCGAGCGGATTACAAGGGTTGTGCGGGAGAGGGTTAGGTCATACCCCTCACACAGTCACTTAGCTCATCATTTTGCCCCTATAATCACTAGCCAAAAGATGCAATACGCTAGCAAAAACGGAAAGATGCTCTGTTTTCAACGGCTCTAAAAATTCGTTAAACTTTATAGCATGAAAAATAGCTTAATTGCCTTGGGCACCTACACAAAAAAGGGTGTTGCTGGTGTCATTTCCTTCAAATTACAGTAAAACCGGAAACAGGAACACCGCTGCAGATTCGCCTACGGTTGCAGCACTTGCTCGGAGAAGCACCTGAACAATCTCCATCGTCAATAGTAACACGCCGCCCTGCCTACTTTCGGCCATATTTTTTAGAGCATTTAGAAAACGACCAGGGCAAAGACTTCACTTTAGACGGACTTTCAAACGGTTTGAGCATTGTAAGCGTAAACACCGAGCAAATTCAACCCTGTGAGGCAGCTAATAGCAGCGCTGCGGAGAGTAAATTTTGGAATGGAGTGGAGGTAGAAAAAAGGAACAGACCGCCGATACAAAATTATGCAACAGAAACAACCAATCATCGTGTCTTGATCTCTGCAACTCCTAAGGGCGAGAACGATATACAACTCATCAACGACTGCTCCCTGCCTGACGGTCGATCTCTCAACAGGTTCATTTCGCCTGGCAAACACACATTTATGTCCGTCGGCGCAGCAATAGCCTTGGTGGAACAGGGGATCCTACATGTGTAAGGTCAACCTAAAATTCACTTATCGGAGCGTCAGCCTCAATCGCAACAATTTTCGGGTCTGAAGTGAAAATTTAGACAGTGATTCGAGCTACATATATGGCATCGACTTGCGCTCGCCTTTACGGAGGTTGGGATCTTCCACCGGATTACCGGATGTTCTGTCAGCAGGGAATCAAAGCCGTCTGCATGTCTTCTTCATAACGGCAGAAACGTTCGAAGACGCAATGAAAGCCTCATCTACTTGTTAGTTGACTCAATTTCTCTATCAGGTGACAGAAGTGCGTTCCTCCAACCCAATGCTTCGTCTGCATGGAAGTTACGATAAACACACCGGACTGCACCCTCCAAATCCCGTAAGGCAAGCTACAAGAGACTTGGAATTTATAATTAAGGCGCTTCAAAAGCGAGCTTCAAAGCTTATACGGTCAAGTACGTGTCGCACGTCCCTCCCTTTTGCTTTTAAAAATTTTGAACATTGATCTGACAATTTAAGAAAAAATGGAATAGACAGCTGCATTTGTATTAAACATTGCCCTCACTATAGCTGTCACACAATCTGCTAAAACCTGACAGTTTGATAGATTTTTTAAAAGTTATTTTCTTATTTTCTTTGTGTGTATTTTTTGAATTGTGGAACAAGGGGATAAGTTGGTGGTTTGATTCGATAAAAATTAAAAATAAAACAAAACATGCATTAAACCGTGCCTGCACCTACCCTGCTATATATATATATATATATATATATATATATATATATATATATATATATATATATATATATATGTATATATATATATATATATATATATATATATATATATATATATATATATATATATATATATCATTGTTTTTCTGTGAGTTTTTTTCTGTAGTTGTTCTTTCCTAGTAGTCCCACCACTCTGGTGCGTCATGTGATGTTATTTTCGTGTCTGTCTGAATCAGGGAGAAAGGAACTGTTTTAATTTGTTGTTTTTGATTGTGCTGAGTTCAAGACAAGCTGTAATTGTTCATTTCAGTCCAGAATATATAACCAAACAATGAAACAGACGTGGAAATATATCACAGTTTTTTTTCTTGGTTGGTTGGTTTGTTGGCTGGGGCTCGGGTAGGGGGGGAGATATATTTACTTTTGCAAAATAATACCTTATGAAGCCTTTACATGACAGGGGAGATGCTCTTTGAGAAAGAAATTGTGACAAAAAGACAGAAAAGGGAGTTAACACATTAGTTATGTTTGAATTAGAAAATTGGGCGCCCCTACCTTCTCCTAACAGTTCTGCCTCAATGTTAGTGGTTTCGTTTTTTTTTATTCTTCAGAATAACAAAGCTGTGGAAGTATGATTGATGTGTTCAGTCTGACATCTGCTTAACAGTAACATGTATGAGTGAAAGCAATGTAATGTGTAGGAATCACTCGTAACTCTGTAAACACCCCCTGCTTGCCCAGTTGCCGTGTTTTCCTGGGTCGCTTAGACAGTGATAGTCGATTGGATAATTTGGTAATATAAGTTAGAGCACTTTTCTCAGACATAATAGAGTCTGTGGGCATTTTTTTTAAAGATGCTCCATAGGTGCGTTCCATTGAAAAGTGTTATATGCAACCAATATTTTGCCTTTCTGAACCTAACAACCAAATTTAGAATGATTTTTATAAAACTTCATCCTATTTTCAAAGACTAAATTCAATTTTGATTAGACAGTTTTATCCATCTACAACATATTTAGGGCTGCGACCTTCACGCCATTATTTTTTGTGTTTGTGGGTTGGGGAGGGGGGAGGGGGGAGGGGGAGGGGTGAAGGGGGAGGGGTGAAGGGGGAGGGGGCGAAGCCGTGATACATGTAAGCTAGTCCAGCAAGCTGGTGAGCAATTAGACTTGTAAAAACTAATCTCAGTAAGTTTATCCTGTTTTCACGGGGTGTTCACAAATGTCCTTCTTCTTCTTCTTCTTCTTCTTCTTCTTCTTCTTCTTCTTCTTCTTTGAGGGCGATTTCTCTTACCGGGGTCCAGATAACAGGCAGGAAATGAATTGACGAACTGTTCTGGTATTCCAATATAACCAGTGACGAGTTGGCATTTTTTGGGAGATCTCAAATACATCATTTAATATTTAGCTGGGTTATCACTTTCAATGTGCTTGATTTGCGCTTTGTTTAGACTGTTTGCAACGAATGAGAAACAGATACAAAATCATTTTATATATTGCAATTTTTCAGTTTCAAATTTGCAGATTGTGTTTCAGGAACTAATTATCTAGACAGAAATTTGTCTGAAAATGGGTGCCACATCTATTGAGCACTTAGAGATTTTCTATTCACATGGCGATAAAAATCAATATCTCATTAATCGTAATCTATACCATTTTTATTAATGTTGTTTTTAATAGTGCTTAAAGTGCGAATCCACCCAGTGCAGTTTGATCTGTTAAGAGTAAGAATTTCGAAATCAGTTATAACACTGAAGGAAGAAATTTGCTTGGCCGTTCTTGTGTAAATTAAACTCCAGGGTGGTCCACCTTACTACAGATTGGTCACCATATCCATGCCTTTTTAAAACAACCCTGTGTTGAGAGAAAAGTTTGAAAAATAGCCTGATTCTTAACCAAAGTCAACACCTAATTTCATTTCTCTCCCTAAAGCCCCAAATTATATATATAACACGTGCAGCGGGGACGAAAGTTAAATGCACTCCTTGGACGAAAATTGAACATACACTTACATTCAGAAGCACATGTGTATAAATTTGGGGCCTTCCTTTTTGACGGACGCGCACTGGAACTTCCCCCTTCATGTGGGAAACGCGGAGTATTAGATGAAAAGTTCCCCCCCCCCTCCCCACACACACACACATGAAAGTGAAATTGTGCTCTGGGCTGACCGCTGACCATAGAAACACTCCCCCTTTTCCCGCGTTTTTTTGTTGTTTTTTTTGCTTTTTTTTTTTTTGGATACGCATCGTAACATATGTGATACCAAGTGACCCTCCACCAACCCGGGAATCAAGTAATATTGCAATTAGACACTTTGAAGAAAATGTTAGCATATTTTCGATTAATTTAGATCTTTTTTAACGAGGAATTCTTAAGTAAGGGCAGACTTAACTCAACGAATATATATCACATGAGAATCGTTATTTTGATATTCACTACAATTTGCCAACGCCGTATAAATGCCACTCTTGCTTCGATGGTTCTGTGGTCACTTGCGCGGTCACTGGAGCAGTGTTGAGCGCCAGTGTAGTAACCATGATAACTGTGCATTAAGATGTAAACTGAAACGTTCTAAATGGTGCAGACATGAAGTTAGATTGACTTATTTCGAACAAAATGACCTAGTTTAGCATAATGATGATTAACGTTGATTGAAATTTCTTTTCTGAACATGAGAAGAAACACTTGGCATGAGGGGCTGATTGAACCCAACCTTTACTCTACGTAAATTATTTTCTCAGCACCAAGACATGGAATAAATGACTTAAACTAGTGTTCATTTAAAGCTACATATATATATATATATATATATATAACCGGACCTGACATCAAATGATCTGGATGGCTGGATTATTCTGAGAAAGAAAGGTCACCGACCACCGTGGTTGTAGGCGGATTCATTAAGCTGGACTGAAAATAACCACCAAAACTAATTAAACTTATCGCTTCTTTTTCTGTAGTCTAAAATACACATTTAGAGCTTGGACTTCAAGGAGGGTTAGAGATTACGTGTAAAATAGTGTCATAACAACATTGGTTACTGCTGCACCAACGGGGTATCTGTGTCATATATCAGCAGGCGCTAAACAAATGGAAGCAATCCTTTTATGGCCGTCATCACTAATGAAAGAGTAACTCAATCCACGTTTCACCAGGGTAACCAAAATACAATGTTTAGTTCGAAAGGATGATTAAACTGTGAAAACTAATTAATTTCATGATCATATATTTCCAAGTTCCTTAACAGAATCAAAAGAATAAATGATTTCTTTTGCAGAGCAACTTATTACCTTGATGTACAAAAATTCCGGGATTTTTAAGTGCAACCAGACTTGCTAAAAATAAGTTGCCTATATTCCTTGTCAAAAATTAATTAAGTTTATACCGTATATAATTGAAGATTATTTGTCTGAAAACCTATTTGGACTGGAATTAGGTTCATTACTGAATCCGACGGATATATTCTGAAGTTAAAAAAAAAACAGGTTACTTATTTTAGATGAATTGATCGGTGAAGACACTCGGTAATCATACATCGTTATAACATACAGGCTAGAAATATTTCTAATTCATAACAAATGTTATGGAACGGTCTGAAAGGAACAGACCGTCTTTCTCACAATTGAAAAAAACCCCGTTGCAGAGACGTGACGTCTTGCAGAGTATATTTCTGGTGGCTATCTTGGTACAGTCCCCATTTTTGGTGGATATAACTGTCCTTTTGGCATAATATCCTCTCTGGGGGAGGGAGGGGGGGGGGGTCATCACGCCAGCAGAATTTTACTAGTATACTTTTTGTGTGGGAGAATGAGGGCGGAAAGTAGGCCACGACACTTGGAAATAACATTTGTAACATTTATACATACAAAGTCATTTTCCCACACCTATTTGATGAATGTTCAACAAACGGACAGGTCGAAAGGCCGGTTCTTTTGCTGGGTCACCATCAGCCACCCTCCCACATAACAAAATTGATCCAGGAATAAGCCAATTCACGCATGCTCAGTAGAGCAAACTCAAAGATTTCAGTGTGGAAAAAAAATATAGAAACAAATAAAAAATTACTAAAAAAATATTTTCTCTGCTGGAGTCCTGCTTCTTGCGTAAATCTCGTAGATGAAACTGTGAATCCGCTTATACGTTTCTTAATTTGGGGTATTATTTGCGAGGGCATGTACTAACCGAGCAAGACGGACTTACTGCCACCTATCTGACCACTTTACCTCTACCACAGCACGAAAATTGTCATATGATCATCAAAAGGCCTCTTAAGTCATTCTAAAACTTTTAGCGAATTTTGCTAGGAATCTTGTTATTTTTACTGTACAGTTGATGGTGCTATGCTTTCCTCTAGGGAGAGCATATTAGAAGAAAAGGGCAATAAACGTAAGAAGAAATTATACCAGCAAATGAAACAAACTATTGTAAACACAAGCTTACACATTTTTGTAACACAGACACATTGAAGGTTTGTTGAATATGCTGAGATGAAGCCGTTTCTGAAGAAGAGACAGAGGCACCACACGCTGCTGAAGCCGATTCTGATGAAGAGACAGGGGCACCACACGGTGCTGAAGCCGATTCTGATGAAGAGACAGGGGCACCACACGGTGCTGAAGCCGATTCTGATGAAGAGGCAGGGGCACCACACGGTGCTGAAGCCGATTCTGATGAAGAGACAGGGGAACCACACGGTGCTGAAGCCGATTCTGATGAAGAGACAGGGACACCACACGGTGCTGAGCCGATACTGATGAAGAGGCAGGGGCACCACACGGTGCTGATGCCGATTCTGATGAAGAGACAGGGGCACCACACGGTGCTGAAGCCGATTCTGATGAAGAGACAGGGGCACCACACGGTGCTGAAGCCGATTCTGATGAAGAGACAGGGGCACCACACGGTGCTGAAGCCGATTCTGATGAAGAGACAGGGGCACCACACGGTGCTGCAAAACATGCAGGAAGAAAGGTGCAAAGTGTACCTGCTCAGATGGCCCCACACATATTTTAATCAGAGAGACGTACCAGTTAAGACTGGAATGAATGAAAATTTCAACCAGAATCGGACTGATGTTTCCTGTCTAGGTCCTCATTGATACATGAAGGGTATTTATTTAGACAGCAATTGCCTGGCTGCAATCAAAAAGCATACAGGTGCAAAATCATTAAAAAACTTGAAAATTGACCCGGTTGGCCTAAGGTTGAGGCATTCCTCGGGATTAATCTCAATGTTTATTCTCCTTTTTGTGTAATCATTATTTTAAATAAAATGTATTTGTACGATGCAGATGTTTTTGAACTTGTACCTCTTCTTTCGAGAGGAAATGATCACCTCCGCATATAAACAGACAGAAGGGGGCTAGAGGGGGTGGGGGTGTGTTACCCATCTCCGTGCACATTTGATAAGAAATGCAGAATCATAACGCTTTCATTTTCAGACGACCAGTTTAGACTTAAAAAAAAAACAAACAAAAAAAAAAAAAAAAAAACAGAGTCATTATCAATCAGTTACTTTAAGTTTTCGCCATAAAAAGACTGACGTTTGGAATTAACAGAATGTGGTTCGATTTCGTTCATGGACCTTAGTTCAATTTACAGTAGGTTATTAGTAGTGAATGGGCCAAACGAGTGGTTCTGTTTTCAAGATCATTTATTGATAGTTCTATCACTTAGTACTGCCATACAATCTAATACTAATACAGAAAGTATAGAAGGGAGCACAACCCGAACGGGAATTGGGAATTAAAGGCATCCATCAGCGAAACAACTGTTATTTTTTATCTTAACATGTTGACAAAGAATTGCGGGTGAAAATCCAAGATGGCGCCCACTGTGACTTGAAATCAGGCCAAGGTTAAAATAGAAATGACGCGCACCTACCCACCTTGATAGGTCATCCATATACCAAATATCGTAGGAAACGGATTATGAGGGTGGGAGTCCGTAGACGGACGAACCGACGGACAACACCCAAATTTGTAGTCCCCCAGGGCTAAAAAATACAAAGGCTTTAGCATCAGGGCGCCCTGTAAGTTTCGGTTCGATTTAGGAGTTCTAGAGCATTAGTGTTTTGGCATGAAAGAAGATATTAATCTGCTAGCCGAAACCGCCCCCCCCCCTCAACAATTGGAAACACTCAACAGAAAAGGTCTTTAAGGATATGCTCACTCAAACATTCATGGTTGTTAAGCACAAAATTTTATAGAATTCTGCGCTACTGGAACATTCATGGACAAGCTTATCATATCTTTTTTTGTTTTGCTCGATGAAAAGATGAATAAATCCACCAGAATGGTCCCGACAGATTTGACGCTTGGCTGACGACCCTGCGGCCAGCAGTGATCTCTCCCTCTCCTTTACTTCAGCCTTTTATAACCACCCCCCCCCACCCCCACCCCCACCCCCCCCCCCCCCCACAAGAGACAACATGTAGGCAAATGTCAAAAATATAGATCTGGAGAAATAATTTATTCAAGTTTTTCTCACCCGATATTAAGGTCGAAAAAAATGTCCGTGGAGGCGTCCGTACCACATTTTTTAACTGTCACTCCTAATTGCATTTCGCTACATTGAACAAATATATTCCGTATTTCCAGCACTGCTCGCATTCTAGACTGCTCGATGCTATCAGTCATTCTGTAAGAAGGCGTGAGATTTATATTTGACAACACTTTGTTTCTTAATGGACGCTAGCAACCTTCAGACAGCACAAATGTTACTGCTATAAGAGGTTTTCTTAACAAAAATATGACTGTCTGATTACAAGAGCTAATACATTGTAACTTGTCCTATGTAAAATCAAATGCAGAGAAATTAGTGCTGAACGACTGAGCATCGAAATCATCTTTCAGCTTAAAGCATCTCATATCTGTCTAAAATTTAGCTATGGTGTTAACAACTTTCTTATTAATAAATTAAATAAACAAATTCTTGGAAAATCCAGTATTTTGTTAAGCAAAAAGGTGTTATTGGCGTTTTGGTTCAGTGATAGACGCCATGGTCACACTCCAAAAAACTTACTGACAGCCTTTCAATGGATTTTCAATCGACATGCCATTGTATAGAAAATCAGGTCTTGAGGGGGGGGGGGGGGGGGGAGGGGGCATCTTCTTTATATGGCAGGCAGGGTTTTCCCAAATTGATCTTTTTTCATAACATTCATTTTTTACCCGCGGATGTCAGCTGTATACTAGGTTTCAAAGTGAAGCTATTAACGTGGGATTGCCATACTGAATTACAAGATAACTCTCTCGGCAGTTTCCGGAAGATGTCGTAAATTGACAATGACCCATGATAGAACATTTTTTTCCTCAAAGCTAAACAGTGTGCGCTTTAAATAAGACAATATTTTAGATGTATATTTCAAGAGTTGCGCGCACACGCTCCCCAATAATGCCAAAGTGGGATTGCTGCCTCCCTCCAGCCCCATCCCGACACCCTGCACAATCCCCTCACGGTAACGTCATCAGTATAAAAAGTGGAGGTGAATTTCAATCATTTATCGCAGTTTGATTTCAGCTCTGACAGCAAATTAAAAAAAAAAGAAATCTGTATATCAGTTCATCCACTTTACTTAGAGTCTCCCAAATTGTCTCTGGAACCTCAAGCGACTCAGCTTTCGATTCGAAAGCGGACATAACCAATTCATTATTTAAATGTGGGTGTCTGAGGCTGAGAGAGGGGGCTTTTTTCACTTCACTTATCATTAAGAAAATCGTTGCTGAATACTTCGTTCTGAAGAAAAGTCTTATCTTAAAGATTAAAAAAAATATCCTTGTTTCTCATCACTGACGATTAATAAAATCGCATATAGAAAGAACCAGTCAGGTCTAAAACATTCTGAAGAAAAAAAAGGAAATCGAACAGAAGACAGGGTGTATTAAATTTTAATGTAAATAAGATTTATCCGGAAGGTAGAAAAGGTAATTGAAATTCCCTTAAGAGGAGAAATTGATCCTAAAATGTAGTGCTGGTGCCGTCGGTGCTCGAATTTCAATACGAGAAACACTTAAAATACTCTGAACGAGCAACTTGTAAATTGAAAATACGTAAGGATTGATCATTCAAACACTTTATTTAACCATTAAATCATATTTTGCAGGAAAAAAAAACGAAACCAGAATTCTGAGCAGTGCCGGGTTGCTGCTGAAAATGCACCCCCCCCCCCCAAAAAAAAAAACGGAACTGCCGGGTCTAATTTTTAGGAAAAAAACATAAAAAACTTTCAAAAAGTGGAATCAGACACAAGACTATTTCTCTTTGACAGTTTTAATTCCATTATATCTTCTTCACAAGTTCTTTTATTCTGCTGCAGCGTAAGTTTTTCCTGTTTCACACATCAAATGCAACGAGTAGAGAGTCCTCAAACCTTCCATAGACGCGGGATACAGAAACCAACATGTAACAATAACAACACTTAATGTAACAAGGGTTTTGCGTGCAGGCGGATTACGGACTAAACAACTCTGAAATGCACATGACATTCGCCGACTAATTGTTAATAACACATGTTGCTGTCCTTAGAAGCCTGTTTTTTTTGTTGGATATTGATATTCAAGCCGCAAAATGCTCAAGGATCAGCTCAAATATACGGCCTCCATTTTCAAGTTTATTAGACAATAATTTGCAGGCACTGAAAGCTCTTACACACGAAAAACACTATCAAATGTCATCCTTCCCAGTGTCTTGATCCGTACGAAAAATCCGATATTTTTCAGGTATTGTAAAAGGCATAAATTGCTTAGCTACACTGAGTTTGTGTATTTGGTGGAAAAGTTAGATCTCAAACTTTATTTGAAACTAGTCTCTTACGCTTTTAACGATAACTTGCCCAGTTTCCCTTTTTTAAAAATTGACAAAAAATGACAAATTAAAAAAGGTCATATTTACCTTTAAATTAATTTTAGTACTGTATATTGGTCAGCTTAAATTGAAAACACATTTTTAAGTGCAAGACTGACGACGGACAGGATGTTTTAAATGACACCTGTTGATACTGATGTTTGTAACATGGCTCATTATCTGCGTGACTGAGGATTTCTGCATTAAGTATTGATTTCATGTGACAAGCATTTTGCTTTTTTTATTTTCTTCTGAATTAAGTAGGCCTCTAAATAAAAAGGACGCAAACAACTTAAATAAAAGATATGGCTTGAAAAAGCGGTTCTGTTAAAACCAATATCACGGTTCCTTTGGTTCGCCCTGCTTGCAGCAACGTTTTGCCGCTCTTGGTGCATGCTAAAAAAACGCTTACAAAAGAATTTTTTTATGAAAGGTTAAAAAAATGATGTATTTCACAGGAGAAGCACGAGCCAGAGAGTTACAAAATACATAGTTGTTGATTTCGTGTACCTGTGCCGCGCAAGTTATAAAAACACACATGAACAAAATAAACACCTCAGAAACCATCTTAAGAGGCCAGCTATGAAGTGCGTAGTACTACGCAAACATTACCGACTTGTGATCCTTTCCTCCCTCCGTACGCTTAGTCTATGACGTGTACCACTGAGAGCAATGTTTGCGTGCACACTGCCAGAGAGGCCAATCCCCCACCCCCACCCCGGGGCGGCACTTGTTACCGTATGTGTTGCTATTCGTGTCCAAAAGAAAAAAAGTGGAGAAAACAAGTAATTTTGAAGACAGACGCGGTTTGCGCGGAATGCTAATTTCGTTAAAAATTGGATAATTTTCATTCAGTACTCCGGTTTTTCCCATAAAAAGGGGGCGGGGGAGTTCTTTCAGCACTGTACTGCAGGTGTGGTTAAAAACGTGGTCATTATCTCAAAAATAGCACTCCGCGTTTAGGGGACGTTTTAGAAAGTCATGGACAAACGTGGAAACCAGTTGGCACATGAGTGCACTCCTCTCCGCGGTCATCCCTTCTTACGTACGTAATGGGAAGACTCTCTACTTTAAGCTTTAACGTATCTAGAGAATCGATGTAATACCGTAAAGATGAAAGTCACAATTACAGACCATTCGCCTGTCCTCTTAAAGTGCCGCTGCAATATATCGGAGCGTTTCCTCGAATTGGTCTGTTTTCAGGAACTACTTTTCTGGTCACTCACTATTTAGCCATGTTTGGAATATATCGTTAGAACTGATGAAAACATACAGTACACTTTGGCCATCTGGTAATTTTGTACATTGCATATGACCAAATTAACTGGTTAAGCTAATTAAGCTAATACTAGTGATATTATTATATTGTTTCCAGCGTTCCTTTAAGAGCATAAATAACACAAAAACATGGGTAAAATAACTTGTATTTTGAGACATGTATTATTACGTAAACATATCGACAGCAGATTTACATAAATACAAACAAACACATTATGAATAAAATTTTTTACCCCACACAACTAGATGTGTGTTTTCCACAATCATTTTATATGTTACACATGGCCAACTTAATCTATTAACAAACGTCAGCCCTGAGGAATTACAGGTTAGCAAACGTTCTCCCAGTACTGTACAGGATATGGTCACAAGCAACGTGGACAGCTAGCTGGGTGTGCGGGAGGGGGGGGGGGGGTGGTTGGCAAAGTCGCCTGAAAAGAACTCGTATAGTAAAAGTGAACAAAATACAAGATGAAAGTAACGTTTTAAAGTGGAGTTGTGGATGCATTCTGTGTTTTCTCTGGGGTTAAGGAAAGGTGTGTGAGACCCCAAATGACAGTTGTTAACTACTTTTTTACTCAACAGTCAGTCTTCTGATTTGGCTTCGTTCAAGGGAGTGAAAAAAATACAGCTACAGACATATTTGTTCCTGTGGTGTAAAAAGTCAATAACTGAACAATAAAGCAAAGAATCATTTATTATCGCCCAGAATTGTTAACTAAATGAGTTTTTACAGAGTTTTTCTGTGAGAATTGCCCTATTAATACTGAGATTTCGTGCTGTTTCTGCGATAAGATAGGAGTGTCTGACTGTACACTATGTACTCACTTGCTGTTTTCGTAACACGCTAGAACGGTATGACCCACTTTTCTGTCTGTTTGGTATAACGGGGGATGGGGTGTGTGTTGGGGGTGTGTGAGTGAACTGTCTGAAACCAAGTCAAAGTGTTACAAATTTTCTTAGGTCTTTTTTCTATGTTACAGAGAAAGAAAACAAGACTCTGGAGATGAAAGTGGTGTAATTTGTGATTTCCGCCATTGCCATGTCCAGTTTATTTAAAAGTCAAGACTTCTGTTAAAAACAATTTTGTTCATATAAATGACTGATAGCTGTCGTTGGATCGACCCGACGTTTGAAAAGTATCATCCATATCTTTTCTCGCCCGCAAACTCATAGAATTGGCTGACCCAAACTGCGTGGGGGTCTCCTATTCTTGAAATTTCCTTGACTGCCTGATGCTGTGCTCTGTAAAAACCCCCAGGTGGGCCACTAACGTCACTTTTTATCCTTACGCCCAAAAAAAAAAACAGTCTAGGTGTAGAAGCTTTCAAATTTTAGGACCTAAACCCATGTCTTCTGAGGATCACGGGGAAATGATTCCAGTAGAAGTTTCCGGCAAACACCAACGACGTGTAGCTGTTATCAGGAGCCGATCGGTCCAACGGTGTTGGCGGAATGGGACCTTTATCGGAGCGATAACTGGTGATCGGTAAGTCTTATTGTTTATGCAGTTGCGTCTCTTTCGCCTTCTAGCATTTCACAGGAACCGAAGACTTTGCAACGATCATCATTATTGAGTAACGAGTTACGCTGCGGTGGGAGCCAGAGCCAGTTTTGAAAGCAGTGCCCAGGACTACGCTCCCAGTGCTGAGGTGTACACACTACTTCTAGTTTCGAGAGCCAAACACGAATTTTATTTAACTCGCGGATACCTAAGAGTTTGCTTACAGTGACGTAGACTCGGTCGGCAGCCACCTCTTGCACCCACTTTTTACACTTGCTAAAAAACCGTCAAGTTAATGGAGGTTGCATTTTGAGCTCAGCGTGGGTAGATTACCTCTCTGCGTACATACGGCCCTAGCTGGCGGTAATTTTAGAGAATTTAGGAATTTGGTTGCGGGCGCCTTCCCGCGCTTGGAAGTAGCAGGTGCATGAGACCCACGTTCTAGCGCGAAAGGTCCAACAACACTTCGGTGGCCCCAAATTTGGGCGCAACGAAATTTATGCCAGGGACCCCTAACCTAGTGTTGTGGGCGCCGCCTAGCAGAACTGCAGAGAAACTATTCCTCAATTCCACAATTTCCTCGTGTGTTACAGGGATGAGCGGCCTGCCAAGGTGAGGAAACATCGCTACGGTCACTAGGGCTTGAAAGACGATCCCCACAACTACTATCAGGACTGTGCTGCCAGGTTCGTCAAGCCGGAGTGTGATGGCGTTGTGACGTGTGACAGCTGCGCACATCTGAACAAGAAACAGTGGAAGAACATTAATAGATAACGGCACATGAAATTGCACAACTGCGAAGTCAAGCTGTTCTGGGGCAACATGTCAACAGGTACCTGTGACAGGAATTGGAACAACCGGAGGCAGGCACACCGCTACGCGAAGAGATATCGTCGCCACAGGCGATGGACATGTTAGACTTTGAAAGTAAAGAGTCCCCGTCACACAACTCCTCTCGCAGGAGTAGGTACAGTTCCACCAAACGGGGCGCCCTCATCTCCATCGAGGATCTGGAGGAAAGCAAATGTGCCTACCCATGATTTCCCTACTGCTCAATCACCGAGCGGGAGACAGATCCTAACCCTTGTACCCCCGCCTAGTACATTTGTCATCGCGCCGAGGGCCCACGAGGACAGTTTGCATCGGCCCCGCATCTAGATTGGGAGGCAGTCGTTAAGAGGGCACTACAGGAACAAGCTTTAATTTTCCAACAACAGCTCGAGGCCGTGCACACACGCTCAACTGCGCCATGCACTGTATCTAGACCACCGGTGTGGAGGTACCACCAGTCACGACGGTCCCGACGAGCTCCATATAGTCGCGCTATGATTGGAGGAACCACTATAGCTGGAGGCTCCGGATCATCAGATTCCCCCCACAACCACCAGCGGCCCCGCAGCACACCAGGGCGCCATGGCGGGACCCGACACAAGAGAGGGTGATGACCAGATCAGAACAGCGCCGCGACAGCCAGAAGGGAGAGCAGGGTTGGAGAGAGAAGGCGTGACGACAGCCACTCTCCCAAGAAGTCGCGCCGGCAACCATTATCTTCCTCCAGGGACAGCTCAGAGTCGCGGGGTCTCAGCAAACACACACTCCCATCTCTGCAAAAGCTGCACAGCCACGTGAAACGGGAAGAGGGCTACAGCTCATCCAATCACGAAACGAACAGCAGCTCAGGCAGTTTCACCTCCTCCAGACTATCGGAAAAAGCCACCAAGCACAGACATCGGTTTAGACGGCGCCGCTCCCACACCCACACTCGCCGGTCCCGGGACCCAAGTCGTTGTCGTGATAGGGACAGCAAGAGCAGTCGGGCAAACATCCCGAGTGTGGGACCTGCTGCTCACGCCTAGGAAGCGAAACCACCCACACGACTGGGATAGACATGAGGTGTCCAAGTGCTCACACCTATCCGACAGGGATGGCAGCCCATCACGGGAGAGCGACGGCATCACTGCGTCATTCTCGGTCCCAGAACTCAGTGACATTCTATTTCGAGAGGTCACAGAGCTAGTGCGAGAATTCTCGAGTGCGAACGTGGGAAGACCGCTACACCAGTCCAAATCCAGTTTCAGGCTAGAGTCCTAGGGTCTGCGGGAAATGGGGCAAGATTCTTGGCTCTGGACACGGCCGCAGGAATCCGGGACGCAATTAAACTGAGAGAAGCGGAGTTCCAGGCAAAGGACTCTAATTACGGCCGGGCCCTGGATTTCGGGAAAGTGTAATTATCTTCCAAGCTGAGGGTTACCAAATCCAGCATACAGGCAGTGGGACGACGCGATCCCATTTACAGCTCTGAGTTTCCTGAAACACGTCCCCCACGTGGTTGTCCCAGGTCAGACCGGATGACAAGGTATCAGTCAAGTACAAAGACATGGCATATTTTAAGGGTGTAGCCAAGGCCAGCCTGCGAATCTTGTCGTTCACTTAGTACGCGAACCAGACGCTGGTCAACAGCTTATCGGGGCCAGACACTGGATTAGTCAGCAAACTGGTGGTTTGCCTAGTTAAGTAAACCAAGGACCTGGTGAAGTTAGATACCTGTCTTCTATCAAACACGGTACAACTATGCAGAGACAACATTTTGCAGCGGTGCCGCGTTACCCAGATTAAGCTGTTTCAATTACGCCACGCCACATACCTGCAAGAAACATACTGCTCCCACTGTTGACAGAACTGAATGGCAGGCATCAAGATTTGCAAAATAGAGCGCTTCAAGACAGATACACAGCGGGCCAACCGCGCCTACACAAGTCGTAACGGGGACGCTCCCGCGGACCAGCGGTATTGCGCACCCACATCGGACGGTGAGCTACGGGCCAGTCCAGAAGCAGCAGACGGCTAGTGTTTTTCCTGGGAGAGGCCAGAACAAACACAGGTGACAGTCAGGTCGGGGACCCGGAGAAGACCTTGCCCAGGAACTCTCCGGACACCTCAAACGATCTAAATACTGGCGTTACGTTGTCCGAGTTAAAGGAAAAGATTTTGCACTCAGGAAACTTGCCCGTAGGAGGAAGGCTTGGGCATTTTTGCCAGGAATGAAAAGTAAACGGCCAGATATCAAGTCTATCTCTAACACTGAAACCGCCACCCAATGCACAAGGAAGGGCATGTGGGCCACCTCGATAGACCTATCAGATCTTCACCAAACCATGAGGCCCCAGCACCACAAATATCTCTGCTTTCAGGTAGAAGAGGAAAAAGTACTGATACAGGATCCTGCCATTCGGTCTGTCGCCGGCCCCGATGGCTTTCAGCAAGACGATGCGTCCGCTAAAGGCATTGGGCCGACGACGACAGATGTTACTTTTCCAATACCTAGACGAGTAGTTCATCGCAGGTGTGGGAAAGGAAAAAGTTGCGCAACAGACGCTCGATCTTATCAACAAATGCATAGATCTTGGTCTGTTGGTCAACCTGGAAAAATCGGAGTAGAACCCAAGCAAATAATTGTGTTCTTAGGGGACAAGTTCGACTTTGTTCAAGGCCTGATATTGCCAAAGACCGCTCGGTTGGCAAAACTGAAAGTGCTGACGCCTAGGGCCTCAGCCAAATTGGCAGTACCGCTACAGCTGGCCGAAACCCTACTGGGGTTGTTACTGGCCACAGAAAAGACAGTGCCCCTGGGTCGGTTGAATTTCCGGCACTTCCAAAGAGCAGTGCGACGAGGGTGGGGGCCCCCAAAGTATGGCCACACTGTCAGAGCAAGCAAGGGCAGATTTAATGTAGTGGGGCAACCGCTCAAAAGCACAGCAGGTCGAACGGTTCGTGGCCCCGCAGCCAGAGGCACAGATACAAATCGACGCCTCCCACAGCGGGTGGGGAGTTCATTCCGAAGGCAAGTTGTTTCAGGGTGGCTGGCCTTCAGAGTTGCAAAATACGCACATAAATATGCTGGAGATGCTCAGGGTCAAACAAGCTCTCCAGTTGCTGGTGCACAAACTGCAGAAGCGGAACGTGCTGTCCCTCAAAGACAACTCCACCACGGTTAGTTACATAAGAAAAACAAGGGGGAATGAGGAATTGATGGCAGCAACACGCCAAGTGTGGCTCTTAGCGGTAGCACATCACGTCATATTGCTACCACATCACATCCCGGGCCACCTCAATATGCTGGCAGACATGGCATCCAGACGAGGACAGGTCCTGCCGGGAGAATGGACGCTAAGCTGGCGCTGTTTCTGGTGGGTGGTGGAGCATTCGGTCCTGGGGCCCCACAGGTGGACCTATTCGCGACCGGGCTATCAAAACATCTGATACAGTTCGTGTCTTCTGCCCGGATCTGGAAGCAGTAGGCAACGACGCCCTCAGCTGTACATGACCACAGGAAGTGCTATATGCATTCCCACCGAAAACAATAACCAGCCAGCCCCTCACTTGATGGACAGACTAGCCAGGGAAAAACGTTTCCAAACGCTACTGCTAACCCCAAACAACCCTACTACCCACTACTCACCAGACTAGTACTGGGACAACCATAACGGCTGCCGATGAGTGTGGGGGACGTGCACCAGCCGCACTGGCACCACCACCACCCACAGCCGTGGAACCTAAAGCTTCACCTGTGGTTCAAACAGCGGGTTGGTTAGAAGCACAGGGCTTCTCCCAACAAGCACGGCAAAGCATGCAGGATATGCACGCAAATTCCACCAAGTCACAAATCACAGTGGAGAGTTTTCGAACGGTGGTGCCTGCTAAAACAAATTGACCCGATCACGGCGACGGCCCTTTTGTCGGCTGACTTTTTCATACACTTGTTTGAGTGCAGAAAAGTAGGCGTACGAACAATAGAAGGCTATAGATCGGCGTCGGGGGCTATGTTGAAAAATGCTTCCGACTACGATCCCGGTCAAGACGATTGCCTAACGAAGCGGCGAAAGGTTCACCTGTGAAGAGAACACGCCACTAAGGGAACTGACATTTAAAGTTACGTTTCTGTTAGCCTTAGCGTCAGGCAAGAGACGGGGGCAATTACATGCCCTGGACAAGGACTATACGTATGAAGAAAATCACAAAATAATTATACTGAAGCCAAGGGCAGAATTCTTTGGAAAACCCACATAATAACACACATGAAAGGCACTTTCTTGGAGATGGTGCTCCCGTTGTTACAGGGGCAAACAGGGAAACGGAGGGTGAGAAGAATCTACTGTGTCCAGTGGCAACGCTGTTGCAATATCTGGAAGCCACCAAGGCCATAAGGGCTCCACAGCAGAAACGCCTCATCATCTCTTTCCTACCTCACATCAACAGAGGCGTAGGGAAATCGAGAATATCTAACCACCCGCGTCAATCAATAGTTAGTGGGCGCCCGAACTCAATTCATGTCTACCCACACGAAATACGCTGGGTGACTTGCTCGTTAAAAGCTGTCAAAGGGGCCACCATGGAGGATAATTTAAAATCGAGCTCTTGGCCAAGGGGAGACACGAAAGCTCGCGGCGATCCCACGACACAGATGGGCCGGCGCCCACCAGGAATTTCGGGGCACGCAGCGGGGTCACCAGCCACATCGGGCGTCGGGCCAAAAAGGGGGGAATATGGCCCCCTCCGGCTGCTCGGAGGTCCCAGCTTGTTGCGTCCTGGACTATGGCTCCCGTAGGGGTACCAGAGGTACTTATTCACTTATTTTACTCCGTTTAGTTGGGAGATTAAACCTTCAATCAACTTATCTGTGTTTGTTTTCTGCGTTGGCTAATGTAGTACGGGCGACGCCCGCAGTTCGTGCGCCCCCAGATATAGCCATCCTCTTTGTTAATCTGATTTTCAAGCGTCGGTTCGATCCAACTAAACAGCTACAGTATTTGTAAAAACATAAATCCGTTTAATTGGATAAAAAGGCGAATATAATAAGTCATATATCTTAATAAATCAATGTGAAACTGAGAAATGGACCAGGTGATGATAACGTCTCAATTCTGAGGCAAAAACTACACGAACACCTCAGGTTGATATCGGTCGAACTGAGTCCATGACAATTGATCATATGTTAGTGGCAAACGCTTCAGACTCTTGGCCTGCCCACCCTGTAAGCAGAACTCGTGACGTCACCAATGACTGTAACATTAGCGGACGCACAGTCCCAGCTCTCCTTCTTCCGTTTGTACTTGATGCATCACCCTACATCCCTAAGACAATTCATTCTTCGGAAACTCCAATTCAATTCCAATAAAACATCTCCAGACGCCGGAGCACTTTGACCATTTCTGCAATTAAGTTGTCTCACTTGTTATGTGCTAGTCGGGACTGCTGTCATTACATATAATACAGTGAATCTTCCAAAAAGTTACATGGTTCGAATTCTCCCATAGTCGAACACATTTAACGACCTGCTTTCAATTCGAATGAACAATATTTCTGTTCAGGCGAGGAAAGAAATAACCCTATTTCTCATCATCGACGGTCACTAAAATGGCAAATAAAAAAGGAAGTGACCAGGTCGTTTCTTAAGGATTTCGAGTAAAATCGATCTGCCCGGTGTAAAAATTTTAAAGTAAGAAAGATTTTCCTGTGAGACAGGAAGCGTTGCCAGCCTCCCGGAGGAGACAAGCCTCGGCGCTCGCAATTTCCACACCGGAAACACTTCAAACGCTCCATAGTAGCCACTTATAAATTACTAATACCTGGGACAAGTCATGTACACCTTTATGTAACATTCCACCATATGCTGGGAGAGGAAAAAACTCAAAACAAGAATTTTGGCCAATGCCGGTTCTAGGCCCTCAGCTGGTGGGATCTAATAATTTCGAGAAAAATAAAATTGGTCAATTTTTAAACATTAGAATGAGAAACAAGAATATTTTTCCTGGTCTTACCGGAAGTCTAAGGTACAGAAAACAATTGGACACTATCTTTCATTTATGATGCAGATCTATCGGTTTGAAAACGATTGGGTTATGCGCAATCCCAGCACAAATCCCCCTGGAATAACCGAAGCATTTTTTTAAAAGAAGGCATTGAACCCAAGAAAGCCATAAAAGGTATTTTAAAAATTAAAAAAAGCTCATTACTTATTCATACAGCTCTGGGTCGCATAGCTTGACAGCGTTTTAGAAAACCTGTGGAGACAGATATAGGCTTTAAGTGATAGCCAGGTTCTATTATAAGCTCTTATCAATAGTTCGCTAAGAATCAGCACACTGTGTCTAAAATTAACTCAGTAAAGTGGTTAGAAGGAAACGAGAGTCAAGTTGCATTAAGATGACTCAAGATTAATTAATACTGTATGCACATAAATATTCGCACCTATAAATTTTCGCGCATTATTCATCTGAAGAATTTCCTCTATATTTCATACCAACCGACTAGTGGTAAACAAAACTTTTTATCAATTTTCGTCCCGGACATACTTTAAAATTTGTCATGTTATCTCTAAGAGCAGCGAAAATAAAATGGAGCTCTAGCTAAAATTGTGACTTTGCAGTATTTATTAAATTTGTCTGAGCATTTGCATCTGAGCGCGTGAATTAGATCGGTGTCTTAACCTCTTCTTCTGCTTACTAATCACGTGACGATAGGCTCATTTCCATAATTGCATAGGAACAGTTTTTTTCCCAGGCCTGTATGCGTCAACTTGGAATTTAATTAGTTGCGCGGTGTAACGTATGCAGAGCTTTCACAGAAACATTGTGAAACCGAGAAGACTCCAGTGTCAAGAAAAAAGATCACGGAAGTATGATATCAAGTTATTGTCACCTTAATTTTTGAACAGCTGTACAATTTAGACCTACGGACAACTAACAGAAAAGTGAGTCTTGTTTTGAGGTTTCTATTGCTAATGTCTATCAGATTTTTTCTGTCCGATATATCGTAAAATCCGGAATATTTTTCAACTGGGAAGTAGCTGAAGGTATTATTTTTAGAGACGAATAAAATACCATATTTCCCCGCAATTAATGGGGAACAGTTAAGTCGACAAAGGTTGTTTTGTGTCGGTATGTCGGTACCTTTATATTTGTTGTTGTTGTGATTAGATATTTTGGCTTTTTAGCCTCAAAAAAGACCATATGGAGTTCACTAGCATATCGACGTTCAAATGTTAAAAAAGGTTTCGTTGAAGAAAAAGTGGCTGCTTTGGATTTTCAACACTTTTACAGTCTTCCGACTATTTTTTTTTTACTTTCTAATTTTGTAGTGGTCGGTCGATTTCTTTTTGATAAATTCAAGCATTTGAGATCCGGCCGGGTCACTTTTTTAAATTTACCATTTCAGTGGCCTCCTCTGGGGGTGAAAAACAAGAAGTTTCTCTTGGACTAAGTCAGTTTGATAAAGGCGTAAGCACCATAACCGGAACTGTTGAATTGAAACAAAAGCACCTGTGGCGAAAAAGGGGGGTATCTTGAGTTGGTCATTGTCTTAATTGCTCTCATTTGCCACTTTCTTACCGGTAGTTTGATAGATCGAAACCGGACTTTCCTGTCTTATCATTTCCTAAGTGATGCTCAGTAACAGTCACCAGCAAGAAGAATTATTGCAATTAAATCATGCATTATACTGCAGTTTATCAACGTATAGATGTGTCTAGAAACAGACCGAGAATAGTAATATATATTACCATTCTCGGGGGGGGGGGGGGTGGCTACTTTTATAGGGGAGTATTCCCTTACAGCGCCCCGTTTATGCGCCTACTGTACTTTGTACTTTTGTGAAAATCTTTTGTGAAAATCTGTACGTTGTACGTTTGTGAAAATCACGGATAGCTTCGACACAGCTGGTTATATTTTAGTTTAGTGTGGAAAGCAGTATTTTGTTCGCCCTTAGGATCGTCTCTTCCAGGTGGCAACTGAACATGTTTCGCGGGACTGGCATCAGACTGGCCTCTCAGGTATTTTATTGTAGAGATAACGCTGAAGTACTGTTTCGTAAATACGGTTCCATAACTTGATATCTGTCAGTCCGTCTAGCCGTCGGTCCATCGCCGGCTGTTACTACAACCCAAATAATCTGTTCAGTGGTATATTTGGTATAGAGATAACCTGTCGTAGTAGGCAGCCCCCAGGGGATAGGGGCAGTCAGTTACCAACTGGTTACGATGACTTTTTAAAACGACCCCTGAACGCGGAGTGCAAAGCTAGAAATAATATCCCCTTTTTAAAACCAAACGCGGAGTACAGTTCTGAAGGAACGTACCTTCTGTGTGTAATGCGGAGTACTGAATGAAAACAAACTTTTTAAACAAATTTGGCACTTCGCGCGGACGGCGTCTGACCTCACAATTCCCGTTTTTTATTGCATGTATTGTAGCACATATGGCAACAAGTCCCCCCCCCCCTGTAAGCTCCCCGCACGTTGTTTTTGTTTTGATCTTGACTTAAATTCAAGCTCACATTGACCGCCATCTTGGATTTTCAATTTTCAATTTCGTTTATTCTTGAAAATTTTGATGACCCGACCTCAACCAAAATTCTTGTGTGTTTCATTTCGAGAAATATAGTTTATTAGTATATAAAACTTATGTAACATAACATTTGCATTACTAATTACGAAGGCACGAAAGCAAAGCTGTGAGAAAATACCTCAGCCGAAAGCTCTTTGAGACTGAGTGCCTTTTCGTTCTTTTCGGCGTTTTTTGATCAATCGATGTTTTTACTCGAAATTTTTTAAACCTGCCTGGGTCACTTTTGTGATTTTAGTAGTAGTAGTAATAGTAGTAGCAATTATAATAATAATAATCATAATAATAATACTAATAATACTACTACTAATAATAATAAAAAATAAATAAATAAATAAATAATAATAATAAATAGCTTACCTTCTGCAAAAGGTGTTAAGACTGTAGCTTCCAGCAAGACCACGGCGACACACAAACTTAGATTCTTGAAAAGAGATTCGTATCCGTGAGGTCTCATTTTTAGACTGTATGATATATCAAAATTTCTACCAGATAATGGAGCTACAATATCCAAGAAGACCAGCTTAAGGCTTTCATTGTCTAATCATATAACATTATAATTTATTGAGTCTTTTTACAAGGACAAAGGGGATGAAACGAATAAAACCGGTTGAGTAAATAAAACTGCTGTCAAGGCATAACAACGCTTGGGGATTTCAATTTTTAAAATAACTAAATTAACTTATTATTTGTTTTTATAAGCTAAATCTTCTTCATTTGTAAATTATTTTATAATAATTCTGCAGGTGTCAAAGCAAAAACGATCACTTCATAGTTCAAGCAACAAGAATATAATAAATGAGTTCACTTCAGTTGCCGCTCCGTGACAAATGGTGTCATACTCATATATATTCTTAGACGGTCCAAATTATCCTATATCCACTTAATAAAATGCCAATCCGGAGTCAATTTGAAGGGAAACAATTTTTTACTAGTATCAAATGATTATCCAATAAAACGTAGAAATATCCGTAGTTGAATGTCACAAATGATTTGCTGTTTTTTATCTGGTTATTTTCTATACATTAAGTATTTATTGGATGTATCTGTGTGGCTACGTTTTTTCTTCTTGGAAATTCAAACAAAACCCACGATTTTTTCCGTCATCGCTTATCCATGCAATATGGTAGATTTTGAAAATAATATTATTAATCTTATTAGGCATGTGTCTTTACCAGTAAAAATATTATAAATGCTTCATTACTTTTTGTCTGTAATAATAAAACATTTTTGTCTATTTGATAAGCCTGATCCACTTTGGGAGAGCAGCCTGGTGTCTCCCTCCCGCTCCTTCTCTTTCTCTTTCCTTATGAAAAACCAGCATATGAAGCGCTCTCACGGAGGCTTGCTTTCATGCCTTACAGGGCACGTCATGTCGTTGGATTAGACCCTCTGCGGTTATGAGTAGTGAGTTATACCAGTTGTAAAACAGACAATAGGCAATCCTTTTAATAACGTGTGCGTAGTTTAAGCATTCAGCTTTGCTTGTAATACACAAGTGTAAACATTGCTGGAATTACATATCGTTTATCTCTCCCTCACGGACTATGCTTGTATCTGATTCGACAAGAGCAAAGTTTTAAAGTTGGGCTACAAATGCCTACGAATAATCGAACTCAGACCTCCCACCTGTAAAAATGTATAAAAATGGTAAAAGTCACTGCCGAACACATCAACAATTTTATTCACAGTATGAAAATATGATTTCAAAAGAATTTTATTCCATGCCTTATTAAAGAGAAAAATGCTGCCATTCATACAGGCTGTTTTCAAAATCGTTCAGAGCGAATTTTTTGTATTGTTTCTATAGATTAGATATGTAAACGAGATGTTTAGAAACCATCTTTAAAATGTATAATTGAATTTTAACATTTATATCATTTTTTGGCATACAAAATACCACAACAAACAGTCATAATGGAAAATATCAATAAGATAAGACCGAGCCTTCATGCGGATTACCCTTGCTGATTTCATAATTTGAAGAGATTTCATTATCGCATTGGCCCCAATAAAGCACTTCTGCAGTACTGGAGCCTCCTATGCCCGTGGGGAGGAGTTCGCCTTGTTGAATCTTCGTTAGGACCTGTTATGACACCTGCCTTAAAGTGGTTATAAATAGCTCCAAAGGGATCATCGGTAAAGTACGTAAGCACGAAGGGTAGGACTGAGCAGGGAGGTCTAGCTCCGCTGTGGCACTGTACATACGTTAACGTCCTAGTCAGTGGGTGACGTCAGGTGACGTCACAACTTTTGTGTACGGTTGGGAGTCAAAAGGTCGTGAGATATTTACGTTCTAACTTTTTAGATGGCAGTTAGTTCGGTGCAATTTGAATGACTTGATTATACAAGGTCTTTACAGTTAGAACGAGCACATCACAATGCTGACAGTGAATGCGATCGGTAAAACGTATGAAAGTCTTTTTATAAGTATTACCACATGTCAGATCATGCCGCAATAATCAGTATTTTACATGAACAGAGCACCAGACTTGTAAAGGCACAGAAAGGGATGCTCTTCAATCGTTGCAGAAGTATTTGCCTTCTGCTGTCTTTTGTTCCTAAATCCCACTTACATAAGAATTCATTTGCAACAAACTAGACCCGGGCATTAAATTATACATACTCAGCAAGTACAAAAGAAATAGTTAGAATTGACAAAATAACATCTTGAAGTCAACAAATGCAAAAAAAAAAAAAAAAAAAAAAAAAAAACAAACAAACGAACAAACAAAAATCGAGAATCGTTCTACACTCTCAAGTTCAAAAATCTGCTTTCTTTTTAACGAATTTGATAACCAAAACGTCTTTCCTAGACGACAACGAGAATCTACAGCAGAGAGAATACAAATTAAATCTAAACTATGAGAACTTATCCCTTCTTGTGCGCAAAATAAAATTGTGAGAGTTTAATTTCAACCTTTTTTTAATTGATAATGTTTATAAGGTAGCGAAAATGAATTATTTATATAGCCTGATCTTAACGGAAATCATGTTGACCACAATAGCTCTCTGGTGGCTGTTCAATTATTTAATTATTCATTTTCGTTTATCAGCTGGTTGTTTATGTGCATCTATAGAAATGCGTTGTATTAAAAATTTCTGATGTGACAGGTATTGGTCAAAAACATAAATAGATAAACACACTTAGTTCAAGAAACAAGAACATTTCTTTATTTTCCTACTAATTTATTCATGATTGATTGTTTTATTAGAAATTGGATGCTTTAAATATAACAATTATTATTGTCTAAACAATTACTATATGACGAGATATAATATTAAATGACTCGGGTGACGAGACCTAGTGTAACGTAACTCACGTGACGAGATCTATGTCAGGTGACTGAGATGACGAGATCTAGTATCTGGCAATTGGGCTGACGAGACCTAGTGTAACGTAACTCTGGTGACGAGATCTATGTCAGGTGACTGAGGTGACGAGGTCAAGTATCAGATGACTCGGGTCATGAGACCTAGTGTAACGTAACTGTGGTGACGAGATCTATGTCAGGTGACTGAGGCGACAAAATCTAGTGTCAGGTGATTAAAATGACGAGATCTAGTGTAACGTAACTCAGGTGACGAGATCTATGTTATGTGACTGAGGTGACGAGATCTAGTGTAGTGTGACTTTGGTGACGAGATATATACCAGGTGACTGAAGTGACGAGATCTATTTTCAGGTGACTGAGATGACGAGACCTAGTGTAACGTAACTGTGGTGACAAGATCTATGTCTGGTGGCTGAGGTGACGAGATCTATTATAAGGCGACTCGGATAATGAGCCCTAGTGTAACGTAACTCTGGTGACGAGATCTATGTCAGGTGACTGAGGTGACGAGGTCAAGTATCAGATGACTCGGGTCATGAGACCTAGTGTAACGTAACTGTGGTGACGAGATCTATGTCAGGTGACTGAGGCGACAAAATCTAGTGTCAGGTGATTAAAATGACGAGATCTAGTGTAACGTAACTCAGGTGACGAGATCTATGTTATGTGACTGAGGTGACGAGATCTAGTGTAGTGTGACTTTGGTGACGAGATATATACCAGGTGACTGAAGTGACGAGATCTATTTTCAGGTGACTGAGATGACGAGACCTAGTGTAACGTAACTGTGGTGACAAGATCTATGTCTGGTGACTGAGGTGACGAGATCTAGTATAAGGCGACTCGGATAATGAGCCCTAGTGTAACGTAACTCAGGTGACGAGATCTATGCGAGGTGGCTGAGGTGACGAGGTCAAGTATCAGATGACTCGGGTCATGAGACCTAGTGTAACGTAACGCTGGTGACGAGATCTATGTCAGGTGACTGAGGTGACAAAATCTAGTGTCAGGTGATT
Organism: Protula sp. h YS-2021; assembly: GCA_949752745.1. Taxonomy (NCBI): domain Eukaryota; kingdom Metazoa; phylum Annelida; class Polychaeta; order Sabellida; family Serpulidae; genus Protula; species Protula sp. h YS-2021. Next base: position 22,317,337 of record OX457031.1, on the reverse strand, counting down.
CGGATGACGAGATCTAGTGTAACGAAACTCTGACGACGAGATCTATGTCAGGTGACTGAGGTGACGAGATCTAGTATCAGGCGACTCGGGTCAAGAGACCTAGTGTAAGGTAACTCAGGCGACGAGATCTATGTTAGGTGACTGAGGTAACAAAATCTAGTGTGAGGTGATTCGGGTGACTAGATCTAGTGTAACGTAACTCAGGTGACGAGATCTATGTTATGTGACTGAGGTGATGAGATCTAGTGTAGTGTAACTTTGGTGACGAGATCTATGCCAGGTGACTGAGTCGACAAGATCTATGTCAGGTGACTGAGGTCACGAGATCTAGTATAAGGCGACTCGGAAAACGAGACCTAGTGTAACGTAACTCAGGTGACGAGATCTATGGCAGATGGCTGAGGTGACGAGGTCAAGTATCAGTTGACTAAGGTCATGACGCCTAGCATAGCATAACTATGACGAAATCTATGTCAGGTGACTGAGGTGACGAGATCTAGTATCAAGTGATTCGGGAGACGAGACCTAGTGTAAGGTAACTCAGGCGACGAGATCTATGTTAGGTGACTGAGGTGACAAAATCTAGTGTCAGGTGATTCGGATGACGAGATCTAGTGTAACGAAACTCTGACGACGAGATCTATGTCAGGTGACTGAGGTGACGAGATCTAGTATCAGGCGACTCGGGTCAAGAGACCTAGTGTAAGGTAACTCAGGCGACGAGATCTATGTTAGGTGACTGAGGTAACAAAATCTAGTGTGAGGTGATTCGGGTGACTAGATCTAGTGTAACGTAACTCAGGTGACGAGTTCTATGCCAGGTGACTGAGGTGACGAGATCTAGATTCAGGTGACTCGGGTGACGAGACCCAGTATAACGTAACTCAGGTCACGAGATCTGTGTTAGGTGACTGAGGTGAAGAGATCTGGTTTCAAGTGACTCGGATTATGAGACCTAGTGTAGCGTAACTCAGGTGAGGAGATCTATGTTAGGTGACTGAGGTGACGAGACCTAGTGTAAGGTGACTTAAATAAAGATCTCTTGAGTCAGGTAACTCAAGTGACGAGATATAGTGTTAGGTGACTTAGGTGACAAGAAGTGGTGCCAGGACACTCAAGTGACGAAATGTAGTGTCGAATGACTAAGGTTGCGATATCTATTGTCAAGTGACTCAGGTTGCGAGATCAAGGGTTAGGTGACTCAGGGGTACAAATCTAGTGTTAGGTGATTCAGGTGTAGGATCTAGTGTCAAGTGACTCAGGTGTTGAGCTGTAGCGCTAGGTGGCTCTGGTCTCTAAATCTAGTGTTAGGTGATTAGGTGTCGAGATGTAGTTCTAAGGGATTCAGGTGTCGAGATCTAGTGTAAGGTGAGTCAGGTGACGATATTTATTAAAAAACGATTCAAGTGATAAGATCTAGTGGCAGGTGACTAGCTGAAAATACTAAGTGATGTTTCTCTAAACAAATTACGGCATTTCAAAAGTTTTTGCACAAGAAAATATTTAAATATTTTTGAGCTTCCAATTCACCCTTTTGCACAACTTATAAATATTCAGCAGACATAAAAAGAAAGATGAGCCAAAGAATTAAAACTCTTTCATTTGACAATTTTCAGAAATATAGTGACATGTTGGTGTTTGTTGTTCATGGTAGTTATAATGACCTGTATTTCTTTCTGTTGCATATTTATGCAATATTTTGCTGACTTTCCTATATTTTGCAGTCCCATACATGAATATTTGATAAGTTCAGAAAAGTGGAATGGTCTATTACGTGGTTTCCGATTTGCAATTTTATTTGTGCCTTTGCCCGAATCTTGTTTTTTTTTAGTCAAAAGTACAACTCCAACGTTACCGACAAGGCCTTGACCCACTTCATCTTTAATGGCCAGATCATTTTACTTTTAGGTTTCATGTGTTATTAAATGCATATATAATAAATATTTCCCTTAAGTTAAACACTCAACACATTGAAGATGGAGAATACACCACTCGGAATTGATTTAACACAAAGGGCATTAAAGCTGGAGAATGCCGATAGCCGATATCATAACCGTTGAGTTTTTCTAATAAAATGTAAAATGACACTCCAAATTAGGATTAGCCAATACCGAAATAGCAATATTCTCCACAGTAAAACAATAGTATTGCTATGAATCTTTTTTATAACTGCATCTAAATGCAACAGCATCTGTTAAAACAAAACTTTTCCACGAAATATTCCAAAAAACATTATTGACTGAGAAAATACCTCACTTTCTTGCTACCTTGAGGCATGAAACATATTCAAGTATCATGCAAATGTTGCTGGAGAATTGTGTTACAGGCTAATTTCTCAATTACAGTATTTAGTGGTAATCTGAAATTTTCAACAATGGCCGACTCGGTATTGGTGAAAAATAGCGTTTGGAATATTTTTAATTCAATGTGTATATATTTATCCGGCTTCGTTGTAATAATTATATGTGCTTATGTACGTATATTTACATGGCCCTGATGAAGAGCATAAAAGCATTATATATTAGTTAATATTGTCCAAATTTAGCCTGCTAATTTCTGTTTATCTAATAAATGTTCGATAACATAGAAAACACACATGTGGGCAGCAAAACGCAACACTAAATAGAAATACGGTGTATCAAAATTATCGTTCTGATAGGAATTTTTAAAATCAACAGTTTTCATAACATGTCACCGCAGTTTCACAGCTTTCACCCTACAAATTTTGGACTCATTTCACCAGTACCGAGTATGATCTCATCGAGTAATGCTTGTAGTGGCAGTGGCGTCGACGTGATGAGCCGATTGACCTTTGACCTTTGACTGGCAAATCTGATTCCATTCCTCAATGAAGACCATTCCCAGCTACGCATGTCTTTGGGGCGAATGAGTTCGTGGTAGAACCTTCCTATCAAGGATATCCCGCATGTGTTCAATTCCTTCATTTCTAGAGAGCACGGTGTACAGACCATGATACTAACGTTACTCAACGGATTCTGACACTGTGATCACGCACTATTGAGGTTCATCGTATGACTGGTAGGGTCGGATAACAAAATATCAAAGAACTCGTTCTGGTGCTGAATCTTTGGATTATGTTACCAGAATGATCACAGCAGTAGAGACGGCAGTTCGAAAAAATCTGATAAATGCAGTAGTCGAATTCTGCGATTCTGCCTAGAAGCGGTTGACGTATTTCGGCGATCAACAAGCCATTGACTTGTTATTGAATGTATTCGCAATGGCGCGGCATTTTGATGTCACAATTATTTCAAAGTTCTCAATTCCAAAGGCGTTTTTTTTTCTTTTCAATATTGAAAGTTCTCATAAAAAATTCTCATAGCTCATCTTGTTCTTCTTTGAGGGTGTTTCAGAGGTTAGGTAACATTCAGCGGAATTACAGAGCCTTGATACTGGTTGCGCTTTTACCAATTGCACAATTTGCATAAAACGTAATTTATTTTTAAAGAGTCGAAAAACGACTATTGCGCTTATAAAACCTGAACTATGACTTAAATAGATTAAAAGTGATAAGATGCAAAAAGTAGAGGCACGATAATTGAAAGTATTTTTGTTGCCTGCTGAGTGTTGTATCCGGGTGTATTTCATGTTACATACTAATTGCTTTATATGGTGTTTTCTTCTTTTGACTTTAAAACGTTTCGTTTTGTGAATCTGCGATGAATTTTCTCAGGAGTAAAGGGTAATAAGCAGCCGTAAGGTCGATGTATTTACGCCTCAAGTGCACCCAATTGAGAGCAATACGCCCCATTTTACTGACAGTTACATGGATAAGTTAACAGCTGGATTATCTTTTTTGTTTTTCCTGTATTTTATGGGCCATAAATGACCTGCTACGTTGATTGTTTTATCTTTATTCGCGTCTTTTATGTACTTTTCTACAAAGTGGTTGTTTTTTTATGTGTGTGTGGAATTTTTGTCTTTCCTTTGAAAATTCCTTCAACATAGAAAAACGATATTGATCATACTCAATTACATATAAACAGTAAATAATGAGATAAGGAGAAAATATGCCTTAATACACGTTATATAGTTAAATACACGTGTGAGATAAAGGAGATGCATCTGTAAAATTGTGGCTGTATCCATAGAATTATTTGTCAGACGCAAGGTTCTTATTGTTTGATATAATCCAAAGACCATTTTTCAACAGGAGAATGCTTGTGTGTCCCCAAGCACACATTCAGCACACTATTCAGAAAACAAGGTGCGTCGTTTTTTTTCTCGTAATAAAAAATTTCTTTCCTTCATGGAGATGAAATAGAAGGTCAAAACAATACATCTGACACCTTTTTACACCTTGCGACTCTTTTACTCACGTTATTTCATCAAAACACATATACCCCGACGGCATGAACTGAATGTCGTAGCATTTAAAACCACAGTCTTATTCTAAATTTAGACTCAGTTCCCTTAACTAGTTTGTCCACACCACTCCATTTTACACGAGACTTCTTTTCAGATAGTACTCTGTTATCAGCACTTATTGATGAATTTCTTGTAAGATTACAGAAATTGGAAATTTTTTTACACTTCTCAATATCTCATTTAGCAATTTTTCAGCAAAGTAAAAAAAACAAACAAAAGCACAAAACAAAACAAACAAAAAAAAACAAACAAACAAAAAATCCCAAAAAAATCATGTCTGATGGCTTGTCAGTGAATCCAAAATTCAAGTCGGTAGTTGTTGCTTTGACTAAAATCTTGCAATACAGAAACATCAATGTTACAGTATGGAAACAGGATCAACGTGCTTCAAGTTTTCAAGCAACTAAGATTTTTGTAAATTCCCCCATCGCATGCAATATAAGATGCTTTTAACTGTTGCATATTTCACACTTGGTGTTTCTTTTATTTTCACCTCAAAGTAATTGGTAATTTTATGCACTACCTCAATTGGTATGGAAAGCAAATTTAGATTCGCCTTTTGCGAGAGAGTGACAAAGAACGTCTTCTATAATTTTTGTGTCAAAACTATATTTAATCAACCGGGTTGGGCTGCGATCTTTGACATCAAAACTCATAATGAAAATGCTAACGTTTAGCTTTTGAAATGTCCAAACTGTGTTCACTGATAAATTTAAGTGTAGACTTCAACTTTGTAGAAGGTCATTTCTCTTCTGCAACATTTGTCTAAAGGAGACACATGTTCTTTTGAATAGTAGCAAAATTTCGAATTTCTATCAAGAAGTTTATTTCTACGTTATATTTGTCAATAAACTGCGTTAAGAAGAGTCATTGTCCGCCCCTGTCATTGAGGTCTCTGAGACACCTTAATTATACAACTTTTGTAAAAGAAAATACATACTTTTCCTTTCAGCTAAAATTTCTTTATTGTATTGCATACTGCAATAACTGCTCAGATTGTATAATTCTTCCATTTGAAAATTGTTGTTTTTAAAACGTGACATTTTACGCAAAAAAGTAGCATTATAAAAGCACCTTTCTTACACATGCTGTCGTCCCTGTGGTTTAATTTGCATATTTACTGGTTCACCTCAACTGACACCCAGTATTATAAGTCCAGTAATTCTGAGTGGCGTTGTCTTAGATTCCAATCTAACCATTTCAGATTTGCTCCATCGTACCTAACTATAAGAACGTATTTCACCTTATATTTCCATATAAGCCTGCTTGAATCTTCTTGGAAATTATAACTCATCTCCAGCTCAGTTCTTTGTCTCACAAAGAATGAGTTAATTTTAAAATTAATGGGCTCTTTGATACTTCTAATCTTCCCACGATATTTAAATTTCTTCTGCTATGCAAAAATACTATATTTTCATATTTGAATCATTACACCAATTTCAAATATATTTCAATGTATACGCTATAGAAATCATTGTGATTGTCAGTTTAATAGTTATGTATTAAAAGTTTTGTAATAGTAACTATGACAAGATTAGCTTTAGCATATTTTGAGGTTAGCAGATTTGTTACATGGTTGATACACAGCAGTGAATGATACAGGTTTTGTTCAAGGGGGAGCAGAGAGTTAACCTGTTAACCATCTTTGTGAGAGCACAAAGTTTAACAGTCTATTGTTTTGAATATGGGGGGGAGTGATTGTAATCCCTGATTTGCCTGGATCCCCACTGCATGGTGCATAATAACTTTGGCTCATGAAGACAGCATTAGGAACTCCGCATAGTACCGTCACGTGACATGCGAGTCTCCTTTTTTGACAATGTGTTTCTTATCACAAAAATCACTGCTTAACCTCTCATTTGAAAATCCTTTACTCCGTAACATTCTAATTTGTGAAGGAGCAATTTATAGTCAATAAAATCAAAAGATTTTTAAGCAGAATAGACCAACGGTTATACGGTTTATGAACAGGATTTAGGTAACTCTACAAATATTTCTAATAAGACTTAAAGGTCGGCGAGACTTAGAGGTCAGTATCTATGGTGACTATTATTCAGCAAAGTACATTTACCAGCAAATGTATTTGGTCTTGAAAGTTTTGAGAACTGTTCAAAGTTTATAAATTTTTAGACTGTATACACAAATGGAGCAAGGAAGGAGAACCAGAGTCTCTGATATCCATAAAATATGTGGAAGGGAGGGGTTGTGTTTCTGTTTCTATTGTCTGTGTCTATTGTTGCAGTAATTGTCCAGCCTATAGCGAGTACCAGAATCAATAATAATAACAAATAAAAAGTACCCAAATAGTATTTGTCTGTGTTAACTCTTGCTTCATAAAACTCGACCTGCAGTTATATCAATTCACATTACTGGTAAGCAGTCTTAGCAGCTCGTCTGCCTTTCGTAGACAGCTGTATCGCAATATTGCTCACAAGGAGATGGTGAGCAACATTCGATGGTATAAGGATATTTTCTGCCCCTACTCCACCCCACACCATTATGGGTGTTCCAACTCTGTTCTTCAGCAGAACATATAAATTTGCAGCATAAATGCGAGCTTACAGGTGTGCCTTGGCTCAAAAAGCAGAACTCTTTGATTAGATTTAAAACAACTTTGGAACGTCATTGTTGAATTCAAACAAATAATTTTTAGTGGGTGCTGAGTTTTTAGGAAATATATATGCCTTGCTCTACTTGGCACTCAGATCAAAGGTTCTTGGGCTTAGTCTGAGGGCAAACTGATTGATTTTAACAAATGAACCATTTTTTATACAATATTTCCCCACTGTTTGTTTGTTTGGAATTTTAAGTAAAAAATTGCATTGCTAGAAAAAGTGCAAGATGTTGAACATTGGTGCCTCTTGTAATTAACTAAACTCCACTAAGAATCTTGATTTTTTGTTAACTTTTGAGATTTGTATTATGATTATACCACAAGACGCCACATCAACATACGCGGTCACAGACACACATCGCGCTTGGGCACTCATACCCAATTATATAGCATACACATACATTTTATCACAATGTATGTGTATATGTTACAGCGAATCTGTAAAACCAGCGAATCTATAGATTCGCTGAAAATTTCAGCGAATCTGTAGATTCCCTGACTCACTTAGCGAATCTGTAGATTCGCTGAAAATTTTCAGCGAATCTACAGATTCGCTGGTTTTTCACCTTTAAAATTAGACAGATTCGCTGAAATTGCCTGACCAGTCATCTTTACCGACAGAATTGCTTGTGTTGGGTGATATTTGAAATTTCATTGCTTTTATGTGACTTCTTTACTCCAGGGGTGTTTTACACACCTTTTTCTTGTTTTCTTTTTTTTAGAATGTGATATATTGCAATCGGAACATTTAAAATTACACATATTTTTATTTTACTAGCTTTAAAATGCATTGTTGAAATGCGAATTTCTAGTCTCAAATGAAAAGCAATATTGGAAAGCGTTCAAAAATATTTGCTATCAATATTCGCAAATGCTTACATTAAGTTTCTTGTTTTTTGGGAATAGGATATATTGCAATCAGAACTTTTAAAATTACACATATTTTTATTTAACTAGCTTTAAAATGCATTGTTGAAATGCGAATTTCTAGTCTCACATGAAAAACAATATTGGAAAGCGTTCGAAAATATTTGCTATCAATATTCACAAAGGCTTAAATTTATTAAGTTTCTCTCTTTGTGTTCTCGTCTTTCATAAAAGTGATCACAGTAAATCTTAATATTATTGCTTCTAAATAAATTGCAATCATTACTCCCCTTCTGAGTAGCATTCAAATTGCTATTAGTCAAATTGCAATTATTTTTCCGTGATTGCAACACAAAAATCTCTTCACCTCCGGTTGATATAAATTGCAACTGAATTACGGTACACTTATCAATTCAGTGTTAATTTTCGATGCTCCGCATACTCATAGTTTAATTTAACAGAAACTGATAGGACAAAGATTTCAGCGAACAGAAACTTTATTCCGGTGTGAAAGCATATAATTGCTGTATTTTCATCAAATGACCGAAAAACCTTAGCTACATGAACTAAGTTACTAGCAATGGAAACACAGAATGAAGGCCGATTTTAATATATTCCCTTCACACAGACCAAGAAAAAGGTGTGTAAAATACATCTGGAGTAACGTAATCACTCAAAAGCAATTAAATTTCAAATATTACTGAAAACAAGTGATTATGTCGGTAAAGATTGCCGATCAGGCAATTTCAGCGAATCTGTATAATATTTTAGGTGAAAAACCAGCGAATCTGTAGATTCGCTGAAAATTTTCAGCGAATCTACAGATTCGCTAAGTGAGTCAGCGAATCTACAGATTCGCTCAAACTTACAGCGAATCTATAGATTCGCTGGTTTTACAGATTCGCTGTAACATATACAAGTTATATGCTGTATGTTGTATGCATACCGAAGCGATTAGACAACAACTCACATTCACAGATGAACAGGACGAACAGGTAAAATATCGCTGTCTTTGGCTAAAAGGGCAATTCCACTCTGTTACGCTGCGCTGTTTTACGCTAATATTAATATTTGGAAACCTTGTCTGTTTAATTATACTTTTTCTTGTAAATAGTCACATTGTCTTGGCTTGGGGCTTCCCATGCCACAACTGCCTTTGCATTCTCCAATTCTATACGTTTTTATCTTTAGGTATCCCAAAGGCAGACTTTACTTAAACATTAGGCTATTCATTTAAAAGTTGCTTATTTCAATCACTGGACAGATAAAGTGTATAAAACCGTTGCTTCTGTCAGGTTCGTTCAGAGCAGTTCGTTCTATGTGAGGAGAATCTACTGTAGAAATGTACATTTTAACGTAAAATATTACAAATAAAAGAAGGCAATAAAGCAACCATGAAGATACGGGCAATTGTTTAGTCTCCCGGTAATACTACTTTTTGGGCGGTTTTCACCATAGATTTTCTTTCATAGCCTCATGCTGTTACACTGCATGGAAGAAACTGCAATAAAGGGTACTCCAGGAAAGTAGAAGTTAACACTAAACTGTATAATATATTTTGCAATTCAACCTTTGCTTAGCCAAAGATAAAAAAAGTTGGTTAGTTAATTTGCAGTCTAAACATATAAATGAATCGTTTGGCACTTTTAACTATTTTAGCCCCTGCTCCAGCCTCGAAAACTGCGTATGATAAACGCCGATAATGACAGATAACCAGACTCCTGCTGGTGAAAATAACAAACAGTGGTGCGTATTTAGACAATAAATATATCGAAATGCGTAGACATAGCACGTGTGCGACTCAACCGCAGTTCTATTCAGCACTGTAAGAAGGAAAGATAATCTTCTTATTTGCCTTAATTGTGGAAGGAAAATACTTTTATTGGAAAATTCTACGGTCACTTTGTCTTCAGACTTTTGGCCAATTTTTGCCGATTTTGACGTTTGTTAGAGCATCCAGCAACATCGGTTTGTTCCAGTACGTAAGGCAGCGACTTACCTGTTCTTCGGATGCATGCATGTGTGCATGTATGTATGAATGTCTGAGTGTGTATGTGTGTGTATGTGTGTGTGCGCATGTATGTATGAGTGCATGTGTGTGTATGTGTGTGCATATGTGTGGATGTTCACATGTATGTATGAATGTATGTGTGTGCATATGTATGGATGTGCGCATTTATGTCTGAATGTATGTGTGCGTATGTGTGTACGTATGTGTGTGTGCACATGTATGTGTGAATGCATGTGTGCATGTGCATGCGTATGTATGTATTATGTATGTGTGTATGTGCACATGTATGCATTCATGTGCGCATGTATGCATGAATGTGTATGAATGCATGTATGTGTGTATGTGTCTGCGTATGTATTTATGTGCGCATGTATGTGTGTATTTGTATATACGTATGTATGCATGTGTGCATGTACGTATGTGTATATGTACGTATGTGCGCATGTACGTATGTGTGTTTGTACGTATGTGCGCATGTATGTATGTATGTGTATGTACGTATGGACGTATGTGTGTATGTGCGTATGTGTGTATGTATGTATGTGTGTATGTATATATGGGTGTATCTGCGTGTACGTATGTGTACATGTATGTATGTGTGTACGTATGTGTGTACGTTTGTGTGTTGGAAAACATTTCTTTGTGTCAGCTACTTTTTCTGGTGCTACTGATCTTGTATATAAGCAGAAGTTATCTGATAATTATTATTACCTTTTGGCGACTCACCAAAAATTGACAACTTTAAAAGAAAATTTTTATTTTTGATTATTTAAACTCCACTTCCTGTAGACTGCTTTATGACTTCGACTTCGGTTATTTTTCACACCTACATTTTAAAGCCACTTCAGTCCAAATTTAGCAAGAATGATTTCTAACTAGCTGTCTACGAGACCGTTGCGTTTAAGCTGCTTGCTTTTACATCCTCGAAAATACCGATTTTTCGTGAATTGTTATCGTTTTATTAAAGTGGTATGACAATGATTTGAATTTTTTAAGTGAATCTGTTACTGTAGTTATGGTTGAATTGCCACAGTTTTGTTTCCCACGTGCAAAAATTATCGATTGAACTTTCTATCCAAATTGATCCTTATGGAAATTCTCGATATATTTTTAGTCATAAGCGGTGAAAAATGATGTTCTCATTTTCAAAGTGCAAGTCCTCATTCAATTAGTAAGTGTCAGCCACCAAGTTGATTCACAATTGAAGGGGTCCATGCATAAACTTGATAACTCCACTTATCAGGAAAATGCACTATTACCACTACGGTATTTCTTGGCCTCTGTTCTATCACATATGTAAGTCTTACGCCTCAAAACCGATTAGAAGTGGGTATTTTTTAGGAAAATGCGATGGGAAAAACCTATATTTGTTACTAAAATTTCAAACTTTAAAAGCGTTTTTCTCCACTGCTGATAACTGCAGTTATCAAGTTTATGCATGGATCCCTTCAATTGCTCCAGTATCAAATGGTAGAACATTTCAGTAAATGGTAGAATATGTAAGCAAATTATAGAACATAAAAACAAATGCGAACTCTGCTCCCACAGTTAAAACTTTTTGAAATTTCAAAGACATAGTTCCGTACAGTCTCCTTCCTCCAAAATTATAAAAAAGTTATGTTTAAATTTTGTGCTTTGCATGGAATTTTTTCTGGAGGGCCTCTTGTGTCATACAAAATAATAACTCAGTGCTACTGTAACTTTTGGTAGCCTGAGGATTTATACCAGTCATTCTGTTTCGGCCATTTTTCCACCAAGTTGCAAGTTCTTCGCCACTTTCGTTCTTGATAAAGTAGAATTATAAACCGCTTTTCAGTGAACCATGTTTTATCCTCTATGCGTTCGAAAGGATGTGCCATAAAAGTGCAAATAATATTTATATTTAGTAGAACCAAAGTTATTTTAGACAGCCTATTAACACATGAAAGCAGATGCTTAAATGCAAAAAAAAAAGCTTCTTAATTTTAACAAAAATACCTTATTGCTCACGGAACATCTCTGACGTTCCCAGGTAATTAGCTTCTATAAATTGCACTTGAGCTGAACTGGCAGGGGAAGTAGAAACTGCTGGTATATCATTGAGGTCTGCGGCGTGGAGTGACAGCTGGACAAGCGTGATGCCACCAATTATTCCGAAATACAGACTCGAGGCTCGATTAAAAAAACGTTAAAAAAAGGTTGACTTCACGCGGCCAATTGGAAATGTTCAAACCATTAAATCTAGTTGCGATAAATTAATTTCGCCACATCAAGTTTGCATTTGAACGGGAAAATCTTTAAAAAGCCTGGTTTTTCAATCAAGAATTTTTAAAATAAACAAAAGACAGGGAATCAAACAATTAATTGTTATTTCAGTTTTTTAAATAACCCTAGGTTATTGAATTCGTAGGTTGCATTTCGGTCCTTTTCCCGTCAGGCTAGCTTGTCTGACTAACTAATATAACACAAGATAATAATAATAATAATAATAATAATAATAATAATAATAATAATAATAATAATAATTATACCAGTAGTACTACTACAACAACCACCACTACTACTACAACAACCACTACTACAACAACCCAACTACTACTACTACTAGACTTTTTTGGCCTCTTGCTCAAAATTTGTGACGTCACCCATTGACATAGGGGAGCCACCGGCCCAGATCCCTCGCCACTATGGACTGCCCCATTGTAAGCCATAAACGTTTGCGCCTTATGGTCCATGCATAAAGTATCACGTGACTACCCTGTTCAAAGTGCTTCTTTCCTGTTGCTTTCTATAGCAGATGCAGAGGAACTAAAAGCAGTTAAAAAAACACTGCAAACTACACCTGAAAGAACTCAGTTTTATTGACTGATGTTTCTCGTTTCGCAAAATTTACCGATTGTTTTTGTGGATGATGTCTGTGAAGTTTTCCTTTTTACGCATGCATTGTAATTAGAGTTTGGTATGCCCTGGTAACAAAATTCACCTTACGTTGAAAAACCCTTCACTAGTTCAAGTTGAACTTAACTTGAAACTGGTAAGGATACAAATTCACCATATGCCCAACCAGCATTTTCCTGTGAAGTTCATATGCAGTTAAGGATTCGGTTAAAGCTCAAGTTGAACGTCCTTATTATTTAGTTAATTTGTTATGAGGTCAGGGTAGACTTCTGCTTCTTATATCCTGTTCCCATATAACCTTTGAAACAATAATACTTTGGCCTCATTCATTGATTTTTACCAGACAAAATAAGTAAATACTAACAGATAAAGGATTAACACCTGTGTAATTTATAAAAAATCGATATTAAGGATTACAGGAATGTTATGAAACGGAATCAGAAAATACAGGAAAGTCTAGGACAGGAGAGAAGTATTCTTGTTTCTCATCTTATTTTTTAGTTGACCCGATACAATAACCCAGCGTGGGATGAGAAACGAGGTTAATTTTCAGTTGTGCGCACATCCCCCTCTTCGAAGCATCCTCAGATTGCAGCTGCATTACACTCTATTTTATTGCTGCGCGAGGAGATTTTAATGCCATACTTTCCGGGGAGGAGGGGGGGGAGGTAGGAGGGTAGGGGTGCTGCTTGGTATCGTGTGTGCTATGATGCGCATCCAAAATACAAAAAAAAACCCTATAGAACGGCGATGATTTTGAGACCAAATGAGGTAAATGTGGAGTGCCAATTTCGTTAAAAAAAGGGGTGATTTTTTTTATTCAGTATTCCACGTTTGCCACCAGCAGGGGGCATCCCGCGTTTGGTTAAAAGAGGGGTAATTTTAAAAAGTGATGGGCAAGCATGGTAAACGTGACAGACCCCCCTCTCCTCCTTCCCCTATCCGGCATGGTTTCCGGCAGGCATCGAGATATTCTGAAAAGAAAAGAAAACAAACCATTCACGTACCACTTTTAGCATGTTATTGATTCTTTAATTTTTTCACAACGTTGCACTTGCTATCGATATGAACTGCCTATTTCATCTTCAGTTATATCTGATAATCCTCGGCAGGTTGGGCAGGGTCCGATGGTATCCTTATGCCGAGTGCCTTTGTACTTTTGGCGTGATTTATTACATGGGTGCAGTCGTGACTGAAAATCGGCAAAAAAAAAGGCAATTAGTTTGCAGTTCTTACTGCCGTTTTGGAAGTCGCACTCTGGCGTTTTATGCACAGAGTTGAGTTGCGAATTATTCCATTGTGGGATTCTCGAAGAATTCTCGCGGGATAACTTAGTCAAAGCAACGTTTGATGAATAAGGACAAAAGCAGAAATAAAACCACACTGTAATTTAACAACCACCGAAAACACACCATCATCCCCCCTGGGGTGGGGAGGGGAGAGGAGCAGTCGGGCTCATGCGTATCCCAAAAAAAAACGCGGAGAAAGGGGGTAATTTTGAGGTCAGGTGCGGCCCGCGAGGAGTGCCAATGTCGTGAAAAGGGGAGGGGGAATTTTCATTCAGTACTCCGCGTTACCCACAAAAGTGGGGAGGGGTGTTTCTGAATTGCTTGGTTAAAAAGGGCGAGAATCATTTCCAGCTCCGCGTTTATGGGTCATTTTAAAAAGATATGGACATGCGTGGTAACCCGTTGGCACCTGAATACCCCCTCCCCCCGCCCCGCCCGGTGTAAACAGGTATCTTGCCCCCTTTCTACCCTCCCCCCACCTTGTATTTTTTGCCCCCATTAGTATCACTTTCTAAAAGGAAGATAAAGTTGAACTTACAAGAAAGTGCTTCTTTGATAATGTGGATATTATTTATAATAATCTTAGCGATCGGAAGTATCCACCTGGGCTCTCTAAAATGCTAAAAAGGATATTAAGTGAAAAACAAAGAACTCTCTGATCAAGGTTGCCTTTTCATATTTTTGTTTGAATTATGTTGAATTTAGTCAATGAAGCAGTTCAATAAAGCAGAGAGCTTACAAAGCCCTGTTTTAGCCCCCACTCACCCCCTAGTCCATGGTAAAAATCCCTGAAACGGGACGGGGTGGTAGGGAGGTGTACATATACCCAATATTGCACTCAAATGGATGACGTTACAACTACCCATACACGTTAGAGTGATTGGTGGGCAAAGGTCCGTTCGTTTGCCCATGCACCTCATCTATGGTGCCTTTTTGTTTACTGAATTGTAAAGTTAGCCTTCAAGTCTGCTTCCTAGAGTCGGTTTTTATTTATTGACAACATAGATGTTAAGTAAAGCGGTTGCTATTTTGATGACAAAAAGTTAAAATGTAATAAATTTATTATATGCCAAGGCACAATCATGATCATCTCGGTTATGGAATGTTATTGGTGTTGTTTATTTTATCCATTATCTTGTTTGCAGAAACCGACGACTCTCATGATCAGAAATATGAATGAATTAGGGAAAACATCAGGATTTCCTGATGTTGAACATCTCTCTCGTTATGCCATATTAGAAATAAATCAGTTATATCAAGTTTTAAAACTGCAAGCATTTCGCGGAACTCAAGGAATGGGATACAGCAGGAAACTGATGTAACTTGGTTCGATTTCCACCTGGCCTTTGTTGTTGTTGTTGTTGTTGTTTTTTACGGAAGACACCTAAAATGGATAGAATGACCACTTCATTAATAAGATCACTTTTCAATAGTCAGTCTATAGGTGTGTTCTGTAGGGAACACAACAAATGCGACCACTTCAGATCTACTGTTGGCTCTCTTTCTGGGTTCCGCTCTAGGCCTATTTGTGAGGTGGTCCTTTCTGTGGTGATGCCCTGCCCCGCAGTTCCGTTGCAGGCCTATTTGTGAGGTGGTCCTTTCTATGAGGTGGCCCTGCCCTGGGGTTCCGCTGCAGGCCTATTTGTGAGGTGGTCCTTTCTGTGGGGTGGCCCTGCCCCGGGGTTCCGCTGTGGGCCTATTTGTGAGGTGGTCCTTTCTGTGAGGTGGCCCCGCCCCGGGGTTCCGCTGTATATGACACTTTGTAAGCGTGTTTAAGTTGAAAGAGACAGGTTCATTGAAAAGGTGCACATGTTATTCAAGTTAAAAATTACGACAGACATAATGTAAGTGCATATTATATGAAATCAAAGCAGCTCTGCAAATAGAAAAAATAGAACATCATCGACTTACTTAAACCGTAAAGATCAGAAAAAAGCAATAAAATGAATCAAGGGAAAATATAAAAGCCCGTTTTCTACATTTTTATTCTTATGTACTGGAATCGCAAAGTTGTCTGAGTGTTTGTTTGGTTTTTACTTTAAATTATTCAGTTAAAACTTATCAATGATTTCCGGATTTCAGTATTGTAAAGACTGTTTGCGGTTTTACCGCGGAACAGCAGACAGCGGTTCTGGATCCACTGACGTTCACTCAGCTTCAACTTAACCCAAACCCCGAGTCACTTAAATATTTAAGCGACCAGTGACTTGCGACACATGCCAGTATATCAGTATATCACTATATCACTGTATCAGTACTTAAGTATATCACTATATCAGTATATCACTTATCAGTACATCACTATATCACTGTATCAGTGTATCAGTATATCTGTATATGACTGTACTACCATACCAATGTGTCATTGTATCACTTTATCACTATATCAGTGTGTCAGCATATCATTATATCGATATATCACTATATCATGATTTCAGTGTGTCATTATATCACTAAATCAGTATACCAGTATACTCAGAAGAGCTAGTTAAGACCTTTTAAAGTTTCAGTAATCCTCGACACGGTTTTCTGCTCAAACTTTATATTTACCAAAAACTCTTCGGCGAAGATTTTTGTGAGACTATTGTATGGTAGTTTAATATCTGACACAAGAATCCCCTGGGGTTGGGACTATTTTAAATCATCTGCTCAAGTCAACTCAGTAATTCGACAGCAATTCTTTAGGGGGAGGGATGTATCAACATTTCACCGTTCCAACAATATCAAGGTTCATACATGTAGATCTCTCCTTTAAGAATGGACGAGCTATTACGCACACAACATAGCTAGAATGAAGCATGCTTTTCAACACAGAGAAGTTAACACATATAATTATATATGTGTACAGTAAAACCTCATTCTGAAGAAACCCTAAATACCGGACAACTGCCAATACCGGACAAGAATTCTCACTCCCCTTTTTGCCCATTGGTTTACATGACCCCTGAAATACCGGACACCTCTATATAGCGGACAAAATCCGCCAGTCCCCCAGTTGTCCGATGTAGGCAGGTTTTACTGTATATAAATAAAACCAACGGGACTGAGCTAAAGTGCTCCCGTGCTCTCCTTGGAGTGGTCTTGCTCGGAAATTCAATATCTCTGGCAGCAACTACAATGGATTTTTCAAAATAGCCCTGTATGCGAAGTTATCCAATGGCAACAGAGACGTTCTGCGAAAAGTTGACTTTTCAAATTTTACGTACGAGAAGACTTCTGAAATGAAAAGTTAAATCTTTCGGCAAAAAGTGTTTTGCAAGAAGCAAAATTTATTTTCAATAAAAAGGAATAAATATTCACCATGTTTTTATAAAGAAGTACGAATAAGATTATATTACGTTCTTATTTCAAACGCCAGATAATTTGAATAATGGTAAACTATACCAATGTACTAAATAATCAATTGCAAAAACATATTATTCGAGAAGGAATGTTTACTTCTTAATCATGTTTCCCACGCTATAACTTTTCTAGAAATATTTCACTTTGCACAAGGCACGCACAAGAAGTAAAATGGGCCGTAAAATGATAATTTTTTGTTCTTCTTACCCAAGGTTTCTAATATCTTCCCTGAGTCTCCCCTCGTTGTTTACGAAGTAAAGTGCTATATTTCATACACATTAATTTGCAGGAAATCAGTCTGAATATTTCTAAAACTAACTGAAAGGCTGGCGTGAAGTTTTTTTCTGTACATGATTTTCAAATTCCCCGTATTTTTGTTTTGCTAGAAAGAACGGATGGAAAACATTGCCTCTCCATTTTACAGCTTTGCAAACCGCCAATCAGTCACTTTTTTAATCATGGACTCATTTCTGGAATCTTTAAAGTTTCCTTTCCAAATGAACTGAAATTCCGGAACAGATAAAAAAAAAAGACTGACAAAAACTATAAATGAGCTTTCGGTCAGTTCTAAATGTATTTATTAGATAACTCATGTGAAACGTACTAACCTCAAAACATGAAGTAATTTTGGCTGCTTTTCATCCAACGCTTGCGTATGTGGAATTTTGCGTACGCAGAAGTAACATAAATATTTTATTTTTTCTAACAACACATTGTTTTTGCTAAATAGAAACAAGGAGTGTAAGAAGATATAGGCAATTAGCCCTTTGTTTAATTTCTCCTTTTTACCAAAGCAATTCACTAAAAATGCCCCAGTTTAGGATCTTTATCTTGATTTTTTCAATGAAACATAATACAACGGAAAGAAAGGCACATCAAAATAGTTTAAGAGGTTTAAGGAACAGATCAAACCCAGCCACCAAACGTGCATGTATGAAAAATATGTACTTACGTAGTTTATAAAAGGAATGCCAGATGTGAAGTCGTGTTGCACTTTCCAATTTTCAATATCTTGTGGGCACATTTTTCAATATCTTGTGAGCCCGGTTGTCAATATGTTGTGGGCACAGTTTTCAATATCTTGTGGCCACATTTTTCAATATCTTGCGGCCACAGTTTTCAATATCTTGTGTTCACAGTTGTCAGTATCTTGTGGGCCCATCTCTATCTGCTATTACGGAATCCTCTGCCATTCCGCAATCAATGCGTGTCTCAACTCCGCATGGATTTGTGGTGGCGTCCGCCAGCGGGCTCGAACTATACGATCAAGCATATCACAAATGTGCTCAACAGTGTTCATGTCAGGTAAGTATAGAAGAAATTGTGGGGTCTGGTTCTGATTAGTCCAACAGATTTGTACAAATTTCAGCCACATGAGGGATGGTCATGGCTACCATTTGGAAATAGACCAAAGCAAGGACGTAAAATATGAGAATTTGAGATATATTCAAGGAAA
Organism: Protula sp. h YS-2021; assembly: GCA_949752745.1. NCBI lineage: Eukaryota > Metazoa > Annelida > Polychaeta > Sabellida > Serpulidae > Protula > Protula sp. h YS-2021. The sequence goes on along the minus strand of OX457031.1, from coordinate 22,298,492 downwards.
TCGACTTCATATGAATCATATGTGACCGGATGACCCAAGGCTTGGGGGTACTGTGACGACGTGGTGACCACGCTATGACTGTGGCTGCCAAGATGGTGATCCAAGATTAATATTTCCTTCAAGTCTATAAACTGTTGTCTTGCTATACATAGTCTAGCTATAGAAATTGTTCGACTTCTCTTTCCAACCTATTGTCAACGTTGATTTGACCTCGAATAATCGACATCTATTCCACGTCGAAAGACAGGGGTTGGTCCGACTTCCAAAAACAACCAAAAACCGACTTTGATCCAACCTTGGGCGTTATGTCTATCCAGGGATATTCTTACGCGGCAAAGTTTACTGGGGATATGCGTTTCAGGATTACAAGTTTCCAAACAGAACCAGTCATATTTGTTGCCAACATTCCTGTTGATATAATATGCGAAATATAGCGAACAACACTCAAAGAACACACGCAATCTTGTCCGAATTAGCAGGGCCAGTCATAGGGTGAAATCTGCAATTTGGGTCTGAAATACTGTGTCTGTTGTCCGGAATAGTGAGGTGCCCAAATTATCCAGCTTCGTATTGTATAGGAACCAATGGAAATTGAAAAGGTTTGGAATATTTTGTCCGAATTAGGAATCGTCCAGATTGTACAGGCTTGTGCGTAGCCTGGTTTTTTTTCATTTAAAATTTGAAAAACCCGATTCGTTTGTTCGTATGGGTAAGTGAGTCTGCCACCACCACACATTTATGAAGCGTCAGGATCCAGCTCAGCCTTGCAGTGTCTATGTCCAGCCGTTCATTTAGTAATTGCAAATTCCATTTCACCTCTCTGAAATGCATTTCGACGACTCTGAGATCATTACATTCACTGGACTGATATTCCGTTAGACTGCTTAAAGTTCTCTCCAGACCGAAATGAATTCAGGCAGACCGATTCTGTACGAGATGCTTGTAGGTCGTAACGTCGTGTTTGTTTACATGTACGAGCTCGTATTTAGGTTGAAGAATCACCAATTGTAATGTCCCTTGCATGGATTTTCTTTGAATAGCGTCCAAATCTCGCTTATTCAATTGTAGTTTTTCGGCCGATTCAGTTCTGGCTTCTCAGCAAAATAGAAGAGACATTTCTCAGGCCAGGAATTTCCAAACTTATTTACCACATTTAACAAGGATATGCATAACTTAATTCAGTAATCAAAATAATAATAATAATAATAATAATAATAATAATAATAATAATAATAATAATAATAATAATAATAATAATAATAATAATAATAATAATAATAATAATAATAATAATGGAATAATAAAAGCAACTGTTTGCTATGTATCCCTGTGCCAATAATATTATGTTTGGTAGAGATGTTGGCTATTTACACAGAAGTTCGTTTCACGTGTAATCATGTATAATATTTTCACTTCAGTATAACAGTTTCTGGGATAATTAGTGAAATTTGTAAAAAATCTTTAACTACTTCGCCTACTGGTAGATCTATGTGTATATCTTGTACCTGCATGAACTGAATAGAATTTCGCATTGACGGGTTTATGCTACTACACATCAGGTTCTCCTGCGATTTTCTTTGCAGCCCACCAATTTGCATGCCACTCTTTTATGTTTTAAAATGTTTGTTGTTCATACTCCATTGCTTTCATAGAAAAAATGGTGCACTTGGAATAGTGACCATCCAACATAACACATTTAAAGCAATCATGGTTTCGTAAATGTCTATCCTAGCCAGATACGATGTCTTTGGAAATTTAACCTATAAAGAGAAAAAGATCACCCGAAAACATAAATCAAACGAAAGAAATCAGAAGAAAACGCCAGGATTGGTTGTTTCAAAATGTAATTTTGACAAGTTAATTACGTGTAAGTGCTCTGGGCTGTCGTTGGCTATAGTTTATCCGTTCCTGAGTTGCAATGATAATGTTAGGACTGCTTACACATATTTTTTGCATAAATTAAACTTGGCCCCGTGAAGACGAGGCAAATATAAAAGCACAGGACTGAATAGATCAAATTGATTGGCAGTGAGCTGGCCCACTACTCTGATCTCAAAGTACACAATATTACCTGAGTCTTTAGAAAACTCCGCGATGTGCCAATAATATTATGTCCATTAGGGGCTACTATGGTCGATTTTACTTACGTCGTCATCGCCATCCGACACCACTCTTCGATTGACCAGGATACTTCGTCAGTTATATCACATAATATAAATATCTTTTCAGGAGAATTTCAATCATACAGAAGTTTCAGCATCAATTTAAGTGTCGACTACTTTTTTCAGTCACATAAACCAACGCAAGGTGGTGTTACACGGGTGTTTTAGTTTTACCATCGTGTTCTGTATGGCTGACCCTGAAGTATTATTGCATCGACTGTTTCATAGTTTTGTAATTATCGGTAGAGAGATGTGATGGTTCAAATCTAATCTCAAAGATCAGATTATATAATCGCTATACAAAATTCATGCGTGTTCCCATTCGTCGGTTTTTTTTTTTGGAAGTGACAACAGAAAAGGATTTAATCAATAAGATGTCATAAAGATTAAGGATTTAGTCACTGATTTTGATTATACAGATAATGGGAGTAGTGAAACGCTGTTTGCGATGCTTGAGCTGTATACGAGGCATTCGACAAATTTCTGTCAAGTATGTTGCAAAAGCTTTGGTGCATGCCTTAGCCGTCAACTAATTTGTGTATGAATATGAAGAGTTTGAAATAAATGATAGCTGAACTAAAGTCTCTCTGTCTATATATTCAACTAAATGCTTCGAATATTAGACCAACTCGTAATAAATAAGTCACGAAAGTGGTTACATATGAAACCAAGAAATAATTTTGATTTTAACGTTCTTGCGCAAAAAGTCGTGCATTATTTTGTTACATATTGGATGCGTTCACACTGTTCAACCCATCGTGTTCGCTCCGTTCGTCAGATAAAGATCAATAGCACGACCCTGAAGCAGAGTTCATTCGCATTACAATTAGATAGAAATTGGAATCCACTGCTATCGCAGATAGAAGATGCGGCCTTGCTTGAAACACTCATAAATCCACATCATGAAAGACATAAAAACGCGGAATAAACATTGAGAAAAAGGTATTAAAAGCGCGGAAAGAAAGGAATCAGTTGTGCACATGAAATAATCTCTCTCTGTAAACGTCGCCGTGGAGACGGGCTGCGATGTGTATTATCTGTCCCGTTGCTGAAATTATAATTCCCTGAGACAGGCGACGTACGAGCAATGGGTGTGAATCATTTCACTGTCATTTCAATTCACAAAATCCGCATTTCAGCAAGTCGTTCGCGGTATACAAACCGCGAATTACCTCTTCATTAGGAACCTGGATACGCCAAAACCAGCAACCAAAAAAGAGCAAGAAAAACTTCAGTTTTTCCAGAAATAACATGCAAAGACTTTGTTAGAAGTATCGGACATAAATTTCGAGCTGTCACTTTGTAAATGCAATTGCACCTGTAAATGGACACTGATAGTGGGGTTAAAAGCTGTAACAATTTGAGTTTACCAAACCCGCTTAGTCCCGCTTTGAGGTTTATACATCGGCATCGTGAAAAAATATGGAACTGGATGATTTGGAAAATTACAGGTAGAAAACATATGGGCATTTTTGGGTCGAAGTTGCCTCGTTGTCTTAGTATAGTATAGGGCACGGAAAGAAAGATAAAAGAGAAAGAGAGAGTACCCCAATATTCGAGTAACCCTGGGCAATATCGCTTTATTTTGTGCTTGGCTTATGTTCATGATATGTGTAGAAGAATTTAATTTAGAGATTCCTTTCGTCCCTGTCAGTGTGATAGAACTGACAGAAGAAGTGACGTACTAAATCACAAGAAACTGAAGTGAAATATCAGCGAGTAAAATTGCATCAGTTTCAGGCAAACATTAATCGCTGGAAGTAAAATGGGCTTTGATAAATTTTAAGATACATAATTAAACAGCATTTTTCAATTATCCAGGTAGAGTATTGCGTTTCTTCATATTAATATCACAAAATACATCACAAACAATGATGTGTTCTATTTTATGCCGACTTATCATTGATTGCGTCAGTTTAAAAGGAGAAAGCAAATCGCACAATCGAACGATGTTTATTTTATTAAGCAAAAAACTGTTACAGTGTCAAGACACTTTACTTGTCTGGAGAAATATATGTGGGGCTTATAAGTTTATTGAACACACCCACATTATCTAAGAAAAGACACTGCTGTTGATCTTATTTAGTTAATGAAATATAGAAAATGTCGTTTGATTTTTTGTAAAGCTTTATTTGTAAAGAGTGCATTTTAACTTTAATTGAAAAGAAACTTTTAGTATTAGTTATTGGAAGGAAAGTTCTAAAATCGCCTTATCTGCAATCTTCTCAGGCAACATTTGCTTTAAATATTTTTTAATTTGCTTTAGATAAATTTGCCGTCGTTGCAGATCGATGTCGTTGTATCATCTACATGTCTGAAAACACAAAAAATCTATTTTTTGCCTTTTTCTGAACTTGTAAACTATGCAAACTTTCAAAAGTTCTGAATGTTTGAATTTGAATAACACTTTGGTATGGGCTTTGGTATTGTCTATGTTTAATAGTTTAGAAACCTATACGAATGGACCTCAAAGTGTACTTGTTGCTAATTACTTTAATTATAAAGGCTATTTTCAAACTAGAGAATAAAATATGACAGAAAATGATGAGTGAACAGATAGATAAAATGTATAAATGAACACACTTACGCAAAATTATTAGTTTATAGCATACTAATCTTTCTTAGAACACGGTGGTAATCGTGAGGTTTTAGATGCGCAATACTTTGTACTGTTATAAAAATGCCATTATGATTGAATGAACACGAAAAGCAAAACAGAATTGAAAATAATCTTTAAGAAACGCTCCTTTTCTGCTACCTGTCCTGCAAATTATGAAAAAAGGTGTACCTGCGAATATTATCTTAACGGCGTCAATCTCAACATAGGAACTAAGAGCTATAGTGCAGTCAATCGATATACGGACTTCATTTGTCTTAAAATCGGTCACCTGAAATTCGCACTGTTCTATTGCTGTTTCGTTAATGTTTACAAAGTATGACAGCATATTTATAATAAAGGCACACTATGCAACTAATTAAGTAAACCGTGTTAATTTTAAATTGAAATGTTTAGCACTGCTTTCTATAAAATGGTATTCTTAAAAACGAAATAAAAAACAATTAACATCGACTAATGAACATGTTATGGTAGCTACGTTTTGAAGAGAGGCAAATGTTTATCACCTTTAGGCTTGGTTTGAATATCCTGCTATTATCTATCCTTGTCGGGCTTTTATTCTCATACACTAGCTCCCACTGACCAGCTGTATTTCTGAGCTCAATTTTAATGACAGCACCAGCACTTAATGTTTCATATATCTCAATTGATTTCACATATGACGTATGTGCAAATTTAACCTAGAAGAGCACAGATAAAACATATACATCGAAAGTGAACAGTTCTAATTGAAATGATCTTCAGTTTTGAATTCCATGATAGATGATCTCAATGAACAGTTTGTTTCGTTTTTTCAGTTATTTGCTATAAAGTAGAAACATTTGAAAATGCCAGTCACAGTTATCACTTTTGCTGGTTATCATTATTAGAATGATTTAAGTGGTTCATAAGCGATGGCAACCTCTTGGGTTTGCAGAAATGGACAAAACATAAGGCCTGGGATAAATAAATGATGATCTGTTTACTATTTCAATCTTTTAGTTTGAGATGTTGTTTTATGCAAAACTTCACAAACTGAATTAATTTATTATTTATGTATTACTTGTATGAATTGATTGGCGTCCCTCACAGACGGCGTCCATGCACCAGGGATATCTCCGTACCTTGGATACACATTTGGCTGCCCCAGAATGGTCTTGGCAGCCCATCTTGGTATAGTTAATATAAAAATGGTTATGGATGTGGACTATTAAGACTGTTATTCTTTCTCAAGCTTTTAACATTTTTACGATGCTTCATGGTTAACTATGCGTTTTCTCTCTCCTAGTGCAAATTAAACGCTTCTTAACAGCAGCACATGCAAGTGACGCATGCAGAATCACTGCAAGAGTGTTTTCACTTGCAATTTCATCCAAATATACCATTGAATTCTTTTATTTCATTTTTGCTTGATCGAGTGTGGCACAACTCATTGATATCCTTTTAATATTTTAAAATTTTCCTTTAGATTGATTTGTTTGTTCATCTTCATCTGATATCCGACATCATTTATGTATGACCTTGCTTTCATTTAAAAAGCACTTCATTTTCAAATTTGTTCATTAATTCTGCTCAGAGCTTGCCAATGTGAGATAAGGATAATATTTAACTGCAATTGTTATTACAACAACAACAACAACAACAACAACAACAACAACAACAACAACTTCCATAGTACCGCTGAGAGCTCAAGCCTTTACTTTGCAAAAATAAATATTGGACTCGAGCTGTTTTTCTTATGTTTTTATGCAAAGTCTCTTGGCTTTGCATATACTTCATTCTAACATTTAACGATGTTTTGTGGGCATGCTCTTTACAAGTAAGGCATTAGAGATCAATAAAATGTAATGCAACTGATATCTTGTAATAAAACTGGGCTTCTACAAAACAGTTAAAATTACTTACGATACTGGATCCCACTGAGATGAAAACTGCGTTACCTCGCTTGCCCAGGCTTCCACTTCGGCTACAAATAAACGTAATTTACTTTCGTAGAGTTTATTGTTTGCTAATGTAGTTGAGCCGGTTGTAGAAGCTGATTAAAACATCCAAAAAAACTACTGACTGATTAATAGGCATCATCAATTCAAGTTGCAGAAATAAAACGTTAAAGCACACAACTGGCAGCACAAATGCCTGGTAATATAAAGTGTTATCGTCGCATTAAACTCTAATCTAAATAGGTTTTTTAAATTCCTAAGATGACATAGTGCAACGGGAAAAATGACATCTAAACTGACATTCTAATGTATCTAAAAACCAATATTTTTAGCGCGGTTGGTCCGAAATCACCCTTAGCTGAACCACGATTTAGCTTGGCTGACGGTGCTTTAAATCTGAATTGTCTGGTATCAAACAAGGCCAGAGAATGTAGCCACCCTTTTTGCATCCTTAGTGGCAACCAAAAGGGTTAATGAAATGAATCAGCAACAGAAAACTAAATGAAAAGGGGTTTTTGAGCTGAAATGTGATATCTAACATTGCTATAGAGCAAAACAAGGATTATGATACGGCAACAGAGAAAACTGAGCCTCAGCGTATTTTTTTCTTTTTATGTATTAACTGTTAGGCAAAAAGGATTTTTTGCTGTTTAGCAAAAACTTAGAGACCAATAGGCTGGTTATATTTATACATTTTGCAAGCGAATCATGGATAGTGAGACATCTGGTGTTCTGATTGCTGTGTGGTCGTTTTTAAATTATCTTTTATAAATTGATTCTTTTGGGGGGGGGGGGTAAGATTCTGTGGTCAAATAATTGCGAAAGTGTACCGAAGTATCTTAGCTTAACGGCATCGATCTCGACATAGGATGTAGGTGCTGTAGTGCAATCAATTGATATGCGAACTTCATCTGTCTTAAAAGTGGTCATCTGAAACGCGATATTTTACACTGAATCTAAGTTAAAATGATGGATTTTTACATGCAGCATGAGAACAATTTAAGATATATTTCTAGACAAGTATATGTATCAACAGAAACGTTAGAGTGAAACGTTTCAAAATGACATTCACATTGTGTGTAAGAGCTGAATACTATTAACTTTCAATACTATTTTAACATTGATTTAAGGTTTTATATTTAATAGTTTCCGTACCTTTAAGCTTGGCTTGAATATCCTACTCTGTGGAATATTTGTCGGAGATTTATTTTCAAATACTAGTTCCCATTGGTTCGCATCTTTTTTAAGTTCAATCTTTGTGACAGCACCAGCGTTAAATGTTTCATATATGTCAATTCCTTTCACAAATACAGTCTTTGAAAATTTAACCTGGGACACAAACGAGTAACATCACAAATTGGACAGTGTTTTCAGGGAAACGAAAACGTGTGAAACCAATGGAATTAATTTAAAACTTAAAAAAAGATATACTCTTTCTTCAGATTATTGACAAAACTTTGACAGCTAAACTGCGACGCTAAAATAAAAAATTTAAAAATGCACATATATTTACAGCTCTTATAACTTTGTCCTAAGTATACGATAATTTTAAAGCAATAAACGTGTTTCTTAAACAAGCTTAATATAAGGAACATTACTTGAATAAACTGGTTGGCGTCCCTGACCGACGGAGTCCATGCGCCTGGGATATCACCGTATCTGGGATAAACGTTTGGCTCTCCCAGGATAGTACTCGCAGCCCATCTTAACACATTTTATGTAATAGGTGGTTATGGGTCTGGCCTACAGTGCTTTGGATCAAACCAAAGGTGCACTGGAGAAAACATTGCTCTGGCACAAAAGTATTTATTTTCTTGATAACACTCGAAGTTTTTATAATATTATTTATACCTCATGCGTTTGCTTCTTTAACTCGATGTAATGAAAATGCGGTTTTAATTTTAATTGACATCATTATCAGTGGAGAGACAGTTAAGACTGCTATTTAACACTTGACAAGCCTTTGGCTTGCAAGGGTTATATGAATTTGTGCGAGCAAAATTCGTCCTTTTTTTTTCTTCTTGACACTTTTTCCGATTTTTTGTGTCTTCTTCTCCTCTGACACTATGGGCCCTACGACCATGAAACTTGGGACTTATGAAGAGCTTGATCTGAACATGTGCATGTCATTTTTTATTTTCGTCTTTGATTTCGTTTTCTTTGTTAAAACGCCATGTGAAAAGAGTGTATTTTTTGCAAGTAAATGCGTAGCATTTTACCCACATCACACACAGTTGCACAGTGAGCTTTGTGCGAGCTCTCACTGCGTAAATAGCTAACACGGCGTATGCTAGATCAGTCAATAACACCTTAAGTCAACAGAAACCAAACACTACTCGGCTTATAAGCCATATTCAAGCTGTGTTGTTTGCAATATATTATTCAAGAAATAACCCATTGAAGGATGTATTTTTGCGTTTTAATTTTTGTCAAGTGTGTAACATTAATATTATATTCTATAATAGAGAAATCTCGATTTCTGCTGAAAGCCTAAAATTACTTACGAAACTGGATCCCATTGTGATGAGAAATGCGTTATCTCTTTTGCCCAAGTTCCTAATTCAGGTGCTTCAATGCAATCAAGCTAAATATGTACTATACATTAATATGTATAATTTTCTGTAATATGTAAGTGCAGCTTAAGATGGTGGGAGATGCTCTACTTAAAGAAATATATAAACAGGACAACGGAAACATCACGATCGTGAAACGAGAAAAATTTTATGTAGTAATAAATTTGACCACTACATTTATGCCAACTTCTATATACTATATACTTCATTGTTTTTGGTGTATTTTTTTTCAGGCAAATTGTAACGTCAGCCAGTTTACCAATTGAAAGACTGACTGAGGTTGCACCACTTCGTAAATTTCCTGGTTTTGTGGCTCGAAAGTTTCACAGTTTGCCTGATATTTGATTCAGATTTTCAACAAAAACACTTAATTGTCTTTCAATTTGTTTTATTTAACCAGGTTAATAGACTGCTGAATGAATGTAATGAATAAAAGTACACAGAATTAAATAGACAGTTTAAACGAGGTACGGCAAATTAACTGCAACGTAAGCATTAATATCCAATTTATTCTCACCATCTGATTTCTTAAAGCAGGGTACACTTGCACAGTCGTTGTCATAGCAACAGCCTTTCGCGGTACAGGTTTGCTCGTTGAGGTTATCAAAAGTGTTTAATCCCGGACAAATAACCCTTTCCGAGGCTTTAACATTACAGCTTCCACCTGCAAAGAAAGAACACACGGGCAATAAATCTATGCTAATTGCCTTAAAAATGACAAATCTGAACACCTACCCCTCTTTCCTCACCCACGTTCGTGCCCACTATTGAAAACCCTCTTTCCGGAAGTGCGCAGACTTAACGCTTTCCGCTCTCCTCCGTTGACAAGTATTATAGAAATCCTGACTTAATGCAGAACAAAGATATTCCACTGCATTTGTTTCAACAGAAAATTAACATGACAGACTATTTAACCAGTTATTAAATGCTCAGAATTCGCCATAACATGAACTCGAATCGTCTATGTGGAATGTGGAACTGTCCTAGTCACTGTTACCAATGCCCACAGATAACAGTTTTATTTTTCCATTATTCCACACCCTTAACGCGGCACTATCCCAGGCCCTCTAGAGGGGCACGATATGAAATGGGTCACAGTAGATCGAAACTGATGACAATAAAATATTGCATTACATCTCTATTAAATAAGTTAGATGCAATTTTGACATCCTTTTCAACTAACATATTCCTATTTTTCTGTTTGTTTTCTATGATAACTGTCTGTACAATTAATCAATATATATTTTTATTTCACAACAACAAAGGCGTGTTTTTTCTGCTTTATGCAGAATTATTTAATACTAATTTCTGCCTGCTATTAACATATTTAGTTCAAGTGATTCAGTTTAGGGGAAAGAGGCCCGCCTCCCTCTCCTAACTCTGGCATTGATTTAATTGTAATAAAAGATAATTTGCCAGATCCACTGAATACCGTTGGCCCGTTATAATGAAGTTCATGAATTGCTGTTCCTGATATCGATGCCCAGGACAGAAAGGTAGATACTGTATAAAAACCGGTCAGAAATTACATTGCATACCAGAACAAAGTGGAAAAAAGTGGAAAACATTAGCGAAGGTACAATTAACTAAAATAAATAGATATAATAAACAAGCGACAATGCAGTCAATAGGCAATGAATAAATAAACTTTATGCAAATAAATAACAGTAAAAAGAATTATAAGTGATTGATTTAAAAGATATATAAATAAAATAATAAATAAATAATCTGAACACATAACTGGGTAAATAAATGATTGCAACGTTTAATTTTCATAAATAAAATATGCGAGTTGTAATTTCTTTTTAAAAAAATTTCCCAATTTTTGACAAAAATTTTGCCATGTCCTGGGGATAATATACCTTGAGGAAATGACCGACGGGGGGGGGGGGGGGTCTTGAGAGAAACGACCTGGGGGAGGAGGGCGGTGAGAGGACCGGGAGAGAATTTAGACTCCCGCCTAGGATATCGAAACTATACACATTTAAGTTCTGATTACTGTGTAATAGCTCTTCAACAGCAATTGCGAGATCTAGATATTTCAAAATTACATAAAAACTACACTTCTTCATAATTATTAATGCACTTACAAATGTGAAGTTAAGCTTGAAATATTGTATTTAGCCTAGTATAAATCGTAGATCTTTCTTTAATTCCTTCTTAAGTAGCTCTAATATTTTTTAAATTCTAATATTCAATGTTGTATGCCCCTTGTCATTTGAAAAGTTGATATTAAACAATTTTCCTGAAGAAATCAAAATAATGTGAACCTTCTGCAAGTAGCGAAGGTGGCCAAATTTTGTGAATGATTTTGTAAAGCATCGTACTCTTTTGTGTTACTTGTTAGGTACTTGGTTTTCTGTCACATATCTCTTCCCAAATATTCCTTGTTTAGCAATAGCTGACAAAAGAAACTTGTTTTCAGCCACGGAAAATGTTTTATTTTATTCCACCAATTTCTATCTACTACTCTCGTGACGTCGCAAAGCCAAGTGGATTTCCGAAACTAACACGGTCCGTGTGCATTTCGTCCTTTCAATATTTCAATTCAAATGCAAAATGGAAAAACGTATTAGGAAAAAAAACTGAAAATGGAAAATTGATTCATTTTTTTTGGTTTCTATATTTTTTCTTTCAAAGAGAAGAAATAGAAAGAAGAAATGTGCACGGAGCCATCAGTCGGCGTCTTGTCGCCTTGCAGGGACGAGGAAACGACTGAATCGTAATGGCAATTAAACGAACAAGAACAGGGGCTTTGACTAATGAAGACATGTGATATACTTTAAGATAAATTAAGTCTAATTCATCAATTCCAAAATTTGTTACACTATGGAATGCCGCTTTAACATGTATTTTTGAATTAGATTCTAAAAGTAATTTTCATTTTTCGAACAGACCAGTTCCATAGATACTGTTTATCGACTATTTTAAAAAATAAATCAACATTGAACAAACTGTCTTTATATAATATGAATAGTGTAAATTTAAAATACAACCTGATGCATGAACTGCAGAAATGCATATTAGAATTGCAAGCACCAGTCCATGCATTTCTTCTGTGGTTGCCATCTGTGTGTTATTTTGCTGGGTTCATGAAGTGTGGACGATAATCTCTTCCATTTTACCTTTTAAAGTAGGAGTTTCTGTATCCTTTTTTTCTGGTTTCTACTTCCAAGTCGTACAAAAAGCCCATTGTTGTTTCCATTTCATCCTAGCATATGTTGTTTTCATTGTTTTTTTTTTTCTTTCTTGTTTCAAATCGAAAAGTGATTGAATTGTTTCCTTTATTCTTAACTCTCAAAAGACGCAAGTGTAAGTTAAGTTACCCAGTAACATTCCTACGTTTATACCAACGTTCATTTAGAGTCGTGACAGCTTAGGATCTACAGTAGTTGTACTTTGATTGTGATTGGATACGGCCATGACTGCGTTTTACGCTACGTCTATTCAACTCGATATCTTCATCGCGACAAACAAACTTTGGCGAATCTTCCCGACGTTTAATCAAGGGCTTTGACGTAATGTCGAATAAGCAACGCTGATTGGACGTTGCTTTTGGTGGCTGACTAACACTCTCTTCTTCCAACGTGTACTCAATATTTGTCTTACTCTTCACTGAGAATTCAGTTTTTTTTTTTTGGATCGCTGTTTCCTCACGATCAAGCTAACCACATTCTCTGGCGTCCAATCAACGTCTTTGAAACAGAATCATGGAAAATCGACGTTACATAGATGTTGGGATCACAACCAAAAAATAATCTCATCATATTATCACTCACCTGAGAAGGAAGGAATAGAGGGTTCCTTAGAAGATAGGCCAAATGAGAACGTAAAATATGAGAACACCATGAGCGTCCAAGTTTTTTCCAGCTTACTTTTAAAAAATATTTGTGAAAATTGACTTCATATGTATCCTGCGGTTGACCCAAGGTGAGGGTTGACGGAGGGGTGAATATAACACGTTATAATTGTCACTGCCCAGACGGCGTTGCTTAGACGTCTATATAACACCGCTCTCCTGATGCTCGTGCGTTTTTGCTTTCCCAATGTCTGTCCAACGCAGTTGGCGGTAGTGGAGTGAGGGCAGGGGGGGGCGGGGGGAGTACAGCTTTGTTTTCTGGCTTTCATGAGCAACCAGAATTCGGCGTTAATCCTATGTCGGCTAATTACACCTGTCAATGCCGTATGTTTACAGGCAATGAAAGAGATCACTCCGGAGGCAGGGGGTGGAGTGGGTTGGGGGGGGGGTGCACTCAGGTACAAATTGGTTACCATACGCGCCGATGATTTGAAAAAAACAGATTCCTAAACGCGGAGTGTTAATTTTGAAACAATGCTTACTTTTTTTACCAAACGCGGAGTCCAGCTCCGAAAGAGCGGGTCTTTTTGTGGGAAACGCGGACTGCTGAGTGAGCATTAGCAGCCCCCCCCCCCCCCAGCCACCCTTTCAACAACATTGGCACTCCGCGTGGGCTCTAGGGGTCGTTTGGTATTAACTGTGTTATCAAGCGTGCCCAGAAATTGCGGAGAAAAGGAGACAATTTTAAGGTCAGCCGAGGTCTACGTGGAGTGCCACGTAAACCTCGGCTGACCTTAAAAAGGGGGTAATTTTCATGTAACACTCCTCGTTACCCACGAAAGGGGGGTTCTTTCAAAACTGCACTCTGCGTTTGGTTACAAAGGGGGTATTATTTCTAGCTTGGCACTCCGGGGGTCGTTTTAAAGAGCCAGGCATGGTAAGCAGTTGGTACCAGAATGGCCCCCGGTGCGGACTGTGTCTGGTATCACTATCACCCCTCTTTTTCCGCGTTTTTTTTTTAACACGCATGATGACGCGTATCATATCAAGTGGCCCTCGAGGAGATCACCCATCGGGTCCGACTGTATGTGTGTGTGTGCATGTGTTTTCTATAAGAGAGCTGCTGCCTGGTCTTTTATACCACAGCTGCAGAACAATGGTAACTGTGAAGCTTGCTTACCACGCAAAGTAATAATAGACATTTAGGAGGTAAGAAAAAGGCAAATAGAACTTTAAAAAAATCAATTACACATCTGAGAGTAGAAAGACGTCAAAGAATATCATTTAAATGTGAATTCCATTGTGAAAATGTTTTGTGATTCGTGACATGATTTACTTACTTCATGGTGAGCTATTAAAGTAAAGCACTTGCTCGGGGCATTGATATTTGAAGGCGTATAACCCCCAGGTTTTTGGGTCTTGGCAGGGGGAGACATATCTGGGTAGATGGTGGGGTAGTGAATTGACAAATAGATCCGGAAATGGGGGACCCCCGGGGATCGAGTCACTACCCACTATTTTGACCCCACCTTGCCCGAAACCTGGGAGGTCAAGGCTATAAAAAAAACCCCGCCGATTTCCCTAGGAGACACTCATCTTATTACCGTCATGGTTTCCGCACCCCCTTCTCCCCGCGAGCTGAGAGTTCGATTTTCTCCGTCAGTCACCTCTCTTAAACGGGATCCTAATTCCACATTCACAAAGAAACATCTGCTTGACTTGTGGAAATGCATCTCAACACATTGATCTAAATATTTACACCAGTACAAACCAAATAAAAATTTTTACTTTGAGTCGCTGATCTACAACTACATTGCTACAGTTGTTTGTTTTATCGCAATTACATCCACCGTCATACAAACCCATGTTTAACCTAAAATACGCCGTGTGGGAAGTTAGTGAATTGCCGCGGCATTTATCTCATCTTCGTCATGCATTTTAAGTGTTTAAATTGCCTTGTCTGAGCAAACTGGCTTTGCGCGAGTAGGACTTTCTATATAATACTAATAATACATATAATATATCGTAAAAATAAAAATTCCTAAAATCTGTGTTTTGATAGTTGTTTGATAATAACAGAACAACAGAGACTAATAGAACACAAATGGAGTCTTTTTCACGACTATGTTGGCTAATGCTCGTGGGCCTTCTGATTTCAGAACAGGTAATGTAGATTTCATTCATATTTCACACATCCACCGTAGGATCGGGCGGCGGTCTTCTCGCGGAGGCACACCTGCTCCCCAGTCATGTAATCACCCACATGGAAAAATTTTATCCAATTTATTATTTTGTTAAGTGGTCGGGTACGTATGGTCACCAACTTTTAGCATAAAATAAAAAGCTTTAAAAAAAAACGTCAGCTACTTTTAGCCAAATGTGTTTTGTTCACGACATCAAAGTATTCAAATTAATATTTGCTTCAGCAGCAACTTTTCAATGGTCAATGCATAATGTCCATAATATCATATCTGCGGTATCTGTTACTTAAGAAACAGACTGGTGTCAAGATTCAATCTTATTAAAAGAATACAAAAGATAAGTGCAGATCTAATACAGTTATGTGTTTTTCAGTTTTATTTTGAATACACAGATAAATAACTGACATTGCAGCAGAACATTTTTGAGAAGTTAAATGACTATAAACGAAGACAGGAGTCAGTCTTAGTCATTTTTCTTTCTATGAAGCTGTGACAAGAACACATCAAAGATCTATGCCACGAATCGCAACAAAAATAAACTTACAACGGAATCCCGGGAAAGGACCACTCCGCAAATGGGAGGGCGCCGCCGTTCAGTTCCACTGTATGTCCGTCATATTTGCTTTTTCTTATTTAAGGCCGGGATTTGGGATTACTGGACCAACTCTCTGAGAAACTAAGCTTACCGTCACTCCCTTAATTTACCATATTCACTTGAAAATTTAGGTTGTCGGGCGCGCAACACTCTACATCAAGCTGGACAGATTTGAAAACGAGGAAGGCCTGGCAGCCAATGGGCACTGCTGTGACGGGCGCTGGGGGCTATGTCAAGGCGACGGGTGTGACTATATCTTCACTTTCTGTCTGGATCGTAACACTCATGGGTACGTGGTTTTACATTTCACCTCCATCCTTCTCTTTTACTCATACTTACATTTAATATATAAACACACTAGTCAGACTTTTTTACACACTCGACAGAGTATGTCAACAGTTTTGGAAAACAAACCAAGTACCAAAAACGCACCAGTTTAAGTGTCAGCTCCGTACAGACTAAAAATACAACAGGATTCCATGCTGGCATTCTACAGTTTTGTAGTTTTAAAACAAATACACGCATGTTTTTCCAGGCCGCCATGTATAAATAATGGCTCATTTAAAAATGCTGGAGGCGGGGGGGGGGGGGCGGGAGGGGGTGTGGGAGGTTGCTAAATCTGGACTGTTTTCTGTTGTTTGGTGGCCAGTGCCACAGTTTAGGAGACCCACATATGATTTGTAGCCTCAACATCATCTCGGTGGACTAATTCTGGCCTACAAATTGTGCTTAAAGCTGACATCAATCACTTTTCCCAATATATAATAATCAAAACTGAAGCTGTTTCAGCTGCTAATATAGCAGCAAAATAAAGCAGGTCCCTTAAAGACATCATTACCAATTTTTGTTCCGCATTTAGTAATTCGATTGTAAAATAGAGTAGTTTTTGGGGGTTATGATATGCTATCAATAGCGATTAAACATTCATTAATAATTAGTTATTAAACTTTAGGATTCATTTGGCGTATTTTTATAGTGAATTAACAGAAATATTCTTCTGTCCTAAAATAGTGTTAGCAAGGATTTTTTAAATTATTTTCATATATTACAGCCAGACATCACAGTCAATCACCCATCAGTCAAGCTGAAAAAAAACTGCATCTGTCTTATACAAACCATTCGCAGACACACAGTTAAGATGCACTAGATGTTGTCGCATCCAAAACACATTTCCTACGTTTAGAAATAACTGAGTATGACGAAATTAGGCCATCTATTAAGACCACCATTTTGGGTGCAACAATGTTCCTCTTTTCAAAACAATGTTTTTATGCTTCACTTTGTTCCATTACAACGTTATATGCACTCCATTTCCTTTCAAAAATATCTGGGTGCATCAGAATTTTGTCAGATAAAACACGTTGGTGTGTAACTTACAGGATACAGCTGGGGATATGAACCGGCGTTACATCCTCTCAAATATTTAACTTAATAATCAAACGATTCCAATCGGAATTAAATTATCTGAGGTAACTTTTCTTTCAGTGTGAGATGGGGAAAAGTCAAATAATTTTAAATTGTTTTTGTATTCGATATATTTTTTAATATTGGCCCCAATAGCCATTGATTTTAATAGTGCGGAGGATTTCACAACGGACTCGTGTTTCTATGGGAAGAAAAGCTGTCGTGAGATACCCAATCACACCAACCTTCAGTTCCTCTCTCACTTCGGCGGACTCGATAATCCGATGGAATTCCGATTTGAGGATTTCAACGGGGTATTTATGTGATTAATTCTAATTTGATTCATGTTTCTTGGCTCATCTATAATCTTGGACTGTCGGATATTCGGTTGTCAAATTTTGATCAAATATCATTTATTTAAATTGTTTTATTGTCAATTTTTAATCAGTTATTGATGTGGGTGGCTTGACTGTTTTTTTTTATTGTGAGAACCTGTTTAAGTACCTCCTGATTGTGTAGTACAGTAAACAGCAAAGAGCTTAAATTGAAGAGTAAAGAGCTTAAACTGAAGCTTAAATTGAAGACTAAAGAGCTTAAATACTTGGTTAAAGCAGCATTGTTTCCAAATATAATATTTTCAACAACAAAACTCAACCATGGCTCATTTCTTGCTCCTTTCTGCCTCCTACAGACTTTGTTTTTTCCCTACTACCGGTCAAGCAACGACGTAAAATTTGTAGTGGTTAAGTTTTATGAAATAAAATTGATGCAGGACTGTTGATGTGTTTACTTAATTCCAAATGAAACTTTTTTATTCACTTAAGCAGTTATAGTGTGATAAACATGTTATTTTAGGAAAAAATGGCGTTAACAATTCAAGTCGAGGATGTTGATGATTGGTCTGACAACGATCACGTGGACAATCTGATGCAGAGGGACATTGTTCCATCCGCATCCTGGCAGCAGCTCAACGTGACGTCACAATCGGGACATACAAGGTTAACGCTTATATGTTTTAATTTTGTTTGACTGTGTTTCACTGTTTTAAATTTAAAACTGAACATGTCTATGCCTGGTGGTAACAATCGCTACTGCTTGGCGCTGCAGCCCGAGTTCGATTACCGACTTAGGCAGTGTTACTTTCAGCATTCCCAGCCAAGCAAATATAGTGACAACAAAGGGGTGTAAGCGTTAGCTGTTGGGTACAGTCACCCCAAGCGCTATCTTAATATCGCCCTCTCATGTCGACCAGACGTTTGAGACCGACTTTAGACTTGACGTTTTTTTTCTGCAATCAATTCAGCGCAACTGGAACATACATGATATTGATACAAGCCATTAATCTGTTATTTAAAAGTTCATCTCCACCACTATGCTGGTATCTTCCAGTTCTATGATATTATTGGCGACAACAGACAGTACGTTATGTTTTCCACGGATCAAGTCGATCAAATGACAATGAGAGCAGTTCTGTGTTTATTTACATGGGAAAAACTGACTCCTGTGTCATATTTACAGAATGATTGGTTCATTCCGCATTGAATGTGATGGTCCTTGTGGCAATGCTTGTCCCCCTCCATCGGCTGGCCAATACTACACCTGTGTCGATGGAATTAAAGTTTGTTCTGCAGGTCAGTTTGTAAATTAAAACGAAAAAAAAAAAATTATGTCAAAATTATAAGCCCTTCAAACGTTTCTGAATCTGAACCCTAACAACACTGACTCGATCCTGCTTCAGCCCAAACAACTCTCACTCGTTTCTGCTTCAGCCAAAACAACTCTCACTCGTTCCTGCTTCAGGCCTAACAACTCTCACTCGTTCCTGCGTCAGCCCCAAGAACTCTCACTCGTTCCTGCTTCAGCCCTAACAACTCTCACTCGTTCCTACTTCAGCCCTAACAACTCTCACTAGTTCCTGCTTCAGACCTAAGAACTCTCACTCGTTCCTGATTCAGCCCTTTTGAGTGCAAAGCGATCATTTGGTAAATATTTATTGGCTATTTTCTTGCATCACATGCAATCATAACAACATCTGTTTGCTTCAGGTTGGGAAGGCGATAACTGTGACGTGAAAAGCAAGAAAACAACAAAGGCTACAACTGCCATAAAAACCACACCCAGCACAACTTCTACTACCACCCGTGCTGGGCCGGACAATAGCGGCTTTCCTCACTTAGATCAAGAAGTACCTTGGGATGAAGACGCAGGTTAAAAAAAAGTTTAGAATTTCGTTCTGATTCTTGTTTGTATTGCATACATCTTTGGGTCTATGTTAACCCTACTGCTAAATGCTGCAGATACAATCTTCTTGAGCACCCACCACATGCGGTAGATTCAAACATCGACTAAGCAGTGTAGCTTCTATCTAATACGTACTCTTAGTTGTTAAATGTTATTAAAGGGAACCTAAATCTTAATTCTAACCTAAATATACTACTTATCCAATATCTAAAATCAAAGTAAGCCCTTAACCTGAGCTTTTGAGAGAGCATTTTGTTCATTCCAAACTTCGACCAACCACCCTACAAGACAGTTCTCTGGTGCTGTAACATTTGGATCTACCAGAAAAGTGATTTTTCAACTCTCATGTTTATGAAAAAAATATAAAAAAATATTCCACTTGTAAGTAGAGTAGGTGGTAGTTCTTAACATCTCCGAAATATCGTAGATACTATATCTACAGCAGATGGTAGGTGTGCAGGGCTTTGTCTTTCATAGGATGACGTAGATATTCTACAGGAGATCGTAGATATTCTACAGGAGATCTTAGATACTCTACAGGAGATTGTAGATATTCTACCGGAGATCGTAGATATTCTACAGGAGATCGAAGATATTCTACAGGAGATCGTAGATATTCTACCGGAGATCGTAGATATTCTACAGGAGATCGTAGATATTCTATAGGAGATCGTAGATATTCTACAGGAGATCATAGATATTCTACAAGAGATCGAAGATATCCTACCGGAGATCGTAGATATTCCCCGCTTCCTCTGCCTCCCATTGCAGGATGTTTTTTTTACTATTCTAACAGAAAACAACGACTGTGACAGAATTGCGATGAACGGCTATCGTTACCAGGATGGCGTGTACGCAATAAAACCAGGCAACGCCCAACCCTTCGACGTCTATTGCGACATGGGTTCGAGAGGATGGACTGTCATTCAGGTTATTTCCCACGTTGCATCTCCAATATTTATTTTGAAATTTTATCATGAGAAGTGGTTACTTTGGACTTTATACCAGATTGTGAAAATATCGTTTAATCATTCTGTGGGAAATAACGCCTTTTAAGATGATGGAAATTAAATTCAAGATTATATAATTTGCTATATCTTGTGAGGAAATATTATCTTGTTCTACTCCTATACTTTTAGCTTTTTACTTCAAATACTTGAGTGCCCTCTTGTGAATTCTAGAGAAGGCAAAGTCAAATAGTTGACTTCAACAGAAGCTGGCAACAGTACCAGGAAGGTTTTGGTGATTTGGGATGGAACACAAATTACTGGATCGGCTTGGAAAACTTGTACCAACTAACTAATCAGAGAACGTAAATGAAATATTTTTGTCTTGTTAAGCATTCAAAATCCTGATGACACTTGAGAAAATGGAAATCTAAAGGTTTTCAAATTTGCCAATCAGAAGTAAGGTAACAACACAGTTATGCCATTGGCCAAGCAGCCAAAGCACGGGGTTAATTTGGGTCAAGTCAAATTATCTGGGTCAACTGGAAAAAATTTGCAAGTGTTGTTCAGGCAAAGCAGACACAGTAAAAACAAATGCTTCGTCGCTTTTACATAATTTCATATCACAAATAATAAATATTTTGAGACGGTATTATTTGCAATCAAGAGTACAAAGAGATGTACCGTAGCCACATATTTTGCTGCGTACTCCAGCTGTCATCTATTCTCGTTTCTTGTCTTCTTTCAGATACAAGCTTAAAATTGTGATGCGTTTGGCTAATTTGGAATTTCGCTTTGCAAATTATGAAAGATTCCTTATAACAAGTGAAGATGATGGATATCGCATATATGTTGATGAATATGCTGGAAATGCCGGTAAGTTTTCTTTTGAAGAAAGGGAACGCGAAAAAAAGAGTTGTCATTTTCTGTTGCGGTATATCCCAGCCCTGAGTTTGTATTTGCCCTTAATTCTGTCAGTGTATAAAGGTGCCTCTCCATCCTTTCCACGTCAACCCTGTTTGAGCGACATTCCAGTGCAAGGGCTCACACTTGGCCATGGTTGTAATTTCTAGGCGATGCTCTTTCCCCACACAACGGGGCAGCATTCAGTGCGGCCGATCATGACGTGGATTCCAGCTCCAGAAATTGCGGCAGGGTAACTTTTAAAAATATCATCAGATACAAAATGGAAATATATGCATATATTTTTGATGACGCATTCCGTACATAAGAGTAGGCATATGATATCGGTTAATACACAGAATTCAGTACAATTTTTAGTACAAAATGTGCTTTATGGATATCAGGAACATTCATAGAGACATTTCAACCAGCGACATTTCAGCCAAAATTGTGAAAGCATGGCAGTTCGATCTCCAAAGACATTTAAAACATTTCTACTTCTTCTTCTACTTAATTTATTATTATTATTATTATTATTATTATTATTATTATTATTATTATTATTATTATTATTATTATTATTATTATTATTATTATTATTATTTGGGAGAGGGGTTTATTGACGAAATTAATTGGGAGGAATACACATGCCGTTCAGTAGCACCTTGTAAACCCAGTCGAATTATCGTGAGATGAACTCTCGCAAGATGGTCCCGGATGAATTGTTGTAGATTCGATTCGACGTTTTTTTATAAATTTAATTTTATAAATTTAATTGGTGGCATCAGTAACATAGACCGCATCATTTCAAAGATGCAAATTGCACACATTTATTGCCCGTTTCCTGCTTACAGGTTCTGAAGAGCGGCTGGTGGTTTACGGATTGTTTCACCGCAAATTTAAATGGTGTCTATCCGGTAGACTACTCAGGATGGCCACCTTGTGATGCTAAAAATCGATGCATTAACTGGAGCACCATACCGAATTACGGGACTTATTCTCTGGTGCAGGTTGAAATGAGTATCTTCCCAAATCCTTAGTACTGAAAACTTCAGCAAATATCCAGCAGTGAACTGATTGCGAATGATTCTATAGGAACCAGTCTAGGGGCCTGTTAACTTTCTAGTTCATTGAACTTTGATATAAGGTACACGAAAAGTATGTGCTCTCCAATAAATAACATGAAAGGTATTAAATGCCATCTTGTTTGTATCAGTAATTTTAATTTTTTTATTTAAGCAAATAAATTACAAACAAAAAAAAACTTAATTTTATCTTTCAAGGATATGATGTCAAAATTTGCAAACACAGACACACACACACATAAACACACAGACACACACACAGACACACACAGCAACACCTAAAGACACACACATATATATATTTCTTTTGCAATTTCTTTGGAAATGAACCTTGTAGAATCGATATAAAATTCAGATCACAAAACTGAATTATAACAATAATTGCATCACTACCCCTTGATTGAGTGGACACGAAATCATTGAAGAATCTTGCATGTTCAATTGCAATTCCTGATTGCCACTGATAAAAAGAGAAATGTCTTTGTAAATAAATCCTATCAGCATGTGCTGACTAAGTAACGGGTCCACTGAACTTTCATTTGAGAGTATCTTTAAAGTTTTGCGTGGAAAGACTCAGGACAAGCATACTTATCTTGAAAACTCTTAGAGTAAGCATCCTTTTTTAAGGTATTGGGAAAAATCTCCATAATTTTGAAAATTTCGTGATAGGTTATCTATCTCATTTTTATGCTTCTGTCAGGGCACGTATGAATGCAATGAAAGTATCTTTATCCCTTAACCCGTACGTGCATCCTACAGCAATACCACCAGTAGATATGTATTTTAGGATGCTACAGTGTCATCCAAAAGCGTCATGCATAAAAATCGAGAAAACCGCCTTTCCATAAAAACCAGTGTTGCGTGCTTCGTTTTGTTTGAGCCCCCAAATGCCCATTCACAAGCATCTGACCTTAACACACAGTGGATGCGGTTTGTGTGGACAGTGGGGTTGGTACGCAACCAAACCTTCTCCAAATGCATGTTATTATTGCACACGCTTGTGAAACCGAGCTCCTATTTAAAAAAAAAATCTTTTTGAAAAACAAAACTGAATTATATACACAAAAGAAAAATAAAATAAACTGAACATACTGTAGCTTTTTGAATATGATATTTTCTCTTGATTTAGGATAAAGTGAATACAGTAATTATAGACACGTGAGTTTTGAAATTGACTATAGTACAGAGGAGTGTTTGAAAACAAAACAGGAAAACAGAAATGTTTTAGAAGTGGTTTAGCAAAAACATGTACCTAAGAATGAAAGGTTTTTGTCGTTTTGAGTGAAAGGAGAATTGCTGATTTGTTTAGTTAAAAACAGAACATTCACGTGGTAACGCTTGCAGGGCTTCTAATGGCCATATTTCTTTTACTACGACGTGTGACATCTTTCTTGAAATACAAGTTTAGAACAATCTGCTGTCGTGAAAGAGTAAAATCATGCACATTTGGGAAAAGGAGAAAGTTGTTTATAATACAGAAATGTATTTATTTCTTTCTCTTAATATCACTAGGTATGGTTCTGTTAATGGCCTGGAGAAGTAAATTAAAAGAACCGACTGTAATTACAAGAACCAGGGATAAAAGAGAAGGTCTTGTTGAGTCTGTACCACGTGACCACAAACAGCGCATGCCGAAATGGAATTTTGAAGTGTTTGAGCAATATAACCAAAGCAATACATGGATTGATAGAAGGCAGAAATTTTATCCGGATGATGGCTATTTACAGGCCAGAGATATTCTAGTGCTGACGCCACATAATATAATGAAAAGCCCGCCCATACCTTTTATAAAAGGAAGTCGAAGTCCATGCTTTGCAGTTAAAAACGGGAAAATACTGGAAAATGTAACTTTAGAAGAAGCAAGAACAAAGTTCAACACATTAGATTTTAAATGTTTTCCGGGACTCATTACCGCAGGTAAAGCATTAATGGTTTAAGGTCTCTGGGTAAAATGATGACAAAAACATACTGATGTTGTAAACAAAGCAAATATACTGAAGCTGTCAACAAAGGGTGATGCTTCATAAACATGAACCCGTGTTTTTATTTTGCTTGATTTGAATAAACTTTGAAAATAATTGAATTAGGATTCTATCAGCATATTTACTCGCAAATTTGAAAACTGTAATGTGTTTTTATTTACTGTATTGAATTTATTCCGCGCTTTATACAAATTAAAATGGTGAGTAAAAAGAGTTTATGCTGCTGAGCTTCTGATGAATGTATTTCACAAGGATGGGTTTCTGACGACCCAAAAGACGCCGGTTTGTGCATCGTCAAATTAACGACGCAAAACTCGTCAACCTGATTCTGGAACGAGTTGTACTAATTCAAAAGGTGAAAATTTTTCAATGTACGAAAAGTTTCAAACTGAACAAGCCGTGACAAACCACGACAGCCAGACTTTTTTTTATTATTTTAAGTTTTCCCAATAAACCTGCCACGTTGTATATTCCTTGGCATCGCGTCCCCCGGGTACGACCAACGTCAAAAATATTAAATATTTTCCGTCCGAGTTTTAAAAACCCTGAATTCTCGTCGGTGCAACGTTTACTATATAGCCAAATACGACTTTGAAATAAAAATCAAAGCAACGTCTTTTTTAACGATGTTGCAAGGGTATTGGGAAACCAATGTTGCACACCAATTCGAGAACAAAGTCACCCTAAAAACATTGTATAAAACTAGAAGCTCATTCCGCTAGCGGAATGTTAAACACTTGACAAAAATTAAAACGCAAACATACTTCCTTCAGTGGGTTATTTCTTGAATAATATATTGCAAACAACATAGCTCGAATACGTCTTATAAACCGAGTAGTGTTTGGTTGTTGTTGCCTTGAAGTTTTATTGACTGATCAGGCATACGTCGTGTTATCTATTTACGCAGTGAGAGCTCGCACAAAGCTCAGCAGCTGTGTTCTGGCTGTGCATTAAATGCTACGCATTTACTTGCAAAAAAATACACTCTTTTCACATGGCGTTTTAACAAAGAAAACGAAATCAAAGACGAAAATAAAAAGTCAAATGCACATGTTCATATCAAGCTCTTCATAAGTCCCAAGTTTCATGGTCGTAGGGCCCATAGTGTCAGAGAAGAAGAAGACACAAAAAATCGGAAAAACTGTCAAGAAGAAAAAAAAGGACGAATTTTGCTCGCACAAATTCACATAACCCTTGCAAACCAAAGGCTTGTCAAGTGTTAATTAATTCCCTTGATCTGGAAAAACGTGTCTGATGCCCGCATTATAACGTCAATAAGCTGAGGTTTTCGTCGTTTAAGGACTTGAGGGTAAATAACAGGAGTCCAGTCTTTGGGGATGAGAATGTGTGGATGTCAATGAGTGAGACGAAAAATACAAAAATCACTTTAAATATGTATACAATTCATTTTGCATTAAACCCCATATTAAGAATGTTATGAATACTTTTTTCCTACATGCTAATGAAGATTTGACACCATTCCCGTACGTTTTGGCAGGAAAAAGATTTTCCTTTTTTGTTTCTTAAGCTTTTAGCTTAACTGGGATCCTAGAAATCTTAATTGGGCATGCGAACTCGAAGTGATTTATTTTAGAATTTGGTCGATCGATATCACCACCTAGAATAGTTGTTTTAATTTTTCTGAGTATTTTTTTTAATTTTATTTACCAAAGAATAAAGGTTTTATGACTGATTATTTCTATATCTTTCCAGGTTTTACGAAATGTGGAACGTCAGATTTTGCAGCCAAGTTAACTCTGTTAGAAAATGTCAAAATACCAGTGAAAGAGCGCCATTTTTGGAACGCCAGTCCACACAGCCCAAACAACACTGTAGAGTGGTATTCCTCATTATATTCCCCAGAAGATGCTATAAAGCGAGACATTTTATTTGGTGATTTTACGCCTTGTTATATGTACTGTGACATCAAGACATACATAAGAGGAAGTGACGTCATACGGAAGCTACCAGGAGCTTCTATCGGCAGTGACATTGCTCATTTTTTGCCGGTGTCAACCAAAATTATTGTTCTTATGCGTGATCCTATTAAAAGACTTCTCTCTGATTTTAATTTCTTCTACTTCGGACGTTTCAGAAATCCGCAAAAGTTTCACGAATTAGTAACGAGTGCCGTACAGGATTACAAAGAATGCCATAATCGCACCAAGCGCTGTGTGGCGACGTCCCAGAGGATTTATAGCGACAGGGATTTAAAAATTTGCCAAGATCGACCACCAACCATGCAATATAGTTGTAAAGCTTGGTTGACCAAGGGACGAACACGGTTGGCAGTTGGTACGTACGCGATGTATATCAAACAATGGCTGCAATATTTTCAAAAAGATCAATTTTTATTTATACGTTCAGAGGATTTTTTCGAAAACGCGGCAGATGTAATACAGAAGCAAGTGGCCCCATTTCTTGGCCTTGGAACTATTCCTGAAAACACAATAAGTATAATGACGTCATCTAAGAAAATTGTCAACAAATCCAAACAAAGCGTGGATATGCTTCCAGAAACTGAGGCTCTCCTTCAAAAATTTTATGCTCCCTTCAATAAAGACTTAGCAGATCTTTTAGAAAACGAGCGATTTTTATGGCAGAATGATTGACATACTTGTGCAGAAATTGTTGTTTTTGAGAAAATGCTACGATTGTTCGTAACCATTTCTTCGACACACTGACAGTTCATCTCTTCAGCGTCAAGCTGACAAGATAAAGTGACAAAGATACCAAAAGAAAATAATCAAGCTACAGAAGGAAGAATACAAAACTACGAACTACAAACATTTGAGCTACAGAATCACGAACTACAGAACAACAGAACAACGAACTACAGAACAACGAACTACAGATACAACGAACTAAGACTATCGTTTTATTTTCGTAAAACGCGCTTTTACGAGTAAAAGCGCAATTCGCGTTCTCCACTTTTATATGGGTTCCCTTCTGGATAATAATATCACGCAAATAGAAATGAAATTTTTCTTGTGAATAGAATGGTCCCTCTACTCTCCATCCTGTTTTCCCTCCAACTCCAGCCAATCAGCAAGCGAGAATGAGAAGACTTACGTCATTCGAAGACATCAATCATTCCCTTCAAGCCCAAAAATTGGTGACAACGCACCCAGGCTTGTTGCGGGCTGGCTGGGAGGGAAGATAGGATAAAAGTGGAGAACGCGAATTGCGCTTTTACTCGTAAAAGCGCGTTTTACGAAAATAAAACGATAGTTTTACTTCGTAAAAGCTTTGAATTCGCTTATCTCCACTTTTATATGGGACTAAAGTCCGGAGTAGGGGAGCCTGCCATTCTGTAAAATTGCATGAAAGTAAATCTGCGAATTACGCTGTAAGGCTCGTCAGAGCGCATGTCCTTGGACATTTAACGAAGTGAAATTGAGACGAATAAAAAGGCTCAAATTAAGTTCCACTTCTTTTAATTTTCTTCTAAGATATGGTCGGGGGGAACACTCCCGAACTGATGACAAAAATCCAACAAAATAAATTGGAAATAACCGAATAGAGAGTTGTGGGTTGTACATAGTGACCACGTAGCCCACTCGACTGAGTATCCAATCCATCCCCCTCCTGCCTCCCACTGGATGGAGCCCAACCTGGGATACTCTACGTTGCATCTAAAACGTACAATTCTAAGTGATAATAACATTTTATTATCTTGCAAAAGTTCAACCTAAAACATTAAATCTAAATGATTTATGTAAAAAGTAAAACTGACACAGGAGAAATTAACTCTAGCTGTGTCCTTAAATGCATGCTGGCTAAACGAACCTGAGTAAGTACACATGGGACATATACTAAGGTGTTGCCCAGAATGAGACATAAAACGAAATACTGTTAAAAATCGTTACATCGTGGATAAAATATTCTCCTACACTCACAGAGTGTAAAATTTATCACAGGAAACTAAACATGCTGAGATTATCCGCAAATCAAGCACTTATGGGTACAGATCCCGAAAACGGTACCCTAACTACTCCTATATGGTCACTGCCGGATGGGCTCTCCTTCTCATGGGATCAGGTGGTGGTAAGACCTTGTCTATCGGATAAGACGAGAGACCGTACACCTGTCACTTCCCCCCCTTCTTTTTTCTAGAGGGAGTCTAGAAAAAGGCGAAACACCATGACTGTCTCTATGAGAAGGGGAGCTGCTGCAGTGACGGAACCTTACACAAAATAAAAACAGTACGGGACATAAACACGTCCTCAGACCCATACATTTGGATCTCAAAATACATTCGAAAAAGACGAAAGATCTTGTTCATGGTTGCTGAGAAATAACCAGATCATTTCTTGAACTTGTGATGGTATCCACCACGGCCTTTAGATGAAGGGTCCTTCGGTTTGCCCTTGCCCTTAGGTCTGGGAGTAGAGGGCCTGTAAACAAAAATATTTAGGTTTTAATTGCTGCTTCCGCTGCAATGAAAGGACCTAAAGAATAAATACCCGAAATTTCGTCTTGGGAAAAATCTTTAAGGTAGTACTTAATAAACGCGTTAGGTGAAGCCCAACAACCCGTTTTGAGTATCTCTGATAATGACACGTTATGAATGGCCCTAAGGGAGTTAGCCACTTGCCTGACTTGATGGGCTTTGATGTTTAACTCTGTATGAAGGGACGTGTCTGACTGAGATTTTTCATAGGCCGTGACAATTATCTCTTTAATTTACCGGGAAATAGTTTGTTTCGAGAGATCTTTATTAAATCCCGGCATATAGGAGATGATTAGTGCATTTTGGTTAGAAGACCTATAAGCATCGGAAATCTCTAAGTATTGACGCAATGCTTTCACAGGACATAAAGAGATTAGTCCCGTGGGGACTTGTTCTTCTGGAAGGGATGGGAGTGCTATGTGATCAAATGTGCCCATCCCGTGGGTTTTGATGTGGGTTTTACCCATAAAGCCTGCCCTGGGCACGAGGAAAACCTTATCCCAGGTCCCATTTTCCTTGCTCACTACTCTGTCCAGCGCGTGAATCTCGCTTCTCCTTTTGCCCGACGCCAAGGCCAAAAGGAAAGTAAACCTTAGAGTTGCATTCTTTGCAGATATCAAGGTTTCCCCAAATATATCCGGTCTTTGCAGGAAACGAAGCACTAAGGCCAGATCCCATTTGGCTATGTTGGGCGCAGTCGGAGGAGAATTGACTTTAAAATGTCTAATTAATTGAGATAGGGCCGAATCTTCCCCTGGGTCGTACCCTATGGAAGCTTTGAGTTTAGAGCCTATGGCTGCTCTGTATCCCTCAATGGAGCTCACTTTCAAGTGTTCGTTAGAAAATAAGTGGTCCAGGAAGTCCGCTACTACAGGTGGGGACGCTTGGAATGGGTCTATTTTAGACTTACTGCACCATGAGGCAAATTTATTCCACTGGGCCCTGTATACCTTAGTTGTGGATTGTTTGTGGCTATTGACTATTTTATCCACTACCTTTTCCGAGAATCCTTTTTTCTTCAAGAAGGATTGGTCAGGCACCATAGATGCAGATTCAGTAGGTGCGGGGCCGGGTGAAAGTGTTGCCAATGTGGTTGGGATAAAAGACCCTTGTGGCATGGGATCGGAAGTGACTTGACCACCGAGCATTGAAGTAACAGAGCGAACCATGGGGCTTCTGGTGTCCACGGAGCTACCAGGAGGAGAAATCGGGGTTTCAATTTGATTATTCTCTGGAGGACTTGGAGTAGGATTGCCTGTGGTGGGAAGGCGTACAGTACCTCCTGTAATGGCCATGGGCAATTGAGAGCGTCTACAGCCCATGCCGATGGGTCTGGGCAGGGAGAGACAAATTTGGGTAGTTGTGTCGTTCTGGAGTTTGCAAACAGGTCCAGGGTGGGAGGACCCCACGGTGACTGATTTACTACCCATCGGAAAGATGAGCGTGCTAGGCACCATTCCGTGTGGATTACTTGGCCTTCCCTGGAGGCTAGGTCTGCCAGAACATTGAGTTTTCCCGCCAAATGTTGGGCTATGAGGGTGATATGACATTGACGGGCTCGGTATAGAATCTTGAAAGCTAGTTTCGAGAGTGATAGGGATCTGGTCCCCCCCTGTTTGTTCAGGTATGCTATTGCTGTGGAATTGTCCAACAGAAATAGGACTGATTTGTTTCTGAGTAGATGGTTCAGTTTGTTTAGGGCTATCCAGACTACCCGTAATTCCAGCCAATTGATATGATGTTTGTTCAGAGAGGGAGACCATATCCCTTTCCATACTTGGCCCTGACAGTGTATTCCCCAACCTTTTTGTGACGAGTCCGTTTGAAGTTCCATTTCTGGGGCTGGGAAATGAAAAGGGACACCCTCGGTCATTACGATGGGATCGCACCACCATTGTAGAAGGGATTGTGCCTTCTCGGGAATTTCCGTTTTGGCTTGTGGGAACCTTCCTTGCCTCAGTGCAACCTTGACCCGTCTTTGGAAGGGTCTGTAGTGTAGGCGGCCCAGGGGGACCGTCTTTTCGGTTGCCACTAAAAGGCCTAGAAGGGATTCCATTGCCTGCAAACGTACTTTTCGACCGATGGGAATTGCATTTATGGCTTGAGAAATTTTTAGGCACCTTTCTTCGGTGGGAAATGCTCTGGCATTTTTTAGATCCCATTTCTCCCCGAGAAATATGATGTTTTGCTTGGGAGAGAGTTCTGATTTGGGTAGATTGACCACCAGCCCGACTTGCAGGGCTTTTCGTACCAACCGTACCGTCTGTCGGTGGGCTATCCCCCTGTCCCGATGGGCTAACAGCCAGTCGTCCAGATATTGGAAGACTAGCATGCCTTCTAGACGAGCCCACGCTTTCAGAACTCTCATTACTTTTGAGAAAACGTATGGGGCTGTGGAGAGGCCGAAGGGAAGTGCCCGAAACCAGAAACGTTTTGTGCCCACTTGGAAGCCTAGAAATTTTTTGGCTGATTGATGTAATGGGATATGGAGGTAAGCGTCGGATAGATCTATCGAAGTACCCAACATCCCTGCTTGTAGGCTTTCTTTTATGATTTGGGCCGTGTCCATTTGAAATGTCGTTGTCAGAAGAAACTCGTTGAGGGTGGAGAGGTCTATGACTAGTCTCCACCCCCCTGATTTTTTGGGAACTAAGAAAACCCTGCTGAAGAAAGCTGTTTGGGCTTCGGGCATTTCCTCTATGGCTTCTTTTCTTAGCAGTGATAAAAGCATCTCTTGCAGAGCCAGATCCTTTTCCGAACCCTGGACGTAGGAGGTGGCAAGATTTTTTGGAGCCTGACTGGTGAGAGGTATGGGAACTTTGTGTCCCCTCTGATCCCGTTTGAATGGGAGGGAGTAGCCATTTTTTAGCCAACGGACTACCCGGCGGGAAGCCCCAATTTTCGCCCAATCTTGCCAAAATTTGCCTAGCCTTCCTCCTACGGGCCAGCAGTCGTTGTAGGATTGCAAATCTTTTAAGTTTTCTGCATTTATTAAAGTATCGCCAAGAGACCAAGGAATCTCTGGGCGGTACTTTGGTTGGCTGCTACCTGCTCTGCTGCGGCGATGGACCCTCCTGCCTGGTGCCGTAATTCTGTTTCGGCTTCTTGGCTGGGGGCGGTCGAGGCTGCGCGTTGGGCTTTGACTGCTCTGAGCTCTGGTGCTGGGACCTCTTGCGCTTGAATGGACGTCGGATAGAGGACCGAGACATTCTCGACATGAGTGCAAAGTCTTGCGACAGGGAACGGCTCTCCTGATTGACTTTCTCGATCTCAGCCGGGGGAAATAACTCCTTCTCGCCGAGGATGGGGGCGTGGCGTAACTCTCTTAGTCCCTTAACGCTGGACCAACAATGTTGTAGGAATGCGTCCCGTCTAAGAAAAACCATGGACGTCATCAAAAAAGTTGCCAACTTGACCACGTCTCTAGTTGCCAGGGCCAAACATTCCAGTAGCTTGGAGGTCACCGGGTCACTGAAGCGTAAATCGTCCAATCGCGTTTTCAGAGCTTTTAAAGTATGGTCCTGAAAAGACATAATATTGAGAACGTGGCGGGAGGTTGTCTCAATAGTTTTGGCGTCCTTTTCCACCAGAGGTATGTCTGAGTCGTTACGGACGGACGGCATCCAGACTGTGCGTTTGGCGGGCTGCTCTAAAGCTTCTGTCGGCAACAAATCGTCCGATGGCCGATATGGGCCCGGTCTCACTGCACAATGTCGTGAAGCGTGAAAACGGGACAAAGCACGCCCTTCCGCGTTGTCCATCTTCTTAAACTCTCTTGATCGCACTAAAATGGCGTTGGCTATGCCCTCGCTAGTCGGAAGTGCGATGAATGGATCCTGATTCATGGGAGCTGTTTGGGAGGTCATCCGAATCGGGGGATCCTCCTTGTCGAGAACTGGAGAACCGACTGTAACGTTCGCCAGGCGAGCGATCTCCTGGATTGCGTCTCGGAAAGGTACATCTTCCGGAGTCATCGTAGACGACGTGACTGAAGGCGTTGCATTCTCACTACGAGGCGCAAGGTCCGGTGGAGACGGGGTCCTAATTGGGCGTCTTCCAGCCGCTGCTGGATCTTTCCAGAGTTTTTGACCACTACTCGGAGACCTGACGTAATCCATCTCTCGGAGAGGCAGTCGAAACTGGGCTGATGGGAGCGCATCTCCCATTTCCTCATCCGGCCCCTCGTCCTCGGATTCCTGATCTTCCGAGCTTTGCGCTGACTCTTCCCTATTCTCCACAGCTTCCGAACGTGAGGGAGCTGCGCAGGTGGGAGTATAAATCTCCCGTTCTCGATTAAGTGGGATCGACGACAGAGGCGAGGTCACCGAAGGAAAAAAGTCGTCATCCTCTTCCCCGGCTAGGCCTGATACTTGACCTGACGGGGGAAACTCCGAAGAACCGGCGTCGCTAATAACTTCTACTTCCGGTGGCTGACTGTTCGGGCCCAAACCAGAAGGTGGAGAATGGGACGGCGATGGATGCGTCTCCGGAGGCGGGCGTGAAATCGTAGCCGATGGTTTACGTTTACGCCGCGATTCAGAGGTCTGCTTCTTGAACTGTTGTTGTAGTTCTTGGAGTTGTTTCTGTAATTGAGTCTGTAACGACAGAAACGCAGAAAATTCACTGGGCAAACGAGGAACCTGAGGAGTAGGGGGGAGTTCCATCTGAGATGGGATCCCCAGTTGACCCGACATCGTCGAGAAACTTGCACCCGAATCCGTGTGAGTAACCGTGACCGGCTCTGGTGTGGGTACTGTCTCCGAAACTGTTTCTTTTTTAGCACCTTCCGTAGGACTAGGAGCCCAAACCTTCCTCAAAATCTCTTTTTCCCTGCCCTCTGGTACGTCTAATTCAGCTACCGTTTCCGAGTATGCTCTCCGCTTACGGGATTTTCTGCCTTTCTTATCCACTGCGAAGGCATCCGACTCAGAGCCTGTATCCATTCGCACCGGTGTGGAGACCTGTTCTAAGATCACTGAACTGGCCTTACGCATAGTCCCCTCTAAAAATTCTGGCGTGAGGAACGGTGCAGAAGATAAGGCTTTCCTTTTATCCCGCCTGCGGTCGTTGCGAACCCTGTTTCTGTAAATGAGTTTCCACTCCTTCCCCGAAAGGTGGTGACACTCAGCGCACGTATTCCACTCGTCGCAGAGGGGCAAGCTTGTTCTCCGTCTACAACGGTCGCAGACCGAATGAGGGTTAAGAGCTGAGGGCGGATGTGTACACTGCGGAAGCGTCGGTGGGTCCCGCAGACCGGCTTCTGTCATATCTGAAAAACAAGCAGAAGAAAAAACACTGATGAGTAAACTGTACATGTCCCCAGTAGACAGGTAAAGCATACAAGTAACAGATATTAATATTCTGGGCATTTAACGAGTGACAGTAGGCAGTACGACGACCACTCTCTTTCATCCAGACGTTACTAACGTATTTAATGGCGTTTCAGGAATTCAGAACCAGATAAAACGCGAAACGGGACACCTGGGCCCATTTTCGGGATCCTCGGTCGATCCCGAAAACGGGATCTGCCCATGAGCCCGAAAACGGTACCCGTCCTTGGTGCCTGAAGATGGGATCCTCTATGGATGGGATCCTAATCCCGACTTAGGCCCGTCCCCTACGTGGGGGGGGGGCATAAACGGGCTTCCAGATGCCATTTATGGCACCCTGGTGCCGTTTATGGGCTACAGCAGTCCCATAAACGGGCTAAAACTTAAAAATTCACCAAAATTCGCCAGAACGCCAAAAAAAACGTTGAAAGTCTGGACCAAAGAAAGTAACGTCTAGAGGAAACTGGACGAAACTAACTGGTCTCAGAGGAGTGTCTGATACAGCAAAAACGGGCCATAACGCGATGACACCTAAGCTGTAGCTGACTGGGAATCAAAGCAGGCAAAGTGGGCTGCAGAGACTCAACCAACTCCGAGGCGATGTGTGCACGAACTAGACTAAGAAGACACGTCTTGTAGCTTCCGAGTGGAGAAGAGAGGCACACTTCCCGGGACAAAAAGTCTCCGCTACGTGTAAACTCAACAACTACCAGACCGAAGTCACGAGTGCGACCGTATTGCTCTAATCCTGAATCAAATAAATCCAACATTACAGAGGATGAAGAATATCCTTAAATGCACAGAAATAGAAAGTTAAAAGCAAAATCGCACCTTGCCTAGTTCCCCTTTTTCAACGAAAAAGTGGAGCACACAGAATTGCGTGTGTTGTCAACACCACGCTTGAAGGGAATGATTGATGTCTTCGAATGACGTAAGTCTTCTCATTCTCGCTTGCTGATTGGCTGGAGTTGGAGGGAAAACAGGATGGAGAGTAGAGGGACCATTCTATTCACTAGAAAAATTTCATTTCTATTTGCGTGATATTATTATCCAGAAGGGAACCCATATAAAAGTGGAGATAAGCGAATTCAAAGCTTTTACGAAGTAAAACTGGGATTTTGCCCTAAAATCCGATCTTTAATTTGTTTGATTTAGATGGACT
Source organism: Protula sp. h YS-2021 (assembly GCA_949752745.1). NCBI lineage: Eukaryota > Metazoa > Annelida > Polychaeta > Sabellida > Serpulidae > Protula > Protula sp. h YS-2021. Next base: position 22,263,119 of record OX457031.1, on the reverse strand, counting down.
AGAAAATGTCCATCAATGCCTACTCGTTTATCTTTCTTTAGTTAATCGGTTGGGTTTACGACTGCATGCTATTGTTAATAAAACACTTGATTTTATTGCAAACCTCTCATGTCGCCTGTGTGATTGAGTTTTGGAATCCATCCAATGGTAGGAAGGCGGATGGACAGGATGACTGAGCGAAAGTCCGCCTGTGGGCATGTAACGTAACCAGTTATTATTCTTTTTAATAGTTTGTATTGGTTTGGGGTCGGGAATGTCCCTCAGATCCATTGTCAGAATGTCTTTCATTTTGACGTTCATCTCAGTAGCACTTCTCGGATGACCTTGCAAAAGGGTTATTACGTGTCCTAGCGTAATTCACGATTTTTTTTTCACGCAGTTCAGAATGACAGGCTCCCCTGCTCCGGACTCTAATCCCATCTAAAAGTGGATATAAGCTAAGTCAAAGCTTTTTTTTGCGAAGTTGCTTTATTTCGCAAAACGAGCTTTAGCGAGTAGAGATGTAATTCTGAGCGTTTAGCTTTCCTGTCCCACCCCCATCCCTCATCAAGCCACGGTGAGCTTGCACCTCTTGGGTAGACGGAAATGGAATGCCGTCTTACAGCAGTGACGTTATACAATGTATTTTTCCCACGTGTGCTTGGCTTTTGGAACAAGACCACAATTACTTCCGCCTTCATTGCCCAATAACAGGAAGACTATTAGCATGGCAGCTGTACTTTTTCGATAATGTTATGATTGTTCCGGGCAATCAGTAATAAACTTGTGGCATGCTTATGTTCCCAAAGGGTTGTACTAGAGACATGCTTAAACTCCTTGCAATCAAGCGTATTGTTTTTGAGAAATATGACGTCAAAGTTCAGTAATTTTTCATGTAATCGAGCGACTTCGAGATCCATGGGTGCCCCTGTTTGATGCGAGATAGCAAAAAATCCAATTGGTCGACCCCCAAATATTTTGGTGTTTTTTGCCTTCTCAAGGGTTAGTTTGAAGGATTTAATAAAGCTTGATTTCCCAGCAATGTTGTAGAAGACGTCAGATTTCGAAATTCTATAAAGAAACATATAAGTAAATTAATTGTGGTCTTAGGCCTGATATGGCATATATGAAAGTGGGAGGTCTAGGACTATAGAAGGATGTATCGTCATATTTTTCCACAAACTGCCATGAATTGGCCCAAAAATATTGAAAACTGTTGCTTTCTATGCCTTTTGATTATATTGCTTAAATTTTTGTTTTAAATGTAGATTTTGTGTGATTTACGATGTCATTTTTTGAAATATTGTAATTTTTATTGATAATTTGAATATCAGGCTTTAAAAGCGCCATATTTAAGTAGAATAGCTCCAAACCTACATAGGAACAGCTTAAAATTGTCATTTCCGTTTGAATAAAGTGTGAAACAGCCATGTATTTTATGTGATTTTTTTGCAAATATCGATGATTCCGGGGGGGGGGGCGATTTATTTTTGGTTTTATGTGGGCATGTTTTTCTGTTTATTCAGCCTGATCATTTGAAAAACAAAACTTTTATTATATGTGTCATGAACTGGCTACAAATAGGCAGGTTTTGGTAAGAAATATATATATTTTTTAAAAAGGAGGTAAATATTTATTTTTTTCACTGTTTTACGTTTTTAGCTTGGATATTTCTGTTGCCAGACACGTAGTTCAAGGTAAAAAAATGTGTAACCGTTTTATGATGTTTAGTACCACGGCAAAACAACAGTTACCAAATTTAGAAATCATGCAAAAGGAAAAATATATTGGTAAATATTCAATAGGTGCAAAAACTCCGAAAATTGGCCATTAGGTCCTCATTCAGTTTATTTACTTTTTAAAGGCCGCCACTAATTGCGAGTACTCAATTCCTTTACTGTCCTTTAAGCAAATATTACAGCTTCAAAACTACACATTTTAACACTTTGTTCTGTTATTTACAAATTCCACTGAAAGATTTTGGAATTTATAAAAAAAAAAATTAAAAAAATTTTTTGTCCAAAAATTTTTCTCATAGGTACAAAATTTCAAATGAAAGAAATATAAGTGCTGTAACATGCTCTTTACAATAACTATTACTGGTTACGGAAACAAAATAACTTTCAAAATAAAAAAGTTACAACCCTTCAAGTTTTAATTTTTTTGTTTGACAAAAATCCAATTATCATAATTTGGTAGCAATCTTAAATGCACTGCGAAATTGTTACGCATCGTTCGATTTGGCTCATTTTTCCCAAGTTTATGTCCTATACAGCATTGTTTAAGAAAATATAATTTTGATTAAGAATTTCAAAAATAATTGCCCCATATAAGGAACAAGACAACAATTACTTCCGCCTTCATTGCCCAATAACAGGAAGACTATTAGCATGGCAGCTGTACTTTTTCGATAATGTTATGATTGTTCCGGGCAATCAGTAATAAACTTGTGGCATGCTTATGTTCCCAAAGGGTTGTACTAGAGACATGCTTAAACTCCTTGCAATCAAGCGTATTGTTTTTGAGAAATATGACGTCAAAATTCAGTAATTTTTTCATGTGATCGAGCGACTTCGAGATCCATGGGTGCCCCTGTTTGATGCGAGATAGCAAAAAATCCAATTGGTCAACCCCCAAATATTTTGGTGTTTTTTTGCCTTCTCAAGGGTTAGTTTGAAGGATTTAATAAAGCTTGATTTCCCAGCAATGTTGTAGAAGACGTCAGATTTCGAAATTCTATAAAGAAACATATAAGTAAATTAATTGTTGTCTTAGGCCTTTTGAGGGGATGGCTGCATGGGACTATTCGAACTGCTACAGAAAAAAGTTTTTCTGTTGTGTGAAAGGTATAAACCGGAAGGGAGATCTATCTAAAAGTGAAGAAAGCTAATTACGCTTTTACTCGTAAAGGCTTTTACTCATAAACTGCCCCTCACGCGAAGGTTTGGTGCAGTCGAAACAGACATAGACGCAACAAAGTAATGTCTGGCCACAGATTGCTAACAAAATTCTAGTTTTTTGCAAACGCCTACCAGCTCTATTGAAGTATTTATTTTGGCTGAGAACTCCGTCATCAAAGTGTAACTTTATCAACCTTTTTCAGCAGACCTGTTGTTGTGTAAGCGCTTTACCGATCAAAGCTTTCAGCAACACATAAAGCAAAAAACCATTAGGGAAGTGGGTCATAGAGTGACTTTTTTTTCAAAACTTGCAATTCAAAATTTCGAAAAATGTAAATGCAAAGTTTTTTTGAGAATCTTCCGCACGTGATTCAAATGTGTAAAAAAATCTTTAAAAAAATGTTTTTACGCAAATCTATTAAAAAGCATGCACATAAAATATTTTATTTGCAAAACAAGCAAAAATGCTTAACTTTGATAAATTGCTTTCAAAACTTGTCTGTGCAGAGAACCATCGGTTATAGTTTTGCTGAATTTTCAAAGCAACGATCCAAAAAACAGAATATAGTTCAAAGATTCTCTCTAAAAATAACAGTGTAATGATATCGTTCCTGATAATGTATTTCAGTAACAGTATAGTAGTAACGTGAATGTGGTAATGTAGTAACAGTAACAGTACTGAAACGTAGTCATTACGTCATTTGGTGGATCCTGCATTTGCGTCAGTGAGTTAAGATTCCCCGGAGCAGAATTAGTGGGGGAGGGAGAGGGGGAGGAGGGGATTACTCATTTTTCTTAAATTAAAAGGCAGTAGAAGGTACTCACTTCTTAATTGGAGATTGCGTCGGATCAAACAAGTAACTCTCACTCAGGTAGATAAAAACAAAGAGATTTGGTGTTATTTTAACCTTAACACTGTACATGAAATGTTGAGAGATTTCGCGTCTGAGAAAAGAAATATTACTGCTATTCTTTTCATGGCAAGAGGCCACTTAACTGTGACGCCGGCATCGAGGATTGTGATAAAATTCATAGGTATCAATACAATATCTAAAGAACCGTTTGGCAATTGCTATTAACCGGGGCCAAACGTTGAAACAACGACCATTGTGATTACAAAAGACACAATAATAAATAAAAACTATTTTATTATTTTGCAAATTTGCTCAAAGAACTGCAATCTCAAAAGGGTTTCGCAAATGAAATTAAAACAGCATTTTATTTTGTTTTCTCGAAACGACCCTTAATAGCGGGGTGTCAAGTTTTAAAAAATGCCCTTATTTTTAAGCAAACACGGGCACCCTTGTAAATCTTACATTCTTAACGTGTAGTATCTTACTAAATTTAATAAACACCCCTTTTCAGCAATTATACATGTTTTTATATATTTTTAGACATACAACGAGAAGTTTGCATGCATCGTTTTTGGTTGGACGCGGGGAGCATCTCCGAAAGAGACTTCCTTTTATGTGAGACGGGGTTGTCGTCGCTTTTACTCTCCTGCCACCCCATCGCGCGACGACAACCGGGGTGGCATCAGGCACTGTGGACGCAGCATATCTCCTGCCACCCCGTTAGGCGACGCCGTCAGGGGTGGCATGGGATCTTTTATCTTGTATTCCCACCGTCCCCCCTCCCCCACCCAATAAATTTATCTCAATATCTTACCTTTTTTTCATAAAATATATACAAATACATATTAAATTTTCCACAGAAAAGATGTGTAATTTCTTTTGTTGGCATATTTATATATACATGCACACATACACACACACACACATACACACACACACACACACATCGGTATATATATATAGGCCCCCCCATCCCCCCCCCCCCCACGCAACAAAGACAAATTGCTCGAAGCGGCTTGATCAAAGCAGCGATGTGAGCGGCATTGACGTTTTCACACGGCATGTTTTTGTTCACTCCTTTTATGCATTCTACCATTCGGTGTTGATGCACGTGAGACGTGCATTTTTCGAGTATGTGCCATTTTAGCCAATTTTGGGTAAATTGGCTAAACTGGCACATACATTTTAGCTTTTTAAAATCTTTTTTCTTAAAATATAAACAAATACGTATGTCTATTCATAAAATTTTCAACAAAAAAAATTCAAAATTTCTCTTTTTGGCTTCGGAGAGGGGATTGGGGTCGGAGAGAGAAGGGGAAGGGGTTAAAATGGAATTCGTCTCTTGGGCGTGGAAGGGGCAACACACACACAGATATATAAATATATATATATATATATATATATATATATATATATATATATATATATATATATATATATATATATATATATATATATATATATATATCTGTGTGTGTATGTGTATGTATATGTGTGTGTGTGTATGTGTGTATCCGTAGAGGGGGTATCCGTCGTCTGTTTGTACGTATGTCTGTATGTACGTGTGTACGTATGTAAACTTTTACTTAAAATGCTGCTTCAACGAATGTTCTCTGGATAGACCTGTCTTAAAAAATTTTTTTTTTGGCGATCCACCAGAAATGGGCCAAATGGGGGTGGGGGGAGGCATAAAAATCTTTCAACTGTTAATTTTCAAAATGCTTCTTCTCCCACAGTATTGATCAGATTTTCTATAAATTTGTAAGATATTTTTTGGTAGGTCTCTCTTGAAAAATTACTTTATTTGGAGCATTTTTTAATTAACTGATACCCAATTTTCAAAATACTTCATCTCCCACAATTTAGATTGGATTTCTTTCCAATTGTGTACGATTGTTCTCTTGATGTTTCTCTGTTAAAAATTTACTTGTTATGGCGATCGAGCAAAAATTGGCCAAATGAGAGTCATTCTTTAATTTATTGGTAGACAATTTTCAAAATGCTCCTTCAATCACAATTTGGATCGGTCTCGTTTCCAATTTTGCACGATAGTTGTCTTGGTGATTCTCTCTTGAAAAAGTACTTTTTTGGCGATCCGCCGAAAATCAACCAAATGGCGGGGGCGGGGGCATTTATAATTTTTCGGTAGCTAATTTTCAAAACACTTCTCCCACAGTTCTGATGGGATTGTCTTTAAATCTTCACTAAATGTTTACTAGGTACGCCTCTGGTAAAAAGTTGCTTTTTTGGCGAGAAACGAAAATTTACCAAATGAAGGGCATTTTTTAATTTTTTCGCACCCAATTTTCTTCCTTAAAAATGCTTCTGCTCCCATAATTGTTTACAGGATTTTTTCCAGTTATGCTCTATTGTCCCTTATATGGTTCGCTCTTGAAAAGTTACTTTTTTTGGGTGATTTGCCAAAAATTGGGCAAATTTGGGGGGGGGGGGGGGGTTATTTTTGATTTATTAGTAGCCAATTTTGAAAATGCAGAAATACGTTTTAAAATACAAAAGGCTCTCCTGCCACCCCGCAGAGCTCTGATGCCACCCCGAGGCTCTGATGTCACCCCGGCCTAATACTCTGTCATTTTGCTTGTTTTTGTGTCTATAAGTGTTTTATTTAGCGAAGAATGTGATTATCTTCCTATTTTAGGTCAAAAGAAAACTTTCAAAAGCAGAAATCGTTGTAAAAATGCAAAAAGCTCTCCTGCCACCCCGCAGGGCTCTGGTGCCACCCCGGCCCAGTACCGCGTTATTTCGTTAGATTTTAAAACGGTAACGATTTGAATGGACGTAAAATGGGATAATCTACTTATTAGAATAATAAAGATGGTAGAAAAATATGCAGATGTGTTCAAAACGTGCAAAAAGCTCTCCTGCCACCCCGAAGCTCTGATGCCACCCCGATGGTCGTCGCCGGTTGGGGTGGCATGAGAGAAAAGGCGACGACAACCTTACCTGTTTTATGTGGAAATTGCAGAGTGCTCAATGAAATTTGCCCACCCCCACCCCCTCCTCCCTCATTTAAACGAAAACGTCTGAACCAAAAATCACCCCTTTGTTGAACGAAAAATAACGATATATGTTTTATCATGTTGTGAACATAGGTTTGTCGAAGATTGTTGATGAAAAATATTTTAATAAAAAAGCTGCAAAGGATGTTTATTTAAGCTTGTACAAGTACTGCGTAAGTGCGTACAGTCCATACTCTCAGCAATAGAATTTGTAAAAAGCAGAATGAAAATTGTAGATGTGAACTGATACCTTTAATTACTCAGTAAACTTCCAAAGTTGATCCTACGTCGATTTGAGGTGCGACGTTGAACCGACCAAACCACTCTGGTTGTACTTTACTTGTGATTGGTCGTGGTCCCATATCAATGTCTTGTCCACGTCTTCGACACAACTTAGAATAGAGGTTGGGTAAGTAACTTAGAAGCTTCTTTTGGTGGAAAGCACAACGCAATTTTCTCCGATGTCTAATCAACGTTTATCGCGCAACGTTGAAGAGACGTCGAAAAATTAACGTTGGATAAACGTCGAAAAAGACACTTGACCAAAACAACAGCGCGATTGATCAGACGGCGGATAACTGACGTCTTTCAAAAGTCGGAATGTGGACGTTTCTTCTACCATAAACAACCAAAACCCAAAGTTGTTGGAACGTCACCATGTTTACTGGGTAGAAAAAAATGCACTGGCCAATAATGTCAGTAGAAATCAGGACACCTTTTTATATTTATGATACAAAAACACGCTGTTTGCAAAGATTATAATTTCAATGATAATCGAATTTGATACCCTAATAGTGTTGCCGACATGTGTTGAGAAAGTGAGCCAAGCATGCAAATAACAAGCATTGGGAATTGAAAAAAAGAACAGCTTCTTTTTTTAATATCACGTGAGCCCTCACGTGTGCCCTCTTTAGTATCACGTGAACCCTCACGTGTGCCCTCTTTAGTATCACGTGAGCCCTCACGTGTGCCCTCTTTAATATCACGTGAGCCCTCACGTGTGCCCTCTTTAATATCACGTGAGCCCTCACGTGTGCCCTCTTTAATATCACGTGAGCCCTCACGTGTGCCCTCTTTAATATCACGTGAGCCCTCTTACAGTCATTGCTTCTGAATGAAAAAGAATGAAAAGGAAAATACCGTTTCATTTTATGGGCAGGTTTTATTCTCTAATGAGTGTTTAACCCACCTGTCCTTTGTATCTTTTATTATTATTTATTATTACTATTATTGTTATTAATCCTGCTATTATTGTTGTTGGCATTACTTTAATTGCTATTGTTATTATTATTATTATTATTATTATTATTATTATTACCATAAGGGTAGGCATAAACTAGAGCAATTCATGTGGGATATTAACATGTTTGTGCACCATTGATCTATGCACAGTGCTGGAAACAAATTCAGAGCAGAACAAAGCATTGTTGATGGCCAATGTAACAGAATGGCAAAGCGTCATCTTTTTAAAAGTCGAAATATTACTTTATATCGCAATTCATGTTCAGGGATAGTACGCTGCCGAAAATGTAGTACCGGTATCACTGATTCCGTTGCTAAAATGTAACTTAAATACAAGCGCATTTACTCGTGGGCTTATTTTACTTTACTTTTGTTTTAATGACTAGTGTAATTTCAATTTAAGAGGCCGCTCGTTCCATTTTTTATGCATAATATAATATAATGCTATTTATTAGTTTCTTGAGCTGATATATTCCTATGGCCAGAATACACAATTACTTCAATGCTCCAGCCAAAATAAGTCAATGCAATAATATAACTCGCTATGGTTATTATGTCAACGTGCAACCAAGGATTTATTTTCTACAACAGCCAATAGTCAAAACAAATGCTTGGCGATAGCATAAACTACCATTGCTATCTGCTATCACCCAATAAACTTTTTCTATCACCATGTTAAATAAGCGGACTGAATGGCTAAGGGGGGTTCTTTTTCAAGCCGGTGATTGAACGTGATGGATGTGAAAGCCTGTCTGTGGATGTTAGCCATTATTGTTATAAATGTTTTAATACAATTAACAATGGGAAAGCGTACATCAGAAGATAGATTAATCACGCTCAAAATAAAATTACGCCAGTCCCTTCTTGGACAAATCGTGGAATCAATAGCAGAAGCAAACAGGTCATCGAACAGGCGAGGTAAGGTCTTAAAGTGACATACAGATGAAAAAAGAGAGAGTTGATGGGGAGGGGGTGGTGGGCAGGAGGGTTGTAAGAAGCGTATCGGGAGTCTAAGTGTAAGAAATGATGAGAGAATGGGGTCACAAATCTATTGCTTTGAACTTGAGGCCTGCTTTGAACTTTGAGCCTATTACGACTGTTGTGACGTTATATTAAGGTTTTCATGCAACTGGACTGACAAAATTCCCATTTGGTTGTATGAGAAGATGCGCCTCTTGGTTAGTCATTCGTTTAAGTTATGACGTCACCAAATAAATTTGTTACGTTCGGAATTTCGTGATAAAATTAGTTTCCGACATCAAAATAAATTTATCACTGTATCTGACCGCAGAATTTGGAAATTATCTGTTCAAGAACTTTCTTGCAGAAGTACTGTTTGATGAAAACTCTTCACGTCGGTCATTGTCTAGATGACTAATAATAGTAAAAAAAAACTAGATCGAATTCGGCTAGATAGCGGAATAACCCACTTGCAGAAACCACAAAAAATGTGTGTATTACATTATAACCGAGAAGGTCAAAGCCACCCAGGTACCCCTTCTTTGTCGTCGTTTTGAAGCAAAGGGTGGAAAATGAAATCGCTCTATCTCTAACCGTTTTCAAGTAATGGTCAACTTCCGGTTTCTAACCCTGACTGTGACAGAGGTCATGGTCCCCGAGGTACCTCTTATGTAACGTTGTTTAGGCCCAAAGGGTCGAAAATGAGCTAAAAATCGTTCTGTCTCTAACAGTTTTCGAGACAATGGTGTATTTTTTTACCTTGACCTTAAGCGAGAAGGTCAAAGTCACCAAGGCACCTTTTAAGTAACGTTATCTAGGCCCAAAGGGTTGAAAAAGAGCTCAAAATCGCTCTATCCATAACCGTTTTTTTTAGATAATGGTCAATTTCTGAGTTTTCACCTTGACTTTGACCGAAGAGGTCAAGGTCACCGAGATACTCTTATATACCGCTTTTTAAGCTCAAATGTTCGAAACTAACCTCAGTATTGCTCTATCTCTAACCGTTTTCGTAATGGTCAACTTCTGTTTTTTTTCACCTTGACCACGACCGAGGAGGTCAATGTCACTGAGGGGTTAACCACAACACCTTGTGATTGCCATTGCTTAGAGTTCTTTTCTAGATTAATGTTTTCCTGACATGTGTACAACATAGAGACATTGTTCCGACTTCAGTTTACAACCTTTTTACAACGTTGATTAGACACTGGATTACCGACGTCTATCCCACGCCGGCAGGTAGACACTGTTTTACGTTAGCAATGAAACAAAACTAGACGTTGATAAGAAGTAGGGTGCAACGTCTATCGAACCTCGATTGACAATAATGTTCACTTGGATTACTGGAATTTTTCACAAATTATTAAGCAACGAGAGTTTCGTGACATGACAATTCTCTGTTTTTAACATGGTATTAGATGTACGATATGAGCATTCGATTTCTTTCTATTTTCCACATGATCTTTGGTGTCTAAAATTTGAAACTGAAAATCAATCAATAAGGCAGAAGAAGGACTGAAATTGGACTTACGTGAGAAATATTTACCCTGAAATTCTGCGCTTCGACCTTCGGTTGTGGCATTTTCAAATGAGAAACACTCTATATTAAGTGCTTCAAATAACCTACAGATTAATGAAATATCTCTTATGTCTTATACAACCTTTTTTTCCTAAAGTTCCTCGAAAGTTTTCATGTCATTCTTTTTAAAAATCTTGTGATGACAATCAAGGCTATTCATATATGTCTTTGTTGCTTGGAGTCTCGTGTCGGTGGTCAGCTGCATTGGACAACTCACTAACCGCCACAGAATTTCAAGCGATGACCTATCGCTATTCTGACACAAATTTGGTCGAACTGTGATGCATCTTCCAAAAGTTGTTGGGCGATTCCCTGCCTTCCACCCATGGATACTTTTGCTTTTAGGAACGAATCAGTTTAATTTTACATGATAGGGATACCGCAAAAAAAATAATGTAGGAATAGCAGTTAGAAAATAAAAAATCATCAAGATATGATGTAACCGAAATCCTTGACCAAACTATTTGTATGACAAGCGTCACCCGGTCGAAGGAGTATTTTTTATATTTTAGTTATAATAGATAAATGCTCATTAAGTCTATTACTGGATTTATATTCTAGAGAATAAACCCAATTTAGTATTTTAAATGCTTAGTTTCTATGTTTGGCTCATTCTGTCTGTCTGTCTGTCTGTCTGTCTGTCTGTCTCTCTTTTTCTCTCTCTTTCTGTCTTTCTCTCTCTCTCTCCCTTTCCCTCTTTCTCTCACTCTTTCTCCCTTTTTTCTGTCTGTCTGTCTCCTCTCTCTCTCTCTCTCTCTCTCTCTCTCTCTCTCTCTCTCTCTCTCTCTCTCTCTCTCTCTCTCACACACACACACACACACACTATCTCTTCTCTCTCTTTTGTCTCTTTTTCCTCTCTCTCTCTCTCTCTCTCTCTCTCTCTCTGTCTCTCTCTCTCTCTTTCTATCTCTCAAACACACACCCACTCTCTCAAACAGAAGACTTCTTTCTTGTGAAAAACCCTTTACTTTCTTTCAGACTATCCACCAGAAGTAGGCCATGATAAAGAGAATGAATGTGCATTACTTTTTAACAAATCTCACAGTACATACAACTACACTTCGGCTAGCAGCCTTGATTTACCGACCGTCAAACAAATGCAGTTCTTATTCAACACTAAAAGATGCAGTAAGTATAGCCATGTCGTTTCAGCAACCCAAGTGAATATTTAGTGAATACGTGAATATTTAGTGAATACGTGAATATTTAGTGAATGCATAATAAACAGACTGCTGAGACATAAATGTGAAACGGTAAAGTGCATCTACAAATTATACACTCCGTCCCACCCCCTCCGTCCCACCCCTCCCCCCCCCAAAAAAAAAAAACAACAGAAATCACATGCCATGGTTTATCTCTATAATTTCAAATTCACCAGTAAGAAAATACACAAAAAGTCAATCGGGGCCTTTTTCTACTTGAAAGTTAACAAAACACGCATCATGTTTTATCTAAACGTTTGAAATCTAATAATTTATGCTTTCCCTCCCCATGATTATATTACACATGAATTATTTTATGGTTTGTAGATTTAACACACGGAACATACTGGGTGTTGAATGGAAAGGTATCAACCGGAAATAGATGCCAAGATTGTAAGTCATGTAATTCTGTTCTTTCGAAGCAAGTTTATTTTCCACGAAACTTCGTCTGATTTAAACTGAAGTGCAGGCATCATTTTCACATTGTTTATTGCAATAACCAATACGTACAGGTTCACTGTTCGCTGGTCGCTCACCAGTGGCATTGCTTCGGCATTGCCTTAAGGCGCTCGCATGTCAAGCAACCCAAACTGCAAAAGCTTCAAACTGGCAACTTGTAAATTGATAATATAAGTCTCATGTCATGTAAACGTTTTAGAAAACAATTAAACCAAGAATTTTGGTCAACGCCTAGTCACTAATTTTACAAAAGTAAAATAAAAATTTGGCCCCGGCAGGGTCTAATTTTTTTAAAGCGGTATGAGAAACAAAATTATTTTTCTTCTCCTGGACTAAAATCACAACAAATTATTGTTCCACCAGACACTACGGAAGACAAAGGTGAAAATGTTATTGCTTTTAGCCATGTTTTCTTTTTGTAGGGTCTTGGAGGCACGATTCACAGACAGATGCCGATCATTGTTTGGCGTATAGATATACGGCGGAGCAACAGTGTTATAAACACATTGAATGCAATATGCAACACAAAACTGTTTTTATTAACAGAGAGCATTTTCGACAAAGATTGCTTGAAATGTGAAAGAAACTGGCAAATTCTAATTAGGTTTATGCATCATTTAAGACTATAGTTACCCCCAAAATATATGCACAAAAAGAAGCCATTTTTGAACATTGAATAATTTTCACCCTTGAGCCGACAGTAGGCCGTGCAGGTTTTTAGGTATTACATGGCATAGACTAACCAAATATCAATCGTTGGTAGATGCTGCAATCCCATTGGCCTAAATCAGGTCAAGGTGCCACAGCATTGTCTACATATTTATGCTATGTGATACCGAAATATATTTCGTAATCCGGGAGAACCCGCCTAAAATTGGCTTTTGCGAAATAAAAACATTCAATTAGTTCCTCCTAAGTCAAGGATCTTGTTTGTCAGCATGTAATTTCGCTTTTTGGTTCCTAATAAACATCGCTTTCCTGTAACATTTGATAGATTTGCTGGAAGGAAATAGGAATAATATAAATGTTAATAAAAGATGACTTAACTCTTTCTGTTTTTAAATTTAAAATTGAGCTGTAATCATTACGTAGGTACAGTGTTGCCCTGGGATCGGACCACCCCGGAAAAAGGATCACTTTTTTAACAGAGCTGAAAATAAGCATTATAACAAAGGACCCTGACAAAGGAACAGTTTGGCTTTAGAACAATGGATGGCCCTGTTTCCATGGTTATATTGTAATCAGATATGACGGTTCACATTCTACCAGCTGGCAAAAATGTTATTTTCACTACATATTTATGTTTTTTCGTGTAAATTTACATTTTTTGCTGTGTTTTTGTATGGTTTGTTATTTAAATACTCAGATTTTTGTATGGTATTTTCGAAAACAATTTTCTTGCCAAACAAAAACCTCTCATTGCACACTTCGCCAAAAAAAGTAGAAAAAAGGGGGGTGGGGATTGTCAAGCAACTGACAGCAGGGAAACTTTGGTCCACTTTAATTCGGTCTTGTCAAGAGCGAAATTCAATATGAAAACTCTGAAAACCCTCAGGTGAGTGCATTTAGAACTTCTAAATCTTTAGAGGCTGCTTCCATCCAGCCACGATGTCCGAATAACTTAATCGCGTCTCCTGCACAGAATCAGGTTCGGTAATATAAACTCGAATAAAATTACGAACGTTTTGGATAATCTGTATTTTTATCTCTGTTGAACAATACACAATAGACAGATAAGGCAAAGCGAAAGTAACTTCTTCATAAACAGAGCGGCACTTCGTTTCACCTAAGTGACGTAATACACTTGGAAAAGTATAAAACTTTCCACATTGTTAACATTTATACCAATCCAAATCGTTAACGGATTAATGCGAAAAATAAATTAGCGCAGTAAGCTAAAGTTTTGCCTTAAAATATCATCCAGCGCCAGAATGGATTTCCCCAGACAGGAATGTAAAATTTCGAACTTGTAGCTTATTGCTTTTTTTTTTAACGAGATCCGCGTAGACCATTTTCAGAGAAAAATCGCTTTCCGATACGAACTTAATTACACTAGGAAAGTGCAACTCCCTGGCGGGTAGGCGCTTCGCCAATCAGCACGAGGTGTGACATACAGCGGCATGGCGATATGGTAACATGGCATTGGAGGTGGACTTTCTGTTCGTTCACTTTCGAGAATTTTACAGCGTCGAAAGTTTGACAATCATGGAACGAGTTTAGGAGGCTGCTTCAACCAATCACAGTTTAGGGGACTGCTTCAAGCAATCATAGTTTAGGAGGCTGCTTCAACCAATAACAAGCAAACCTTTTTTTACCTAGACATAGAAGTTACCATAAAGCATACGCTCGAGATTGTTTTAAATGAAAATAAATAAAACTATCTTAATTATTAAAACTGCCTTCATCCAGCTTCAATGTTCGAATAACTTAATCGCTTCTCTAGCACTTAATCAGAAAAAATATGGTAAACTGAACTTGCATAAAATAGGAACGTTTTTGTTTCTTTGCGCCACTGGACAATACAAAGCAGCCAAATAACTCAAAGAGAAGACACTATGCCAAAAATCCACAGTCTACCCAAAAGGATGAAGTTCCGTAGGTTTATAATAATTACTGATATAAGTTAGGAAGGGAGGGGGGAGGGGGGCAAGCATGGGCGCTGACAAAAGCTAAGGTTACTTCCTCCTGCAATGGCTGCTTTCACGATTCGGCTTTTTCGCAGTCTAGTATTGTGTTTTCGAGTGTCTCACCGCTCCTTGTACATGCAGACATGGATTCCTGGCACACGTGATTGCTTAAGCCGGCGAACGGAAGATGCGCGAGGCCGAACGAAGGGTGGTGCCGGAGTCTGAACACTCTCTAGATTGCATCTGCGAACTAGTTCGCGCGGCTGCTGAAATAACAAGCAATCAGCTCAATGTTATAGGAAACACAAATCGTGAGAATATCTGTTAGAATACCCCCAGGCGAGAGCTTTTCTGGAAGAACCTTGATTCTACTCTGCGAGGTTCACTGTATTATCGTGTGAAGACGTTACTCTCGTATGACGTGAGGAGCAGTCACCCGTCGGGTCACGTGATCCCTGTCCAGGCGAGGTTATCTACTGACTATATACGGTATAGCCTAGAGTCGATTTGCCGAATTCAGTGCAATTAAACGGGAGCTTGCAGCGTTTGGGCTTGAGTGTGCAGCGATGTGCAGAGCAGGTTTCCTCGGGAGACGTTGTTTCTACTTTCATTTGCAACCTTTACGTAACGTTGATTTGACGTCGGGTAATCGATGTCTGTCTGGTGTTGTTTCAACTTCCGTCAACAACCACAACTTGATGCTGATCCAACGCCGGTTGTGGGTGCGACATCTATCTAACGTAGGATGTGGGTGCGACTCTATCCAACGTAGGATGTGGGTGCGACATCTATCTAACGTAGGACGTGGGTGCGACATCTATCTAACGTAGGATGTGGGTGCGACTCTATCCAACGTCGCAATATTTACTGCGAAATTGTATGGCTATGCCGAAAATAGATAGTTTCATTTTTTTCCAACTGGCATAGCAATTAAAAAGATATCACCCACAATTATCAGTTATCATGGCTAAATTTCGTAGGAACTTCTTTTTTTTCCTTCTTTCTCTCTCTCTCTCTCTCTCTTTTTTTTTTTTTTTTTTGCTGTATTCGGTATTACCTTTCCCTCTTAATACGATTTGCCCTAATGTTTTACTATACGTTTAAGGAACTTTCATGAAAATATCACAAAGCTCACGCAAAGCTCTTACAACCTTTATTTTTTATCTGATGTTGTGTTTCTTTGAGTGAAAAGTCAGATACATAGGTCAGATTAGGATTTAATAAAGTTACCGGATATCTTTCGGCAACAGAACTTTATGCAAGCAATACGAATATGTCCCTCCGGTCCCCATTTTTTGCAGTTATTGATCTATTTTCACCTTGCTGGTATTGATATATTGGCACCACTTGCTATTTTGTTTACCTTCTCATTACTATTAATGCCTAAGTCATGTTGCATATGGATATGAGATTTCGTGAATGTTATTTATATGTTTTCGTATAGTTTATATAATCGTCTAAAAAACAGATTTTAAGTTTAAGAGAGACCTCAAGGACAAAATACTGCGTTATTTAATCTTCGAAATGGCATGGTTCTGTATACTGGACCAGTTGTGCATCGTTCTTTTGAAGTGTTAATGAGTCGCACATATACATAATACATAATACATAATACATAATCCCATAAACTTGAAGGTAAGGCTTGCAAGAAAATAATGTTTTTATCATACGGCAGCCGGGTCCTGGTGTTGTTGATGGTTCCCCGGATTGGTGGTCCATCCGAAACATGATTCCTACGAAAGATGCCCCTCACCCATTCCACCGAACCACAAAGCCATGACAAGATCGACCTGTACTTTAATTTGAAAGAGATCTCTAGCAATCACTGTACCGTTTCACATCTTGGGCGTATATATTTTGCTATTTTCTGCTATGAAAATAAAACATCATCATTTCTGATAAAATTAGTTAAATTAATTAAATTATTATTACTATTATTAATATTATTATTATTCAAAATGAATGGGAATGGCGCAGGACTCTTTCACATCGGACCATGTAGAGAGAGGGGAGGTACTATCCTTCACACCGGAGCATGTGGGGAGAGGGGAGTTACTATCCTTCACACCAGAGAATGTAGGGAGAGGGGAGTTACTATCCTTCACACCGGACCATGTAGAGAGAGGGGAGTTACTATCCTTCACACCGGACCATGTAGAGAAAGGGGAGTTACTATCCTTCACACCGGAGCATGTGGGAGAGGGGAGTTACTATCCTTCACACCGGACCATGTAGAGAGAGGGGAGTTACTATCCTTCACACCGGACCATGTAGGGAGAGGGGAGTTACTATCCTTCACACCGGACCATGTAGAGAGAGGGGAGTTACTATCCTTCACACCGGACCATGTAGGGAGAGGGGAGTTACTATCCTTCACACCGGAGCATGTAGAGAGAGGGGAGTTACTATCCTTCACACCGGAGCATGTGGGGAGAGGGGAGTTACTATCCTTCACACCGGAGCATGTAGGGTGAGGGGAGTTACTATCCTTCACACCGGACCATGTAGAGAGAGGGGAGTTACTATCCTTCACACCGGAGCATGTGGGGAGAGGGGAGTTACTATCCTTCACACCGGAGCATGTAGGGAGAGGGGAGTTACTATCCTTCACACCGCACCATGTAGAGAGAGGGGAGTTACTATCCTTCACACCGGAGCATGTAGGGAGAGCGGAGTCACTCGCTCTGAAAAGTGGTGGTATCGGGTATGGAAAGTTGCACGGAATCGAAAGATTACTCCTAATAAAATGCGATAGCATGTTAAACTAGAGGGAAAGGGAGAGAGAGCCCAGAAATGGAAGTCATTTTGAAAAAGAAAAAAAGCGTAATTTTTGCATGAAAATTTTAGAATTTTGATGGCGTGTCGGTATTTTTCTTCCTAGATAGTAAAAATGTACATGGAAAATGCTTTCGTATGTATTTCACAAGAGCAGTTGAATGATTAATTATCTATTAATAACATAACTGTAGTCCATTTCAGGTCGGAATCCGACATCGGTTCCAATCTCATATACAACCTAAAACCGACTTAATTCCGACTTCGGAGTTAGGTCGGAACCCGACGTCATTCTGACGTTGAAAACCTATGGCGGTATATTTGTACAAAAATTTCATGGCTTTCGCGCTCCAACATTTATTTTTGATCGCAAAGGTATTTATGTGCAATTAATAGATGAGAAAATTTTTAATTCTTTCGCGAACCACTTTTTGTCTTATCCAAGTCACTGTTAATTTCTGCACGTGGTGTTTATTATTGAAAAAAAAATGATAGAAAGACTTAAATTTATCGTGTCCTATAATTACCTTTTCGCGTTCCAGAATTAAGAAATTAAATTACGTGATAAAACGCATGGTCAGACAAACGTTCTTTAAAACACAAGGCGTTTAATTATGGTGCGGGATAAGATTATGGCGAAATTGAAGAGCGCGAAATAAATAGTTAAATAATACACGAAATGTAAATGCTGCGCGGCTAAGGAAATTGCCGCGCGGCCATTCAATTGAACGCGAGAAAAAATTAAATATACAACATGTACGTTTTGATTTTTTGTTCAAATATACCGCCATAAAAACCCGACGTTGGTTCCATTTCATATACAACCAAAACCGGCACGTCAGTCCGACGTCGGAAACGTTCTAATGTTTGCTGGGAAGTTTACCCCCGTCCACCCCTCACCCCCCGATAACATTCCGCTTTTTTTACAATTCAAAAGTTGCAACCCCTACATATGCTGTTTTTCCAGTTGGGGTTGTGAAAAGGGAACTGTGACCTCCACAGTTTGCTTTTATGATCTAGTCATATTATGCTTGATTTTATACTGTGTGGTGGTACTTGTGCTGTACTTAAAACAGCACTTTGTCAATAACACACATGACTACGACCATATGTAAATTAGTGGGCTTTTTCAAAGTGTAACATATGTGTTATCAAACAGGAACAAAAGCAGCTTGAAACGTAAGTATAATTGGCACAGGTTCAATAGATTAGACGTGTTTTCCAATGCGTATTTTACCGTACATTCATAATAGTCACTCGCACCAGAATACTTATCTTTATCGCCACAAAGTACAAAACAAGTTCAGTGCTTGATATCATTACAAGTTCTTTGTACAATGTGAATAATATTTTTGCACGGTATCTGGATACTGCACGATATGCGTTTGACTTTGTGACTGAGAATAACTCCAAAAAGCAGTTAATTTAACAGTTTGCGTTTTTGTGTGGATATTATGACGTGATACGATATACTGGCATTTCAAAAATGAATGGTAAATTAATCGATGTTGTGGACATTTGAATTTGGGACAATGCTTAATATCTTCGCTGTTAACTCACTGAGGAAAATCAAAAATGGTTTGCCCCTGGGCACTTTTTAAAACGACCCCTAAAGGCGTGCCCTAGTTCTGAAATAATACCCCCTTTTTAACCAAACACGGAGTGATGTTCCGAAATAACCCATTTGCAGGAAACGCGGAGTACTGAATGAAAAACACTCCTCTTTTTTTTTACGAAATTGGCACTCCGCGCGGACAGTGTCTGCGAAATTGGCACTCCGCGCGGACAGTGTCTGTCTTCAATATTACACCCCCCCCTTTCTCCGCGTTTTTGGACACGCATGTTTATACATAAGATGTTTGCGTAGAGCGATTTAACCCATTTTTTAACTCCATTCGTGATATGATTTTACACAAGCAGAAAAAAAGACTAACACATTTTCTGCCAAGGTTATGTCAGGGGCGTATCTCGGAATCTAACTGAAACGTTAGAGACTGACCAATTTTGGCATTTGCGTAAACAATTTACATGTACAATGTTAAATTAGGTCTGACTTCGCATCATTACCGTGTTCTGGTACTTCTGGATCAAAGTCACATGACCTATGTATATCTGAAACTGCAATATGGGAATTTATGTAAAATATCAGAATATGGTATTTTAGCGTGTGTTTTTAATAGTTGCTATAAATGAACACATGAATACGCAAAAAAGAACCTGAAAACGGACGCAAAAATGTCTTCTTTATTTATTTTTTATTCAAAGCATTTTACTTAAAGAAATGACAACCAATCGCCTATTACCTGAGTACAGACTGGCGCTGTTAAATTAAGATTTTCTTCCAAATCAAGGTTGGAAATAGTGTTTCGAGTAAATTTCACCCTGGTTTGCGCAAAATCGGGTCTACTGTAGATTATTGAAAGCCTGTTGGCTTCTTCAAAATTATAATGACTCGTTTAATATTTGTTGTAATTACAGGAACGAAGCACATCAAGGACAGACCAAGGGGGAGAGCCAGGAAAGACTATTTTCACAGCAGTGATTCAGATTCTGAACTCGAGGGTTTGTTGCTAAATATGGCAGACAGTGATTCCACTCTGCCAAATACGGAAGCTTCAACGTCAAGAGGTACAGTGTCCTCAGACACTACGTCACGCCAAGGAGCTGCGTCTGAAGCGCCAACGTCCACTGACCCGAATGTTACATTTGTATCCATGCAAACGGGGTCAAGAATCGGAGATAAAACTGCTAAGTACCTGGACGATCCTCAGTCCTATTTTGCATCGTTAGAGACTGAAGATACTATAAAATGTGTGACTAGTACCGTTATGTTTGCCGTTATTGTTGTCGCTTTGCTTGTGGTTATGTTCTGGTATAATCCTCAGATGTGATAATCCCCCCCTTTTGCATACTCTCACAGTTAAGCTTATACAGCATCTACAAAAAAAAACCAGTGGACGCAAACAATTGTTTAAAGTTTGTTTTGTGAAAATGTGATTTCGTTTCATTCAGCCAAGACACTTTTGTGACCCAAAACATCCACTGGAGCGTTATTTATTTATGCCTTACTTTTTTTAGAATAGTTCTTATAAGCAATTGCAGGAAGTGCCTTAAAGCGCTCAGTGGTGCAACCATTTAAATCATTTAAATTTTCTAAGCTGCAATCATTAAACCAGAAGACGTTAGGTTGTCTGACTAACATCTGTTTCAGGCTGTGGTGTTTATCGCAACCTTCCAAAATTTTACAATGTTTTTTTTCCGTCGTGAACGAATCGCAAAGTCTTTATCGCGACGTAGATTCTGTAGATGTGAAAAAAATAGACGTTGGATAGATGGCGAGGGACACCACGTTCTACAGACGCCAGGGTCATTACCGAAACCCATGTCATGATGTTATTGCCAAGCGAAAAGGGCAGCCCTGATATTTTCTGGAAAATGCAAAAACTGATTATTTAACATTAGTATCCGATGTGTGCGCGAGTAATTTCTCGATCTCTTTTGGAATATATCGCTGATAGGTGATCTCGTAGATAATGGAACACACGGAGCAAGTTAAGTGCTGCGGGATACTTTGATGGAAGCACAGCCATGATATCTTGGGAATATCGATTTTTCCGACTTCTGCCAAATGTCATTCTCAGCACCCAACCAGCGTCTGTCCTAGCGCCTGTCTAACATCATAAAAAGACGTCGATTCGACTTTCATGTAAGCTGACGTTGATGCGAGGTTTGCTTTCATGACACAATTTTTTAATGAAACGTATATGTTAACATATTGTTCATATTTTTTATGAACTCTTCATATCCAACGTTTAGTACTTGCTACCACAAATTCAAATACTTATGTCAAAAATAAATTATTGATATCGGATATTAATAAATATTATCACAAATTTAATTTTGACTTCAGTGTTTGTTTTTGGAGATCTTTAAGTAAATTACTGATATACTGTATTTATAAACATATATCACAAGGAGAGCTTCACCTCAGATTCAGTCTGAATATTGCTCATGACACCTACCCCCCCCCCCCCCCCCCTCACAACACCCCAACCTTTCATCCCAAAATTTGGAGTTGTTGAAATAAAGTACTTTAGACATGTTATGGTGAGAAAAAGTGTACCAGCTATTATTATTAAGACAATGTAGGGGTGCTTTAAAAAGGAGGAAGAGCTAAAGAGAAATACTAATAGTAGCCAGATCCATTACTGGAGGCATACCCCCGAAAACACGGCAAAAAGGACATCCCATTAAAGCCGACCGTTCAGGAAGGGATCTCTGGATGAACGTTTGGCTGTTAAACCCCTCACATTTTAGGTCGTGACCCCATCCCGCCCCCTTACTTCATCGACAATTTGCATACTTGCCGCCATAGTAGTGGTATATAAAGACAAAACTGCAAATGCAGCAAAATCGCACAGCAACGGATAAACAATAATAATCAAAGTGCCCATGTGGCCACGATATATGAACTTTATGAAAGGGACCGGGTCGACCAGGCCCAAACAGCCCGCAACTTGAGGGATACGGGCTTGGTGTCAATCTCTCCAAGTAAAGACAGAATCCACCAAGTAGTGGAATTTACCTAGGATCCATTCAGAGCCCTAAGAATACCAGCACATATCACAACCCTTCCCAAAGACAAGATCAGTGAAAATTTATTGTGGAGAGGGCAAACACTGTGTTTGCGAAGAAAGCTGAACGCAGCACCTGATGTACACTTCCTAATCTCGCCCTCAGAGTGACCAATGGTCTACAAACCTAAGTATCTCGCTCCCATGTGGCCATGTTAGGAGAAGAATATGACAACGTTTCAAGGACTGGTGAATTTCTGGACTTTTTTGCAACTTAGTGACCATGGCATATCTATTTTTGCTGAATATAATGGTTTTACGGTTAAATGGAATGTTTACAATGTTGATGTGTGTGGCCCACAGTCACAGTTCATGGATACTATAACTACCTTGAAGAGTGCAAATCACGCGGTGATTTGTTTACACGATAAAAAAAGCAAGTCGATCTCCAGAATTATTTTGATTCACCTATGAAGTGAACGATAATCTAAAATCTTAAATCTCATTTTTTAAAGCAAAACTGGTTTGAAATTCCAGACCACGACCTGTTGAATTTCAAACAACGGGTGCATTTGAAGTTTGTCTTGTCGATGACTTAAACGCAAGAATGGGTGTTAAAATCGACTACGTGAACTGGAATGAAGAAGTAAATATTTCAGTATTTCACAGCATATGAAGAAACGGTATATTGACTAAACTATTTCTTTCCGGTATATCTGGCAAAATTATCGCTGCTATACTGGCATAAAAAAAAAGGCAGCAAACAAATCAAAACAAACAAAACATAACAAAAACCCGCGTATTTGCAAATGACCAAGTGTCGGATTCATTCGGAAGCTTGGCCGGTTTACGACAAGACGAGATGCCATCCTCATTTCTATTCTGTATTTATATAAACGACCTAGAAAAGACGAAGATTTCCTGAAAATCACAATTACATCCTTTTCAAAATTCCAAATATCTTTGGCAGCTAATACCAAAATCTATTTGTTTCATAGTACACGACGATACCAAGCAGAATTCGTATACTCTTGACACACGGTAATCGCATCAACAAAGGAAACGACGATAGTTGTGGCAGACCTGGAGCCACAAGCAACAGATGATTCAGTCTTCCCCCGCCAAATCATAATGATAACCTTCACCATTAACGAAGACCGTGGAAACGCGAACAACACCATTGGAAGCCAACGGCACACTCACGCATCGATCACCAAAGTCCGGACACGGAGAAATGTACACTGGGTGATGATAATTGAGGCAATTCGCAAAGACATCGACCCGAGGAGCCCCCCCACCCAACCCCCGCAACCCTGGCGTATTGGCTGACAATCCATTGAATCGTGAAATCCGCCAAGGCCATTCTGTGTGAACAAATCCCCTATTCTTAATGCCAAATCGTCAAGAACATTCAACCTGCCTGCTATGTGCGACACTTGAATGATAAAACTGTTATCACGCGCATGTAAGAGAACCTGTTTGGTGAGTCATCAACAACATCGGTGAGCTTGTGCCATACTACTGGACAAATAACAGACCAGCGGCTGATTGTCCACGTGGAACAGTACCACATGACCCTTGAGAAACCCGGAGAGAAACTGACAAGCAATTAAAATAGCCTTCACTACCAACAATGTGCGATTATGAGCAGACCACTGACCCTTCCCAGTGCGCCCTTGGAAAAAGAAACCCCAACTGTTGCAAGACCCATCCGTACGAGCGGGAATCAAAGAATGAAAGGTACATTCTTTTGGGAGATTGGCCTGACACGACCACCAGTCGAGATCTCTGAATGCTAGCAAGAAAAGCCTATGATATGGCCACCTGTCATGCCGCAAGGCCCTCAGAACCACACACTGAAACTCGCGAAAATGACACCTGCCCAACTCGACCGTCTTTTCCGTGGCAACTAACAAGCTCGAAGCAGACTCAAGTAGTGACGCCCGAGGCTTGGGAATGGACATGACTGGAACAATCAGAGTTGGCAGTATTTGAATCCGATTTTGATGGGAAACGCCCTGGCCATAGCAAATTGCCAGAATCAACTCTAAGCTCTTAAAATTGACCAAAAGACCGAAAGCACAGCACTGACTGAGAGAGGACGTCCCTGTTCCCGTTCGCCAATAACTTACTCCCTTACTCTGAAAGACAGATAACGATGAGAGGCATTGCGCATCGGAATGTAAAGGTATGCAACAAAATGCTCCACTGGGAAGGCAGACATGCCCTGACTTGGGATTAGACGAGATTTGGAGTGTCTTGAATGACTTGAGATATCATAACTCATCGGACTTCTTTTTGGAAGCCCGTATTGCTTGCCAAACTTCCTTAGCCTTCCTCCTGCACATTTGCACCTGCTTTGATTAATTCTTCAAGTTTGGGCGGAAAAAGTTTTGACTGCCGTCTATTCGTACAAATCGAAGTTTATGGGAGTCTTCTGTACTAATTTTTAATGTGGCAACATTGTAAGGACAAGAAAGTGTGGACAGGATCTTTTGTGCTTTCCATGAATCTATATCACAGTGTGGGTGGATAAAATTAATTCAGCTATGGATATAGTTGATTCAAACATATAAAATGTCATCAATAGCATATTCTCTTTGCAACATCAGTATCAGATATGTCACTCTGTATAGATCGCGATTTTCCCGGGAAATTTTCTCCTTCCACCAACTTAAGTATGGAAGTCTGTAGGAAAACTGGACGATAATGAGGCACTTTCGGTGCCATATCCACCCTATGACTACTGACTCCGCTGAAATTAAAAGATAAATCGAATTCGACCTCTTTTATTTCTGCCTTTGTTCGACATAATGTCTTGTAGACAGCGTGTCAAAGAGTTCGAATGCATTGGGTATTCCATTCCCACCGCCAGTTTAAGTCTTCCATAGTGGTGGCATTGTAGTCTACAAGCCGATATTTTCGAAATTAAAACTGAAGTATTCAAATTTTTCACACTCAGTTTTATGAGTAAAATATCTTGTAGAGGTAGAAGCATCACTCAAATTATATTCAACCACCCCTGCATCAATTAGGACCGTGTGGTACGATAAGTTGGATATAGTTCGATCACATGACAGGAACTGCATCGACGCTGATTGATCTGATGCAGGATTTGCATGGCAACAGGGCACACCTGTTAGGGGAACCCATGTATTGTAATATTATTGATAGTGTTACAACTATCCACCCGTGGGTATTGTTCACTGAATATGTTCTATCTGGTCATGTGACCATGTGACGTAATAACCAAGGATGTAAATAAAGATTTCAACATAAGTCCAGTCGCATGAATTCGTAACACAACATGGTGGCAGCGGTGACCACGCTGAAAGAGATATGTAGGACAAGTGATTCAGCTCACTCGCAAATTTAGTGCACTCTACGCCACAAACAGAAGAAATGGCAACAAACGCAATTCCCGCCTCTCAAACGTTCGATTTCAAGAAGCCGGAGGAGTGGAGCCGATGGATTACTCGTTTTGAGCGGCATCTACCTATTGCCAAAATTACTGATGATGAAGAAAAAGTAAACATCCTAGTGTACTGCATGGGTATCGAAGCGGAAGGCATTTTAACCAGTTTTCAGTTATCCAGTGATGAGATAGTGCCAGACAGTGAAAAACAGATTTGAATCCCACTTCAGTGGGAAGTAAAACCTGGTGTTTGAACGTGTCAAATTTAGTGATCGTTGTCATTGATGAAACGGTAGACAACTTCATAAAAGACTGATTGAAAAGTGTAACTATGGCGCCATGAAAGAACAACTGTTACGCGACCGCATTGTTGCGGGATCAGAGACAAAACGTTATCAGAACAGCTGCAGAGTGAGAAAGATCTGAAACTTCAAGACGCCATAGACAAGGCACGAACGCGAGAAGCCGTCCAAAGACAATCTGCGCCCTTAAACACATTCAACCCCGCTCAAGCCAACATGGTGCGCAAACAACCATTCCACAGGGACTCAAAGACACAAAAACCAGTAAAATACCAATCACCAATCTCGTGCAGCGCCAAGACGTCATCAACAACAATAACCGTTATGGCACTAGTGTTGTAAAAAGAAACATTCCAAACAAGATTGGCCCGCGAAATATTCTACTTGCAGCTTCTGCAAGAAAAAGGGACAATGGAAGGTTGTCTGCAGGACCAAGCAAAATAAACGCATTCACGAAGTGAAGGATAAAGACCACTATCAAGACATCGACCCAGTTCCATTCCGTGCACAAGGCAGTGAAGAGCAGTTCTTAGAGGCTGATCATATCAAGGACAATGTCGATAAGTTTATGCTAGATGTAACGGTAAATCAACATCCGGTTTTGTTCAAAATAGACACCGGAGCAGATGTATCGGTAATCAGTTATGATTTATACAATCGAGTAGCTAAACAGAATCCCCTGGAACCTCCAGAAAAGGTTCTGATAGGTGCAAATTCTGAGCCCTTACAAGTACTTGGTCGGTTCAATGCGCGATGTGTCGCTAAATCCAACAAGGCTTTTTCAGAAAATTTTTATGTCGTCAAAAATTTGGGCACACCCTTACTGGGCAAATCTGCAATCAGTAAATTGCAACTTGTTAGCATTGCGAGTACAATAGCTTCATCCGATTTTAAACAAAACGCCCTGGAAAAGTTATTTTCAGGCTTAGGGATGATAAAAGATTTCGAATAAAAAATACACATCGAACCGGATGCGCAGCCATTTCCAATAAATACACCAAGAAGGGTTGCTCATCCATTGTTGCCCAAGGTTAAAACAGCATTAGATGACATGGTACAGCAAGAGGTAATTCGACGTCTCGAACCAAACGAGACTTCACCCTGGTCCGCTGGGGTGGTGATGGTTCCAAAACCAAAAACGGGAGAAGTACGCATTTGCGTCGATTCAACTCAACTAAACAAGTACATAATACGTCTCAGATATCAACTTCCCACAGTTGAATCAACACTCGCTAAGTTACAGGACGCAAAAATATTCACAAAACTTGACGCAAATAGCTCCTCTTATCAGATCAAACTTGCTGGGGAATCGCAGGGTCTAACTCAATTCATCACACCATTTGTAAGATATTGCTTTTTACGCCTTCCATTCAGTATTTCGAGTGTGTCAGAGGTATTCCAGGAGGTTATATACGATATTGTGGGACAACAACCACATGTTGACGACATATTGGTGGACAGCAAAAACATTGCGTCACACCAACAAGCCCTATTTCCTAAGTCAAAACGAATTTAGCTGAGGAAACGGAAGCATTTGTCAAACAGGTAATTTAAGTTCTTCCAATTACTGAAAGAAAGTTAGAATAAATTCGCGAACTTCAACATGAAGATGAAGTGCGCACGCGAATAATGTTGTAAACCCAGGAAGGTTGGCCAGATAAAAGTCAAGTTCCTACTATTTTACTCCCTTATGTGCAGTTTGCTGCAAGATGACCTCCTACTGAAAGACTGCAGAATCGCTATTCCGTCATCAATACCTCTTGAAATTTTAGATCGTATACACGACGGCCATCTTGGCATTACTAAATCCCGCGAAAGAGCAAGAAGACCTACTTAGTAGTCGTAGATTGATATTCCAGGCATTTGGAAATTTGGAAATTGCTCTAATCACCTCAAATCGATTTTTTGCCAGCATGGAATCCAACAATTTCAAACAATGGCGGACAACTGCAGAACAGTGCAATGGCGAAATTCAGTATGGAGTACAATTTTCGTCATTTAACATCTTCGCCAAACCACGCGAGCGGAAAATGGGTTTGCTGAAATAGCGGGAAGAACATTCAAAAACCTCATGAAGAAAAATAACGATCCTGATATAGCACTTCTCAATTATAGGTCAACTCCCATCCATAACGGATATAGCCCTGCTGAACTTTTATTCAGCAGATGGCTGAGAACAACATTACCAGCAGTCCCACACCTACTGACACTCCGCTCAGAAAGGAAGTTTACAAGCATAATATGAAATTCTATCATGACAGAAAACACAATGCTAAACA
Organism: Protula sp. h YS-2021; assembly: GCA_949752745.1. Lineage (NCBI taxonomy): Eukaryota > Metazoa > Annelida > Polychaeta > Sabellida > Serpulidae > Protula > Protula sp. h YS-2021. The sequence continues at coordinate 22,234,958 of OX457031.1, read as the reverse complement.
GCTCATACCAGGTCAGCCGGTACGTATTAGAGACAACGGAAAGGAGGGGGTAATCTCAGAACAGCTTCCAGAGAATCAAGATCTTATAAAGTAAAGGTCAGTTGCCCATCGTCACTTAGGGACACCTTTCGTAGAAATTGAAACGCATTAATTGCCCTTCCTCTTTCCAACCAAAACATCGGAAAAACTTCATGTGATAAAGCGCAAAACCAGACCAGCCCGTATAAGAGCTCAGATAGTTCTCAGGTTAATCAAAACCAAAACATTAAAAAACTGTAGGACAAGAAAAACATTGCACCTGATACTGGTACCAAAGATAACGGAGAGAAAACATCGTTTTCTAGGAGGTCAGGGAGGACAACGAAGAGACCCTATAAGTTGAACTGGTAAATCTTGGACTACCAAATGAACTCTGGAAAATACAGTTTGATGTTAATCACTTACGTAAATAATTCACTTAGTCAGTGATTGAAATCCAGTCCGCACATAGATATTTTGTTATTTATTTTATTATTATTTTTTGCTAATCTAGTGTTTTAAAACAAGTTATTTCATATTGTATATATTGTTTTATCTATTATCGCCCACTTAGTAGACTCGTCACACAACCGACACCGTAAGTAAAAAAAGGAGATGAGGCAGAATTGAGTAAAGTATTTTCCCATGCTTATGGTTCGTAATATTCTTTCTGCCATTATGTTTTTTATCTTTTAACAGAAATGTACTTTAATTTAGTTTCGCAAAAAGTAAACATTCAGCAACAGTTCAGTCATTTTCGTACTCATTTATCTCTCATCGGAAAATATTTATTGTGTAAAATTCAAACCAGTAGCATGCTTAAAAAGTATTGGAAGTTTAATAAGTATTCTTCTCATGAAATAAAGTCGTGTATTGTTCCAGTAAAGCAGCATCTAATGCTTTTTTGCTTAAGAAAACGAGATGTGATATTATTGATAGTGTTACAACTATCCACCATTGGGTATTGTCGTGAAGCTGGTATATATGTGTTGTTGTGAAAATGAATATATACAAACATTTAACTACATGTACATCTGTGCTTGGCTGTTTACATGAGTTGCAGCTTTTGGCTTAGTGGTTAGCACGCTCGCTTATGAAGCGAAAGGTTCCCAGTTTGAGCCCCGCTTGCGATTCACATATTTTCACAACATCGGTACCAGAAGTGTACGAGTACGTTCCTGTCGCGGTTGTATGGTAGATATTCATATTCGTGCAACGTTAAAGCGGGTGCGTTTGGTAAGAAGGGAATGTGTGAAAATTGGAATAAAGTAGCCACGTGCTATGGGTAGCCCAAAGAGAAAAAGAGGGGAGAAAATATGGAAATTCGTACGATGTTCAAACACTGTAGTGTTACATTGATACGAATGGAAAGAAGGGCATGAGAAAAGCCACGCGCGGCTATGGGTGGTAAAAACACAACGGAGAAGAATGTCGTGAAGCTGGTATCTATTATGTGTGTTGTGAAAATGAATATATACAAACATGTAACTACATGTACATTTGGCTGTTTCCATGAGTTGCAGCATTTGGCTTAGTGGTTAGCACGCTCGCTTATGAAGCGAAAGGTTCCTAGTTCTAGCCCCGCTTACGACTCACATACTTTCATGCCTGGCACGCTTGTACGATTCTACCGCCGCCCTGCCAAATCTGTGGTGCTCTTCAGTGCGATTGATATGCTGCTTCCACATTTCCATCTTGAACAATTCGTAATCAATGTAAATTTCTTCAATAAAGTCACAATCTTTCTCGGACAGCAGATATCTCTGCCTCCTCTCAGGCGTAAAGAATTGTTCGCGAAACTCCATAACTGCAGAGAAAAGTTGCCAAGTGTGAGAAACCAGCGATGTGAGCCGGCTATGTATATGCAGGCAGGCGGCTAAATCAATAGATCAAAGAGCCCCCAGCGTGAGAAACAATTAAGCCAAGAGGCAAAACGTGTGACTCTGCCACAGGGAGAGGGAGAGGCAGCAAGTAGTCACAGAACAGCAAGTCGGCAACCATCCCCCCCCCCGCCTAGGAGAGCAAAATGTCACCAAATTTAACCAAATTGACCATAGTATACATACTATCGTTTGGTATGTATGCCCCCCTCTTTGGCGATTTTGAAATTTATACATATTTATATGCTTCAGACAATTCTGAACATTTTTTGTTTATGGACCGACCCCCCTCCCTCCGGGGCGATTTTGCGATTTCTACATATTTATACGTTTCAGACAATTCTGAACTTTTTTGATTTCATGACGCACCCCTTGAAAAACATGAAAAATAGCGTATAAATAGACGGTTAAATGCTGCTTGTAATAATCCAAAACAACCCGCAAGATGACTTCAACTAACAAGACGATCACAGTGAAGAGAAGCGGCCGTGCAGTAACGCTAACAACAGAGTGCTACCAGTGCTGGGTGTGGCTAGACTATGCAGGACAGCCTCACAACTGCCTCGTACACCACAACACACCGCGTCGGTTCTGTTGCAAGACATGCTGTGGTCTGCTATGGTACAAGTTTACAGCGACGTTGCCGGTGCCGGGACCAGTATGTACAGACTGCTGGTGGTGTAGCGCGACACTTAGAAACATCACATATTACAATTTCCACCCCTTCAAGTGCGCAGGAAGACCGTTCACCATGCAGCAGTTTTACAGATACCAGTGCAGTTGCGGGAACCCAACATGTTGGTGAAGAGCCAACTTACTAAAACTTTCGGGCACTTTTAAGGGCCATCCGCTCTTATGAAATAAACGCAAATTCCGTCTTTGTATGTCTGTATATATATATATATATATATATATATATATATATATATAAAAGGGGACGTCTGAGAATACATTTCATCATATCAGTTCAAGAAATTGATACGACAACAGCAACAATGGCAACTAGTTCAGTAAAAAATACACCAGTAATCTGCCTTGAATGCAATGTGGAATTTCCATCTTTGGAATTGCTTGAGGCACATACGTGTAGTAAAGATGAGATGAAAACTGTAGTGAAACGTACTCGTGATGACTTTGATAGCGTACGTACTGGAGCAGAACTTATATCTGCAGTGAAATGTGGACATGAAGAGCATGAGAAAGGAGTAACGAGACGAAAGATGGAACAAGATGACATTTGGACACAGAGTCCAGTCCTCTGCCTTGAATGCAATGTAGAATTTCTATCTCTGGATGCGTCACCTAAGATGAAAAATGTGTCTCATGAAGAACCTGTTTCAAAGAAACAAAAGACAGGACAAGTGGGGAGAGTTGGAAGGGTTAATCTTGGTGAAAACGCGCAGATAAATCGGTTTGAGTTCGAGGATGGAACGGATTTACTACTTGAAATGCTATAGCAAGAGAATCGTATTAAGACACATTTGTTGGAGACTTTAAACCATGGAATGAAATGGTTTATTGTGGCGCATGCTCGCTTCCAGAAATTGACAGCGAATGCAGAAGGTGTTATGACAGATAATGCATTTATCAGCAGTATACCATATACGGCATACAATCCAGCAGATATTGAAAAGGACTTGCCAGAAGCTTATAAAGAATTGTTTGCTAAGTTTGACGAACATGAACCACAAAACTCTGGCTGGGTGTTGGATAATATATTGTACATTGAAGTACATACAGCTACATCAGCGCCTCTGGAAGTGAGTAGTTTTATTCCATTACCGAAGAAAGTGAAGAATACAAGGGGTGTGCTCATCATTAACAATGATGACAACAAGTGTTTCTTATGGTCAGTATTGGCTTACCTTCACCCTCAAGAGAACAACCCATATCGTGTGAGTCATTACAAACCATTTGAGAAAGAATTAAAGGTAGAGGGTATCGACATTTCCAACGTCAATTACGGACATTCCAAAGTCTGAAAAGGAGAACGATGTGTTCATCAACGTGTTTGGATATGAACAAGATGTAGTTGTTCCAAAAAAACCCAGTCGAAACACTAGTGTGAGAGAAATCAACTTACTTCTGATAAGAAAAGGCATTACTGCTTGATTAAGAATTTCAGCAGACTTATGTGATATCGATCAAAGCATAAGACTGCACTTTTTTTGTTTTCACTGTCTTCACCGGTTTATGGTACAAGATCTTTTAGACAAGCATCGTGAAGTGTGTGGCAAGCATGGAGCACAACGTCTATCATTCCCCAAGGAACCTTTCATCAAGTTCAAGAATGTAGCCAAACAACAGCGAGCACCTTTTGTTATTTATGCTGAATTTGAATGTTTCACGCAAAAGCATGGAGAAGGAGATAAGAATCAGCATCATCGTCCAAAAAGCTTTGTCTATGTGGTTGTTAGTCAGTCGACACACGTGCACCAGTCGTATATCGAGGAGACAATGCCGTAAAGGTCTTTTGAGACCATGTGGTGAAAGAGCGTGATCGTATTGTGTGTGGTTTAGAGCAGTTAAAGGATATGGTGATGACCCGTGAGGACCGAGAGAATTTTAAGAACGCTGTCGATTGTTACATTTGTCATTGGCCTCTAGGAGCAGATCGTATGAGAGATCATGACCACATGAGTGGCAAATATCGCGGAGCAGCACATAGAAAATGCAACTTGCAATTCCGACTTAGAAAGGATCGACAGGAGGATACAGATTCTTTTATCAATCCTGTATTTTTCTACAATTTGCAAGGCTATGACAGTCATCTAATCATGGACGAAATTGAGAAATTCAAACATGAAACGATTACAGTCATTTCCAACACTATTGAGAAATATATTGCATTCACCATGAGCAATCTGAAATTTACAGACAGCTTTAAGTTCATAAAAACCTCGCTACAGAAGTTAGTATCCAATCTTGTAGCAGAAGGGAAAGATAACTTCTACAACATGACCTCTCACATTCACGATAGTACCCAACAAGATCTGCTGCTGAGAAAAGGAGTGTACCCCTACGATTACATGGACAAACCATCCAAGTTTGCTGAAACACAGCTACCATCAAAGGACAGGTTTTACAGTCAGCTCAACGAACAGGACATTAGCGATGAGGATTATGCTCATGCGCAGAAGGTGTGGGATGCATTCAACTGTACCACATTCGGTGAATATCACGACCTGTACCTGAAATCAGATGTGCTACTGCTAGCTGACGTGTTTGAAAATTTTCGTCAAGTATGCCTCAACACGTATAAATTGGATCCTGCCCACTACTATGCAGCGCCAGGACTGTCGTGGGATGCTATTTTAGGTGAAGTTGGAATTGATCAATGACATTAACATGTACCAAATGGTTGAGAAAGACATACGTGGAGGAATATCTGCGATCACACACAAGTATGCGAAAGCAGATTACAATTCTGAGATACCAAACAACTACCTAATGTACCTGGACGCAAACAAATTATATGGCTCGGCCATGTCACAAAGCATGCCTCAAAGTGCATTTATGTGGGTGAGCGAGCAAGAATCCATCGACTTCATGGATGTAGCTGAAGATGACGATATTGGATTCATTTTGGAAGTGGATTTAGAATACCCACATTAAATCCATGAATGTTATAATCACTACCCAGTGGCTCCAGAACGGAAATATGTCAAAGTTGGAGAATTGTCTGAGTACAGTCAGAAGCTACGGAAAGATGAAAGACAAACCTAGTGAAAGGTTCATTCCTAACTTGTGTGACAAGAAGAAATATGTGCTTCATTATAGGAATTTACAACAGTACGTCTCACTAGGGTTGAAAGTCACCAAAGTACATCGTGCCATCATGTTTGCACAGAGTAAATGGCTGGCAAAATACATTACCTTGAACACAGAAAAGAGAAAATTGGCCAAGAACCCATTTGAGAAGGACTTCTTCAAACTGATGAACAACTCCGTGTTTGGCAAAACCATGGAAAATGTGAGAAAGCGAATCAATGTTGAACTTGTTCATAAGGAAAAGCGTTTGAAGAAACTTGTGACCAAAGCTTCTTTCTACAAATTCAAAATTTTCAACGAAGATTTGACCGCCGTACATTCACGCAAAGTGGATTTGCTTCTGGATAAACCCATTCAAGTTGGCTTCACCATTCTCGACCTCAGCAAAGTGCTTATGTTCAACTTTCATTACAACTACATCATGGTCAAGTATCCCAATGCCAAGTTGTTGTTCAGCGACACCGACAGTCTATGTTGCGACATAGAACAGGAAGAAGATCTACAAGGATATGCAGCAAGATGCTGCCCTGTTCAACACAAGCACCTATCCGTCAGATCACTTCCTACATTCCAACGTAAACAAAAAAGTGCTTGGGAAAATGAAGGATGAGACGGCGGGCATCCCCATTGAAGAGTTAATTGGACTCGATCAAACGATGGCTACAGGACACATTATTCAAAGTTATAGTCACCAGAATTATGCTATTCCACCTTGGCACATGGGTACTACAAGGCCACGTTATAAAAGGGTGAGGTCCTTCAACGTAAGAGTTATTTGAGATGTGAACATTGAAGCGTTAACATGGAATTTGGAAGTCGTAAGAGATCTGCAACTGATATGGATACTCTTGCTGATACAGTCAATGACTTAAAAGTGAAATTTCCCACCACAACCACTAGCATCAAGAAATTGAAAGTAGAGAAGGCACCAACACCACCACAGTCGTGGAATGGAATGCTTTCTCTATGAAATGGAAAGTACATTAAAATTATAAAACAAAGCAATGAAGGGGTGGTGAACATTCCCAAGTACCTCAGATGAGAGTCTGGAAGAAAGTGTTAAACATTCGCAAGTACCTCAGAGATGAGGGGACTGGAAGAAAAGTTCTACGAAAAAGGGTATTTTACTGACAATACCTGAATGGAAAATGTTAAAGAAGCAGGTGAAAGAAGTGGATAAAAAACTTCGAAGACAAGAAGACAGCTCATAACGTGTACGTGCTATCATCATTAATGCATTCGTGTTTAACGGCGGTGCTTACCTCGCTGTAAATTATTTGAATGAAGTGATGATAAATTCTGCTTATCGGTTTAAACCTGATGTGTGGAAAGACTTTAAAAACATACCGTTGACAGTACCTGGGTTTAAACGAAAATAAAGTTGAAGTGTGAGTGATTGGACATGATTCTGACATACGTGTTAGATTCTGGAGAAATCTTTTACAGGATTATCCAGAGGATTATAATGGAGTTGTGCCAGATACTCCATATTCATCATTAATTGACTTTGATATGAGGAATTGGTGCGCAGTATTGCAATTTCTAGAAGCTATACAACATCCACTCTCCGCCATCTTGCGAGCATAAAAACGTCTTTGCAGGCAAGGAGACAGCTCACAGTTGATCTGACTGTTGAACGAGATGGAAGACTTTTTATCAGATTATGAATCCATTTCAGTTGGATTCTCATATCTGAGAAACGTATGTGATGACATTGTGCTAAGACATTTTGGAAAGTATATCATACTGTCGTCTGACGCACAGTCTGTGTTGAAAAACCATCTAGAGAAGCAGAGGATACTTGGCTTTCTCCTTATACTCTCAGAGGATTCAGCAGTGCGTGTGACTCAGAACTGTCTTGACGTGTTTGTACGATTTCTTCAGTATGACGAGCTTGCAGAACGCTATGACTACATCACCCTCAACACAGTAAAGAACTTGACGCTTGAATTCAAAGAGGACTTGAAAGTACAACTCAAGCGGGGTACTAAGTCTTTTGAGCTGACACATCCCTGACACAAACTCTCTGAACATGAAGATTTTAAAATAATACAGTTTGGTAATGGACAGTGTTATGCTAGTTTTCATAGCATTTACAACGAGGGTATAATGTCTACGATATATATTAATTTAGATTGGTATGAATGGCATTCGCTTATCATTGTATTGAATGCATTTGTGAAAAAGTTTAATGTTAAATAGATTTGTTGAAATGTAAAATAATTGTTGAAATGTAAATAATGTATAACACAATAAAAAGAATGTTGTATAAAACTGTATTTTTTTTATTTACAATATTTATAATAAATAAAATTGACAATTACCAACAACTTAATTAATACAACTTAACTAATGCAAGTAATACAACATCAGTAAAATAATGGTTTATAATGTCTATATACAAAATCCTTTACAACAACATCACCATCATTTCTTCTTAATACATCAATGATTTCAAAATGATTATGTCCTCGAGCTCTTTGAATAATATAATACACACAACAAAATCCACATGTAGAGGATAATGGTGTTTGTAATGGAACTGAATTATAAATGAAATTAAACTTTAAAAACTTATTCAAACAACTGTCTATAGGTAAAAGTCCATAAGAGTCAAAATATTCTGTAGGGTCTTTGTCATAATATGCTGCCACCGAATGCTCTCCTGGCTTATCATGATCGTCTGTGTTGATGACATAGGCACCGCGTTGTAAAGATGGGAACTGGTCCATGGAAAACACACCTTGAAACAAGTCTTTTGTTGCAACATCATGGGACAGTATGGCATCTGTCTGCTTTGTGTTAATGACTGGTAGTTGAATTGAATGCTACGATTTGCACTTATTTCAACGATGTCATCAAATTCAGCATAGACTATATAACATCGACTGCATTTTGTAAGGCACCGGCAAAATTCATCTCGCGCCGCAAATTCCCATGTTTGATAAGGGCATAATGATCATCACAATCATAATCAGGTGTTAAGTCGAAAGACAACAAAGCATAACCTCTAGGACAATCTTCCCGTTTTATAATGGAACTTTTCTCACCATTCAATCTATCAAAAGATTTATAAAGAGTTTCAAAAGCGTGAAGATATTTGTCCCGTGCAACGTTAAGCTTGAGAGGTTTGGATAGGACTGATTCACCTTCAGTGTAAAGTTAAGATCAAAATGTTCAAAATTGTACCGTGCAACGTTAAGCTTGAGAGGTTTGGATAGGACTGATTCACCTTCAGTGTAAAGTTAAGATCAAAATGTTCAAAATTGTACGGATTTCTCAATACTGTTCCAGCACAGGATTCATTATGAACCAGTCCAATGACAATATGTTTTAGTCATTGACCAAGAAAGATGTTATCTGTCACAAAAGATTGAAATCCAGCTAGGATAGCTAAAATTTTACATTCTTTTCTAGTAACAGGAAACTTAGCAGGAGTTTCCATCAATGCATCTGTGTGTCCTAACTGAATACCTGGACTAACCCTCTCTTTGCGAATGATTAAAAAGGCCTCTCTCACTTCTGCTTTAAAACCACTATTTGCAGCCATTAATACATATTCATCTTTTTGTCTATGTAAACGCAATTTAATACTGATGCCATTGAAAGATAACGATCCTGCTCAAACAAAATCTACCCTCACACCACCTGAAAGCATAAACTCATGGCTTAGACGTGTATACAAATAACGATTATGTAAACCATTATTTCGTTGTTGAGCGAGGTCACCACCCTTAACATTTACATGAAAACCTGATATATATCTTTCATGATTAGGTCTTTTTACATCATTAGTATTCATTGATGCAGGATTATCTTTATAGATGAGACGCATAGAGCGCTCAGAATGGAGACTTTCTTCCGAATCATGAATGAGATGAGATATGATGCTGGTATAACCATGGTTATTGTTACTATGTGATACCAATCGATCATTCAGAAATAATTCAATATTGGACCATAACCCATTAAACAAATCATTAATGCATGATACGTTATCATTTACATCGCACGGTGTTCCATCACCCTTTACAATACAGCATACAATATGAAGTTTACTGTTCTTTAAATCTAGATATTCTTCTGTACTCGCAGGAATGTAGAATTCTATTTGAGCGCCCTCTCTGATAGTAATTAGTGGTTGATAGTCTACATTATAACTTTTTCTACAGCGGTTTGCGTTGGTTGTATGCGAAACCATTCCAATGGAGAAAGACTACATTCACAAGAATGATTATGAATTAAAGACATGTTTAAAAAATATCTTTCTTATGTTTTGTTGATGTTATCCGTTTTGCTGCTTTTCGTCTTCTGACAGGTTTTGTCGGTTGCGCTCTCTTTTGTCCTCCTAACACATCACCAATCACACGCTGTGCTACTCGACCTGTAACATCTTTCGCGTCATTTTGCAGCCTTTTTAAGATGTGGTGCAACGATTTTAGCCCCTGTCTTAAGCAGGGGAATAGCTATGCGAGCCAATGATCCCAGTATTGAACCAATATCATCTCCATATTGTATTCGCGCTCCTTTAAATCCTGGTAATTCCCCACCCACTTGGCGAAGAAAATGGTTGCGACATGTAGACGGATCGTGTGTATATGCTTTCAAATGTTTTTTTTGTCGAAAATGAAGTTTACAGATCACTTTCCCAATCTTAAATAAGATGTTTTCACATGTGTCATCCTTAATATTCATTTCTATCATGTCAAATTTGGATGTGTTTGCAGGAACATCATGAGGTTCTCCATAAGTTTTAATAATAATGTCTCCACCATGTCCTTGTATTCCAACAGATCGTAGCAAAGGCACATAATGATCTCCTACAACCTGTGATTCACAAATACTACAATACACATAAAGTGCATAAAATCCATGTTTAATATCAAGCATATGTGGTGCCTCACTTTGATTAACATAAACCATATATGTGGTAAATCCTAGCAATTCTCCTAATCCCGTGGAAAATGATAAGGCATCACAGAGACTTTCCTTGTAATTTTATCATAGTTTAATCTCACTGGAGAAACATCGACTTCATCAGTGGTGAAGGCATCTTTAAAGGCTTGATTTATCGCTTGAATGACTTCACTAGGGATTTACTGTAATAACCATGAGCAATATACACTGTTTTAAAGACATCATCAGATGTATAATTCCATATGTATTTCACATAATAGTCCAAGTTAGACCTCATCGTAGACCATGTATGTGGATATTGAATTTCAGCTAAGGCCACTTCATATTTTCCTTTCAAATAGATGGTTCGAGGCATACGAATTTGATAATTCGACGCCTTGTTGTTGGGATAATAGTTCATACTAGCATTACTGCATGTGTATATACATTACTTCATGTTTGACACATGTCATCCACACTGTCTGCATAATCTGCATTGCTGTGTAAATTGTTGTCTACATGATCTACGTTGGTGTCTACTACTTCTCCTTCTCCTTGACAACAAGCACTTACACACCTATTTTTTACAGGAATATTATTTTTATTTTCAGTTTTTTTACAACAACAACACCATAACTCTTTAATCCATGTTAAAAAGTTTCCCATTCTTCTGGAAACAGCCTTTGTTGACGTTGTTTTATCTCTTTTGTAATATCTTCACGAGTTGTCTTTTTGCCCAAAACAGTTTTTGGAATATTAGTGTCTACAATTTGCTCAATAAATTGCTTCCATCTATGTGGTGGTTCTCGTCGTTCTTTTTTTTGTAGCAACCAGTGCTTCTTTCAACACATCGATAATGTTGGAATTTGTGATGACAGTACCCGTTTTTAAAACAAGTTCATTTTTATCTGTCCATCTCGTACCATGTTTTTAAAGTTCTGCTAGAAGTTGTGTTAGTTTTACTTGATAAATAGGTTAAAAATGGCTTAGAAACTGTTGTGACTTTGCTGATTTTTCTGCATTGGATGATGTAACAGACCTTTTGTTGTTGTTGCTGTGACTGAATTGTTCGTAAATGACGACCAAGAACTTGAGACATTTCTTTTGCCTTTTCACGAGTTCCTTTCACGTAAAAGTTTATTCACTTTCGTTTTGATTCCACCATCTTTTCCCTTCTTTTCTAACAGCATTTTATATTCATATTCAGGGATGAGGACCATTTTCAAAGTACGTTTCATTTTAACAGCAATTGAGCTAACAAGGGTAATGCGAATTTAGCAATATCTCCAATGAATCCTCCTTTCTGATTAACCAACTTCTGCTTTCTTCGAAGTGATATCTTCTTATCTGCCAGTGTGCGTAGGGTATGGCGTTCACTCTTGAATTCTTTATACCTTTTTGAACTTAAGGGTAAATGCCCTCGCAATATATTCAAACAAATTTCAAACAAGCTAGTTAATTCCTCCTTGCTAGCTTGTTGTAGCAAGGATTTACGTCGTTTAGGCTCGTTGCGTGCGAGCAAGTGAAGAAAAGGCTAATTAGATTGAATACGTTTAGACATCTTGACTGCGAATGGTTAAGTGACTTGTTTCTTGTTCATACACTACTTTAGCAACATATACATAATGTGTATCTTTTGGTAAAATACCTGTACGAATGCGTAGTTGATCATTCGTCTTTGGCTTCAAATCCATGAATAAATAACCATGGGGTTTGCTGGTAGCATCTTGATAGGCTTCTATGAGAAATTGAGATGTTCCATGATACATTTGCCATGCTAATGTACTTATTTGTTGACTGTCTCTAGGAGTTTTAAACAGAATGATGTAATGTGTATTCAAATTAATTTTTGGCATTTCTCTACCATGATGGAATAAATTAAGTACAATAAAAATGATGCTTAGATTTTGATGACTGCTGCCAACACTTAAGAGATGTGTCATACGCTCATCACTATGACATTTGGCCATTAAGTCATCAATGATGAGTAAGTTTTTTTCTGGTTAAATGTCATCTGGAATGCCAATGTCATCTGGAATGCCTTGGTAAAATTCCACACCTTTCATTCCCTTATAGGCTCATCTGGCTGCATAGAGCCATAAAATGGTTTTTGGAGAGGGTTTAATTAACTTTTGTTCTAGAATTTTCCTGACTAGACAAATTTTACCACTGCCTGTAGGTCCAGAGATCAAACATGTGAATGGATCCTTCATTTTTGAATGTATGTTTCTTTCACCCAATTGTTAAACTTCTTTGGCCAACCTAACCACTTAACAAATAATTCTGTAACGCCTCGTCTTTTTCGTGTTTTCAAGACCTTTTCAATTCTGTAGACGGATTCAATATCTTTTGTTACTTTCTACAGTTCTTCTACATAGAAATGTCCATCAATGTCTTCGTCAAAAAGTCTTTCACACGATTCAAGTGTATTCCTTGCTTCTTACAACGATAAGTGATAATGAAGACTTCTTGCGTCCACTTTATACGATAATCCCGTTGAAACACATATTTCATGTGAGAAATGCGAGCATGATCACCAATTTTAAATTTGTAGGGTTGCTTCTTCTTTGGTATCAATTTCAATTTGTCTACATACATATACTACCACACTTTAGATTCATTTTCTTTTCGAATATCTGCATTTTATATTTTATAACTCAACCAACATATCTTACATTTTGTAACTCAATCAATATATCTTACAAATCAAGTATTGACACAATGGTGTGAATAATTGGAGTCCATTGAGCTTCAATGTGCACTAGCCAACTGCTTAATTCATCAAATGCTATAGCATCTACACCATATTTCTCACAACGTTGATTTACATTATCTAACACTTTATCTAAATGAACATAATATTTAGCTTCATTTCAATATGTATAAACACATGTGGAATGACAAGTATGTTCTTGACACTCTTCAGTTTGACAAGCAGGACATACTAAACATGCAATTTTTTTACAGCTAATAACATTTCTTCACAATGTTTTTTTGCACAATATATTGTCTCAACGTTATGTCTGACATTATTCTGCAACATAGATTAACCACTCTCTCACTTCATCAAATAGTCTTGGATCAAATCGAGCAAACTCCTCAGCTCCGTCATTGTCTGAAAGCACACACTCTTTGGTGAAACCCTCACGTAAGTTTGGAAAGTTCAACGTGGAAGGAGCAAGTTTCCAATAGATGTCAAAGTGATGTAGTTGTTGTTGAATAGATTCAAAACGCGCTAGTTCACTTATCATGTGGTCCACGTACTTCTCCTTGAAACACGTTTCTATATCCATCCTTGCTTCACATGTCCATATCGTGGTTAAAAAAACACGTCTGCACACTACGACGGTTGGCAACCGAATGACTTCCCAAACAGTCTTACTCCTCAGATACTGTTAGTGAGCCACATTTGTTGCAGAAGTTGTCTGGTTCACATATCTTGCAATTGTACTTATGGCAGTGACAATCATAATCCTCAGCATATCCGTAAGCACCACAATATTTACAGGTTAGTCCAAGTTGATTTTACACGTTGATGTTCTCCAATTGAACTTCAGCTAGTCTTTTCTTGGATAGCTTTGACACCTACTTGTATACTGTTCCTTCAAACAGTGATGTGTGCACAAAACTCACATAGCGCATGTCTAGGTATGAAATGACTTCAAGCCACTTCGTTTGCGTTAAGTACAGTTTGAAGCCAATGTTGTGTAAACTTCTCAAGTTCTGACACACAGTCTTCCACAAGGATGGTGCTAAAGCAAGCCATTTCTCTCCAGATTTGATTCGAAGAAATGGTCCCAATTGTCCATGCTCCACAGTAATGTTTAAGTTCACACTAATTTTAAAGCTGCTTGTCTTCTCCGTGGCTGCGCATTGATTGATGACTTCACTTCAACCCCACTCCTTTTATATGGGCATCATATGTATATATTCATGAGATGTTTGTAAAATCGCGGAGTCATCTCGTTGAAACCACCAAGAAAGGCTGTTGGCAAACCGTCTGTTAGAGATTGTCTCATGACGATTACTAAAAAGTCTCCTCGTTTGCGACTACCTATTATCCATTCAAGGAGCATTGACATGATGAAATGTCCTTTTTTCATAGAGGTTGGCCATCATATCATACACCTTAATGCGTTCTTCAAGGTATTTGAAACCATGTAGCATGACCTTTGCACATTTGAAATCGTGATCCTCATCAATACGCTTTGGCGCTGGTAGACATAAAGTCTTAAAATGTTCCTCATGAAGGCTTCTAATAAGTAGAACGAAACGTCGGGTCATGGCTTCGGAGAACTGTGGCTCTGACGCAGGAACATGATGTGTGTTTCCTTCTAGCATGTAGATAAGCTGAATGACGACATTCAGTTCTTCAGTTAGGTACATTTACGTGAGTTGGTCGTAAAAGCCTTCTTCACATAAACACCATAAAATGTTGCAATCGATCAGAGTAAGCACTGCTTGAAAGTTTCGTTTCAACAGCGTGACATCTTCATCAGTAACAGGAATGGTCTTGCTAGATTCAAATTTAGATTTGAGATGTTTGTCGTAGTCGTCGTCACCGTCATCGTCATCGCCATCGTCGTTGTCGTGGTCATCATCGAAACCACTTCTTCCTCAAGATGCTTTAGATGCGCGTTTAACTTTGTGCTTGCGCGGTACTACCATTAACAAGTGCATTTGCAACCCAGAACGGGTAATCAGGTCCCTCAGAATCTGGCATTCCTTGTAGACACGCCTGACGGAGCACCTAACGCTTCCTCAGGCATTCTTTGCTGTACTATAGGGACATCTGACGGAACACCTAATGCTTACTCCAAGGCTTTTGCAGCGTCTGCCATAGCAACTAGAAACGTATCATTGTCTCCCACAGTTAACACTGTATCATCAAAACCAGTGGTTTCGCTAGCACAGAACGGAAACATGTTATGAGTGTGTGTTGATAGCTGGAGGTGTATTCAGCGACGTTTCCATGATGTCTTGGTTACGTAATTGTCTTTTTCAGAACAAAACAGCGCTCTTATACGAATTTCCAGGCTTTTACGTTCTTTCCCAATCTATCATACTTTCCTATAATATGTATACTACGGTTAATTTTTTAAATTTGGCAATATTTTCCTCTCGTTGGGGTGGGGGAGGGGGTCCAAAAATCAAAAATGTTCAGAATTGTTTGAAACGTGTAAATATGCAATAATCTCAAATTCGCCCCCAGGGGGGGGGGGGGTCCGACCTGAAATACTATCCTGGTGGGGGGGGGTCTAACCTAATTTTTCTAAGGTATATAAGTGTTTTCCTTCACACATGTCTTCAGTCTTCAGTTATGGAGTGCTATTTCGCATTGAAGAACCCGCTCACTGTTAATGAAGTGCACTTTGCGGCAACGTTCCGACCGGTCGTACCGACGATTTTTTCTACAGCTGTTACCGGATCCGGCGAATGCAGCAGCGATCTGCATCTCAGTCTTCTTTGATGAAATTGTGACCACGGGCAAGAGAATCAGAAACATTGAGAAGGGTGATTTCCAGAAGGCATTTTTTCGGTTGGCAATGCTGGGAGAGTCGGTTCTGTTCAGGTTGGAGGAAGAGGAATACCAAGCCTGGGTGGGATACTTCCTGAGGAATGGTGTTAACATCTACCCCGGCTGTGGCTGTTTAGTAGGACTGGACAGAATTATAGCAGCAAACTGCGACCACCAGGCCTGTTTATACTGCAGTGTTGTCGAGGCATACCTAGCGGCTCTAAGGCACGAATGTACACTGGGGTGCCTGACATGCCAAGTAGCTACAAACTGCTTCATATTTAACTCGCTGCAGATGTCGGAGTGTGCCCGTCAAGTGCAGGACGTCGTGACTTTCTTTTAAGGCCGGGAAAGCAGGAACAACAAACAGTGAGGAGCATTGTCTCCAGGCCGCCCTTCTGAGGACGGCCGCCACCCAATACGAATAAGCGCTTTTTCAGTTATGGTGTTAGTATGTATGTGTGTGCGTGTGGGGAGAGAGAGAGAGAGAGAGACAGAGACAGAGAAAAAAGGGGCAGAGAAAAAAATTGCCATCTGGGTCAAAATACCTATGAGGTTTATGAAATGAACGCTAATTCTGATGTAGTGTTGGTATGTGCGTGTGTGTGTGTTTGTGTGTGTGTGTGTGTGTGTGGAGAGAGAGAGAGTGAGAGAGAGAGAGACAGACAGACAGACAGACAGAGAAAAGAGAGAGAGAAAAAAATTGCCATCTGGGTTAAAATACCTATGAAGCTTATGACATGAACGCTAACTCTGTCGTGGTGTTGGTATGTGCGTGTGTGCGGAGAGAAAAACAAAAAATTGCCATCTGGGTTAGAATACCTATGAGGCTTATTAAATGAACGCTAACTCTGCAATGGTGTTGGTATGTGCGTGTGTGCGGAGAGAGAAAAAATTGTCTCCACCTTTTTCTTTTTTTCTTCATCCGTCCGCCTGTTCACCCTGCTCTGTAAATAGCCATTTGGGCCAACAACCCCATGGGGGTTCTAAAACACCTTTTACCCGCCCGTTCAACCTGCTATGTAAATAGCCATCTGAGCAAAAACCCCCAAGGGGGTTTAAAAACATTTTAAAAGTGGAGGTTTAAAAACACTTAAAAGTGTTTTTAAATCCCAGTTTTCCCCTACTAACAATACAGGATACAGGATTAGTGGAGATGTCAGAAATTAATATATCTTTTCACACAAGAATTCTGCTGTGAACTGTCAGTTTGTCAATATGTAACTGTAATTGCTTCTCAAAGTTTACCCTGGCGCTTCTAAAAAATGCGGACTAAAAATGGTGTTGGCCAATTAATTTATTGCTACATCTTCACAAACACTAAAATTCAAAGATTTTCAGCCGGAATTGAAACTTATATTTAAAAAAAAACTGTGACCATGTGACAAATAAAATTCATGTGAAAGCATAATAATCTATTTCCCATCTTTTTGTGCATTTTAAAATGTCTCATACTATAGGAACTTGATTTCAGAGCGAGATTCCGCAATTGTGTTCAAAATGGCGGCAGAGCTGTGAAAGAGGCCATTGAATTTCAGTATAAATTTTGGTATTGTGGTTCCTTCCATATATCTCTTGGGGCGAAACCAACACCTGTTTCAAAAAGTTCGACCCTGTGAAGCCTAAAAATAAGGACTAAAACAATTAATTTTTTGCTACATCTTCACAAACACTAAAATTCAAAGATTTTCAACTGGAATTGAAATTTATATTATAAAAAACTATAACCATGTGATGAATAAAATTTATTTGAAAACATAATAATCTATTTCTTATTCCTTTGTATATTTTAACTTGCCTTCAAAACAAGGCTCCGATTCCCCGTATGTTGTCATTTCCTGTTTATTATTTCGCCTTAGACCACAATTAATTTACTTATATGTTTCTTTATAGAATTTCAAAATCTGACTTGTTCCACAAAATTGCTAGGGAATCAAGCTATTAAATCCTTCAAACTAACCCTTGAGAAGGCAAAATACACCAAACTATTTGGGGGTTGACCAATTGGATTTTTTGTTATCTCGCATAAAATAGGGGCACCCATGGATCTCGAGGTCACATAAATAAATTACTGAACTTTGACGTCATATTTCTCAAAAGCAATATGCTTGATTGCAAGGAGTTTAAGCATGTCTCTAGTATAACCCTTTGGGAACATAAGCATGCCACAAGTTTATTACTGATTCCCCGAAACAATCATAACATTATCGAAAAAGTACAGCTGCCATGCTAATAGTCTTCCTGTTATTGACCAATGAAGGCGGAAGTAATTGTGGTCTTGTTCCGTGTAAAACGGCATGGCACTTTATGCAAAGGACTTAAGGCAGTGCAGAAATGTTTATGGGCAAAAAAAAATATTTTACTGTACACGGACCTAAGACACAAACAACAATGGCGGCCCCCGTGATGAAGAAGAATATGCTAAACTCAATATTTCCCGAAAATATTATGTTCTATGACAGTGAAATACATGTATGAATAATTTCAATAGTTCATTGTCATTTGCCTATTGTAAAATTGAGAGATGCTAGTTATTTTACATTTTACAACGGTTCATCAATTATCGCCCATGTCTACGACGCTTCAAGTGAGCTCTTCATTATTTTCACTTTTATATATTATATTGACTTGACCACTTTATCTCGGGAACCCTTGTTATGGATGTTATACCCATTCCTAGGAAGGACTCATTTGCATAAGTCATCACCATATGCCAACCATATAGCCCAAGTAATAACATCACATGATCCAAATGTCCCCTATGGTCAAATATTTAGTTCAAGTCCAAAGTGCTCTTTTCCCTTGATTTTTGAAATTCACTGATATTGGGGATGTTGTACCTATTCCCGTCAAGGGCTCATTTTCCTAAGCCATCATCATATTCTAACCATATGGTCCAAGTGATATCACTATATCATCCAAATATTATCTATTGTCAAATAAATCGTGAAACTCCAAAATATTATTTTTTTCTTGAATTTTGAAAATCACCCATATTGTGCATGTTATATCCGTTCCCATCAATTTCTCATTTTCCAAAGCCATCACCATATACCAAACATATGGTCCAAGTGATATGATCAGATAATCCAGTTGTCACCCATTGTCAAACATCCAGTTTAAGTCAGAAGAGCTTTTTTCCCCTCTATTTTTGAAACCCACACATATTGTGCATGTTCTATCCATTCTCAGAAAGCTTTCTTAATCAAAAGCCATCACCACGTGCCAATCATATGGTTTAAGTAATATCACCAATGATCTAGATATCACCTAAGGTCAAATATGTAACTCAAAAGTGGTATTTGTCCTCGATTTTTGAAGTTCACCCATATCGTGCATGCCCTACCCATTCCCAGTTAGCTTTCATTTTCCTAAGCCAACACCATATGCCAATCATATGGTCCAATTGATAACATCAGATGATCCAGATATCATCTATAAACAAATATGTTGTTCAAGTCAGAAGTGCTATTTTTCCTCAATTTTGGAAATTCACCCATATTCTGGATCTTACATACACTCCCATTAAGCTCTCATTTTCGTAAGCCATAGCTATATGCCAATCATATCGTCCAGTTGATATCATCAGATGATCCAAATGTCACCTATGAACAAATATGTAGTTCAAGTCAGAAGTGCTATTTTTGCCCGATTTTTGAAATTCACATATATTGTGCATCTTACATGCACTCCCATTAAGCTCTCATTTTACTAAGCCATCACCATATGCCAATCATATGGTCCAATTGATATCTCCAGATGATCCAAATGTCACCTATGATCAAATATGTAGTTCAAGGCAGAAATGCTATTTTTCCTCGAATTTTGAAATTTACCCATATTGTGCATCTTACATCCACTCCAATCAACCTCTCATTCTCATAAGCCATCATCATATGCCATTCATATGGGCGAAGTGATATCATCAGATGATCCAAATGTCACCTATGGACAAATATGTAGTTCAAGTCAGAAGTGGTATTTTTGCCCGATTTTTGAAATTCACATATATTGTACATCTTACATGCACTCCCATTAAGCTCTCATTTTACTAAGCCATCACCATATGCCAATCATATGGTTCAATTGATATCTTCAGATGATCCAAATGTCACCTATGATCAAATATGTAGTTCAAGGCAGAAATGCTATTTTTCCTCGATTTTTGAAATTTACCCATGTTGTGCATCTTACATGCATTTCCATTAAGCTCTCATTCTCATAAGCCATCATCATATGCCAATCATATGGATCAAGTGATATCATCAGATGATCCAAATGTCACCTATGGACAAATATGTAGTTCAAGTGAGAAGTGCTATTTTTCCCCGATTTTGGAAATTCAACCATATTCTGCATCTTACATGCATTCTTATTAAGCTCTCATTCTCATAAGCCATCACCATATGCCAATGATATGGTTCAGTTGATATCATGAGATGATCCAAATATCACCTATGAACAAACATGTTGTTCAAGTCAGAAGTGCTATTTTTCCTCGATTTTTGAAATTCACCCATATTGTGCAGCTCACATCCATTCTCATTAACGTCTCATTTTCCTAAGCCATCACCATATGCCAATCATATGGTCCAGTTTATATCATCAGATGATCCAAATGTCACCTATGGACAAATATGTAGTTCAAGTCAGAAGTGGTATTTTTGCCCGATTTTTGAAATTCACATATATTGTACATCTTACATGCTCTCCCATTAAGCTCTCATTTTACTAAGCCATCACCATATGCCAATCATATGGTCCAATTGATATCTCCAGATGATCCAAATGTCACCTATGATCAAATATGTAGTTCAAGGCAGAAATGCTATTTTTCCTCGATTTTTGAAATTTACCCATATTGTGCATCTTACATCCATTCCCATTAAGCTCTCATTCTCATAAGCCATCATCATATGCCATTCATATGGACGAAGTGATATCATCAGTTGATCCAAATGTCACCTATGGACAAATATGTAGTTCAAGTCAGAAGTGGTATTTTTGCCCGATTTTTGAAATTCACATATATTGTACATCTTAAATGCACTCCCATTAAGCTCTCATTTTACTAAGCCATCACCATATGCCAATCATATGGTCCAATTGATATCTTCAGATGATCCAAATGTCACCTATGATCAAATATGTAGTTCAAGGCAGAAATGCTATTTTTCCTCGATTTTTGAAATTTACCCATATTGTGCATCTTGCATGCATTTCCATTAAGCTCTCATTCTCATAAGCCATCATCATATGCCAATCATATGGATCAAGTGATATCATCAGATGATCCAAATGTCACCTATGGACAAATATGTAGTTCAAGTGAGAAGTGCTATTTTTCCCCGATTTTGGAAATTCAACCATATTCTGCATCTTACATGCATTCTTATTAAGCTCTCATTCTCATAAGCCATCACCATATGCCAATGATATGGTTCAGCTGATATCATGAGATGATCCAAATGTCACCTATGAACAAACATGTTGTTCAAGTCAGAAGTGGTATTTTTCCTCGATTTTTGAAATTCGCCCATATCGTGCATCTTACATCCACTCCCATTAACCTCTCATTTTCATTAGCCATCACCATATGCCAAGCATATGGTCGAGCTGATATCATCAGAGGATCTAGATATCATCCATGAATAAATATGTTGTTCAAATCAGAAGTGCTATTTTTCCTTGAATTTTGAAATTTACCCATATTGTGCATCTTACATCCATTCCCATTAAGCTCTCATTCTCATAAGCCATCATCATATGCCATTCATATGGGCGAAGTGATATCATCAGATGATCCAAATGTCACCTATGATCAAATATGTAGTTCAAGGCAGAAATGCTATTTTTCCTCGATTTTTGAAATTTACCCATGTTGTGCATCTTACATGCATTTCCATTAAGCTCTCATTCTCATAAGCCATCATCATATGCCAATCATATGGATCAAGTGATATCATCAGATGATCCAAATGTCACCTATGGACAAATATGTAGTTCAAGTGAGAAGTGCTATTTTTCCCCGATTTTGGAAATTCAACCATATTCTGCATCTTACATGCATTCTTATTAAGCTCTCATTCTCATAAGCCATCACCATATGCCAATGATATGGTTCAGCTGATATCATGAGATGATCCAAATGTCACCTATGAACAAACATGCTGTTCAAGTCAGAAGTGCTATTTTTCCTCGATTTTTGAAATTCACCCATATTGTGCAGCTCACATCCATTCTCATTAACGTCTCATTTTCCTAAGCCATCACCATATGCCAATCATATGGTCCAGTTCATATCATCAGATGATCCAAATGTCACCTATGAACAAATATGTTGTTCAAGTCAAAAGTGGTATTTTTCCTCGATTTTTGAAATTCGCCCATATCGTGCATCTTACATCCACTCCCATCAACCTCTCATTTTCATTAGCCATCACCATATGCCAAGCATATGGTCGAGCTGATATCATCAGAGGATCTAGATATCATCCATGAATAAATATGTTGTTCAAATCAGAAGTGCTATTTTTCCTCGATTTTTGAAATTTACCCATATTGTACATCTTACATCCATTCCCATTAAGCTCTCATTCTCATAAGCCATCATCATATGCCATTCATATGGGCGAAGTGATATCATCAGATGATCCAAATGTCACCTATGATCAAATATGTAGTTCAAGGCAGAAATGCTATTTTTCCTCGATTTTTGAAATTTACCCATGTTGTGCATCTTACATGCATTTCCATTAAGCTCTCATTCTCATAAGCCATCATCATATGCCAATCATATGGATCAAGTGATATCATCAGATGATCCAAATGTCACCTATGGACAAATATGTAGTTCAAGTGAGAAGTGCTATTTTTCCCCGATTTTGGAAATTCAACCATATTCTGCATCTTACATGCATTCTTATTAAGCTCTCATTCTCATAAGCCATCACCATATGCCAATGATATGGTTCAGTTGATATCATGAGATGATCCAAATGTCACCTATGAACAAACATTTTGTTCAAGTCAGAAGTGCTATTTTTCCTCGATTTTTGAAATTCACCCATATTGTGCAGCTCACATCCATTCTCATTAACGTCTTATTTTCCTAAGCCATCACCATATGCCAATCATATGGTCCAGTTCATATCATCAGATGATCCAAATGTCACCTATGGACAAATATGTAGTTCAAGTCAGAAGTGGTATTTTTGCCCGATTTTTGAAATTCACCCATATTGTGCATCTCGCGTCGATTCCCATGAAGCTCTCATTTCATAAGCCATCAGCATATGCCAACTATATGGTGCAGGTGACATCATTATATTATCCAGATGTCACCTATGGACAAATAGGTAGTTCAAATCAGAAGTACTATTTTTCGTCGATTTTTGAAATTCACCTATATTGAGCATGGTATCGCTATATTCGGCAAGTGCTCATTGATCAAGGGGAGACATATAGGGGAGACATATAGTGTTTGTACGTTCTGTGTGTGTGTGTGTGTGTCTGTGTGTGTGTGAGAGTCTGTTGTGGACAAAATGTGATGTTGAAGATATCTCGGATCGACTTCAAACTTGAATGATTTATTCCTTGGTTAGGTCGGACGGTTCTGTTAACTTTTGACGCATGTCGCGTGATTAGGGCAGGCGTATGACGTCATTACGTAAAAATCTTGTGTGCGAAATTTCTTAGCCGCTGAACATCGAAGAAAGTTGAAACTTTTGGGGATTGTTGCTTGGTAGGTCCGAAAGAAACTATAAATTTTTTCGCGAGTAGAGTGAACAAATGCGGCGTATTAGGTCATCGCGTAAAATTTGTATATATTTTGAACCAGATCTTGTATGCATAATATCTCGATAACGGAAAGTCCTATCGACTTAAAACGTTAAATGGATATTCCTTGGTTCAGTCAGACGACTGTTTCAACTTTTAACAGGTAAAAAGATATCTGTTGTTAAGACACATATATCGATATCGAGAAGTCGGATCGACGTTAAATTTGGTGTAGTTATTCCTTGGATAAGTCACACGGTTTTGGTTAAACATTATTAAACTCGTATAGAAAATAATAACGTCAACAAGCCCCCCCCCCTCCACCCTGCCTCCCCATGTTTTGACTCCTTTGTTAACTAAGCATAGTTGTTAACTACGCTGGGGAGTTAAGCGTTTTCCAGAAAATTCTCGAGTGTTCCTGCATTCTTTAAAATGCTTCAAAACAGAAACAGCATTACTCTCGGTCCATTGCTATTTGTTATTGCCTGAAATTGAGCTTTTTGTGCGTTTCTCATCTATGGCTGTTACGTAACATGCCAATCAGTGAGGGGCCAGTGTCAGTTGTGGTGGAATGCTATTTATAGGTGTAAGCAGGTCTAGCTATTAATTTTTTTCGCCGCATACTTGATTCGGTTGCCAAGGTGCTCTGTACATAGGAGCTATTTGTATCGATGAGCATTGTTTGCAGAAGCATTTTTCGCTATTAAAGTAGGTCCTCTGATATTTTGTGTTATGATAAGCAGCTCACCATTTTGGCACCGAAATGCCTTCCCCCTTCTCCCACCGAGGAGCGTCATCTGATGCCAAGTTATTAAAAATGCCTTTCTAGTGCTTTGTGGCCGATGGGAATGTGCGAAGACAAGGCAGTATATCATAGCTATAACTACACTTAGGGTACAGACGGTTACTGTTACCTTGGGTAAAAGGGTTAGAGTTACGTGTGTAGTCGGACCTACATTAAATAGCTGGGGGGAGGGGGCGTGTGGAGGATGATGGTTAGCAAAAAAAAATCAGACCACCTTCAAGACCTGGATAAAAAGATGTAAAGTAAGACCCGTTTGTCGTGACCTCTGCCAGATTGGGGTAAAAGACGCACGGTAAAACCTGCCTGTCTTGACCAACTTCTAGACTCGGATAAAGATGTAACGTACAGTAAAACTACTGTAGTGACCAACTTTAGATCTGGACAAGAAGGACCTACAGTAAAACCCGTTTTAGCGACCACCCAGACTCGGCTGAAAAAAGACTTCCATTTATATCTGTTTTAGAGACCACCATCTGTTTTGTTTATTTTGAATTTTTTACAATGAATTATGGTTATGTTTGCAGAAATGAATATTTCATTTCAGTAATTAAAATGGATTTTTTTTGGGGGGGGATTATGGGTTTAGTCGGGGAGACATTTGTTCTTGTTTACAAAAACAAGAAGCTAAGTAGGTATCAATTGAAAGCGTATAATATTAGCCGGTACTCTCATGTTTTGTGTGCACTGAACGCTCTAGTTATCGTAAGGTATCATCACATGCCAACCAGATGATCCAAATTTCATCTATGGTCAAACATGTAGTTCAAGACAGAAATGGTATTTTTCCTCGATTTTGGAAATTCATCCATATTGTGCTTGTTATAACCATTCCCGGTCGGGGTTCATTTTCTTGAACTATCGCCATTTGCGAATTATATGATAAAAATGTGACGTACAGTAAAACTGCTGTAGTGACAAACTTTCAAAGCTGGATAAAATGCCGTTCAGTAAAACGCGTTTAAGCGACCACCTTTCAGATTCTGATATGAAAGACGTTCAGTGAAATCTGGTTTAGTGACTACTATCTAGTTTTGTTAGCCCACCGCCGCGGCGTACCACGAAGCGGGTGACTATTGAATTCCGTCCGATTGTCAACATTTTGGATATGATGTCTTGTGCACTACATCTCACAAGCTACTCTAGGGATTCCATTTGCATGGAATAGGGAAAGAATATAGGGTGTAGTTGTGCACCTGGTTGTAGGTTTAGACGGCCACCGAAAAATGAAGTCCTGGAAGTGCACGCCTGCGGGGAACGTAGTCAATTTCACTGACATACTTGTTTAGTTTTGAATTATTGGCAATGCATTATGATTATGTTTGCAGAAATGAATGTTTTATTATGGTAATAAGAAAAAAAGGAAACTGGTTATTGGGGAATTCTGCGTTTTGTCGGGGAGACATTTGTTTTTGTTTGCAAAAACAGGAAATTAAATAGGTGTCGAGGTGAAAGTGTGTAATACAAACTTGTACTGTTATGTTTTGTGTGCACTGATCGCTGTCGTTTGTTTAGGTTCTGATCAATCCAACCTCTTGAAGACCAGGCTAAACACTGGCGCAGCCGAAGCGAGGGTACCCACATACCTCACTCCTCTAGCTTACTGAAGGGCTTGCTTCTGTTGGTAAGAGTTAGAAATTTAGAAGCCGCATAGATAGTTAAACCTTGTTTGTTTTCTATAGCTAAATAACTTCTAACATTTCTTTCACGCCACTTGAAAACGTTGCACTATTTTTGCTGGGGTTGAACCTGGTCATATTAAAGTTCTGCAGTTGCAGCTTCAGATTTCTTTTTTATAGGTTCTGATCATTCCGGATTGACGGAACCCAGGGTAGACGCTGATGAACATTCCCGCTTGGTGGAACCCAGGATAGACGCTGATGAACACAAAAGCAGTTCATCAGAAAGTAGTTGGAACATTTCAGCAACGTATAATACATTGACATGTTTTACTCTTTATTATCCCCCGCCGTCCTAGCGGAGACGGGAGATATAGAAACGCCTCATGTCCGCCCGTCCCTCAATCTGTCCATCTATCCGTTATCACTTTTGTCCATGGCATATCTTTGTAACCGTTGATCGCAGGCATACCATACCTTGGGGAATGAAAGAATATATAATGTACTTTTGCAACGTTAGGCTAATTTCATCGAAAAATGGCAAAGTTATGGACTTTTGAAATGTTTTGACTTTGTCGTTTTCTTAGGGTACCTTGTCCAGGCCATATCTCCGTAGTCATTGATCGCAGGCATAACACACCTCGGAGAATGAAATAACATATAACGTAATTTTGTAAGATTAGGTTATTTTTCGATTTCTTTGAAAAATGTAATTTTGGCGATTTTTTGAAAATTTGGACTTGTGGTTTTTCAGATCAAGTTTGTCCAGGCTGTATCTTTGTTACTATTGATCGTAGACAAATGAAACCCTACAGGTAGAAAGTATACAAAGTGTACTTGTGCAATGTCAGCTTATTTTTTCGATTCTTTTAAATTAAAAAATGTAATTTTGGCGATTTTTCACAATGTAGACTTTGTTGTTTACTATACCTTAAGAGAAAAATATATATATATAGTGTAGATGAGCGCGGCAGGGGATGTGCAATGTACGATTGTCTTGTTTAACATGTGATTTGTATCTGAAACCATAATGTAGTTGCAGTGTTTACACTTTGAAAAGTGGACATAGTTTTGCAATTCGGTAACGGAGGCCACTGGTTAAACTGTTGAAATTTCCAGTGATTCGTACATTGTTAGGTGTATATCGAAGACTGAAAGGATTTCCAACTGAAATTTTACTTAGTTATGAATTACTTATTCAGTAATGTTTGAAAGTTTGAAAAAGTATCATTAAATGTTTCAAAACATTTGTAGTGATTCTGTCGGGTTAAAGCTATAATAAACATCAAATAAAATTGTAAAAACACCTTTGCATGTTATTGAAATATGATGTTGATTGTGCAATGAACACAAGCTAGGATTTGCGGCCCAAAACGAAATTAATCCTGAGAGAATTTAAAATATTTAATAATAAATTCAAAATTTTAACCAACTGTCCGCAGTATTTTTAGTCACAGTGCCAGTACATGTTTTGTTACCCTGACACCATCTGGTCACCGTCACCTGCCTGTCTTGTTTTAAGTAACCAATTACGTTTGGTGTTAACTACGAATCGAAACCTCGACTAATGATAGCTTGGAAATATGCCTGAAAATAAACATTGTTGACCCAAAAAAACTATCTTCAGTATTACATGTTGAAAAGCAACTGCCCTTTATTCCAAAATATTTGTCCAAGTACAGCGCATATTTCGAGGTGTAAAAAATCTTTAGTAGCGGAGATGTCAACGGATACCAAAAGTTGATAATAAATGCTACACTGGACATTTGATGTGCGACTACGGACCTAGGGCACACCAAGGCTATTTTCGAAAACAATATCCTGTTGTTACAGAGGCATAAGCTGCTGGGTTGTTTGACATTTGCTTGGATGAAGTAAGGTGCTGTGGGTGTATTCCAACTGCAAAAGCGGCGCTGAAGCTCTCCATAAAATGTTGGCGAACGGATACGGACCTAGGGCACATATGTAAAATACGAGTGCTTTGCAGCTTCAAGGGGCCAATGGTATAACATAGGGGTACGGGTGGGGTGTGAAAGGGCTTTATGCAGTGAGAGCAAGTAGCAGAGATGCCAACGGATACCAAAAGTTGATAATAAATGCTACACTGGACATTTGATGTGCGACTACGGACCTAGGGCACACCAAGGCTATTTTCGAAAACAATATCCTGCTGTTACAGAGGCATAAGCTGCTGGGTTGGTTGACATTTGCTTGGATGAAGTAAGGTGCTGTGGGTGTATTCCAACTGCAAAAGCGGCGCTGAAGCTCTCCATAAAATGTTGGCGAACGGATACGGACCTAGGGCACATATGTAAAATACGAGTGCTTTGCAGCTTCAAGGGGCCAATGGTATAACATAGGGGTACGGATGGGGTGTGAAAGGGCTTTATGCAGTGAGAGCAAGTAGCAGAGATGCCAACGGATACCAAAAGTTGATAATAAATGCTACACTGGACATTTGATGTGCGACTACGGACCTAGGGCACACCAAGGCTATTTTCGAAAACAATATCCTGCTGTTACAGAGGCATAAGCTGCTGGGTTGGTTGACATTTGTTTGGATAAAGTAAGGTGCTGTGGGTGTATTCCAACTGCAAAAGCGGCGCTGAAGCTCTCCATAAAATGTTGGCGAACGGATACGGACCTAGGGCACATATGTAAAATACGAGTGCTTTGCAGCTTCAAGGGGCCAATGGTATAACATAGGTGTACGGGTGGGGTGTGAAAGGGCTTTATGCAGTGAGAGCAAGTAGCAGGCTATTTTCGAAAATAAGGGCACATATATAAAATAGGACACACCATGGATGAAGTAAGGTGCGGTGGGTGTATTGAAATAAGGTCCATTGAAATATGGACATTGAAATAAATTGCCAAATTTAAAGGGCACCCATGTGATTAAGATGAGACATTGCAGAAAATTTAAATTTGAAAATTAATACCCATTGAAAAACATTGCATTACATAAAATTGTGCATTATATAAATTTGGCTTATTTTTTCAAGCGGCACAGGACAGATTGAAATATGAACATTAAAGTAATTCTACTGATTGGGATCGATGTTCACATTCACATATGACAGAAATTGTTAATCAAAGAATTTACATTAGCAGTTAAAGGGCACCCTGTAATTAAAATAAGCCATTAAAAAAGTTAAATTTATATTTTAATGACATTTAAGATATTAACTTTCCGTAAAATTCTACATTATATAAATTTTACTTGTTTTTGTTTTGTAAAGGGCACCGAACACATTGAAATATGAAGAGAAAAGCATGTTTATTGATTGTAATCGATGTACTAGGCCTAAGGTCGGTGCCGCGCAGTGCCAAATATTATGGGTTTACTGTATGTCTTAAGTCCGTTGCATAAAGTTCCAGCGTGTAAAACGAGGGTCGAAAGATATAAAACGAAAGCTGTTTAAAATTTTATTTAATTTTATTGGTTAAAACGAGTAGGAAAAACATGAAAAGATCGCGTAAGTTGTTTTAAAGAGTACAAAATAACGTGTAAAACAATTTTTCCTTTTTTTTTGCTTTTCCACAGTTTACCATGATGTGTACTTTTAGAATGCAGTACAAAGTGTATTTTTGCAGTACTTTGTCATCCCGTGGTTATATTCCCGATTTCGCAATGATTCATTCGCCATCTAGCGAAAGAAAAAGGAACACAGATCAAATGCCTTCTTCTTGAAGTCTTCACTTAGAGAAGGGGCATTCCAGTTTCAGTGCCTTCAAACACTTTTGCACAAGTATAGAGGGAGAGGAGATAGAAATGGTTAGAGTAGATCGTAATTGGTTAGCTCCGAGTAGCTCTGACTTGTATAACATCGTATATCTCTCTGTCAGAGCTACGAAGCCTTCCATTGCTCCCCTAATAGGAGTCGACTTCATATGTTCTGAGGCACGAATCTTGCATACCAGCCCCTATTATTCAAACATCTACAGAAAGTTCATGCCCAATATGCCCTTTTTGTAAAACAGGCACAGTCTCTAGTGAGCTGTATATCTTTTAATTGTTCATAAAAATGCAGAAAAGTTCGCTTCCGCACCCACGTGTTAAATGTTTGTTTACATTCTGGCCTTTAAATGTCACGTGTCCAAAGTCAAAGGTCAGGAAATTTAAATAAAGGGATTGTAGTTTATTTGTAAAATATATACTAAAATAGTTGATAGATGCAGAATTAAGTATAAATTTATTTTGTACACCCACAGTATTTGACTTTTTATTTTTAGGTTCTTTTTGAAATATAAATTTAAAAGTTTTTTTGGTGGATAATTGCAAAAATTATTGTTACTATTTCACGTAATAAAATATGCTCCCTGTATACAAACAAATGTCACTTATTGCGGGAGATTTGGGGTTATTTCCGTATTATTTTCTTTTAAAGAAAGCGTTACACAGAAGTTGTATATGATTACCGTAGTACTTTGAGGGCCTTTAGCAAATACCAATAAAAACTTATGGGTCGTTGAATCTCGCACACAGTAGCCACAGGGGTGCCTCAAAGCGAGCGCAGTTGACTTGCTTATCATTATATAGCGAGGCGTTGAAGCGGTGCCTGGAAACTTTTTAGCGCACCGCTTCTTGGAGCTAGTAATTGGTGACAACAAAATGTTCAATTCTGACTAAGCTTAATTAACCGGATGCAAATTTGGCGACCTTTTATACTCAAATATTCCTTATTTTGCGATACTTGACAAATAAAAATTGTTTTCAGCCACGGAAGATGGTCTTTTCAATTTCACCAATTTCGATCTACGGTAGCCATTCGTTCTCCTCCCCCTTGTATATATACGTTTGTATCGCAAATAAATAAGTGAATTTTCAAGTTATTTTCACTTACCATTATTGCATTTTATTTATGCTAAGAGTATATTGACGAATTTTGTGGGTGATAATATATGATTCTTACAAGAACGAATTCTCATAGGGCTATGTGTTCTGGACTAAAACACTTTTCCAAAACGCCTCAAAATGAAAGGATGGGCAAACCAAGCCGTAGAATTTTTGTTTTAGGAAATAGGGCTGGCAGCAGGCTTTCAAGTCCCCATCCAGTTTATAGCTTGTCTTTTTTTTTTTTTTTTTTAACCTATAGTTAGGTATTTTGATTCATAAATTCTACCAGTAACCACCACCGTTCGTCACTTTTGGGTGGTTTTTCAAAGATTACTTTTTTGTTTTCGGTGTAATGGAGTTCCCCGTTGGAATGTTGAAAGTGTAGAATTTTAGACATGTTTCCAGAGAATTATAAAGCAAACTAGTGTTTGTGCTGAGTTATAGGGAAATTAAATATTTCCCGGCAAAATATTTTTGGACAACTTTAATTCGCCATATTATTTTGTCATCCCGAAATGTAAGAATTTTGCGATTTAATTTATTAGATAACTACATAAACAACTAATATTAAAAGAAAAAAAATGTATGAAAATTCGAACATGAACTGATTTAGGTAGTCCTACCATTTAAAGGGGTATTGTTTTATTAAGCCAACCTCTCGGGTAATAATTGGAGAGACAAAAATGACATTTTTGGGATAATTGTTTTTTTTTCGGGATGGCAAACTTGCATGAACACTGGCGAAAGACATAGGTTGCTGATAATAAAATGTTACCCGAATTTTTTTTCTAAAACTCTAACCACTTTATTTGTTTGTTTTAGGATTTCTTAATTTTTGTAGATAGATATTTATGCGTCACATATTTACGTATTATTAAATTTGATGGTCGAGAAATCCCGAATAGCCCTATTTTAGATACAGTACTTACCAAAAACTCTACAAAACCTTTATTTTTTAAATCAGAACCCTGGAAAACCCTCAATACTCAGATCAACTTCGCAGTCAATCTAGAAAGGTTCCTTTCGTAGGGATTTTGATCTATTATAAGTGAAAAATGCATTATTCCATTTTATTATTTCAAGCAGTTCGAACGGCTAAGTATGCATTATAGAGAACTTCTGTGAAGTAGTTTTGTAAGATATTTCGCAAAAAATATTCCAGTATGAAAAAGACAAACAAATAGTTCATGTTTTCAAAATGCTGTTACGTTTCTGCTGTTTTACACGTCTCATTTTTTGTTGCCGAATGAAAGCAGAAGACCCTGAAATTTTGCTGTAGACATTCGAGCCTCGTTCTGAGCTGTACATAAAGAAGTCTGTTGATCATTGCGAAATGGCGAATACTCGTACAGTAAGCCAATTTTCAAGTGCGCGTGCTCAGGAGAGAAAATCCGCAGGATTCCAATGGGGAAAACATGTAAAGAAGCACAAGTAAAATGCATTGGAAGTTGATTCTCCAGACAGACCAGAGAAGCTTCATAGACACCTTCGAAAAGAACACGTCTCAAAACATCGAGAAATAGAAAACACAACAATCTATAGTTATTGAGGTTAAACCTTTGGGTCCTCTTGTATTTCGCTCTATATAGTACAATCACGTTTAAAATCTTCCTTGAGCTAAATTTCTACTCTTAAATATCTATACATGTATTTCACATTCATTTTGGCAAATAAATTGTAGAAATGCCTTTGTTTATATTTCAGCCTTCTTGTATCTGACCTTCTCCAGAGAAATTTTCCGAGACAAAAACTGTCTCTAGATAACGAGAAATTATCCAAAATAACACCTCGATTTTCCGAGACTCTTGATTTTTCGAGACGGTCCAAGAGAACGTAGCCTAACACAGAAATGGCCGTGTTTCAAACTGATTTTGATATATTTCTACATTGACTTCTATGTTCCCATGCTTCTATATCATGTATCATCCAGAAACAAGTTGTTGTAAAACAGCTGACGTCTGAGAAAATCTTTATATTCCTTATAAACATAGAACTGATGGATATTTTAAAATGTTGTTCCTGTCTCCTTGTGAGTTCTGTTTTCGCTGAATCCCAAGTGGGTCTGCGGAGTGAAAAGGTAGAGAGGTTGGCTTTTTGACGAAAGCCTCACGGAAATGGTCTCGTTATAAAGTCAGAAAAGGCACCAAGCTAAAGGAGTTCTCAGATGTGGGGTCCAAACATACCAAAATGCTCGGGGCATGATTAACACTTGACAAGCCTTTGGCTTGCAAGGGTTATATGAATTTGTGCGAGCAAAATTCGTCCTTTTTTTTCTTGACGGTTTTTCCGATTTTTTGTGTCTTCTTCTTCTCTGACACTATGGGCCCTACGACCATGAAACTTGGGACTTATGAAGAGCTTGATCTGAACATGTGCATGTCACTTTTTATTTTCGTCTTTGATTTCGTTTTCTTTGTTAAAACGCCATGTGAAAAGAGTATTTTTTTTCAAGTAAATGCATTTAATGCACAGCACAGAACCTCATACAGTTGCTAAGCTTTGTGCGAGCTCTCACTGCGTAAGTAGATAACACGGCGTATGCCTTATCAGTCAATAAAACCTTAAGCCAACAAAAACCAAACACTACTCGGCTTATAAGACGTATTCAAGCTGTGTTGTTTGCAATGTATTATTCAAGAAATAACCCACTGAAGGAAGTATTTTTGCGTTTTAATTTTTGTCAAGTGTTTAACATTTCGCTAGCGGAATGAGCCTCTAGTTCTGAGCTGCTTTCGTGCTGACACCTGTGTTAGTGTCTGAAGTGTTAACCCACTATATGTGGTCAGATACTGTTGGCTGGTGGATATCCCACTGACCATACAACACATTAGGATAAAAATTAACTGTTCACGTGCTGTGTTTACCGAGTGTGGTAAGAGCGTTGGTTTGGTAATCCCAAGGTTCAGAGTTCGATTCCAGCTCGGGATGGTAAGCAGGGGATTGACGTTCGCTCCAGTTGCCTTAGCTAAGGGAATGCGGCGGGTTAGATCACTTATCACGGAATTCAAAATTAAGAATAGGCCAAGAAATCTCTCCCCTCACCTACTCCAGCCGTTTTCGAAATGCGATGGTGGAATTGCGGCTAAAATTTTAAAAAACCTATTTTTTCCCAAGTGATAGGGCTAGAATGTTTTCATGGCAATGGATTGTGCAGGTAGGTCGGAAGTTCTAAAATTAGTTTTTCAAATTGTTTTTACATGAGAAAAAAATATTAAATCCTGAAAAGGAAATGAATGCCTGAAAATACAATTTTATCTGGGCACAGACCCCAAAATATAAAAATAAGGACAAAAATTGTGTCCAGTGAGAACATTTTTGTTAATAACCAGGGTTGGCATTTTCCCCAGATAGGCCTTTTTTGTGGGAGTTAGTAACCAGGGTTGGTATTTTCTGCAGTTAAACCCTTTTTTTCTAGGAGAGTGAAAAAATTTGAAAAAAACCGGCAAAATTTAAAAAAGGGTCAAGAATGGAATAATGGAAAATACTGAAATTTAACTGAAAGTATCAGTGGTTTACTTTGTGATTTTATCCATAACTAAACATGGCGAAATTGCTATAGTAATTCATTGTACAAACACATACTCAGCTATTGATTAACAGATAGGTGATTAAGGTAATATTTAGGCAACTCGGGTGGTATTCAAGGTGAGGAATGTATTTTTGCCCATCAAAATTGCTTGTGGCTGGTTATTAAGTATTAATTATTAGACCAGTTACAATGATCGGGGAATTGAGTGACAACGGTAAAAAAACCGCTCAATCGATCACGTGTTTATGGATGTGTATCAAAGACACATGCATCTGCACATCAAGATAACAATATTTGTCCGGTTGTTTCTGTATGTTTAATGTTAATGAAGTGGTCCAGCTTTTGTGCTCCAGCTCATTAGAAGCAGATGGCAAATTGTGAAGATGTAACCACTCATCGCTTATTCTTTGCATTTCAGACTGACCTCATCTTGCTTAGTACGCATACGAAAAGTCTCAAAAATCCGCGGTGTTAATAGTTCAGTAGTTGACGAAAGAACCTACACGCGGAAATGGAGAGTGACGGTTCAGGATTCAGTCATGAAAGTTTGCACGATAACCACGCCTTTTCCAACAGTAACAGTGCATCAGAGCACCGAAATCCGGTCAACATTTTGAAGAGTGTTGGACTTGACTTAAATGCATCATCAGAGACTAGTCTGGCCACGGAGCATATGCAAACAGAACCTAGCAAAAGGAACTTTTCTTACCGACTTTTAACATTTAATAGGTCAGGTGTGGTAGAGTCAGGTTTGCCATACAAATCGTACGACCTGGCAAGAAATGGCTATTACTTAGGAATTCAGTTTTTCAACATTCTCTGTGCATTTTGCAATTTCAACATATTGGTGGATGACATAAAGAGGCGCCCTAACTTACTGATAGAGCGACATAAAAAATGTTCACCGAGATGTGAGGGTGTGACAAATAACACCTTAAGATTCCCCAGCACGAATCCAGGCAGTGACGCTGATCCCGTGGCTAGATCTGCAAACGCAGTCCGTGATATCTCGGAAGACTCCGCCATCAGTTCGCTAGGTGCAGCGTCTCTACCCTTGAATAAAGACAGAGCGCCTGAGGTGAAAGCGGCGACGGCGGAGGTCTGCCCGTCACAGTCGGAGAACAGGCTTCCAGTGCCGGTGCATGTCAAGTCGGAGGGCGGTCGTCTCTCCTCCGAGACCGTCATCGTGCGCTCGTCTGGCCGTACCAAGCCGGAAACACCGGCTTATCCAAGTGTGCAGGCAAGGGAACCACTGCCACAGCGGACCACAGGGCGTAACATATCTGAACCCGTAGAGCTGAGAAGAGTATCGAAACCGGTTGCCCGAAATGACGAATTTGACACTTTCGAGGGCCGATTACGTACTTATAGCGAGTGGCCAAAGTCGCATCCCCTAAGACCCGAAGAGATGGCAAGGGCAGGGTTCTACTATACCCATCAGCACGACAAGGTTAAGTGTCCATACTGCATGGGCGCTATATTTAACTGGGAACCGAGCGATACCGCTTTCGGCGAGCACAGTCGCCACTATCCGAGGTGTGGTTTCCTCAAATATGCGGCTTATCAAGCGCTGACGTCACCAGTTCCGAGCTTTGTGCCGCATCCACCGCGTGACAGGTGGGAAGATAGTAAGGCTGTAGAAGCTGTCTTGAGCATGGGATATTCCTTTCCTCTAGTACAAGAAGCATTGTCTGAACTGAGGAATAAAAATATACCATTATGTTCGGAAAGTATCTTAGATATCATTTTTGGTTTGGAGAAACAGCGGAATCAATGCCTTCTTCGGTTGGACAGTGCTGGGGAAGACTCTGAATCAGCCGTGAACAGCTTAGAGGGGGCTGTCGGCGGTTTGAACTTAACTGAGCTGAATCAAGACAGCCAGATGCAATCGCTTCGCTTGACACCCTCATCCGAGCCCGATGAGGAATTATACCGACCCACCAAGAATGATTCTGGCAATTTCGAGATTGAATATCAAAGCATGGAGTCAAAGGATATGCAACCAATTAGCAATTCAGGTGCGGGCGCGAGCGCTAAAACTCCCGCTACCGCAGCCAAGGAGCAACGTGGAATGGGGTCTGGTCAAGTAAGTGTGGACCCCGAAATGATGGAAGTCCAAAACGAATACCGTCGGCTTCAGAAGAGCAATATCTGCAATAAGTGCGGCAAGAAGCCGGTGAATATCCTCTTCTTGCCGTGCCGTCACCTCGTCACGTGCGAGGAGTGTGCCGAGGATATGGACGAGTGCCTGGAGTGCCACGAGGAGATCATTGGCACGGTCAAGGTCTTCCTCACTT
This sequence comes from Protula sp. h YS-2021, assembly GCA_949752745.1. NCBI lineage: Eukaryota > Metazoa > Annelida > Polychaeta > Sabellida > Serpulidae > Protula > Protula sp. h YS-2021. The sequence continues at coordinate 22,198,012 of OX457031.1, read as the reverse complement.
AAGCTCATCAGCATATGAATTTTGGTGTCACGCTTATAATGGGGGTTGAAATGAAGAAGAAACAGGTTCGAATTAAAATGCCAACCGAAATTCGAAGTCTAAAGTTAAAAAAAATGCGACAAAAATAAATCAAAAATTAATAGACTTTCCCAACTGGCATTGTCAATACTATTGCCTCAGCAATAGTGTCGATAAAGTTTGATAGTCAATGCTTCAGCGTCGGGCGTATCAATTAAAAAAGTGGCATTTTTTTTTCAAACCAATTTATCTGTTTGCTAAAAATTACTATCGGGAAGTCGCAGGTGGTGAATGTTTGTTACTGACATCGTTTCGTAAATAAGAGTGTACTAGAATGGTAAAATGATTATTTTATTAATGAAAAGAGATGACATATATATGTTACAGCGAATCTGTAGATTCGGTGAAAATTTCAGCGAGACAACGCGGGTAAATATTCATGGCTTTGAAACTTTAGAGCGAGGTTTTCATTGGTCCTTTGAGTCAGGAAGACCCAAACGGGGCCCCACCACACAGCTTACCTTGTATAACCACAAACACCATTGTGTAAGAACTAAGTACAGCCAGCCTTATTATGTGGCGGCATATTTGAAATTCATAACCATCTAAAATCTAGACGCAGGATTGGGACAGGGTTATGTTCAATTTGACGTAGGCACGAATGTTGAATCTTAGTTCCTACAAACGTACATTTGGCCTGTTTTTTGTGTTTTTTTAGTCAGTGTGGCTCATTTTTTCTTCTTTTTCTTTGTTGTCTGTTTGATCTCAATTAATGGTGACTCCATGTAATCCTGCAAGTGGCTCATTTTAGCCAAATACAGCCACACCAGCCTGTCAAAAATAAAAAGTTGCTTGCTGTCAAAGTAAAACATTGTCAAATGTGTAAGGTGGTTTGTTTTGTTTTGTTGTTGTTGTCTTGAATCACTATTGTGGCATGGGGGAGTATTCACGCCAGAAATGGCGATGCCAGATTTCATATTTTATGAGCTCCATGCAACACAGTAATCTGTATATTGCATATTATGATATTGATGTAAATTTGTCCATAAAACGATAAACTAATTTTCTCACTCTAGCATAAGTGTCTTTTAATATTTTGGTGTTCGTGTTTTATGACAACTTTATGTGCGTTAATTAGAACTGTAAGCAAATTCCAGAAAACCAGACAAAAGTTCTTTGATATTGTAAATAAAAGTGATTTTTGCATCCTTGAATTTCTTCCCAAGTCGGTTTCGCGTTCATCTCATTTCACAAGCGTGGTTAAGCGAACGGTTGTCGTGGTTATATCGCCAAATGCTGTAAATAGCTCGAGCTTCTTGTGAGTTTCTGTCGCAACTGTCTTCCCGGACATAAAACATGAACGCCATGCCCCCCCCCCTCCCGCCCAACATTGTCAGTTGCTATGGCATATAAGTAAAATTAACTAAATACCATTGAAAATTCCCTTTCTGTTCCGTTACATTTAAAAGTTATTTACCGGTTAATCGCATAATTCGGTTTGAACTCGTGGCTTTGTGAGAAAGTGAGTTATGCAGTTGACCGGTTTCGACTGCAACTAACAAACCATAGCATAGAGTCGTAAATTTTAGGTGATTTTTTTTACACGATCCAAATTACAGTTTTGTGATGGCGAATAAATAGCTTGTTTATGAAGGTATGTAGTGTTTTCAGGTAATCAAGGCTTGTAAAACTTTCGATCACTTAATATTCTGGTGTGTTAAAATTGATCACTTTATGTGAAAAATTATTGGCTTCAGCAGTCGAATGTTTATCAAGCAAGTGTTTGTAGTATGTTAATTTCAAAATGTTATGTGCAAATAAAAGACTAGCAGCTAAACCTTCATGATGCTTTAATTTTAGCCGTAGTGGAGGGCTTCGGTGTGTGTTGGGGGGGGGGGGGGGTTCGGATAACCGCAGTCATATATCGGATCATTTCCACCGTACCAAACACTCGTAACGATCAACTGACTTAAGCAATGTTAAGGCCTTTTCTGTCTTGATGCCGCAGGCCAGTTTCCGTTGGGGAAGGGAGTGGGGGGGGGGTTGCTTTATCAGCACCATGGGCGCAGTAAGGACATAAAGGCAAATCTGTGTCCTTTCTCTGTTGTGATGATGCAGATCTAACTTTAAACCATACTTGTGACGTCACCCATTGTCTTTGTATGAGAATTCTCAGCCACGAAACGCCTTCTGATGACGTCAATTTTCAATTTGAATAAGCAACATCTTCTTGAGAACTCGGAACAGTCTCTCTGTTCGTTCGTTTTTGTGTCTGTTTTGGGTGTTCATAAGGTAGAAAAACCCTTTAATCATACATGGTAATCTTCCGGCTTTTTTTATTTACCAAATGGACCACTTTTTTTTCCTAACCCGTTCCCATGTATGGTAAAATTTTCCGGCTTATTTTCGACCCCGTTCCCATGCATGTTTGATGCCAAAACGAAAATGAGTCTTCTATTAACAATTCTGCATACACTTGTGCAGTTATTTCTTTATTTCTGGACATTACCTTTTATAGCTGTGCAAAAGACTTTCTATTCGAGCTTCGTTTGTCAAACAAGTCAAACATCACATCTTTTTTACTTCGTTCATGATACACAGTACTATCCACTCTCCAAAAAGCACCCGTTATAGCTAGGGTTTCTCTTACACTGAATTTTCAACATTGAAATGGATGTTATAAAAATAAATTTATCATTAAAATGATCCGGAGTACTGTTCTAAGATTCTGTTGTGACACTCTCAGAGTTCGCGTTGGCGGGGTTTTTGTCCACTTTTTGGGCATTTTTTTCGAAATGACTCACTTTTTCGGAACCTACAGAGTCTTTCTGGACCCAACTGAGTCACACTTTCCTTTTTTGACTCACTTTCCTGAGAACCCAGCGCGAACCCTGACTCTGGAAAAGATTCTTAGCCACTTCTGTTAAACGGTGTCTCCATTGGAAAATTAAATAATGGGGTTCTGATTTCTAGGGGGTGATCCTAAAGTTTTCCCGAGTTCTTTTTTTCGGATAGGGTGCAAATCCCGAAATTTCAACATGATCCGATTGCTGTCCGTTAATATATACAAATTCCGGTTTTTTAATGTGGACATCAAGATTAGGATCTAGGACATGTTTTCTGTAGGGTTAGGCGGGTTATCACAGTTTTCTTTTGTTCTGAATTTTGAAACTAAAAATCTGTATAGCTATGCCATTTTACGTGATGCATAAGTTGGTCAATGATGTTCACATTTGCAGTTTGCGAAAATTTACTTATTATACACACATTTAATATTTAATTGGAATTATGGTTTAAAACTGACAAACTCGCATAAATGATTTCCTGGCTAGAAACAAACTCGTGACGTAGTCGCTCCCATTTCTCAGCCATGAAACCATATGTGCTAGAAGTTTCTCTGTTTTAGGAATTGGCTATACCCAGACCAATGTCCGTAAAATTTTTTCATCGGTTGTAAACATCAGTTTTTTCCTCACTCTAGACAACTGGTGCCACCATAGGTACACAAAGTGTCTGCAGTATTGCTTCAGTACCGGTATAATTTTTTCGAAAAAAAAAAAAGATAACAGTGCCTGCCAGGTCATTTTTTTTCACCTGATATATTAATTTCTTTTTCAAAACGGTCAAATACCAGCAAGTTGGGTTCCATAGCTGTTCGTAAATAGATTTTGTAGAAGATACCGAAAAAATCGATTGTCACTTCACAGGGGTATCAGATGAGATATTTGACGATCACAGAAGTCTATGACTTTGCCGTTTCAGTGTACCGTAAAGCTCGACCAATGGACATCAAAGTGATGTGCTGCCTGGGAAGCGTGGCGGTCCTCATACCAACGCTAAGTCTCTACGCCGGCTATTTGATTGGAGAGACGGTGTATCCATACAAAAATATACTTCCTGACAAAAATGTGAGTTCATTTCTATCCGGGGTGTCTGTGGGGGGGGGGGGGGGGGGGGGACTTTGTATATGTGTCACCAAGCGCGTTCAAGAAAACGCAGAGAGGGGGGGGGGGGTGAAGGGGGGTGGGTCTTACCGGAATGTGCTCCCCGTTTGGCTTAAGGGGATATGATTGCAAACTCAGCAGTCCGCGTTTAGGGGGCGTTCCAAAAAGTCATGAACACGCATGGTAACAAATTTGTACGTGAGTATACATTTGAAGCCGGTTGATTGCATAGCCAATTTTCCAAAGACGCCTATTCGTTTAACCGGTTTATGCCACGTAGTGCGTTATCAGGTCATGCGGATAAATGTTTGGTCTTTCAATTAATAAACCGAAACATTTGGAAAGTGTTACATGTAGATCTTTCGAAGAAGAAAATAATTTACCTTGTGCGGTAGGTGATGGGTGTTTTATTCACCACATAAATAGACGGAAGGCAGACACATATTACCTGCTTATAACGAATACGCGTAACAGCTATGCTGCGCATTGGACTAGACCAAATTACATTGATCTGCTCCCCTGTGGGGTGGGAGGGGGGATATTAAGAATACACCCACGGCGTTCTGTTCCGTGCATGGCATAAGAGGCGACTAATCGGAATTTCTTTCTTTCTATCTGTTCTTTTACTATTTCCTCATTCTTCCTTCTTTTTTCCCACTTGTTTCTTTAGCAGGTGCGTCTTAATATACCCATCCTTGTTGGTGAACGGAACGTTAAACAGCAAAAAAAAAAAAAAAACAAAAAAAAAACAAAAACAAAAACAAAAAACAAAAACAAACAAACAAACAAAAAACGAACAAACTGAATCTTAATCACCCCTTTCCCTGAATGACTGCATGGGACCGATTTTACATCGCACTTGTGAAAAGAAAACAAAAGAACAATGACATACTTACCTGCATTTACGTTTCACTTTGGACCTGTAATCAATCCTCGTTGTAGTGCGAAACAATTTTGCATCGGTAGCCGAGTGCGCAAATAGAACTTCACGAATTATCAATTAAGTACACAGGCAGGGCTAGGGTGCCCACCTTCAGTGGTTGGTGGGGGGGGGGGGAGGCTTGTCACCCCCCAAAAAGATCACAAAGTTTGCTTGCTGTTGTCACAGGTGGTAGCAGATTCATCAAAACTGAACATCAGTCATTACAGAACCCATTACCTGACCATTCACATGACCGGGGGACTCGGCTCACAGATGTTCCAATATGCAGGTGTGTATGGGCCAAGAATTTAATTTACTGCACATGAAAGTCTTTCAGTTAAGTCAGAACCTACTTTTTTAAAATCGAAAAGATATTGAGGTCAAAGATGTAAATTTTTTCACTGTAATTACTGTTTTGTTGTGTGTTCACTTTAGGCTGTCTGAATGATCATTTTTCAAATCAGATAAACGCTTATTGGGATCAAATCGTGGTCAGATAAATGCATTTTACGTATAAAAATAAAAAATGTACGCTAACGATTTAAATAATAAAAGTAATGTATGGCTAATAAACTTCTACGTTCAGTGTTAATACGTGTCGTATACATTATTTATTGCTTCATACACCGTGAATTCCGGTAGAATTACCGCGGTTAATCTTTCAGATTGACGAACCAGAACTCCTCTTGCGATGAATGTAATGAAGTAAAAAAACTGCTTTGAGCCGAGATTTTTTTCCCATAATTTCTGTTACATTTGTAAGGATCAGAAGCGTGTACTCATGTAACATAATATAGCAGTATTCAGTGGAATTCAGATTGAATGTTCTTAAATAGCAGAGCAGTTTAGACTAAGGAAAGCAATGTAATGTTGATGAGTCAATAAGTGGTCAGCATTATATTTTTAGTTCTTGGTGCGGTTAATCTAGCGATGCGGTTACTGTATTGAAACTGAAACGGGAACTGAATATTTCGGGTTGCGGTTAATGAGCGGTAATACATGGCGGTGTTTCTTTGCAGCGCTGTATGGTCTTGCCAAAGCTAGCGGACTCCAGCCAACTATAACCTCAAACAGCAAAACCGCACAAATCGTTGAGGTGTTTCCCTTCCTCAAGGCGTTCAAAAGTGAAAAGACTCGCCCTGGAATCTATTTCGCCAAATTTCGTGAGCACAAATCGCATGCTTTCGATCTCCGTGGATTTTCCTTGAATTACATGAAAGATATTGAGCTTCTTGGTGATTTCAAATCGTGGCGGTACTTCGATCACGTTAGGGCTGAGATCCGCCAACAGTTCTCTTTTTCTCGCAAGGCGATTGGATTGGTTCAGAAGTTTCTGTACGAGTCGTTGACAAAAGTAGAAGGAACTGTTTTTGAACAAGGAAAATTCGGCGACGACTTGAAACGATTTCCGGTTACGTACGTCGGGGTTCATGTTCGAAGGGGCGACTTCTTAAACGAAAAGAATAAACAATTAGGTTATAAAGCGGCAGATTTAAATTACATTTATGCCGCTATGCACTACTTTAGGCATAAATACAAAAATGTCATATTCATTGTCACTTCTGATGACCTTGCCTGGTGTCAAGGTCAAATAAAACCACAAAACAGCGTAGTTATTTTCTCCCCTTATAAGCATCAGGGTTTAGACATGTGTCTGTTAACGCAGTGCAATCATACTATCATCACGACGGGGGCCTTCGGGTGGGTGGTGGGCTGGGTGGCTGGGCGGGGGCACCGTGTTGTACTTTAAAGACCACCCCGTTCCAAGGTCAGATTTAGCCAAAGAATTCAAAGTGGTGGATTATTTTCCGTCGAACTGGCTTCCGGTTGCATCGTGACGTCATTGTAGGTTTTTCTGTCAGTTTGTTTGCTACAGCGCTACAGCGAGATCCACACAGATGCTGTTGTGACGTCATATCGACCTTCGGTACACGTGTACTCGGGGAATTTTTCCGCGAGGGATGAGCGTTGGTCAGGAGTCAGGACTGCAGAGCAAAGAGATTGTGACGGAGGAGAATGTAGCATTTATTTACTCGCTATGTGATCGCGGCGGTTTGTTTGGAATCCTGACGCACATTACAGTGGCATGTATGGCATAAAATCGGATCGTTACTCAATGTCTTGAATAAGTCGCATCAGAAATCGTGTGTGTTTTTTTTTATTTTTATTATTTTTTTTTTTTTTGGTTTTGTACAAAAAAGTATAAAATATGTCTATTGAAAAATATAATTATTTAAATTATTCACAAAGAAAAATAACAGTTTTGTTTCCAGCGTTGCATATCTATATAGTTGTACAACTTTCGGTATTCAGTTTGTAGCATAAGAGAAAGTAAACTTGTAAGCGGAATTAACTAGTGTGTTCATTTGTGAAGTGCCGCTCAAATATATCATGCATTTGTAAGGACGTTCGTCAGATATCTGCTTTTATCTGCTTTAATGTGCTCAAAAATGGTGTGCAAAACGCAGTAAAATATGGTGTGCAAAACGCAGTAAACAATGGTGTGCAAAACGCAGTAAAAAGCGCCCCTTCCTTGGCGCCGTATTTACAAATGTTTACTTTTGAAGTTAACTGATCCAGTTAGCTGTTCAGTTAACTCTAACAATTTTAGCTTGCTGACACAGTTGGTTAACTGATATTCATGAAATAGCTAACCGATTTTGCTAAGTTAACTGGGGCATTTAAATAGAAGTTAACTTATTTTGTGGAAATTCCCCAATGACGTAACAAGGCAAGGGGATCACAGGAGAAAGTAACTGTGATGCTTCAACGTGATAATTTATTAATGACGTATAAAAAGTTTCACATTAGTTATTGTTAGTTATCACATTCGTTAAACTCGGTTATACCGATGTTCTTTTCAATTACACAGGATGCTTTTAAAATGCGCCTTATGAAAATTATGTGGTGAAATAAAAATATAACACTTTTTTAAAGCGTCTGAATTGTCAAACCATTCATTTCTCTCAGTCTGTTTCAAGTAGTTATAAAATTTTAATCGAAAGTTTCTAGGTGCTTCTCCACCTGGACTTTGCTTTTCTTCCCAAATGACAAAAAATCCCGAAATGTTGGAATTTTAAAAATTTTGTAAAATTGTGTAAATGTCGGTAAATACGTGAATCGTCAAAACCTCTGCAACATCCCTTTTCGGGTAGCTTTTTCTCTATTTCCTTATTTAGTAACTCGGTTGGGTCATGTCCTTGGACATGCTTGTTGAAATGCATCTCCCACAATTTTGATTGGATTGCTTTCAAATTGCTATCAATAGTCCTTTCTAGAAAAAAACTTTTTTGCGATCCACCCAAATTGACCAAATAGAATTTTTGAAATTGTTTGGAAGTAATTTTCTAAATTTTCAAGCTTTAATCAATGATCTACTCTTGAAAAAAAATGATTATTTGCGATTCGCCAAAAATTGGTTAATTGCAGGCATGTTGAAAATTTTTGGTAGCCACTTTCAGAATGCTTCCTCTTGCATAATTTTGATCGAATTCTTTTAAATTTTGTGTACTTAAAACTTTTGGTGGCCCATTTTCAAAATATTTCTTTGATTTGATTGGGTGGCATCAAATGTTGTGTTAGTGTTCATGGAAGATTTTTTTTTTGGCTATCCACCAAAAGTTGTCTGTCCTGAAAATGACTTTTTAGGGAAGGATCCGCCACATATTGGGCAAATGCCGGTCTTTTAATAATTTTCGGTGATCAGTTTTAAATGCTTTTTTAGATCTCGGCCACAATATCCCTGGGCATTTTTGTTTATGGTCGTGCTTTTTATAAATAGTTGTTGGCTGTTCTGTAATACAAACATTCCCGCGTGCAGACATTTTTATTTTTGTATTGGAATGTCCTTTATGTGATTAGCACCTAAATAAACACCAGGCCTATTTTTAAGTTTTCCTATTTGTTTTATGCTCGATTTTACCGTTCTTCTGCTGTTCGAGCCTGTAAGTGTTTAAATAAAGAAAGATTGTAAATAAAACAATAAATAAATAAATAATAAGTAGTAAACAAACAAATAATAAATGAATAAATAGTAAATAAATAAATAAATAAGCAAATACGTTTTAGCCCTCTGCCATGAAAAGTATTTGTGAAGAGACCAAAGTCTTTCTATAACAAAAACCCTGAAGGCGAAACTCTCACCAAAAGTCTGTGCGTAGTTTCCGCAAACTGAACGATGAACAACAAAGAAATCTTTAAAGAAGCCACTTGATTGGCTAGAAAAGGGCACGTGGTATCAATTGCTGATGAGATCATAGGCATGGTCAGCTTGATTATCCATTATATAAGACAGATTGCTAATGAAAAAACCTAATGCTATCATTGCGTCTTTCTTTGGTCAAAGTAATCCCGTTTAACATTTAGACATTTCTAATGTAGAATTTTCTGGCAGATTTCTGGATTTCCGGTTCGACTAAAATTGCCTTTGTTCTTTTACCAACTACGCAGTAACAATAAGGAAATAACTGTAGTTTACGAACCAAACATAAACTGAAGTCCCTAGTTTGTTATTTTTATATTTAATCCACCCACATTATATATTTAACTAGAGTATTTGTGATATTTTTAGAGAGATAAGCAATGTGTCACTCAGTAAAACAGGTAACAACAATGTGATTAAATATAAACTGAATAAAACATTAATTGATTAAGTGTGCTGAATCATTCTATATGGCGGAGAACCGTTAAGAACAGTTAGACCAAGATATGAACACTTTGAATGCTCAAAGTATGTACATAAAACCACGTGAATAGTCTTTTAGTTTGCCTTCAATCTGAGTTGCCTGTGAAGTGGTATGATAAGCATTTCAAATTTCATTTGAAAAGTATTGGGGCTTTTGGTTTGAAAGAAGGCCTTACACAGTAGTGAATATTTATATCAGGTATCATACATATGATTAATCCATTCCATTAAAATGTGCTCGCAGTATTAATTATGGAGTTTACTAAGAAGTTTGATTTATGTGATTTCTACAGTTACATCGAAATACTTGATTTTTCAAGAATAAACAGGCCATTAGAAAGTCGAGGGGCGAAAAACAAAACTTAAGTTGACGCGTTTATTAACGTGTGCACCAAGTTAACGTCCGCGCACACCACGTAATAAACGGTGCGACAGCGGCCTACACAATAACCGTGTATAGTCATTGTACAGACCGAAAGCACAACCACGGGAACATGCATACAGGAATTCCACTTAGAACACATCCTAATGCCCGATTACTCATTTCAAACAAGTGTTTACGCTAACGACAGCTGTCGTTTTGATAGAAAGCGCAGGAAAGTACAGAAACCTCACAGAACATGAAATCTTGAGCAAAACACAAAAGCGAATTGAATTCTTACCAAAAAAAAACTATTGGACTCCTCCGTATAACTCTCCGTATAAGAGATTCTATCCCGTGTTTTATTCTACACAACTTTGACTCCATTCAGTCTGAATTACTGGCCCATTTTAAGGCCCCGATTTTTTAATCTGTTTTAAGACTTCTTGATTCTGTTTTCAGATCCTACACTAGACGCTTGCCAAGGGACAAATGTCTCCAGATTCGTAGCCAGATCTGGTTCTCAGAGACGGACCCTCAACATGTCGTCCCCTCTCTAAGCTCTCGATATGACTGGCCCAATTCCCGACGCGGGGCCTGGGTGGAAAAGAGATTGAGCAGGGGACAGCAGTAGTCTTACAGGGCCGTTCCCATAGGCGTATTGTAGTGTTTGAGACGATCCTCACATAGCATCCAGACCCACGCGCTTCTCGCCGCACATGCACATTTTGGGCAGGATAAAATTAGTCTTAGAAGATCATGGATGTGTTTAATTTACTCTCATTTATTCAGATACATAACAACTAGCGGCGAGGAAAATTATTCAAATCAAATTATCATGAAATTATTAATGTGCTATGAAATTCTATACTAAACGAAGTTTTAGGGGAAAATGTCAAACAAGTGTGATGGTTAAAAGCACTGTCAAAATTCTGATGAAAGTTTAACTCTTAATATTGGGAACCAGGCAAGGAATACATGGCTTGTGGCTTTGCTCATGTGAAATAACACTTGGCACGTAGTAACAAGCAATTATGGGTGAAGAAGGCGCAAATGTGCGATATGTTGGTCAAATAGGACGGATAGATTCCTGTAACGAAATGGTTGATGGCTTGGATAGTTGCTCTAAGCGGTTAGTACAATTTTTCACCGTTAATGACGTGCCAGAGGAAAAAGGTCCCCGTCATTCTCTCGCTAATTAGTGGTAAAACATGCCGATTGCTAAAAAATTTAGTGGTACCCGTTGTGCCAAGTGGTAAAACGTATGATAAACTGATTATTGCCCTAAAAGGACATTTCTCGCCGAAACCGTTGCAATGGCACAAACCATGATTCAAAGTCGTGCCTACATATTGAAACGGAATGGAATGGAATTATTGCCATAAAACAGGACACATTGCAAGAGCGTTTATGTCAAAGAAGAAAAGTCTTGGGAAAATTGACGATCGACCGAAGGATAAGTCTAAAAATAAAAACAAAAAAGTGCACAAAAGGGATGAAAAACCTGAGAGCTCCAGTGATTATTTATGTCACCTGACACAGGTCAACAGCATGGATAACATGTGTTTCACCCCATGTGAAAGGAAAATCTGTACGCATGCAGATTATCACGCTGACTGAGTTCAACGAAAAATTTCCAGACCAGGTGCTGAAAAACACCTCGGTAATGTTTAAGGCGTACACAGGTCAACTTGTGCGGCCTGTAGGAAAGTTAAATATGCAGAAAAGCATAGAGAACGTCCTGAACGGAATAGAAAACGCCATCGTAAATCAGGATGACATATGCGTGACAGGTGCAAATGATGAAGAACACTCTGTCTTAGGTGTTCACGCGCCTTGAAGAGTACGGGCTCCAGGTGAATGTAGAACATGCACATTCATGCAGCCTTCCGTTGATTGCTGTGGATACAGAATCACCAAAGATTGAATACAACAAATGGAGGACAAAATACAGGCGATAACAGAAGCCGTGAGACCACAAGAGAAGGAACTGTCGAGCTTCCGCGGTCTCGTTAACTACTATCGCCGCTTTGTACTCAACATTTCACGAATATTCAGTCCATTTTATGACCTGACAAATGGATGAGGCGACATGGGCATGGAAGAACATACACGAAAATGCCTTCGTGCGTGCAAAAAAGGAGATCGCAAGCGACTGCATTCTCGCACACTACAACCCAGATCGACTTCTGCATGTACAGTGTGATCCTGGGCCTATTGGACTTGGTGTTGTCATGTCACACATTATGTCAGATAACACCGAAAGACCTGTTATTTTTCTTTCAAGAACATTGAAAGCAGCTGAGAAAAACTACAGCCACATTCAGAAAGAAGCTTTAGCCATAGTATGGAGAATCAAGAGATTGTATAATTATCTCTACAGGAGACACTTTTATTTTGTGGTAGATAACAAACCGCTAACGAGCATATCCCATCCAGAGAAACCCATCCCAGCGATGACCGCTGCCAGCCTTCAAGGATACGCACTGTTCCTTGCAGGTCTCAATTACACTCAGTACCTGTCATCTAAAAGACATTCAAACTGCGACGCATTCTCCCGACTCTCCCAGTCAAGGACAAATCAAGGAAACACCATTGAAAAATGATCGCACCGACGTTTTCGAACAGCGACAACTGGGTGCAATTTTGTTAAGCAGCGAGGATATTCGCAAAAAGACACGAAAGGACTCGTCTCGGTGGCCTAGCGGTTAGAGTGTCCGCCTCGAGACTGGAATATCGTGGTTCAAGCCCCGGTCGGGTCATACGTAAGACTTTAAAATTGGGACTCCTCCTTGCTACCAAATGAGGCACTCGACATGTAAGGGTTAGAAGGAGGGCTGGAATGTCCCATTTTAGTTTGATGTGTCAGGGGGATCCCGCATGACCACAGCAGTTGAAAGGGATCTAAAGAACAATACAATACGAAAAGACCCCGTGTTGAGTCGTGTGTATCAAGCAGTTCAGAGCGGAATATGGTCAGAGAAAAATCAGGAATTCGAGGCATTTTACACCAGGCGAAATGAAATGAGCACTAAATCATGTGTTTTGTTGTGGGGGCACCGTGTGATTATACAATTTGCACTCCGTATTCTTAACGAGCTCCATGATAAACACGAAGATATCGTGAAAACAAAAGCCATCGTAAGGTCCTATGTATGGTTTCCAGGCATGAGCAAAATGATTGAAGAAAATATCCAGAATTGCTCAATGTGTATTCACCATCAGAACACACCTCCTGAATCTACACTTCATTCGTGGAAGTACCCAGAATCACCGTTTGAACGAGTTTACATAGATTTTGCCATGAATGAGGGAAAAAATTATTGCTAATTATCGACGTATACAGCAAGTGGCCGATAGCTGACATCAAGAACTCAACATCAACAAGTGGGGGTTTAGACTTCCTAAGATCCGCCTTCGCCACATGCGGAATTCCAAAAGTTATTGTAACTGACAATGCAATGTCTTTTACTTCCAACGAATCTCAGGAGTTTTGCAAAAAAGGGCATCAGACACGTGACTGGTCCACCCTTTTCACCAAAGAATAATGGACCAGCCGAAATAGCAGTAAAATGGCTTAAGCAGAAGCTACGATCCATGAAAGACAGGCAAATTTCATTACGTCATTGGATGGATAGCTTCCTAATCACCTACAGAAATACCTCGCATTGCACCACCAACGAAAAACCATGCATGTTGATGTTTAACAGAACTCTGCGCACAAGATTTGATTTACTACGACCTTCCCTCAGCGACAAAGTGAACAGACAGCAAGAAAAATCGCCCAAAACCAGCTGAAATTAAGATCGTTCAACACAGGCCAGTGTGTTCTTGTGAGAGATTACATGGGACAGCCAAATAAACTCAAATGGCAGTCAGGAGTTATAAAAAAAGATGCGGTCCTGTAAATTACCAGGTTGAAGCAGGTTGACACTGACCAAGATTATATCTGGAGAAGGCATGCAGACCAGACTCTGAATATAGGCCCAAACATGCGTTTACATAACACCGATTTCTGCTTGGATATTGCCACCCGCTGCTGTTATCAATGCGAAAACAGCTTAAGTAGACAGATGATTATCGCCGAAACCCCAGAGAATCGCAATAATGCAGACACGCATCACAACACATCTGGAAAACAAAGCATCTCCGCAACTACGCCTATATCAAAACAACCTGTGGTGAGAAGATCAAGAAAGAGAAAAGCCCAAGGGGTACGGTTGGCCTTATCGGACATAACATCCTGAAAATAATTAAAAGGTAGTGCGGAAATTAACTGCATTAAGGCATGTGAACAATAACAAATGTAGTTGTTCAGTTATTGATGATTACTTAGACGTAATATACAGTATCTCGTTAATGGACGTATGGACATTTACAAGCTTATCTCAAGTAAGATGTCTCCATCTAATTGTTCCATGATTAACACCTATCTGAATGAGAAGCATTAGCTGGTTTCTGTTAGAACCCCTTTAAAAACCTCATGTCTGAAATAAATAGTCTTGTAAAGAAGCGTTTTATTCGTGCTTAAATGATAGCTATTTTCAAAGCAATATTTTCCTCGAAAAGAAAATCTTTGAGCTTAATTTTAATATTAATTGATTAATTAATCCAAATTATACCGGGGAGAAATGTAGTGTTTGAAACGAGCTCTCACATAGCATCCAAACTCACGCGCTTCTCGTTGCACGTGCATATTTTAGGTACAGTAAAATTAGTTTTAGAAGAGTATGGACCTGTTTTATTTACTGTCATTTATTTAAATACATGACACGTATCCTTCTCGCTCAAGAAGATACACACTACTGCTTTGACTGTGATAACAGGTGCACAGAATTCAAAGGGATGTTTTTATATAATGACCGGATTTACTCCACTGGTCTACATCCACTAAATTTGGGGGGGGGGGGGGACTCGATCAAAGGAGGATCCGGGAAAAGAGGGAATATATCTGAGAGGGAACAAAGGGGGTGTTTAAACTGCGGTGCTTACCTTCTTAGTTCATTTTGCCAATAAAAGCTCTTTTAACTATACAATATTTCAAATAAATGGAAGCCACACATCTGGAGTTAAGTTTAAATGAGCACCACATAAAAGGGACAATAGCAAAGCTAAGACACAATGCATTTCAGATAAGACAATAAAAATCGCCAAGAGTGGTTTTTACACAGGCCACAAACCGTACTAAAGTTTTAAACAGTTTTAACTCTGCTAACTTAACACTGACGGATTAAAAATATTTTTATCTGCTCACATAAGCAAAGTGCAAAAACTGTTTACCAAAATTTTATCAGCAATGATTATATATGACAGGCTGATATCAGCACTATTGACCTTTCATGACTAACCTAAAAAACCGGGTCACTGAAGTACGGAAGCCCACATAGCTAAATTTTAGGATTTCATTTAGAAATTTATATTATATTTTGGAGAAAATTTTAACGCGAAAGCATCACAATATTTTGGCTGTATCTAGAAATTGTCATTTCACATTTCAGTATTTTAATTTGAAACATGATGAGTTTCTAAAGGTGGAGGAAAGCTTCGGAGAAACACTACCAACTAAGGTGAAGTCCCCCCCCCCCACGTAAAACACGCAATCTATGCCCGATTATGGAACGCAGTCTAATGTTGCAAATATTTACGCATTAAAATGTTGTTATATCGAGTCTTGCTAAATTTACTTAACTTGTCAACCACTATACTTTCGGTACATTCAGATTTCAAAAAAAAAAAAAACGGAGAGGCTAAGATCATTTTGGATCGTACTTATCACAGCGAACGCCTGAGATACGAATACGATCTCGTTCATTGAGAACGTTGCCTAGTACGAGCACAGTTTGGTTGGTTACGTGGCGACGCATACTTACGTAAAACGTCACAAGGCTATTATTCGATCAGGCTTGATAATTAGTACCAACAATATTCATACTGATAACTATTTTGAATGCGGTTTATACTGCAATCAATTCATATTACTGCCTAAGAGAGCGGTTTTGTATATTTCATACTCATCAGGCTTAGTGAATAGGGATTTGGCGGTCTTGACTCACAGAATCTTAAAATCAATGTTAAACGATTTTCTCGTAACAAATTGTCACATTAGTTACAATGTTTCCCTTGTAATGCTTAGCCTCGTCAATCGTCGGTGCATTCAGATTTCGTTAAGCTTTAGCTTATTCCACATTCAGTCATTCAAACAACTATGATGTTTTCAAATCTACTGAGCCATAACCCTAAAGATGATTCAAGCTCTTGATAATTCCCCCCAATTACCACTAAAAAAATGTTTCTTTCCATCCCAGATCCATTCCTTAAAAATATAGAGTATACACAGGGGCTTCCCTCCGGTTACGACAAAAATATTGTGGATTTTCTCCATAGGGTGTTTTTAACAAGGGGATTTTCTCCGGGATTCGTTTGGAAGTGCTATAAAGAGTCACCTAATTTCATCTATATTAAATGTGTTCTTTGCTTCGTATTCATCAGTAATGGTTTGTGATTTTTCTTTCCTTTTTACCAAATCAAGATTTACGTATGCCAAAATAATAACTGGAATCCAGAATTATAGATCAGTTACACCCGTTTCGAAAGCTTTTCAAACACGCAAGTCAATGCTCCCCCCAATTGTATTGCGAATTTATTTACACTTTACTCTAAAGAAGATGTTCGAAGTGCTCTAAACGACCAACAAACGAGAACTTATTTCTCAAAGGTGAAACATTAAACACTAATAGATAAGAGTTTAAAATTAATTTCTCACTTCGAGGAGAATTTTAAAAACTGTTCAGCCCGGTTTTGATTTGCTTTTCATTTACAGACAAAATACGTTTTTTCTAGACTCCGGAACCTTTCTATGAAACGGTTTTTAGAGTTCCAAACCTTCTAGGAAAAGCATAGCTTTGCAACTTACTCTACGAACGCTCCCGACCCTCGCCAAGAATAGCGGGTAACTGAAGCTGATAACTTTACGAGTTGCATTTCTTGACAAAAAATTCAGTGTCTCTTGCTTCACAGTGTGATCAGGAAACTGAATGCAAAGTTGGGAAACAAAAAAGTCAGATAAACGTCAGATAAATTACTACACATGTGCGGGATTATTTGTGCCACACAATTGCTGACACTCGATGACACAGAAGGGATTATATGACTAGTTTGTGATGTCAAAAATTTGTGACGGTAAAAGTTGGTCAGTGGTTCTACTTTCATTCAGGCGTTGGTCAGTTGACCTACACCCGTTTGCACGGTAGACCTTGCATTTAATTTCACATGGAATGTCCGAAAGAGTGACATGTTCGGTGTATTGAGGTAACTTTAAGTAGTTGCATAATTTATCGAGGGTGTCCGAATCTGACGACTTGCAGTACTTGTTCATTCTTGCAAATACGTCGTTACGCCGTTCTTTAGTCGGACAGCTTTATCAATTTGAAAAAAATTTCTAAAATATCGTTGTGACGTCGCTTATGTGATTAAAAGTGCCGTTATGCATTCTCATCAAGGAGTCTTTAAACTGTGTCTAGTAATATCGTAACGTTACTTGAACGATCGACGTGGCTTGAAGATCGCAATGTTCATCACGAAAAGTATACTGCAATATGTTTTGCAACATTGGTGGACGTTTGATTAATAAATTCAGCATATGCTTATTTGACCATGACACACCTTGCCAGACCATGCGTTACTTGTCAAGTTGCGACCAGACTGCAACGTGGAAAGAACGTTGTTATGTCGCCACAGCGACATCATGGTACTTATAGAAACCACTTAAGCAGCTAAGAATTTCTGTCAAATGCAGTCGCATAGACAACGTAACTAACCGATCAAATATTTTGTGTGAATTTATCTTAAGAAGCAAAAATCGTTCAAAAGTAAAATTTTAGACGAATTTGATCAATATTTAACACGGTTTCTAGACACCACGACACCATATCATGCTGTGTGGTGTAATATCGAAACATTTAAAAGGCACAAATCAATGACAACAGACCTTGCAGGCCATATTAGCGTATAACCATGCATAAAAATGGCTGTATGTCTGGGTACAGCTGAATTCTCTTTGGGGCAGGGGGTATTGTGGGACAGATTGTATCGCGGTTAAGAATGCGTGTACACAATCAGGCCCACAGCAGTTGAGACCCCGGCCAAAATACGTATGCTCAACATTTGATCATACACATGGGGCAATTATAATCTCATTAGAAAATACCCATCCTGCTAACGCAATGTAGTAGATATCAGAAATAAAGTTCTGTGCAGCAAACGTTCACGCACTTTGGATTCTAAACTTTCTCGATGTGGCTGCAGATGAGACTACCGTCCGACCTTTCCTTTAGACAAAAACCGATACTTGGGTAGAGTATTTAGATCGAAATCAGATTAATTTGCGCGGTGAGTGAATAATAAAAAGGCACAAGCTCACATTTGGGTATGGCAAATGTGAAAAAAATCGGTCAGTTTGCCACAATAATAGCGAATATCTCGTCGAATTTTACGTCAGAAAGCGGAAATTGGTAAATAGAAAAACTGGAAATGAAGAACAGTTTTTCGCCATTTAAGAAATGGCAAATAACAAACAGAATTCACTTCTGTCTTTCTGGAGTGTCACATTTGACAATTCAGTTTCCCATTATTCACAGTTTAAAAGCTCAACAGCGTCCCCTTTCGTCCTGCTTACGAAAGTTGCCTATGTATAAAAATGTATGGCATATCGACGTATTCTGTCCCGGGCACATTTGAGAACGAAACAGCTGGCCAATTATGTCCTTTGACGACAACAATCTGTCATCAGTGAATCTGCATTGCGATCCCTAAATATAGTACAAGCAGAGCTTACACAACATATATTTAAATTGTAATTTTAACATAGTACATATCTCTGCATTCTCAACGGCAAAACTCTTCCTTATTACATTTGTTACACTAGTATAACCAACCACATGTTGGTACATTACATTTAGGATAGTCTAAATGATCACTGTCGTCTCAGTAATTTACGTCTCTTTACGACCACCAGTTCCAAATTCAATACGCCGGAATATTTTGTCTAAGAGTCGCTTTATTGAACAACTCTTTTAGTTGAAGAGATTGTTCCAATGGGTTTCAGAAGAAGAGTTTTGTTTGGCGCGATGACTGCTTTTAGAGCGATATGCGCTGTCGTTCCTTCAGGCATCCCATAGTTTTTCACTACTGACAGTTTTTATCATGCGGAAATATAAATAGGATAATCTAAATGTACTAGAACATTTCGTCAACAGCTGACTCACATGACTCACACAGTTTATCGCAGCACACTTAGGATATCCTAAATGTAAAGTACACCTGCATCGTCTTATAAAAAGAACATTAATTTTTGGAGGGGATATTTTGAGGGTGGGGTGAACCAGAGGGAGCCATTTCGGTTCTAGAATGCTCTATATAAATAGACTGTTTGGCAGTTAGTTCACAAAATTCTCTGGTATAAACCAATCGTTAACTTCAGAACAAGATACACAGAAATAATAGAATTATTGTACATAATATTTACAACATACAGCAGTATTAAAGAATGGAATAAAAGGAGAAACTATGAGAAGGTACGAATGGGTCTATCTTCATTTAATTTTGGTCACAAATCAACTGTTATCATCCATGTTTACATATATCACACCAATAAAACCAACTATTATTATCTAAATATGGTTTACACCAGGGGGCTAGGAGTGAGAGAGACATAATGCAGCATGTCTAGTTGGTCCACCTTAATTTTGTAATAAATTCATCAACATTTTATGTGCAAACATGGACATTAAAATGTTGAGACTGAAGCTCATTAGAAGGCAGACCGACGCTTTGATTTGGCAGTTAAGGCACATGGTATGATATCAGCATAGTCATATTGACCGATTAACTGTCAACAATGAGAGCGATTATAGCATATGTGCACTTTTGACTGCAGCGTTTCAATTTTTCCTTTTGCTAAAGAGCACATGTATGTATAAGTATCAAATTTAAGGTCAAATTAAGGTCCAAGAATTTTTCACCTCAAAGTGCTTTCCAAAAATTCTTCCAAAAAGGTTTGGCGAAGGAAGACAATATTTGGCAAAGACATAGAGAGTAATGAGTCCCTGTGAAATGCGAAATTTTTTACCTTGACCTCCAAGGTTAAGGTCAAATTTAGGTCAAAATATTTTTAACCCTTATCTATTACGAAAAATGGCGGGAACCATTGCTCAAATTCTAGTTTGAAAACCTACAGAGTTCAGTACAGAATAATCTCGCGATCTGAATCTGGACATTCAGGGTGAAGGATTAGATAAAGTGACCTTTGTTTACCGAAAAGCATTAAAGAACGATTGACTATTATCTCGAATACGGTTACGGAGAGAACGATTGTTATTTTATATTCGACACTTATGGCCTAAAAGAGGTCACATAGGGGGTATTTCGGTGATTTTGACCTGCTCGGTAATGGTCAATGTTAAGCTGATCATTGGGTTGTGGCCAAGGTCAAAACAATAAGTTGACCATTATCTCAAAAATGTTACAGATAGAGCAATTTTGAGCTTATTTTCGACCCTTTGGACCCAAAAGCTTATGTAAGAGGTACCTGGGCCTTGATTTCCTGGGTTTTGGTTAAGAACAAAAACCATTGACCATTTTCTCGACAACGGTTAAAAATAGGGCGATTTTGAGCTTATTTTGCATCTGTTATGCGCAAAAATCATTATGTAAGGAGTACATCGGTAACCTTGACCTCTACTGTACTGGTCAAGATCAAACACTGAGAGTTGACCATTATCTTAATCATGGTTAGAGACAGAGCATATCTGTGTTTATTTTCGACCCTTTGGGCCTAAAAGACGTTGTATAAGAGGTACCTGGGTGACGGTGACCTAAGTGCATCAATTTTCAACCATATTCAACCGCAGCTTTCAAACCCACCTTTCGAACTATACAACTTGTTTCAACTATACAACATAACTCAAAGATTCATGAGGCACAAAGCCTAATAATCGATCATTTATCGACATTTTAGAGTGTGGTTATATGATGTTGCCTGAATACGCTGTAGTTAGAGTAATAGCCTGTGTAAACTATCACGAACAGGATAGTTGTTTTTTAGTTCATTATTATGCTGTGGTTGTATGACGTGGTTCTCAAATGTTTTGCCTGAATGCGCTGTAATCAGAGTAGTAGCATGTACAAACCATGAAGAACCAAATGGCTGTTTTTACAGTTTAGTATTAAGCTTTAGGCAGTTTTATTGGGACGAAAAGTAAATGCAAAATCTGAGAGTATAGGTAAACCTGTACAGTAACTGTTATCTGCCTTACTGGTTTAATGTTATTCTACATTGGGGAGGGAAAATTGGGTAAGATGGCTTCTTGGGATAATTGCGAGCATATGTGTTATATTTATAAAAATCAACTGAAACACTTTTCGTTTCTTTATCACTTGAAAATCAACACGAAAGCAAGTAAACCCCCCCCCCCCCCCAACACCTGGTCAGTCAAATATGTCGTTATTTAGTCAGGCATCTTTCTTCAAGATGAAAGCGCCATTGCTACAACATCGTTATGACGTCGCTAATCTAGTTTAGAAGTAATGTAAGAAGGGCCCCGGCTTGGACGTGGACCAAGAACCCTGGCAGTATTTGGTTCTTGGTGCATCTGCATAAGACGTACCAAGCCCTAGCGATATACCAAGGTCTTGGTACCACGCTGGTACTTGGTAGCTGCCATGCCCCAGGTATCCCGGACACAACCCTTGTTCAGAACCAGGTACCCAATGGGTACTCTGTACTTAAATTAACCCACACGAAGAGCGTGCTCGGTAAGTAGTTGGTACTGGCGTCTGTAGAGCAAGAGGCTTTCAGGCGGTTCCAAGTAACCCAGCGCCCAGGAGTTACTGGTAACCTGCTAGGAAGCACCAAGCTACGCAGCTCGGCCTAAGTGACCAAGGTGCAGCAAGTAGCTTGAGATCAGAACAACGTCAGCAATCTGAAATAACATTTACTCCTTTATGGGTCTTGAGAAAGTACGCCCATACTAGTAAAAGGTGGAGACCTAGAGTAACACTTATCGGGGAAAGACGAAACCCTCGTGATGCAAAAACGCAGATTTCTAGCAGAGAGCGTACAAAGGTGAAATGTCCAAATTAAGTGAGCCAGATACACTCGCCTCGAAATATGCCACCAGTTAACATGAAATACAACAAATAAATGTATATTTGGAGAAATTCACCCTATAGTGACTGTAGCAAAAGCAACATCTTGTCCTGCCTAAA
The DNA here is from genome assembly GCA_949752745.1 of Protula sp. h YS-2021. NCBI lineage: Eukaryota > Metazoa > Annelida > Polychaeta > Sabellida > Serpulidae > Protula > Protula sp. h YS-2021. The sequence continues at coordinate 22,175,819 of OX457031.1, read as the reverse complement.
AACGGGTGCGACTGGTGCTGCACGCAATACGAGAATGAGGCTATTCGAAACCCCGAGAAAAATGTTTAGTTCCAAAGTTGCGTGATTCTTATAGTTTACGAGGAAAACCTTATAAAAGTGGAGATCAGCGAATTTAGAGCTTTTACGAAGTAAAAAGTAATGTTATTAAGTTGCGGTAAGGCATCTTCAAACTATGTCCATATAGTTTTGAAGTCGTGATGACGCTGCTGAAGTAACGTTGCTTGAGGGACCGACATAGCTCAAAGATTTCAATATTTCACATGGGAGGTACACTGGAATATGTTTTAGCAACGCTGATGGCCTTTTGATGAATTAAATGAGCAAATGTTTATTTTATCATTACATATTATCATTATTTTATCATTACATTTTATCATTACAGGCTATATGTTACTTGGCAAGTTGCAACGCAAAGGTGACTAGAATACGACGTGGAAAGACGTTGTTTCGTCACAACGACTTAAACAACTATGAATTGCTATCAGATGAGGCAACTTAGACGTCGTCACAACGTAACTGACCGATCACATATTTTGTGTGAACTAATCTTTAAAAGTAAAAATCTTTAAAAAATAAAATTAGAGACGAATTTGACCAATATTAAGACGATTTCTAGACACCATGACACATTATATGTGATGCCATATGGAAGTATTTGAAACGCAGAAATCAATGCGTGCATACCTTGTAGGCATTATCAGCATTTTACTTCGTAAAAGCTCCGGATTCGCTTATCTCCACTTTTATACGGGTTTTCTCGCAAAACTCTAAGAATCACGCACTCAGGAACTAAAATTTTCTACTAGTGACTCGAATAGTCCCGTCGTTGGTCCCAGCCAATCAGCATCCTTGGTCACTGTAACCAAGCCTCATTCTCGTATTGCGTGCGGTTACCAACCACACGCGTTTTCTAGGCTGGGAAAATTTCTGGTTTTCCTACCGTCAGTTTAAGGTAATTTTCTCCAAATAATACGTTTTAATTTGACTTTTACAGTCTTTCTTGGTTGTTTAGAGGCGAAGGCTTGTTAGCTTACGTATTCGGGAGATTTTTGCCTTCGTACGCTTCTGCTAGTTTTCTGAGTTTGCATCACGGGGGTTTCGAATGTTTTTTCCCGAGAAGTGTTACTCGTAGTCTCCATGTTTACTAGTACGGGCGTACACCCTTGACCCTTAGGGAGCATAGGTCATTTCAGTTGCTGAGTACTGTTCTGTTCCTGAGCTACTTCCACGCCTGGTTCCTAGCAAGTCCGGGCTGCGTAGTGCATGCTTCCTAGCAGGCTTCCAGCTTCTCCAGTTCAGTGTGGAGTTGCTTGGAACCGCCTAGCGCAGAGGGGCTAGTGTTCAGCCTCTGGGTCACCCCCCTTGCTCTACAGAACTTCAGTTCTTCGCTCTGCCCAGGACGTTTTGCGTTCTAGGCTTAGTGGCTACGGAGTACCATCTCGGTGCTCGGTTCTGAGCAAGGGGCTGGTTACCAAGTTCCATCTCGGTGCTTGGTAACTCCCAGGTACCTACGGCTTACCGAGCGCCTAGGCTTGGTAACCCTAGGTCAAGTCACCAGGACCGAAGCGCCTTCTGGGTCCTTGGCTCCTGGTACTTGACCGACCTGGGTACACGTTAGCTGCGCACTGCGTCACCCCTGCGTACCTACGCACTCGGCACGCCTAGGTATTAGCTTGAGGGTAAATAGCTTGGTTCAGTTCAGTCCTCGGCTCTGGAAAGAGTGTTTTCTTTGTATTGAGATTGTTACTTACACTCGTTTATTTGCTTTTTTCCAGACATGACGGAGGCCAGTCTGTACCACAGCAAGTCGCACATCTCCTGCGTCCACCCGGCGTTGGCAGCCAACCCTCACTCGCTCTGCGATCGGTGCAGGAGAGACAGGGACATTCCGCTGTGTGATGCTCTACACACCTGCAAGGAGTGCGCACACCTTTCCCCCAGGACTGGGACGCTCTGGAGAAGGTGCGCACCAAGAACATTAAGCGTAGGGTGCGTCGGAAGGTTCAGTCTTTATCCCTGGACATACCGAGAGCCGGTTCAGTGGTGGCTGGTCCGGTGTCTTCACCAGTGCGAGCGGATAGAGATGTGGAGTCGGACTTCGACTTGCCTCGTAAGAAGAAGAGACTCAAATCTTCAACCTCGAGTTTAGTGTCCGAGCTGGGCTTACCGGGGACAAGCGCGAACACCGTTCTGGATAAGACTTGGCCATTTGCACTCAAAGGGAGAGGTAAACTGGTTTCGGAGGATCCTCCCCTCGTGTCGCCTCCGTCTGTTCCTGCCGTGAAAGAGAGTGTTACCATCACTCATGCGAAGTCGGGGCATGTTTTACCAGCAGCGTGGGAGAGTTTGGCATCCCTCCGCGCCCGGACTCTGACCCAATACAAATAGCGGACACCCCTCCACTGCCTCCAGCTGAGACTTTGAACATTTCTTCGTTCCTCGCCATGCAATCTCAGCTCCAAAGGCAGATCCAAGACCTTCAAGAAGCACTGCTCTCTAAGCCGGAACAGAGACGCAGACATGCTCCCTCGGCGACCATCTCTCGCCCACTAGATGATCCCCCGGTACTTTCGGTGTCTACCCCTGCTCACCAGCAACAGGAGCCAGACACGAAGGATACTTTGGAAACTATCACCCTCAGCGAGAGCGAGTCTGGAGACATCCCCCCATCGGGTCAGATCTCACTTACACAACACGCAGAGGAGGACGAAGAACTCGCGCCGTTGGATACTTCGCCTCTGGAAGCTATACCCAAGAACAGGGAGAGAGCTATTTATACCCCAGTCCCAGGCGCAGCCGTGAAGGAAGAACCGGGGTTATCGGCGCAGGAAGAGGGGAGTTCGGAGGACTCGGGAGCAGATGGCGACGCGGAAGAGGATTCGCCAAGCAGTTTTTTCCCGTCGGTGCAGTTCCCCCTCCGTTCCACAGACCCCATTCTTTCCCCAGGCAAAGGACAGTGTCTGTGGAAAGACCCAGCAGCAGCGGGGAGACGTCCGATTCGTACCCCGTCCCCACCCGAGCTCTGCCAGGAGCCAGAGGCATCTTTTTCGCCCCTAGGAGAGTCGGTCGCCCCTGAAGACGTACCGTTCCGGGATGCGGTTCAGGAGATCGCCAGGCTAGCAGGAATAGAATGTGGTCGCCCAGTGTCGGACAGAGAAGATCCGCCTATCAGGATGACTTCACAGGCCTCCCTTCCTCAACCGGAAGCGTTTGTGGCTCTTACGACCAGCGAGGGAGTGGCCAACGCGTTGTCGGTGCGTTGCCGGGAGTTCAAGCGTCTAGATGCCTCCGAAGGACGTGTGCTGTCACGTCTCCACCCCTCCAAGCACTGTACGGTGAAGCAGGGTCCTTACCGGTCCTCAGATGACCTCATACCCCTGGAAGCCTTGGAGCAGCCCACTCCATGGTATGGTATGGATGCCCTCGGTGCGACAGGATTCGGATATCCCGCTGGTTGAGAAGGACGCGAAGGCCATAGAAGGTTCAGCTAGACACGTTTTGAACATTATGCCCTTCCAGGACCACACCCTGAGTGCCTTGAAGAAACGTTTGGAGGACCTGAGTCTGTCAGACCCGGTGGCACTTAAACTCCTGGAGTGCCTAGCCTTAGCTACCAGGGATGTGGTGAAACTGGCTACATATCTGACCTCCTCGCTAGTGTTCCTGCTGCGACGCTTCTTGCAACACTGCTGGTCGAGTGTCAAGGGCCTCCGTGACCTACGCCACGCCCCTATACTTGGCCAGAAGGAGCTGTTTCCCCCCGAGGAGATCGAGAGGGTTCATCAAGAGAGCAGATCACTGTCACAGGACCTAGCTCTCATGGCCAGAGCACCGAGACAGTTTGCGCATCCACAGAAGCGCCAGTTCTCGCAGCCCCCGCGCCGAGACAGGTCGAGGTCGAACAGCAAAGCCAGGTCTTCTCCCCCGAAGAAGCCGAGGCAGCAGGGCAACGGCAGGACCCCTCCGAGGGACTCGCCTCAGTGCAGGTAGCAATCAATCAAAGTATCTCTCAGAGGGGAACGCCTCGTCTCTAAGAGATACTTTTATCAGGTCAAAAGACGAGGATGGCTTCCAGCCCTTCAGCGACTGTTTGCTCGTAGGAGGCAGGCTAGGCAGGTTCTGGCAAGCTTGGCGGGACATGGGTGCTCCGAAGAAAGTAGTGCGTTGGTTGAGAGAAGGTTACGCACTCCCGTTCAAACGGGACCGACGCGGCCACGTTCCACCCATACCCCTTCGCTACCTGGCCCCGAGCTGCCTGATCGCCTCCTACGATGCAAACTCACCAAAGCACCGAGCCTTACGCTCGATGGTCGAAGACTTAGTGAGCAAAGGGGCCGTAGGGGAAATGCCAAAAAATCAGAAAGGGTTTTTCAGCCGGGTCTTCCTGGTACCCAAGAAGTCGGGGGGTTGGCGTCTAGTCATAGATCTATCCTCTCTGAATCAATTTCTCCATGTGACGCCGTTTCAGATGGATACGGCCCAGGTTATAAAGAGTTCCCTGGGGAGGGACATGTGGGGTACGTCCATAGATCTATCAGATGCGTACCTGCACGTACCTCTGCATCCCGCCGCCAGGAAGTACCTATGCTTCCAGGTAGGGGAGAAAAGGTTTTGGTTCCGAGCCCTCCCATTCGGTCTCTCTACCGCTCCCTTTGTCTTCATCAAAATAATGAGAGTATTAAAGGCGTGGGCCCGAGTTCGAGGTATGTTGGTCTTTCAGTACCTAGACGATTGGTTCGTAGCCCATCGCGACCGAGCCACGGTGAGTCGGCAAACGCAGGCCTTGGTCGACCAGGCAACGAAGGTGGGTCTCATGGTAAACCGAGACAAGTCGGAGCTGAATCCAAAACAGGTAATGGTATTTTTAGGGGAAAGATGGGATCTGAGACTGGCAAGAGCTTACCCCATTCCCGAACGGAGAGAAAGAATCCGGACCAGTGTCGGATCCATACAGCCAGGTTCCAAGGTGAGTTTGGTAAAAATGAAGTCCCTGCTGGGCTGTCTAGTAGCTACAGAGAAGACGGTCCCCCTAGGGAAACTGCATTACAGGCCCTTCCAGGCGGAGATAAGGCGCGCTTTACGCCAAGGCAGACACCCCAGAGCCGTGATGTCTCTGTCGGTAGAAGCCCACCAAGAGTTGGCTTGGTGGTGCGACGATCGAGTTATGGGCGAAGGGATGCCCTTCACAGCTCCGCCTCCGGAAACAGAGGTACAAACCGACGCTTCCCTATCCGGCTGGGGGATTCATTTCCAGGGCAGAATGTGGTAAGGTCAGTGGCCAGAGCAGGTAAAAAATCGCCACATAAATTGGTTAGAGTTGCAGGTGGTGTGGATAGCCGTAAACGACCTCACCCCTGCCCTAGAGGGTCGACGTGTGGAGTTCCATCTAGACAACTCCACCGCAGTGGCATACCTAAACAAGCAAGGCGGTACCAGGTCCCAGCAACTCACGAAGCTCGCTGGAGACATTCTGAAGTTCGCCCGAGAGAAGAGAATTTATCTTTCAGTCCGACACTTGGCAGGGTCGCTGAATGTGTTGGCAGACCTAGCTTCCAGGGTCGGTCAAGTTATCCACACGGAGTGGTGTCTGTCCCCCCGCTCCTTCGAGTGGGTGACCAAGCGCTCTCCGTGGGGGAAACCGACCTTGGACTTGTTTGCGAACGCCCTCACGACGAAGTTACCAAGGTATGTCTCCCCATGCCTCGATCCCCAGGCCTGGGCAATCAACGCCTTGACGTGCCAATGGCCGAAGAACAAAGTCCTGTATGCCTTTCCCCCACAACCCGTCCTGCTTCGGGTGGTGCAGAGCTTGGCGTCGCGCAGACCTTTTCGCCTCCTTCTGATAGCCCCATGGGCACCCGAGGCTCCTTTGTTCCCCTTCTAGTCAAATACGCGACCAGCCCCCGGGTAAGGCTACCTTGCCACCCGGAGATGCTAGCACAACCCCACTGGTTGTACTTCCACCCGAGCCCCCACCTCCTGGACCTGCACCTGTGGTGCCTGTCCCTTCTCTGTTAGAGAAACAAGGTTTTTCCAGGGAAGTGAGGGAAAAAATGCTAAATAGCCACAGGGAATCAACGGCGAGGGTTTATCGAGCACAATGGAACAAATTCGCTAACTGGTGCGCCAAAGCCCAGCTAGACCCGTTCCAAGCCACGCCAGCAGTAGTGGCAGACTTCCTGGATCACCTGTTTACGACCGAGCGCCTGAAAGTGGGTTCGATCGAGGGTTATCGTGCCGCCATAGGCTCTAGGTTGAAAACCGCAACAGGTTACGATCCAGGAGAGGATCTAGCCCTATCTATGCTTTTTAGGCACTTCAGGGTAAACTCTCCTCCGTCAAATACCAATATAGTCCAGTGGGACCTGTCCTTGGTCCTGCGTTACCTTCAGAGAGCAGATGTGTTCGGAGAGGACGTGATCACTCCGAGGGGTGCAACGGTAAGATTTGCTTTTCTATTGGCGCTGGCTTCGGGCAAGAGAAAAGGGGAAATACACGCCCTGGACCGCCAGATACTGAAGGAAAATGGTGAGTGGAAAAAAGTCTTCCTGCGACCGAGGGCAGGCTTCATGGGTAAGACACATATCGCTACCGCAGGCCTTGGTACCTTGGAACAGATAACGCTGCCAGCCCTGGAGGTAGAGGACGAGGACTCGGACCGGGTCTCCCTCTGTCCAGTCCAAGCTTTGCGTAAGTATCTCCAGGTGTCCGAGGACTACAGAAGCGAGGGGCAGAAAGCGTTGATCATTTCCTTTATGCCCAGGTTTCATAAAGATATTTCTAAACAAACTGTCTCTAAGTACATTAAGACGGTGGTCTTGGAGGCTTATGAAAGAGCCCAGACAGAACCCGAGTTCAGAGATCTGTGTAAAGTTAAGGCCCATCACGTAAGGCAGGTAGCCAACTCAATTAGGGCACTGCGTAGTGTATCTCTAACAGACATTCTGAAAACAGGCTGTTGGTCTTCGCCTAATTCATTCATTAAGTATTACCTGAAGGACTACTCTCAGTGCAAACTGTCGGGTCTGTACTCTTTGGGCCCTTTTGTGGCTGCCGATTCAGTAGTTTCTATCTAACGCTTGTGTGCTTGCAGTGAACAGTCGAACAAGAACAAGGGCAGGTTCAAACGCAAGGACTCCGCCTTTCAACGCCCTGGTAACGGTGCAGGCAAATTCAAGAAGACTCAGAATCAAGCCCGCCGTTAACGACACCCAGACGTGCATCAATGAGTTAGTTAGAGAACTCCCCACGTTACACCTACAGTTCAGTATTCAAAAAACTAGTACAGTACTCTGGGAGCCCGCGCTCTCTCGTTGGTTAGCACCGGTCTCGGTGCCTCACCCCTGCGAGTCCGGTACTCCATCTTCCCTTGGAAAAAGGGGGGGGGGAGGTGAGCACTGCTTCGCACCACGCGTCCCCCCTCGGTGCGACCGTCGCGTCCACTAGAGTCGGCCTCGCAGGGATCAGGTACCTAGCCCGGCTAGGTTCACGTACCAGTGACCGAGGTTGAACATCGGCACGTTGTAACGCATTTTTTTTGTGTGTGACATATTGTATATATGTGTTGAATGGGCTCGTGTTAGTGCGTCACCCGTTCTGAACGGGTACGTATTTTCCAGTCAGTGTTCTGAATGGGCGCGTTGTAGTGTGTCTGGTTTCAGTCAATCGATATTGTACGATAACACACGGTCAGTGCGCTCAACCCTGAGTATGTGGGAAACTCTTCTCACCTGCTATTCTTGAAGATCGCTGCATTGGTTCGCTACCCGGCCCTCAGTTAAGCTGGTAGCTTAAGGTCTTAGTTGGGTTATTCCATGTTGTTTTAGTAATGTTCATAATTATGAAATGTGAGTTAGTTGGTAAGCGACCAAGCCCAGTCAGCAGTTACTTGATCGCCTTACTCGGTACGCGGCCTTGGTTCCGCGATCGTGTTTGTGACAATTCAAATAAAGGGATAGTTAAATGTTTATGTGAACTGACCTTGTGGTTAGGTTGGGCTGCCATCTTGTGGGAGGATGGAGGGAGATGGTGTTAGCAAGGTGTATGACAGAGGGTAGCGTAGTCGTCAACACGTCTACTCCACGTCTTGGTTCTTGGTTCATTCGTCCTTCCGTGTGCTAGAGTTGTTCACCAACTCGATTATATTCTGTTCTGAGGCACATTAAACACTTTGACATTTCTCTACAGTGTTTTATTTACGCCTTTCTCTCCTTACACGGAAGATAGCACGTTTTCTTTGGAGTAAAAGCGAACTTTGAGGAAATTTTCTAAATTTGACTCGCAACGCAGGTCGCCCCGTCTCCGGTGTTAGTTCCGTATAAAAGTAGAGATAAGCGAATCCGGAGCTTTTACGAAGTAACACTGACGTTTTATTTTTGTAAAACGCTCTTTTACGAGTAAAAGCGTGATTCGCGTTCTCCTCTTTTATCATATCTTCCCACCCAGCCACCCCGCAGACCTGGATGTTGTTGGTACAGTGGGGCAGTACTCGAATGAGGCTTGGTTACAGTGACCAAGGAGGCTGATTGGCTGGGACCAACGACGGGGCTATTCGAGTCACTAGTAGAAAATTTTAGTTCCTGAGTGCGTGATTCTTAGAGTTTTGCGAGAAAACCCGTATAAAAGTGGAGAACGCGAATCACGCTTTTACTCGTAAAAGAGCGTTTTACGAAAATAAAACGTCAGTATAACCATGTATAAAATGGCTGGATCAGTTTGTCTGGGCACGGCTGCATTTCCCCTTGTGGAGGGTGGGGGGGGGGGGGCGATATTGTGGGACAGACTGCGTCCCGGTCAGGAATGCGTGTGCTTAACCCGGGGCACACCAATTGCTTAGTTGTTTGAGCCCCTGGGCAAACTACGTATGCTTAACATTTGATCATACACATGAAACAATTCTAATTGCGTTAGTAAATATAAATCCTGCCAACGAAATTTAGTATATACCAGAAGCAAAGTGCTCGCTTCAACGTTCACGCACTTTGGATGGAAACTTTCCCCTAAGGTGGATGCAGATGACACCTGCGTCCAATCTTTCCTTTTTTATGGACAAAAACAGACACTGGGGTGGTGACGGGCGGAGTGGCGGGGCAGTTTTTTTCGCCATTTACGAAATAGCACATTTCAAACAGCCAACACTCAGTTCTGTCTTCCAAGTGTTGCATTTGACCATTTAATTGCCCGTCATACTTCCCATAGGCTTCTTCTTATTCTATTCAAAACAGCCCCTGCTAACTTTAATTCCCTTTTGTCCTTGTTATGAAAGCTGAGCATGCAGAAAAAATATATAGCAAATCGACACATTCTTGCATGGGAACAAATGAGCTCACAGCAGCGGCTATCGATTTCTTTTGACCACCACAATCTGCCGTCAGTAGATAATCTTTGCGAGCGCTAATTGTAGTAAAATCAGGGTTTATTCTCTTTTCTTCCCTTTTTTATTTTTTTTTTCAAATTTCGTTTTTTTTATTCTGCATCACAACAGCGGCTATCGATTTCCTTTGACCACCACAATCTGCCGTCAGTAGCTAATCTTTGCGAGCGCTAATTGTAGTAAAATCAGGGTTTAGTCTCTTTTCTTCCCTTTTTTATTATTTTTTTTCAAATTTCGCTTTTTCTTATTCTGCATCACTTGGTTTCCTCGCATCTCCTCCGAGACCGTTTGAGCTGGGAAAGTGAAACTTGGCACACAGATAGGATGTGTGGTAAATTCGATCCAAGCGAAAATTTTTTTACGTATAACGTCATCTTCCGCATCTTATGACGCTATGAATATTTTAGAGCTTAATATCTTCAAAACGGCTTGAGATAGAGATTTGGCGTCAAGTACGTTCTGAGACTACTTTTTGATAAAGGACCTTGTGAAAGCCTTAATTTTAGCGCATGGCGTCATAATTTTTATGTAATGGTACTTGTGTTTGCATTCTTAAACACGAAACTCTTGCTGATTATATTTGACAAACAAACACATCTGTAAGTAGCAGATCGAGTACTTAAACTCGTATAACCAACCACATGCTGACGCATCACATTTAGGATAGCCTAAATGATCACCATCGTCTCAATTTACGTCTCTTTCCACCACCAATTTCAAATTCAATACGCCAGGTTATTTTGTCTGAAGTGGCTATATTGAACCACTCTTTTAGATGTTAGAGATCTTGTTCAATGGAATTTCAGAAGACGTGTTTGGGTTGGCCCTTTGGCTTCTTTTAGAGCGATAGGTGCTGTCGCTCCTTTAGGCACCTCATACAGTTTTTTCACTACTGACAATGTTTTTTTTTTCATGCGGAAATATAAAAAGCGTATACTAAATAGACAAAAACAGTGTGTTTAGAGCTGATTCATGTGGCTACTTTTTATCGCAGCACCCTAAGGATGTCCTAAATGTGAAGTTATACCTCCATTATCGTATAAAAAGAACAGACATTCTAAAGATACTACACTAGACGCATTCATAGTAGTTAACCGTATAGAAAACAAACCAATCTGTCTTACGAGCAAAAGGTATTTCCAGTGCATTTTTTGGCTAAAGAAATTGATTGACAATAGGTTATTTTTTCTGTGAGATTACTGCTGATCCAACTATACCGCCATACCTCCGTTTCCAATTACGTGGAACCTGAACTTGCGTACAAACACAAGGTGAAAAATTAACTGTATTATTTCTGTTACAATACAACAGAACTTTACTTTTTTCTCAAACGATAGGGGTAAACCTTTATTTATTGGCCACAAAATACCACCACACTCTAATGGGAAATTTATATATTAAAACTACAACCTCATTTCGTTAACGAAATGTTAAACACTTGACAAAAATTAAAACGCAATAATACTTCCTTCAATGTGCTATTTCTTGAATAATATATTGCAAACAACTCAGCTTGAATACTTCTTATAAGTTGTTTTTTGTTGACTTAGGTTTTATTGGCTGATCATGCATACAAAGTGTTATTAACACTTGAAAAGCCTTTGGCTTGCAAGAGTTATATGAATTTGTGCGAGCAGCCGTTCTTACTTTTTTTTCTTCTTGACACTTTTTCCGATTTTTTTGTCTTCTTCTTCTCTGACACTATGGGCCCTAGGACCATGAAACTTGGAATTTATGAAGAACATGATATAAGCGTGTGCATGACACTTTTTATTTTCGTCTTCGATTTTGTTTTCTTGTTTAAAACTCCATGTAAAAAGAGTGTATTTTTTGCAAGTAAATGTGGGGCATTTATCGCAAAGCACAGAACACAGTTGCTTAGCTTTGTGCGAGCTCGCTCTGCGTAAATAGACTAGAGTCCTATTTCGCTATTTTGCTCAGTCAATATAACCTTAAGCCAACAAAAACCAAACACTACTCGGCATGTAAGACGCATTCAAGCTGTGTTGTTTGCAATATATTATTCAAGAAATAACCCATTGAAAGGAGTAATTTGCATTTAACATTTCGCTAGCGAAATAAGGTTCTAGTTTTTTTTCTTGGCAGTGAAGGGATTTTTTGTGTCATCTACTCAGTTGACACTACGGGCCCTAGGGCCACGAAACTTGGGATTTAGGTAGAACTTGATATAAACGTGTGCATGACACTTTTTATTTTCGTCTTCGATTTTGTTTTCTTGTTTAAAACGCCATGTGAAAAGAGTGTATTTTTTGCAAGTAAATATGGGGCATTTATCGCATAGCACAGAACACAGTTACTTAGCTTTGTGCGAGCTCGCACTTAGTAAATAGACTAGAGCCCTATTTCGCTGGCGAAATGTTCAACACTTGACAAAAATTAAAACTCAAAAATACTTCCTTCAATGGGTTATTTCTTGAATTATATAAGTATTTTACAACACTTTGCAAAGTTATTTATACGCCCTGAGACGACTTGCCTTTTGTTGGATTGTTTTGCTTTTCTGTTTTAAACAGAATTTAAAGGTTTAAGCAAATTCAAAGTGGGGACATTGTGATATCAGTTTAGATTACAGCTAATGTATAAATGATTGTGCGCAACATGTGAAAAATGGATAGAAGAAATTTCGCGATGCGATTCACAACTATTGTGATAATTACTTTCATCGTTTATATTTCAGTGACTGGGGAACAGAGAACTATTGATCCCTTGTATATCAGTGAGCGTGTGTCGAATAGCAGAAATTCTAATGTTACACACTTGAAAAAACTGTTCTCGACCCCGAAAGCTTCTATGTTTACTGGAACGTCTCAGCAAGTATTCAAACTGCTTACTCAAAACAATGATTCAACAATAGAAAGTATGGTAATTTATTGCAATGATACATCTCTAACAACAACATTAGATTTATCTTGGCTTGAAAAGTATCCCCGTCTGCACGAAATATGGATATTTGGGGCACAATCCAAATATAAAGTCACAACTAAAGTCAACGGTAAAAACTTGTCTCTTACTCACTTTCACCTTTACTTCCGGATATTTTACGATGATAACTTTTTCAGGTTTATTGCATCATTTAGAAATGTAATAGTATTTGACTTTAAAAACGTATATAGCTATGGTAAAAATGGTACATTTCAATTGCTGATTTCTTCTGTGCAGTATAGCCCGACAGTGGCTTTGGCATTTAACAACCTATTTATTAATAATGAAGATCAAACATTAACGAAACTTGCAGTGAAGGACACTTTTTTCCCATTACGCGATGCCAAAGTACAGTTTTTGGATTTGCGATACAATAGGATAACATATATATCGCAAGGCTTCCTCGTTGTTTTTTCCCATCTTATAGTTCTGGACTTATCACATAATTTACTTTACTACAAGGGGTCTCATGGGTATAATTCGGTATACTTGGAGATTTTAATATTACACCCGAACGTTGAACTACTTATTTATGAAAACCAAGTAGATAGGGAAACCTGTGATTTTTTAACAGATGGGATATCAAACAATGTAAAAACTCGTGGAAATAGCAATCATTCGGGATACATAAAGGAAGTTAGAGTGATAAATGAAAACTTTAAGGACAATTCTGTGAAAAGAAGTAAGCGTTCTACAGTAATTTCCGAACTAGGGAATATTTTGCCAAAAAGCTGTACTGCTAACTATACAGTTAACGATATATATAACAATCATGAAGTGTTTTGTGACGTCTTCAGATGCGTTACTAAATTAGATACAGATTGCATTTATGTACCACAGTTATCAGCAATTTATAACCCAATGGTAGGCATTACAGTTCCTGTATCTCCCAATTTAAAAGAAATATATGCGAGAGATATTCTTTCAACAAGTTGGGAATTATTTATAAGGCCTAAAAATTTGCCTGTACCAATAAGCTTTAAAGAAAACAATTTACAGATTTTAGATGTTTCGTCAAATGGTATCATTGAACTTCTTAATAACCTTTATGGTGTCGTTGTAAAAGGCCTTCAAAGAATGGAAGAAATTAATTTGCAGAATTCTGAAGTAGGACATGGAAATATTATAAATTTCGAAGTGTTTAAGACGTTTCCTATTCTTCAAAATTTGTATCTCGGAGGCAATGGGCTGGAACTGCCAAATAACTTAGAAATATGTAAATATATTTTGCACCTTCAGAAATTAGATCTCTCGAACAATAAACTTTACCATTTGCCTGAAAGGATATTTTCAAGATGTTTCCACCTGAAATGGCTCGATCTCTCACACAACATGTTGATAACAATTCAACAAAGTGTTCAAAAGTGTCTGGATAAAATACAGTCGCTTACTTTAGATCTTACGGATAACCCTTTGACTTGTAACTGTCATCATGATTCAGTAAAATTTATTGCTTGGTTACAGCAGAAAAGAATTACTTTTGTTGACTTTGATAACTATTTATGTCATGATGGAATTGATAGGAAAATGATTGGTGCTATACCCATATCTGACTACAGAGAGAGTTGCACGCCAAAAGGTAGGATAAACATTATGATAAATATTATGATGAAAGTTTTGTTAATTATTGCAATTTTACGCTGTTTCTACAATGGAATTGTCCTTTTATACCTAAAGCTTTAAATGTTACCTCAATCAATATTATGGGACTGGAGGTTCTGTTATATCATTTTTGTTTATCAAACCTTGGTTACAAAATAAAATTTTTGCTGACCTTTTTTAATTTTACCATTTTGAAAAAATAATTCTCAGCGAAACGGTCAAGTTTTTTATTGTTTTACTGCTTTTTTTTCCAAGGGAAGATTTAAGGTTTTTAAGCTAACTTGAGAAAGAAAATATTCCGTAGGTATTTTAAAACAAAAATTTGCAACTCGGAAATGTTTGTTCAAAACAGCTTATTACCATCGACCAATGAAACAGTAACTGAGATGGTTCTATTAACGGAGAAAAGCATGCTATTTTATAACAGCTATATTTGAAGTTTGAATCTTTGCATGCAAAATACAGCAACGCTTCAGGGCATCATAGAAACTGTCATTTACAACCTCCTTAAAAGACCTTGAAATACTTGTTTTTTCTATTTGTTTGTAGATGACACAGCAAAAGCCATTTTTATTACAGCAACAGTATGTTCCATTATATTTATATCTATTTGTGGAATACTTTGGGGATATAAGTACAGGTATCGCCTTGTAACAAGTATTTATAGGCTAAGATACTTCCTTACCTGTGGTTGTTTACAGAGTATGCAACAGTACGTTTTTGACGTATTTCTGTCATACTGTTCAGAAGATAGAAAATGGGTGGTTGATCACTTACTTCCAGTTTTAGAAGATAGGCATGGCATTACATGCTGTGTACACGAGAGGGATTTCCCGGCTTCTGGAGATTTACATGACGTCATTCAGCAATATATGTACAGCAGCAGAGTCTTAATCATGGTGCTAAGTGGCAACTCAGTGAAAAAGACATGGCCAAATTATGAACTGCGTTTAGCTAACTATATGAATTTGATGTTGAATAGGCGGGTAATGTACATTAAAATGGGGGACTTGGGACAAAACTTACCATCTCATGTTAAAAGGCTTGTTTGTTGCAAAATCTACCAAGAATGGCCAAAATGCGGGAATGTAACAAAAGAAAAGATGTTTTGGTATAAAATAGTAGGCTTAATCCATCAAGATTTCGTTTGTTGCGGACCGTGTAAGTCCTGGCCTGGTGTCCCGCTACAAAACCAAGAACTGCCACTATCAACATTTCAGTGACGTTTTAGTCACAACCTTAAATTGTATATTTGTGTTTCTTTGAAATTTCTGTAAACAAGTTTCTGTATGTATGTTTCTTTATTCATCTAAGATCCACAAATACTTAACTGAACATTTTGTAAACAAAATTACTAAACCGAAATATACAATTTTAACCATATCTTTCAATATTGTTGGTTTTAAATAAATATTAATTTCCTGCCTTTATGAAGCGGTAAAATATTAAATTTACATATTGAATGGGAATCACTGCAACGCTTTTTTAGATTGATAACTCTGAACAAATATATATATATATATATATATATATATATATATATATATATATATATATATATATATATATATATATATATATATATATATATATATATAAAGTATGCTGAACAGACCAATTAAATAGGTTTCAATAATATAATAAGTACATAGGTGTGTGTCATTTGTCATTGATTTTTTATTATTAGTTTTCGCCATTGGGTTTTCAGTTTTTCTTGCATTTTTATGACTTTTGCACGCCACTAGACTAATTGTATCGCGATATTTTCTAATATTTTTTCACTGGCCACATAGAATTTTTAAGAAGAGTTTTGTTAGGTGATATTTATTAGTTATAATATAAAACATTTCACTCTTAAAATAATTTCAGAACAATGTTTTGTATTATCGAAAGTAATCCTCTGCTCGCACAAATTCATGCAACTTTTGCAAGCCAAAGGTTTGTCAAGTGTTAAAAAAGGACGAACGGCTGCTCGCACAAATTCATATAACTCTTGCAAGCCAAAGGCTTGTCAAGTGTAAAAAAAGATACCAACGGCTGCTCGCACAAATTCAGAAAAACCTTGCAAGCCAAATGTGTTAACAAGCGATTTAATGTTTGCGAGTGAGTAGGTGTGGATATTATTGTTTTAACATATGGTCAGTTGAGCAGTATCTTATTAGTAAAATTCACAGCAAGGCAGCAGAAGCACGTGGGGAATACATTCTTGCGACCTATATTTATTAGCCTTCCAACATTACAGCTAATAATATGTGGACTTCTTTGGGATTCTGAGTCTTGGCCTAACTGACATTGTAACTCCCTCCCTATTCCACCCTCCCTCCTAAGGCACCTCTCAAACATTGCCCGTCATGTGCTAGCGTGCAGGACTGCGAAAGGCATGATACGCATCCCTGGATTTGGCTCAGGCATTTAAGGTAGCAATTGCAATTCTGTTATCATCAAACCGTAGAACTTTATCAATCATTGGCGTATTTACGTGTGTGGGGAGGAGGATTCAGGTTCACCAGTTGGAGGGGGATTGTATTGCCCTTCCCCCACCCTCCCTCAGGAGAGGACGGATATAACCATGGTTAACTTCCACTGAAGGAGGAGGCAGGGGAGGGGAGGGGGGTCGAGAGAAGATATACCCTGTATTCAAAACACAAGTGTGCCTCCGTGTCTATTCATTAACAATCATGTCATTTCAGGTGGTCAATAAATATCTAAGTGTGCATATAGTTTATATTTAATTTGAAGGAGGGAGGGAAAGATAAAGGTTGATTTCTACCTTATGCCTCCTGATATGGAATTCTGTGCATGGAAAGACCGTCCATTCTGTGTGATTTCTATGGAGCGTGGGTAACTGAATGATTTTACTCGATTTCAAAATGGCATTTTATAAGGTATTCAGTGTTAGGAGAAATGGCTTATTCATTCCGTTCATGAATATTTTAGAGCTAAATCCAGGCAATCATACCAACTATTTTCATCCAGTCAATACTTTATGAAAACGCTTCTGACATTCAGAATTTATAAATCGACATCCAGCTGCATATGGAGAAATATGGAGAAGCACGCAAGAAACAAATACATTTGAAAGCGCGCATTTTACTGGACCCTATGTATACCTGTTGTTGCTATTGCCATGACATCCGGTCACAGTGACTCAGGAATGAACAGGTAAATTGCCTCTCACAACCATGTTGTGACTGACACATATTCACGACAATTGGATCATAACTATGAACGAGAAAGTGCCCGGCATTTTGTTAAGTCCCCATAAAAATTGCCTATTGCATATAAAACAGATTGGTACACTGATCTTATGTATGGAATAAATGCTTAAAATATTTCAAAATTTTAACATTAAGGGAGTACAAAATTGATTCAGATTGAACTAGTAAATCTAAAATATCAGTAGTCAAAAAGCAATATTTTTTACCCTAATTGACGTCTTACGTGCAACGTTGAATAGACTTCGGAAAATCGACGTTGTATAGACGTCAGATAATCACTGTTTATCCGAAGTCTACAGAGAGACTTCATTTTGACTTCCATAATCAACCAAAATCCGACGTTGTTCCAACGTTACATTGTGCCGTCAATACTCATTGAAACCTTCATAAATTCGATTCGCTGAACATAATCCTGGACGGTTTTAAATACTTGGTCTGGGAGGACAACGTCGATCCCACCTAATTGCAGTTGTGATATGGTTGCGATTAGTCACCAATATAGATCAATGTGTAATCAACTTATTTGACACAACATTCCGGTTTTATATTTGTTGCTTACCGCCAATGTGATTGAATGATAGCGGAACACGTGTTACATTTAATTATTCTGCCCGAAAAAGTTATAGCGAAGGGAAAGAGCACGAAAATAAATAAATAGTCGAATAATACATAAAATTTAAATGTTGCGCGGCTAAGGAAATTGCATAGAACTCATTTAAGCGAACGCGAGAAAAATTAAAATAGACAACATATACGGTTTGACTGCTTGGACACACGTCGGTAGGGAGACGTGGTTTCGATTGACATAACCCTAGCCCAAAGCCTACTTTAAATCGGCGTCCAACGTCTATCCAGCGTCACAATTTTTACCGGGAGGAATAAAACAGATGTTTGAAAGCCTAAAATACAAAGTCAAACCAACACCGGCCCTCTTGACATTAAGAAGTGGAAATGTTTCCTCGCATACTTGTATAACCACAAAATTTTACACCGTCAGCCATCATGTACTGGAACAGTGTACTGAAGAAATTATTTCCGCTTATGGAATCAACGTTTTTGGTGTTCGGACTTGGAACTGGACGGGGTTGAAACAAAACAACAACATCAACATGTTATCGCTGTGGTACTATGTACAAATACAGTAAATAGTGAGTGGTATAACTTCTTATGTAATTCACGTATTATTTTTGTTGCATACCGCCAATGTGATCCATTGTGATTGGATGATAGCAGAATACGTGTTACGTTTAATTATGCTGCCCGAAAAAGTGATGGCTAAGTTAAAGAGGGCGAAATAAGTAGTCGAATAATATGCCAAATTAAATGTTGCGCGGCTAAGGAAATTGCAGAGAGGCCATTTAAACGAACACGAGAAAATTTAAAATAGACAACATATACGGTTTGATTGTTTGGATAAACGTAGGTAGGTAGACGTTGTTTCGATTGACATGACCTGACCCAAAGCCAACTTTAAATCGGCGTCCAAGTTCTAACCAACGTCACAAGTTTTACCGGGAGGAATGAAGCAGGTGTTTTAAAAGCCTAAAATACACACTTAAAGCAACCATGACCCCCTTAACATTAAGAAGAAATATTTTCCTCACATGCTTATATAACCACAAAATTTTGCGCCGTCAGCCACCATGTACTCGAGCAGTGTACTGAAGAAATTAGTTCTGCTTATGGAATACAGGTGGCGCTTTATCGTTACTCTCTTAAATTCTTGAGCAACGAATTTACTAAGGTTTCGGAACGATTCACTAAACTGAACCAATAAATAAATGTGCCGTGGCAAATTACTTGGTCTTGATCTCGAAAGTGATTGGGAGTGCGGCCAAATGCAAGCGATCGAAAAAACCTCGCTTAAAACCTTTAATTCGAAAAAAAACATTGCAAACAAATACGATTAATTCGACTGACCCAGGGCCAGCTCTTGCATCACACTGATCTTGAGCAAAGACAATGGAAAAAAAAACACACGAGCGTCTGAACGGAAAAACCCAAAATCTGTAGCCTGGGCACTTCGTGTTTAGGGGCCGTTTTAAAAGTCATGGACAAGCATAGTAATCAGTTTGTGCGTGAACGACCCCACCCCAAGGGGCGCAGACAGGTCATATGGCTGAGTGAGGGTTTTCGGACCAGCCCAAACGCTAGTGTTGTTTGACATATATTTCTTGGTTTCTTGTAGAAATGTGATATCTTGTAAATTAGACATTTTGGCACTTTTCCCGGATGTTTTCTGTTGTATGCTGTATGGCGGTGTAATTGCGTGAAAATTTCACGATATTCGCGTTGCAACAGGTTTTTTTTTATATATATCGCCGTGATGCCTGTATTTATGTGTAATTAATATAACCCTTTTTTTATTCTTTCTCGAACCACTTTATGTCTCATTTAAGACACTTCCATTTTTGTACACGATTTTTGTATTATTCTAAAAATAAAGTACGTATTTGTATTGACATCTATACTTTTGTGCACTCCACAATTATATTTTCGCGTTCCAAAATTAAGAAATGGAATATCCCACAATCATAACCGGTTTCACAAACACGCACATTCAAAGGCGTTCCTAGAAACAGGCATTTAGTTATGTTGCGAGATAAAGTTGTGGCGAAGTAAATGCGCGAAGAAATACTAGGTATAATGTGTAAAATATATAAATATTGTGAGACAATAAAAATTGCCTCGAGGCCGTCTGAATCGTTAAGAAAAAAATACAAAGCGGGTATGTTTTGATTTTTTTGGGCGAACATGCCGCCATATTGTTACGTAAAAGCAGAGCTGCGAACCGAACACTATTTTCACTATTGCGCAACGTTTTCGGTACTGGAAGAGCGGGAAATAATGCTGTTCTTATCTAATCGTCATATCCACTCAAAAATACCACTGTTTCCTTTTCTCGCACACTTGGACAATTATAAATTGAGGAGCTTCTCCCGCCCCCGCCCCCCCCCCATCTCACGCGGGGCTCAAGTACAGATTCGTTACACTGCGCGTCCAGGACTTTCAGAAACGACCCTTAAACGCGAAGGCCAGGTTTAAAATATACGCATTTTTAATAAACGTGAACCCGGAAGGGGAATCCTCCCCCCACCACCACCCTCGGGATAATGGCTATAAGTACATGTACCCAGACTATTAGACAGAATAAGCTTCATCATAAAACCACATGGTACCATGCACACGTCAGCACTGGTAGTTCTAAGAAAAACTATCAGTCTGTGCGCAGTTTGCGAACTGTGGTTATAGACTAGTTGCACCAGGGCTGTACGAAATACGCACTCATTAAGGCAGGTTAGAGATTTAAGGTGTGTGGACTAGCGGAAAAAACACCAACAAGGAAAGCTTCAAAGCCGTTCACTCTAAAATATGCAGAAAACGCAGAGGAGATAACGAGGTCTGGATGACAGGATGAAGAAAGTACACCAGAAACCTAGGACTAAATTCATCTGTGGGGTCAGTCAAAAATGGTCTACTTCACGGTGTGGTCTTAGTTCTCTATAACGGTGGTACATTGAAGTGGGGTTGATGAAAAGTGATTTTATTTCTGGAGTGGTCATAAATCCGAGGTGGTCATATCCCGGGTCTGTGGATTTTTGTCCTACGCCAACCATGCCTGGCTTTTTGCTTATATGAATAATTTATCATTAATATAGTGTCTGGTCGTAAAGTACTCACAGTATATTGTATTTACAAACTTATGGTGTATCTCTGTGCTGAAAAGATGAAATTGCAGATAATTTACGACACACAGCATGGTCCAAATTCGTGTCGACACCAATATATATATATATATATATATATATATATACATATATATATATATATATATATATATATATATATATATATATATATATATATATATATATATATATATATATATATATATATATATATATATATATATATATATATATAGTAAAACCTGAGGATCGGGCACCCTTAATATACCGGACAACTCCTCAAACCGGACAGATTTTCCCGGTCCCGATTTTCTCCCATAGACTTCCATTATAACAAAACCACTGTAAGTCGGACAACTCCTTATTCCGGACACCGGACACCAGTCCTGGTCCCAAATGCATGTTTTGCTGTATAAAGAACCCTGATACACCGGACAGTGATACGCAAACATGGCTCGTGTACAAAAGCGAGCATGCATTATTTATTTGCCCAGAGATTTGCTGCAGCAGGGTTTTAATTGCAACGAGGGGTCATTTATTGTCGTAATGCAACGGTGTTTGAATATGTTTGGTTGTCACTTTTGTTTTAAATAAAAAATAGTTGAGTTCGGTGTCTGGACATCTCCTTTTGAGATGGGGCGTTTTCTGTCTCTTTACACATCATTCAAATGTTCGAAGTAATTATCAGCTGTCGAAATGGGAACAAAGAAGTTGGCTTAATTTAACGGATAAAATCAAATTGATAAAAGTGAGCAATGAAAAGTCAGTCGTCAGATTAGCAGAAGAATTTGTCTTAGACAAGAAACAAGGTGGTGGATAGTTTAAAGAAGATGGATTGTTATTTCAAACAGACTGAGGAATGTGAAAATCCTGGAATAAACGTTGGCCGGGCTATACCCAAATGCAATTATGAATTGTAAAAATAACGGTTATTCATGGTTTGTGAGGGTAAGAGGCCAGAATGTGCCTGTTTCTCGACCATTGTTGCAGAAAGGGCCAAATATTTTGCAAAACAATTAAACTTTGGCCTCAAAGCATCATACAGGTGGCTCAAAAATTTTCGTAAAAGGTTTAGCTTCACATTTCAAGCAATGTACATCTAACCGTTTTTGAAAAATTATCACCTTCCGGATTTTTACATTGGCCATGAAAAAGTAGTTCACGGTCACTGAGGAACCTCTTACATATCGTCTTTTAGTCCCAAACAACCTGAAATAAGCTCAAAATTGCTCTATCTGTAACCGTTTTTGAGATAATGGTCAACTTCCGGTTTTTTACCTTGACCATGACGTGGAAGGTCAAGGTCACCGTGGTAACTCTTATATAGCGTCATTTAGGCCCAAAAGATCGAAAATAAGCTCAAAGTCGCTCTAACTCTAACCGTTTTCGAGATAATGGTCAACTTCCGGCTTTTGACCTTGACCATGACGGAGGAGATCAAGGTCACCGATGCACCTCTTTCATAACGTCTTTTGGGCCCAAAGGGTTAAAAATAAGCTCAAAATCGCTCTATCTCTAACCGTTTTCGAGATAATGGTTACCTGTGGGTTTTTAATATTGAGCATGGCCGAGGAGGTCAAAGTCACCGGTGTATTACCCACTCTCCGTTGAACAGTAGATATGAAATGCAATAATGGAAATGAATGGAACAATATCGATTCTGGTTAAAAATGGTGCCATTTACAGAGTGATCCGATTTGCTGCGTGGTCCAATGTGCGGTGTGGCTCGATTCGTGGGTTCTAGGGTATACACTTCTGACGAATATAAGATGTCAAATATACACGCCCTGGTGAAGATTTACCATCAAATTTCACCCAGGAAAACAGTATTTAGTTTTGCTTCGCAAAGGCTTTGAATTCGTTTATCTCTACATTTAGATGGGTTCTCTTCCGGTTTAAACCTTTCACGCAGAATAAAAACTTCTTTGTAGCAGTAGAACTAGCCTACCACGCCATCCATCCATCGACCAATCAAAATGAGGGAATCCTCTGGTACTTCGTTATGACTGACAATGCACATTCCCGTTAAGCGTGTGTTTGAAAACACACACCATTATGTATGCTACACGAATTTTTCGCTGGAAAACTAGTGGAAAGGTACGAATTTGCTTTTTATTTAGTTTATTTAACTAATACAGGACTATTTTATCATTCCCTGGAAGTTGGATAAATTTGGTTCGAGCTAAAGTAAACTCTAGCACTTGTACCTTCGGCAGAAGTTGCGTTTACACGTAGCGGTGACATGTCGATCGTCCCGAGAGGTGTGCCTCTTTTTCTCCACCTGGGGCTGCAAAATCGAGTATTAACACTCACTGGTTCTAGCACATATCCTCAGGAGTGGTTTGAGTCTATACCGTCCGCATTGCTTTACACAGTTGACCGTACCATAGCAGGAATGGTAAAGCTTGCACTCCAAAAAGGACGTTTCCTATCTTGTACGTGCAAACCCTGCATGACAGAATTTTTCCGGGCGAAAATGTCCGTTTAGAGACGTTTTTCGCGATTGTAGCACCCTTGGGACCATATTCCTGTCTATGGGCCTCGAAACAGACATTGTCTCATCATAGGCCCCTCTATGGTCCCTAGAAACGGTCCGCCATGCCAATAGGGTACTGTGTTCCTCCAACGTAGTCCCATCCTGATTACTGCTGGCGGACTTGTGGGAACTCCGTCCCATGCCACCGACATTGGATCATAGGTTCATGGGACTTATTGGAACATGGGATTCATTGAAACATGGGTCCACATGGAAACATTGGTACCTACGGGAACAGGAGTCCATATGGGCACATGGGATCTATGGGAACATGAGCCCATCTGGGAACATGGGAGTATGGGACCCATGGGAACATGGGCCCACATGGGAATATGTCCAAAATCTGAGTTTTTCGCCTAGAATCGTCTTAAGTGTCAACATTTTGGACGCTGTAGATGATTTAAACACACTTAAGCCACTGCATACTATCTGAAGCGATAACGCAAGCTTGGAAAAAATTAGGGGCTTTCCGGAGAATAGTCCGTTAGCTCATGAACCGCTATCCACTCCCCTTCAAGAAGGGCTCAAGGACTCAAACCGGCCGTTTCCCTAACACCCCAGGCCCCAGGCAACCTGGCAACCGTCTATCAGCAGGGTTCATAAAAAGACTTAACCCTACAGAAAATGTTAAAAGATATTCAAACAAAGGGGGCTATAGAGGAAACGCCAGAAAACCAGGCGGTTTTTTTCAGTAGGGTCTTTCTGGTACCCAAAAAATTAGGAGCTGAAGGCTAGTGATAGATCTATCGTTCCTCACCCAGTTCCTACAGATAACTTCTTTTCAAATGCACACGGCACAGGTTATAAAAGGAACTCTCCAAATAGGGTGAGGGACACGTCGATAGATCTGTCTTATACTTACCTACATGTTCCAGTACACCATTCAAGGGTCATGCGGGTCCTGAAAGCATGGGCACGACTTCAAGGTATGCTAGTGTTCCAGTACTTAGACGATTGGTTCCTAGCACATATTCGACGAGAGGTAGCCTATCGTCAGACGATCTAAGTGGTCGAAAAGGCGATACAGGTAGGTATTGTAACAAATCTGGTCAAATTAGAATTGACCCCCAAGACAAGACATCATTTTCTTGGGAGAACGATACGACTTGACAGCAGCCCGGGCATTCCATACCAAAATTTTACTTTCTTTCCGAAACATTTCGGCAGACCAAAAGATAAGAGTACAAGCCATGGAATCACTGTTGGATCTTTTAGTGGCAACCGAGAAGACGGTCTCACTGGACCGCCTACATTACAGACAGTGCCAAGCGTTGGTAAGACGGGCCGTAATACAGGGAAGGTCTCCCAAGGACACAATGACAGTTTCCCAATCCACTATCTCTCCCCTCCTCTGGTGGTGCAAATCGAATACCACGAATGAAGGGGTCCCCTTTCATGCCCCCTCCCCGGAAATAGAACTCCAAACAGACGCATCCAGGGAGGGATGGGGGTTCATTATCAGAACCGGATGTGGAAAGGGAAATGGTCAACTACCTTTCTCAGGTACCATATCAACTGCCTGGAACTCCGACTGGTCTGGATAGTTCTAAACAAGCTATCAGACTAACTCAGAGGCAAGAGTGTCAGGATTCTTCTGGACAATTCTACAGCAATGGCATAACTAAACAGGCAAGGAGGAACGAAATGCCTCCAACGTTCGGCCCTAACGTTTCAAATCCTGCATCTGGCACGAGAACACACGATCTCATCGGGGCCCTTCACCTCTTAGGAAAACTCAATGCCCTGGTCGATTTAGCTTCCAGGACAGACGAAGTCATTTACACAGAGGGGTGTCTAGCTCATTCGTCCTTCCATTGGGTGGCACGCCAATCCCCATGGGGACCTCCGACGTCAGACCTATTTGCCAATGCACTAACAACACAGCTACCCAGGTTTGTGTCCCCATGCCCGAATCAAACAGTCTGGGCGGTTGATGCATTAAAGTGCCCATGGCCTCTACAGGAAGTACTTTATATATTTTCCTCTCAAACAATCCTTCACCAAGTACTACAGAGGATAATCGAGCCGAGGCCCCCAACTCTTCTACTGGTAGCCCCTTGGTCACCAGAGGCCCCGTGGTTCACTCTGCTCCTTGCAAGGAGGTCAAGCCCATTCCGATACAGAGGAAACTCCTATCTCAGCCTCTTTGGCACCACTTCCACACGTCCCCACAGTTACTGAACCTGCACCAGTGGTGCATAACCTATTGTTCCTGGAGAAAAAGGGTTTCCAAACACGTGGTGGAAAAGATGGTAAACAGTCACAAACAATCCACAGCGAAGGTTTATCGATCGCAGTGGAACAAGTTTGCTTCTAAGCCAGACACCTTTCAAGCGTCCCCCGCAGTGGTAGCGGACTTCCTAGACCACCTATTTATGGAAGGACAATTGAAAGTAGGATCCATAGAGGGTTACCGAGCCGCCATTGGTTCTAGATCTGAAGCATCCACCGGCTCCGACCCGGGTGAGGATTCGGCCTTGTCACAGTTAATCAGGCACTTTAAGGTAAATTCCCCTCCATCACAGTCCAACGTTGCCCAATGGGACCTGTCACTAGTGCTGCGTTACTTACAGTGTCCAGAGATTTTCCCTGAAGATACCATTTTCACAGAAGACGCCACGGTAAGGTTTACAATTTTGCTAGTCTTAGCGTCCGGTAAACGGAGAAGCCTAATCCATGCATTAGATAGAGAAGTGAGAAAAGAAAACGGCAAGTGGAACAAATTTTTCTTAGCCCAAGAGCTTAATTTATGGGTAAAAACCGTATCGTCACCCAAATTCGGGGCACTATTTGACCATATTACACTCTCTGCCCTAAAAGAAGAGCAAGTGACCGAAGGCCGAGTTTCGTTGTGCCCGGTCAAAGCACTACGTCAATATCTTTCGATTTCGGAGACATACCGCTCAGAAAGTCAAAAAGCTCTCAATATCCCCTTCATGCCAAAATTCTACGAGGACCGTTCTAAACAGACTATCTCAAATTACATTAAAAGGTCATTCTGGCAGCTTATGAAAGGCCACAGACTGATGCAGGTTTCCAAAACGAATGCAAGGTTAAAGTCCATCATATCCGTCAAATCGCAAACTCCTTCAGAGCCCTCCGTAATGTTTCTCTGTCAGATATACACCAGAACCCCGGGATCAGACCACCCCGAAAATAGGACCACCCCGGAAATCGGACCACTTTTTGCCAGAACCGATGAAACCCATTGCTTTCTATTATTAAAGAACCCCACAAATCGGACCAACCGCAAATCGAACCAGTGGGCCACTTTTGTGAGTCCCAAACGCAGACTGAACCCCGGAAATAGAACCAGCCTACACACATGACATGTTCTCAGAAAACAAATATCAATTGAGGTTATCGGTGTTGGGGAATATACTTTTTAATGATCACAGGTTCATTGACTACTTTGATTGGGGTGGGGATTATGCCTTCTTGAGTACACAAAGGACTTGTTTGATTAAAAGAAACTCCGTCAATGCGATTATAAAACGGGGTTTTTCTGGTGTGCGATGTCGCATTTTCGGCGCCGATCATACAGTTTGAACCCATTTCAAACAAAATTTTTAAAATAATAGACCGAAGTTTTTTTTCAAATTAATCCTTAGAACTTTGTCGATTTAGTTGGAAATATGCATAAACACTGATTTATTCTGTGTCAGACTTTTTTAGTCTCTAGATCATGTTGATTTGGCTGTAAAGTTGATATAAAAAGTGATTAATTTTTCTTGCCAGATTTTTTAGTTTTCAGATTTTTTCGACCCAAGTGTGAATATGAATAGTCACTGAATTATTTTGTCATCAATAGATTGGATGTAAGAATAAAGCTGATGATTTTCGAACAGAAAGAGGCGTTATTATTTCATTTCATATGGGTACACTATTATCATAACAAAAATGCACTCTTACGCATCAAATTTGCTCGAATCCGGAAATCGGACCACCCTGGAAGTCGGACCACTTTTGGCCAGTCCCGTAGGCGGTCCGATTTCCGGGCTTCCGGTGTACTTAAAACAGGCTGGTGGTCCTCTCCCAACTTGTTTGTAAAGTAATATCATAAAGCATTCTCGCAGAATGAACTTACAGGCCTTTGCTCTTTATGCCCCTTCATTATGGCAGAAACCAACATTACGGACCCTTCCACTCTGATTGCAGGCAACTCGCCCCCAAGCTGAAAGGCAAGGGCAAGCAGAAAGGGGGATCTTCAAAGGGACATAACAACGGAGTCAAGGGCAAAAAAGTAGCAGCACTTTTGGGCCATACTTCCGCATCGTGAGTACTACGACGCAAGTGTTTTTTTTATCACCACTGAATTGCTATTTTCACTTGTTTGGATGATGTTTCGAGTGTCAGAGAACGTTTTCATTTAAGACACTACTTTTCGTTTAGTCAGAGTCACCACGGACCTAACAGCCCGCTTCCTGCTGTCTTCCACTCTTTTCGGCCCCACCTGTTACCGCAGTCCCATACCACTACAAGCAACAGGGGGGCCGGTCCATGGTGACCATGCCTACCGCGTCCATGAGCCCATTTGTCCCAAGACGCGAGAAAATTGGAGTGAAACTTTTCACTTTTTTAAATTAAAATTCAATCAGTATTAGAATTTAAAAGATTATCTAATCGTATTTTGTAGGTTTTGCGGGTAAACCTTCAACTTTAACTTATGT
Source organism: Protula sp. h YS-2021 (assembly GCA_949752745.1). Classification (NCBI taxonomy): domain Eukaryota; kingdom Metazoa; phylum Annelida; class Polychaeta; order Sabellida; family Serpulidae; genus Protula; species Protula sp. h YS-2021. Next base: position 22,147,767 of record OX457031.1, on the reverse strand, counting down.
TCTTATCTAACCGGGCTATTGAGTTTTATCAATTACCACAGTTTTAGCCTCAGAACAGCATGCTATTTTATATTGTGAACACTGTAGGCTCAATGCCTAGCAATGTTAAGATTATTTCACGTAAATCTCAAAGATTTACAATCGCATTGTCAAAATAGTTCTAACTGCTACAAAAAATTTTGTTTTTATTCTGCGTGAAAGGTTTAAACCGGAAGGGAATCCATCTAAAAGTGGAGAACGCGAATTGCGCTTTTACTCGTAAAACACGTTTTACGAAATAAAATGTTAGTTTTAGACTCTTGATACGTGCACTTGTCCATATATATGTGCACACAGACGACATTTTCCCCCAGTGATGTAACTAGTCCAACCCAATGAAGTCGAATGGTCTAAAAACACATCAACGAATCAATAACTGAAAAACGTGTAAGATTTAACGTTTGGCTGATTCCTGGAAGGGGGTGAAAATGTGTTCAGGGTGGGAGGGAGTTGGAGAGAGATTCTATTGGGTGAAAATTTGGTCTCACACCAGACCCAAGCTGTTCTTCTAGCAAATGTGCCGATGATTTCAAGTTTTTGGTAACCTTTCTGTCTGCATAATATTACTAGTGATACATCCCATGTCTATCGATCAATTTCAGAGTGGCAGGATTGAAAGGATGGAGGTCAATGGCAACTAGATGCCGTCGTAACTAAGATACAGACTCCAGACCTGACCTGACTTGATGGATTCTCCAAGTAAAGACTTTAGTAAACATTACGACAGATTGTTTACATTGACACCATTGCCCGAGAAAGAGCTGTCCTATAAAGCATACCCACTAGCAGACAACGGATTTTATTTAACTTCAGACAATGCTTATCTAATTTGCTACAAATGCAAATTCAGAATAGCGTTAAGAATAGTGAAACTAAAACCTGAACGCTTGACTCAAGATCACCATAAACATGATAGTCTTTGTGAATTCGTAGAAAATTGCACTTTGGGGGAGTGCATTAAGAAACCTCACGACCTAAGCTGGGCTTCCAACAAAGAACGTTCTGCTACAGTCAAAGAACGTGACAAAAAGACCACACGAGGAGGGCATGCCAGGCATGATTTAGCCCCAGTTTCTGGACTGGGGTCACCACACAGGCAATTCAGTAATGTTCCCACGAGATCTCTCTCTCCAGACAAGGATCCTCAGGAAACCGAACTGCTTAACCGTCTGGAGACTTTTTGGGATTGGCCACAAAACAGTCCTCTGACGAAAGAAGAACTTGCCCGAGCAGGATTTTATTACACCCACCAGGGCGATAAAGTCAGATGCCGTTGGTGTAAGGGGACGTTTTACAACTGGGATATCACTGACACTGCTTTCGGTCAACATATGAAACGGTATCCTCGCTGTGAGTTCGTCAAGAGGCAACTGGCAAAGCAGTCCAAAACATGCTCTAGTGTGTCAGATTGTCCGGAGGGGAACTGTAATCCAACCGGACCTCGCCGATCCTTTCAAAACATCCTGCAGTACGCGAAGTATTAAAATGCGGATGCGATAAAAAAACAGTACTACGTGTTGTTGAGTGTTTAAATGTTGCCAGTAAGGCTATCACTGCAGAAAATATTTTAGAAGCTATACCAAAGCTGAGTACATATGATGCTTGTGGCAGTTCAAGTGCGAGTGACGAAGACAGCAACAATTGTGACGTCATTCCAGACTGTACAAGTACCCGCCCAAAGAAAGGAAGAAAGAAATACAGGTCTCCAAGGGCCAAAGAGACTAGAGATGACTCGGAATAGTTGTAAATGAATTCTGTGGAAATACAATTGTTGATTTCAAAAGGGCAGGAGGAAAGATAGCCTTATTTCTCACCCCGGCCGGGTCACTGAATAAAAAAAAAACAAAAAAAACAAAAAAAAAAAAAACAAAAAAAAAAAAAAAAACAAAAAACAGACAAAACGAAAAAAGCCAAAAAAAAAACAAAAAAAACAAACAAACAGAAAAGAAACAAAAAAAGCAAAAACAAAAAAAAGAAAAAAAAAACAAAAAAAAAAAAAGAAAAAAAAGGCAAAGAGAGAAAAGAAGTGACCCGGCCAGGGGAAGCTAGACTATTCTGTCTCCCCCCTCCCCCACCTGGTATTTTTTGCCCCCTACTGTTATCACATATCCGTTTTTGTTTTAACAAAATCACTGGCCAGTATAGTTTATGATTATCATAGCGATCAGGAGTATTCACCTGGGCTCTCTAAAAATGCTAAAAGGATATTAAGAGAAAAAACAAAGAACTTTCACATTTACACGCAAAAAAATTTCGGAGAGGGGGGGGTAGAGATAGCCTAGTATAGCTCTCCCGGGAGGGAATCCGTAAAGGTGATGGGGGTAAGATAGCCTGTTACACCGGCCCCGTCATTCCGCCTGTCTGTCCGTGTGTTTCTTTGTTTAAAATTCTTTCTTTTTATTAAGAAACTGCATATTCAAACTATGCATAAAACGAACCAGCTACGGCTTTTGTCAAATTTTTGGTTGAATAAAGGGAATTTTTACGAGAAAAAAAAAACGACCTAGTTACTTTTACATTTTTGTTGAGTTTTACACTGGGAATGCAGGATTGCAGAGCCTAAATATTTACATGGAAAAAAATCGGGCACGTGGCGCAGACATCGTTAATTTGAATTAACTGATAATTTAAATCAGCAACATCAGATATGTTTTAATGCCAATAAGGACATAGTTTCAAGATTAAAAGAACCACTTCTATTCATTGCGGCAGACATCATTCCTCCTCTTCTTCTGGTTTTTCTTCTTCTGTTTCTTTGAGCTGTCAATTTTATTGTGCAAGGGAACGTAAAGAAAAACCTGGCGTCTTGCATGGTGGTGGGTGAGGGGGCGTGGAGAGTAAGCAGAAGGAGATTCAACCCTGGAGCCTATTGCATTGTGTGTCTTTTTAACCCAACCGACTTTGTCGGACTGGGTTAGTGTATCACAAATAGGGGGCTTGAATATATGTGCGTATGTGCGTTTGTTAAACTTTCTCTTTAAAATGCTACTGCTCCTACAGTTTCACTCCAATCGTTTTGATATTACGTAAGAATGTTTCCTGGATGGTTCCCCACCTGGCTATTACTTTTTGTGACGATTGGCGAAAAACTGACAAAATGGCACTTTTGTGCCCGTTTTGACCTATTTTTAAAATGCTACCCCTCCTATAGTTTTACACCAATCATTTAGTTATTATGCAGGGATGTTCCCCAGGCTATTATTATTTTTTGCGGTTCGCCAAAAACTACCGAAATGGCGGAACTTTGAAGTTTGGCAAAACTGGAATATATGGCAGTAAATAAGTGAAGTGTAAACCATTCATTTCTCTCAGTCTTTTTCAAATAGTTATAAAATTATAATCGAAAGTTTCTTAGGTGCTTCTCCACCTGGACTTTGCTTTTTTCGCAAATGACAAAAAAATGCCGAAATGGTGGAATTTTAGCAATTTTGTAAAATTGTATAAACGTCGATATTTACATGAATCGTCAAAACCCAACCTCTCCAACATCCCTTTTCGGGTAGCTTCCACCCGGGAGATCTCGTTTTTTAAAATTATGAAAAAGTTACGTTCAGAAATAAAGTTCTTCATTTTTCTGGCCTAACAGTATTCATTTCAGAGTTTTTCTCTCTTTCCTTGTTTGGTAACTCGGCTGGATCATGTCCTTGGACATGATTGTTTATTATGGTGGGGAATAAAATAAGAAGAGCCTACACAAATAAAATAGAGGGAACACATGATTATGTTGTTTTTATTTCGAAATAATATCAACCAGATGATATCAAACATCAGCAAAAGTCAATTGAATTTGCATAAACGGTTGTATTATTTTACCGTTATCTTCAAAAATAACTCCCTTACAAAAACACTTTGCAGGGCTGACTTATGAAACCAGTTTCGTAAATTGGTGCTTTCATAGCATTTTATTTGCGGTTTCATAAGGTATATTTGCGGTTTCATAAGTTTCCTCTCTGCAGTTACCCGGTTTCGACTGCATAACCGAAACATTCCAAAGCGAAAAAGCTCAATTATGACAAAGAATAACGACAATAAGCCATGACCGATCAATGTTTGAGAAACGTCGCGAACCGAACCTCTACCTGCCTAAGCTAGCTGGATGCCGACTGTCCGACGTTTTATCAACGTTTTTGAAAAAGGTTGCAAGTGGAATTCGAAACGCCTATATACCGATGTTATAAAGACGTCGGGAGAACGACGTTATATAGGTGTCAGGAAATATCTAGAACCTCCATCTAAGAAGTCACATTCATAGGGTGTCATGGTCACCCCTTCTTGAAAGTACCCCACTACTTGAGTAAGGGTAAGGCACGATATGCAAGAATATTTTTCTAAAGTAGGCGGAAAAACTTATGAGCTGCTAAAATTTCCATTTTTTACGCCATTAATTTGGTCAATTTCCGAAGTTGCCTGGTATAAATTTCATTTCCGGCTAGCTGAAGCATGATGGGGTTGTTAAATTGTGACCCCGGCGTCTGCATCAGGTCGATTTGCCTACGATTTTCCTAGCCTATTCAATGTTGCAACAAAGACGTTGATTAGACCTCATAGGAACTGGGCTTCGGTTACGACTAAAAGCAACGTCTAAACAACTTTGCTCATCCAATGTTTATTCAACATTGTGTTGAAGACATCGACTGAACGTTGAACAATGGTCGGGACAGATCGCAATCAGATTACTGACTGCTTTCTGTTCGCGTCAACTTCAAACCGACGCCAGATCGACGTCGGAATTTTTAATGGGGCGTCAAGCTCAGTGCTCAATAGCCCCATAAATACTTATCACTGTTCAATAATTGTGCAAGTTTCACGTTGTTTGGTCTATAAAAATTTCTTAACAAGACTCTAGTTTTATTTAGCATAGGCATGTTGTACCGCATATTGATTTTCTTCGCAGCGGAATTATATCCAGATTTTTTAGGAGTCTCGCGGCGTAGTTTTCTTAATCGCGTCTGTTGTATTAATCCAAGTTTGTCTAATCCTAAGAATGGCAGCGTTTTGTTATTTAACGTCCCCACTTCGTCCTCCACGTAATCTTCAAAACGTATGATAAGAAACTGTTTGAGGGGGAAAGCATTGAGCCATTCTTGTATGTAGAGGTGATATATACTGCTGCGGATGTCACCAATGGCTCTATTTAACCACGTGCAATTGATAGCTTTGAATGCGGAGCCTATGGGATTTTCATACATGCATCTACCAAAAGGAAAGTTTTTCTTAAGACAGGTTTGCCACCAGTTGATACCATTGACAACCCCTGCGTGGAAATCGTCCGGGGATGTCGCTTCATGCATCTTATATATAGAGTGAGCTCTTTCAACTGGGTCTCGTATCATTATAATGAACTTGGCATCAGGGAGAAGCCTTTTAATGAGTTGGCCGCTGGAGAGGGTATACACTGGCGGCGCCTCTTGCCTCTGCTGGTTGAAGGACCTGAAATTGTAGATTAAATTAAACCTTGGCCCGTGCCACTGGTCTATGGTATGGGTGCTGTAGTCACCGAAGATGTGATTCACGTGAGTGGACTGGTTGGTTGACAGCAGCTGTGCTATCCGACGTGTGGCTGTTTTAGCTGATGTATCGATGTAGCTGGGCAAGACTTCCCCGGACGCGTTGAATGGGTGCTCAAATCTGCAGAAAAAAAACGAGTAAAAATAACAAAAATGGTAACAGACAAACCGTCGTCCATCTGTGTGTATGGCTGAATGATTACCCAGTGATCATACAACGTTGGAAAGCTGTTGGATAGACACCGAAGCCAGACCTCGGATCAACTGAGGGGAAAAGCAAAGAACTGTAAATTTCAGAAAAGTTTGACATTCGTCAATAGACGTTGCGACCTCAACTATACATGAGATAGGTGCTGCAACATTTACGTGGTACCTAAATTTTGAGATGGTGTCTTCTATTACATATTTTCTGAGAATATGTGACAACCATCAGTAAAACTTTTACATTTGCAGTTACAAATTTGGCACATATTATCAAACAATTCAGTCTAAATATTACATTTATTTGCACATATCCTTCAATTAAATTACAATTATTCACTATCACTTCAAAATTCAACTATACCAAACTATAAATTGAACGCTACGCAATACACCAAGAGGGAAATTCTCATAAAAGTATTAATAATAAATACAGTAGTTTGTTCTGATTTTATTCATTTCTACTGTTTCATTTTTCACTACCAAAATGTTTGTTCTTGCGTGCAAGGACACCACACGAACTACTCACTGACAGCTTTTATGCCACATGAAAAACTGGCATGGTATAATTAATTATAATTATAAAAGTAAGAAACAGTTAACGGTTTTTGTGGCTTTAAGAAACCATCGACTGTAAATTTTTATGTGACATATGCTAACATAAGACCCTCAATAGTCCCACATATATCTTTCATCCTTCAACAGCGCTGCAAGTCTGGAATTATATGGATTAAAAAATTTCCTCAATAACATTCTAGTGTTCTCAAGTATAGGCAAATTATAATGACGATTTATTCTTTTTCCGACTGAATTTAATCCAGTCTTCTTTGGAATCTCGCGTTTTAAATCCATCATGCGCTTTTGTCTGTTTAAATCCATTCGTTCCAATCCCAAAAATGGAAATATGACGTAATTAATTGTTTCATTCTCTTTGTTGATGTAATCTTCGAATCGAATAATTAGGAATTGGTCCTTGGGAAAAACATGCATCCATTCTTCCAAGTAAAGGTGATAAATGCTGCTTCGCGTATCAACAATAGCACGGCTTAACCACGTGCAGTTCACATGCTTGAAGCTCAAGTCGATTGGATATTCGTACATGCATTTAGTGAGTGGATGCTGTGCTTTCATACACGCATTCCACCAGTTGATTGCATTCACGACCCCTGCGTGGAAATCTTCCGGAGACGTGGTTTCGTGCATTTTATATATAGAATAAAGCCGTTCCACTGGGTCTCTTATCACCACAATGATTTTAGCATCCGGATTTAGGTTTTTTATAAGCTGGGCATTGGACAGCGAATACAAAGGTGCTATGTCTTTCCTATGTTTTTTAAGACCTTTGACGTTATAGCAGAGTTTCAGTTTAGATCCACGCCACTGATCTACTGTGTGAGTGCTGTAATCTCCATATATGTAACTGACTTTTATGGAGTTGTTGCCGTGATTACGGCTCAGCGCATGCGCAAGGTCACGTGTCGCAAATTTGTCCGACAGTTGGACAAAATCAGGTAGCATGTCTCTGGCATTTGTGAAATCCCTTTGAAATCTAGAACAGAAACAACGCCCTAAAAATGACACACTCGGTACTAAATAGTTTCTTAACTGTCAATAATGGCTGTTTTTCTTTTTTTTTAACTGCATGTATAAAGCATTGTGCGCCTCTCCTTATGGAGGTGGGGCTATCCCGATATTTAACCGAGCGACATTCAGCAGAATTTAACAACTACTACATTTAATCCAAATTTATAGTTGTGGGTGACATCTGTTTAACAGATTCGTCAAATTGTTTATGATATCTTCTTAACTGATTCTTCATATGTATAAAAATAGTAATAATGATTTCTAATTGTGGCAATTGCTTTTTGTATCTGTCGAAAGTTGCTGAGTAGTTAAACCAGCAATCACGCGAGTACCTGCCATGTGATTATTTAACGGTTCCCGATTTCAAACACCTATTTCAAAGATGTATTAATTCACTAAACGATAAACTGACGAATTGTGGGAGATGAAAAGCTGTGCAATTGCAACATTCATCGAATTGCAATTGACAGATACAACAAGTACAAGACGTTGAATGGTCGCCAATTTGGTGCTACCGTCGAATTGCAAATGCTTAAATTGCCATAACAATGTAAACTAAGAACATTGGAGGAACTGGCTTACCTTTACAAAATTGGTCGTATTTAAAAAATACTATTTCGCAATTTTAATTGTTGATCTTCATATTCAGATGTTTCCGAATACCCGCTGTAAGCTCCCGTTATTAAAATACAAATGCCTGGATTTGGTAGATATTACTTGGAGCATTCATATATTCATATATTCAAAATATTCATATATTCATATATTGATATATTCAAAATATTCATATATTCATATATTCATATATTCATTGCCTGGTTATGTATCATTTTATGGAGTCTGTTGTAACTGTGGTTTAGTTTTTATGTTTATTGCTGTATATTTCTAGAAAACCCCTGTGTCCTTATGAACCTGCGTTCTAATGCGCCCCGTCCTCCCCTAATTATGGTCGAGTCACTTTCATTTGATACCTACACTAGGTCAGACTACACCTGAAACTTAAACTAGAGTGGTAGCTGGATAATGGTGTAAGACGTTGACTGAAACGCAAGCGTTCTAAAACCCAAAGGTCAACATTATCTTGCTGGTCAATAATACTCCACGTTGGCTCAAAATAGGTCAACATCTGCTTTGATACAGGACTTAACTGGTGTTTATATATATATATATATATATATATATATATATATATATATATATATATATATATATATTTGCAAATAACTGCAATATCTATCGACTTTTGCTTGCCGGTCAACATTGAAAAATTCTTGGCTTGGGAAACGACCAATCACATAACAGCATTTACCCAAGTCATGTACCAATTGCATTTATTCGCAGTTGCGTCCAAATGGCACACAAATAAGAAATATTACAAATAACTGTCAGTGGACAGTACATTCTAATTAAATGTAACATTACCTCCAATAGCTGAAAAACATGGGTTCTTTCTGGTCTGATTGTCTGAGAATCTGCGGATGCACCAACATTTTCTTATATAAATCTGTTGTTCCACATTTCGCCCATCCAAGCACGAAGAAATACGGCAGACATCTGCAGAAAAAAACTGCTATTAAAATACCAGCATAACGCCTTTTAAACTGAAGTATGAAATTATGAAACCCTGTATTTATTGAAGCACATATCCGGTATTTTGTGTAGGGTTGATATGAACTTAGTTATTGCTGGGGTGGGGGTCGGGAGCTAGATGAGTGGGGGGTGGGGAGGGTAGTGTTGGTGAGGCTTAAGTCCTGAGCCAGCAATGAGTGATTTCAGAACGCACACATAGCCGTCTTTCCCATGCTACAAGCCTCCCCCCCTCCCCCTCCCCCTCCCCTCCCCCTCCCTCCTCCCCTCCCCCTCCCCCCCTCCCCTCCCCCTCCCAATCGCCACTCTCCTGGTCTGTTCTTACCTGAGAATACCAGTGACCGTCTTGTCTTCTGTTTTAAACGTCACGCGTGATCCACGCTTTGGTGCTGTTCTATTTTTAGTATTTTCTTTAGATAAGCGATCGAACAGTTCATGCTCATGTTCAAAAAGATAGCACGGATTTTTAAGTTGTGGTAAAAAGTGTGGAAATTTATAAATGTCTTCTTCTTCTGAACCAAATTCCCTGGTTATAGTGTGACCATTTCTATCCTCAGCAACTCCGAAGAGAAATCGCGAAAGCTGGAAAATTAGTATCATAACAAGTACAAACAGAAGACCGTTTTTCTTCACGTGGTGTGAATTTATGAAACGTGTGATTTTCAGCATTTTCACTGTCTTTTTTTGGTTTTGTTTTTTTTTGTTTTTGTTTTGTTTTTTTTTTTTTATTGTGGTTGTATTTTATTCAGTTGCCATGAAATATTCGTTGCCTTTCTGTACAAAAGGTCCATTGCGTAAATACTGAATACTTTAAACACAGCCCTTTGTTTATTTGAACGTCTCGTCATCAACAACCCAAGGTAACTATCACCATCAGTGCCTTAAGTGTGCCGCCAACCGGGAGCAATCATTATTTGACAAAATCACGACAGTACAGCTGAAAATTAACTGGGGACACTGACACTTACTAGTTTTCTATCTAGTCATTTCCATTTGCGGTTGTAGTACCTTTCTAACCTTTAGCTGTTATATTCTGTAGTGTTAAAAAGGTGGGGAACATGAAAAAATGACTGCTCCCTATGAAAATTGGTGAGGGTTTGAAAATGAGGTACGAGGCCTTGAAGAAGACATTAACACTTTTTATAGATCTTTCGTCCACTCATGAAGCATATAATGTTATGTTTTTTGGAAAGTTTCTTTTTTTAAATATTAAATTTGTACATTCAAAATTCAATGTGAAAACTGATGTCAAAATCAGCCAAACCTGTTCTGCGTCATTCCCGTGTACTTGTGAATTATGCGTCGTCAAAAACATAAGTTGTTTTACTTCAGTGAAGCTGGTTAAAGTTATCCCCTAAAATTTGTCATTGTGCGCACCCCCCCCCCCCTCACGCCCCCCCCCCCCCCCCGGCGTTGACTCTCAGCATACAGCCACCATTGTTATTCAACACCTTAGGTAGCAAACATCAAAATGTTCCTCAAAATGTTTCCCAAAATTCCTCAATTTTTTTTTCACAAACGTATACAAAACTAGACTGAATTCTGCTAGATGATGTCCCACTTGCAGAAACCACTATAGAAGATATTGTATTACATTGTGACCGAGAAGATCAAAGTCTCGTGGTACTCCTTCTTGTCCTCGTTTTGGCCTAACGGGGAAAATGAACTCAAAATCGCCCTACCTTTTTCAAGATAATGGTTACTTTTCGTTTTTGTCCATGACCTTAACCGAGAGGGTCAAAGTCACTAATGTGCTGCTGCGCAACGTTGTTTAGGCCCAAAGGGTAGAAAATAAGCTCAAAATCGTTTTATCTCTAACCGTTTTCGAGATAATAGTCATCTTCCGGGTTTTACCTTGACTGTGACCGAGAAGTTCAAGGTCACCGAGATACCTCTTATGTGACTTTCTTTAGGCACAAAATGGTCGCAAATGAGCTCAATCTCGCTCTATCTCTGCCTGTTTTCGAGATAATAGTCAACTCCCGGTTTTTGTCCTTGACCGTGACCGAGGAATCTGAACCAATGATGTCAACATATTTTGTGGAAGACATTCTGTTGAAAGATTTTGTCGAAGTATATTTTGGTTCAAGTGAAACCCGAGACATTTTGTCAAAATTTATAATTTTTTAGCAGTTGTCTTTTTTATTAAGAAACAGGGGGGGGGGGGGGGGGGGTTGCACCCCCAGAAAAAAAACTACAAAAAAAAAACACTTTTTTGTATTTCCACTCGCGCGCTATTTCGCACTTTAGAGTCACTATTGTCAGTTTTCCAATTGCTAACTTAAGCTACACATGTCTCTGGAAATAATTTTTAGTCACAGATGGACTGTGATAAATGGTCGAAACAAGCTCGGATTTCTGTTTCTTGACCCATCACTTCTTGTACTGCGTGAATAACAGGCTGTTCAAAGTCGCATATCACAGTACTGGCGTCGGGTAAATTTAGCTGAAACCGTCCGGGAGTAGTTCTTTGTAAGTACTTTGATACTTACGCTACATTAAGGCATACACTGCTGAAATAGCTGAGGTCCAGCACTGATATCGGATAAAACCTGATTTCTTTTAACTGGTGTATTGCAATAGCACTTGCAATCACACTTGCAAGGATTGCTCTGGTCTGTGGTAGGATCAAGCCTAAATTTCGTCTAAAATATTTATTGCAATTACGAACGCTTTCGAGTATAGTTGTAGGAATTACTTTGGGTTGTGATGGTATTAAGCGCTAACTCGTTCATCTATCTAATTGCAATATGCCGGCAAAATGTCTTGATTGCAATTCAAGCTTCAATTTCATCAAGCATTTCAAATTTTGAGTGACAAATCACACCTTTTTCCAAACTAAAAAATGCAAACAAAAAAACAGTTATTAAGAAATTATAAATTTCGACACAATGTCTCGAAGTTCACTTTCCACAAAATGTCACTCCACAAAATGTCTCTCGACAAAATGTCTTCCGCAAAATGTCCTTCGACATTGTCGTGGATTCGAAAAAATGTGGGCCAGTCTGCAAAGGAAAAGCAAACCGAAATCGGGCGAAGAAGTTTTTTTAAATATTACTTGAAGGGAGAAAGAAATTGTTAACATATTATTTTTTTTTACAAAGTGCTAAATATTTCACCTTTGAGAAATAGGTTCTCGTTTTATATTAAGATGACTAGCGGCAAACATCTGTACATATGCTATAGTGACTTAAATGTGACGCGTCGGTTCTAGAAGTCCCTAACGCGTTTTCTTCCTCCCCTTTTAAAAACTTGGGTGAAGGGTTATAATTTCTGGTGACTGATGTTAACAGAAATGTAGGCGTCTACGCAAATGTAGGAATAAGACATTTCGGGGCTTCGCTTTCAAGGGCAGACGACACCCTGCTATTTGAAAATTGTTGTTTAAAGATTGTCCTACATTTTTATATGTATTTTTTATATGTCTAGGACTTGTCTAGGAGCCCATAGCAATGGAAAAATGCATTCGGAGACATTGTCTATATGTTGTTATGGGAGGGGTCATATTATTGCAGTTTAAGCCAAAGAAACAAGGCATGGCGAAAAATATCTTGATTTGCATCCAGATTTTAAGAATAGTGAAAGGCCTCCACACTGTTCTTTATTCTTCTAAAAAACTAAATCTGGTAAGGGGCATGCTTTCATTTATAATATTGCATTAAATGCTGTTTCACAATTATTTGTTTTTAGTGTAATTTTACAGTGTCCTTGTCATTGTTGCTGTGTTGTTTTTATTTCCTGCGTTCAGTTCCGAATATACGAACGTTGAGAGACTTTGTCATCCCCTACAATTATCCTTTTCCCGTGTCAAATAGTGTAGGAGGAATTTTATGGGAAGAAATAATAGAAAAAGGACAGAAATCTCCAGATTTACTATAAAAAAGCTGTTTCCAATTCTAAACGAACTTTCCAAATGGGGAAAACATAACATTGGCGGCTCAGTTATCTAAACAACAAAAACATCCGTGTGCCGGGAATTACGCAAGGAGGAATGTTCGAAACTCTAAAGTCCTTTAAGTTAAATATATCACCAGGGTATGATGGCTTATCACCCGAATTCTTCAAGGAAATTTAGAATAACAGAGAACAAAAATTAGAAGACTGTTTGAATTAGTCGTGCAGGCAGGGCTCTATGGCTGTATCTCAGAAAAGTGATGTGATAACTTTTCTGGATAAGAAAGTTAACGATCCCTCAAAAAGGAAGAAATAGCGCTTCTTAGCCTACTTAATATAGACTTCAAAATATTAGGGAAAAAGCAAACAAAAACTGTATAAACCATTATAAGCCCCGACCAGTCAGGCTTTGATACAGGTAGATATAAAGGGGAGAGGATTCTTTTCAATAAAACCGATTAAATTAACCGGGAATTTTTACAGTCGGAGTGTGAAAAGGTTTTCAATCCAATTAATTGCCATTTTATGTTTTTAGTTTTGAACATTTTTAACTTAGGTCCATATTTTATCTCATTAGTTAATGTTGTTACACTGATATCTCCAGCTGAATTATTACCAACGGATACAGGTTTTTTTTTTTTTTTGTCCGAGGAATGCGCCAGGTTTGCGGTCTTGACTGTTGAAACTGCTAAGATTACACATTGGTAGAAGTAAAGAAGAAAAACAAACTTTGAAAAACGAAATTCGTAATTCACGTTAAATCCAATTAATTTTGAGCAACGGTGGAAACACAATACAATAGTAAAGGAATGTAGCAAAACTTTCAAAAAATTGACAAAATAAAGTTTATTTTTTCTTTGTGCATTTCGAGTGCTTCTGATGAATTTAATCGAAATGCTTTCCCTTTGTAATTTCGTGAGGTTATATTTTGATGAACACATTTAGGGTGAGAAATTACAGAAGAAAATGGATGCAAATGGATCAATTCGTTTGAAACTTTCATCATGGCTATGTTATGTAGTGAAATTAAAATGAAATGATATTGATAAATAACCAAACTTTGAAGTTTGAATTATGCTGATTTTTAATTGAAGATACCGCCAAATGTCCTAAACCATCAAAAGTTCTACCACCAATTGTCCACCGCGAAAAGTCCTAGATGCTCAAGACGTAACTCCCAGGCAACAACTGTTCATTGATCTTTCTCTGAGAAAGTAAACATATTCTGTGAAATGTTACAGGAGAGTTAAAACACAATACTTCTTTGTGAATTAAATGGCCTTACATGACCAGTTTGTTGTGACACATAATGAGAAGTTTGCCAGTTTAATGGGCAATCTACTGTTACATTTAGCGTGGATTGGTAAAATATTAAAATATTTAGCGCGGAGTCTTTGCTCTGAAAACACGCTACTTTTCCAATAGAACCCTGTTTTAAGTCAGTTAAAACAATCAATACAGCGTATCCTTTTGACAACCCTCGTTGCTGCGGAACTCCGGACTTTCTGACAACAGAATACACCTTTTTTCACCTTTTAACCGTGACTTAATAAATGTAAAATTTCATAATTTAATTTAGTTTAGTTGAACGAAAAGTTGTTTGTTGGTTTTGTATTAATCTTCAACAAAAAGTAAACAGCTGCCCAGTGTTCTAAAAATCACACTTTTCAAGATGTACCAGACATAAAGATGCACAAAAGACACACAAAGGACACACATATTTGTGAAACATTTTCCTTGATTCGCCTTTGAATTTAGGAAAGCTACATTGATTTTCATTTCAATACAACTTTCGTGCATTATGTCTTCGCAGTGTTTGATTCATAGGTTGACAGATTGGCCACTGGGCTGCTAGACTCGTGGATTGATAGCCGCTGAGCACTTTGACAGATAATAAACTGATAATAATAAACTGATAATACAGTCTTTCTGTTCCACTATTTTATTTTTGTTCGGAACTTGCAGTGTGTCCCTGCAATTTACTTTCAACTCATTCTTTATCCAGTTAGAAACAAAAGCTATCTTTTGTCAATGCGAATCTCTTTTCCTTTAAAGTGGACTTACAGAAACAGCAACATAACACTAAGAGGCTGGACCAGTCTGATGTGACTATCAGTATGCGAGACATAAACAGCTGTGCTGATGTTGGGTGCAGGCAAAACTCCCCATGTCCCCTTTTCACTATTTTTTTTTTTTTTGGAAATTGTTTGTAACTTCCCTAATTAAAATAAAAATCACCCAAATATGTATTTATACATATTTATTTTGATTCATCAATTTCAATGATCTCAATTGGAAAAGACACAAAAAGCTCATATGATGGGTTATCGTATTGATTATCAAACGTGCAGTGTTGCAGGCTGTAAGTCCTCTGTATTTTAAGACGACTATCTTTCGCCTGGTTTTGTGTACGATATGGTCCTTCATTATTAACTTTAATTGAGGGTTGTTGTTTTTCCTTTTGCAAGAAGTCAACTTCTGAAATTTTGCGTCTGTGTGCTCCGCAATATTTAAAAAAGGGAACTAGTCTAAGGTGCCAATTTGCTTTAGTTTAGTTCATTTAACTAATAAAGGACTAATATTACGTTATCTTTAAGTTAGATAAAACCTGGTCACTGCACTGCGGAAGGGTCCAGGGAAGCCCTGTACAAAATTTGAAACGAACCCATCTGTTATTGTGGCCTGTAGGCACGTGAGACTTAAGCGTGACAGACGGAAAGACAGACGGAGGGAAGGACGGACAGACATACAGACAGACCGAAAAGATCGAGAATCATGTACTGGTTCCTGCACACATCGCTCTGGAATTGTTTTCAATATTTACAGTCCGCATTGCTTGCATCGACTCCAAGCTTCAACCAGCTGACTCTGATATCGCTGAAATGGTCATTTTTTTTGCTGAAGCTAACACTGAAAAGGACCAGTTAGTCGTGCCAGAGCAGGTTCTGTACTTCTGATAACGGTCCCGGCGAAAAGAAATGTTTTTTATGCGTTTCTGGCAGTTTTTGGCGCCATTTGCCCATTATGGGACCACCGGGGGCTGCTGACGGCACCCCTGAGTAACATACACGGTAAACCGATGCCATTACGGCCTGTGGGCCAGGAAACACAGGGGCCCGTCTTGGACGAGGCAGTTATCGCACCTCTCGGTTCCAAAAACGGCACGCCCATCCCGTGATGGCCTATGGGCAGGGGTGGAGGCGCCCGTTACGGTTCGAGGCCATAATGAGCCCAACGGCCAGGGGCAGGGGCCATGACGGCCCCAGGGCCCAATACGGCATCCTGGGTAAGCCCATTTCGGCTCCTAGGGCTATGGACAGAGGCCCATAACGGCACCAAGACCCATAATGGTATACAGAGTAAGCCCATTTCGGCAACAGAGTCATGGGTTGGGGCTCATTTTGGGACCATCCCATAACGGCACCCAAAGCCGTGCCAATTTCGGCCCCACCACGTTGCGGCACACAGGAAGTGGCTAGAATACCCTTATAAGCATTTAATATCGTCGCAATTTCCTATACACAGCAATACTCGATGAGCTTGAAGTGATATCTTAAGTGTTATTATATGTCTAACTGTGTGTTTACTGGTGATACATACAACTATCTTAAGGCTTTTTCTTTGCTTGTCTTTCAGACATGACAGTTGGCCTGCGTTCTTCACCCAAACTTCTGCAATGCACTCACCCCGCCCCCTTCGGCACATAACACACACTCGGTTTGCGACCGTTGAAGGAGGAACAGGGGCTTGTCACTCTGTGAAGACTGGAAAGTGGTCTATAAAAACAGGACTAGAAACAATCACAGTCTGGATAAACGCAAAGTGCTGTCCTCGACCCTCTCTATTCCACTCGAGTTTGTGGAAGTGGGCAAGGAGAAAGTCAACTCGGTGATTCAGGACCAGATCTCCATGCCAATTTGGACAGACACTGGCTCGGAGTCAGACACAGTCGTTTCCGGCAAGAAGTCATAAAAAGGTATAACAAAAGCTCTTTTCGGAGGGAGTGGCTGAACTAGATATCCCCCAAAAAAAGGAACAGGAAGTTCTTCGGAAAGTGTAGGCAACTACGCCCCTACCCCAGGACTTAGCAAGCCACTTAGTGACTCAGAGACGAAGACTAAATCCTCCCCCGAACAGGTGACGGTTACACATACGGTTTCGGAGTCGAGTTTTACAACAGCGACAGGTCAGCTGAGGATTCCAGCACGGCACCGCCCATCCCGTTATGGTCTTTCAGCCAGGCGTGCAGGGTCCCGTTATGGGACGATGCCATAACGGTCGTCAAGGTAAGCCCATTTTGACCCGCGGGCCATCGGCACAGGCCTATTTTATGCAGAGTGCCATAATGACACCGAAAATTGTGTCCATTTCGGCCCCATTGCGTTACGGCACACGGGAATACGCCCATAGGCTTTTATTTCCGCATAAAATCGTAGGAACTGAGTAAGACAGCAATTTACAATTACAGTTATCTCATGGCTTCTCCTTTGCTTGCTTAAAAAATCGATTATATCAGATCGCCAGGGGTGACAAGAAACTGTGGAAAGATCCAGCAGCGGCAGGGAGACGCCCGATTAGACTCCCTCCCCGGACCTCACTCTCCGCAGTGTGAATGTCACCCCCGGGAGAACCTTTGGTTATAGCCCCAGAGGATGTGTCCTTTAGGGGCGACATTCAGGAGATCGCGCGCCTGGCAAACGTCACACCCGGCTCACCATGTCTTGATAGAGAAGATCCCCATATACGGATGACCTTCCAAGCCATGCTCCCACAGCAAGACGCCTTGATCACACTGTCCACCAGTGAAGGCATCGCCAATGCTATAACAGAGCGATCAAAAGAATTCAAGATGATGGACACCAGCGAAGACCGTATTCTGTCTCGCTGTCACGCCTCGAAACACTGTGCTGAGAGACTTGCCCCATATCGGTCCTCGAATGAGCTGAATCCTTTACAGTCATTAGAACAGCCGATAAAACAGCATATAATCAACATCATGTCTTTTCAGGACCACACCTTGGAAGCTTTAAAGACATGATGAAAGGACCTATACCTCAATGATCCAGTGTCTTCCAAACTTTTAAAGCAGTGGCAGCGACACAGAGGGACACTCTTAACAGCGAAGCAGGTAGCAGCCAACCAAAGTACCGACCAGAGACTACCTTGTCTCAAGGCGATACTTTAACACACTCAAAAAACTTGTTATACTGCAACGTCTCCTGGCCGGTAGGATCAAAGCTAGGCACGTTTGGCAAATCTGGGAGGAAATTGGGGCTCACCGCCGAGTAATTCATTGGCTCTAAACCCCTTTCTCTTGAAACGGGATCCGAGAGACCACAAGCCATCCATTCTCCTAGCCTCCCAGATGCCAAAAAGCTTGGTCACCTCCTATCTAGAAGGCTAGGAAAGAGATTTAGCCCTTAAAGAAATGTTATTAACCTTAAGGAAAAAGGAGGGCATAAGGGAAATGCCAGAAAATGAGGCAGCGATTTTCAGTTGGGTTTTTCTGGTCCCCAAGAAATCCGGGGACTGGAGGTTAGTAATAGAGCTCTGCTCCCTCAACGAGTTTCCAAATTGACATCGCTTCAGATGGACGCTGTCCAAGTCATAAAAGAAAGCTTACAAGTGGACATATTGGGCACGTCTATAGACGTATCTGAGGCCTATCTCTACATCCCATTGCACCGCTCAGCCAAAAAAAATTGCCTGGCTTCCAAGTAGGTCGAAAGCAGTTCTGGTGCCTGTTTTCAAAGGTGATGGAAGCACTAAAATCATGGACCAGTCTGAAAGGCATGTTAGCATTCCAATATCTATGCGATTGGTTTCTAGCCCACCAAGACAAAAACCAAGCCCATTATCAGACCCAGTCCCTTGTACGCAAGGTTTTGCAGGTAAGGTCTTTGGTCATTTTGCACAAATTAGAGCTAACCCCCAACAAGACATTGCTTTGCTAGAAGAAAGGTGGGATCTGACAAACGCAACAGCTTTTCACACAGTAGAGAGGCAGCAAAAGATCTCTCAAGCCATACAAGCCTACTAGCTTATAGTAGCAATCGAGAGAACGGTCCCGTCAGGCCATCTCCACTATAGACCATTTCAAAGACAGGTTTGCAGTGAGGCAAGGGAGATTTTCCCCAAGCAAAAATGAACGGCATCCTTGCCCCCCCCCCCCTGCAATGGTAGTGCGACCCTCAGATTATGAACGAGACGAGCGGTCCCATTTCATCCACCGCCTCCGGAATTAGAGCTCCAAATGGACTCATCTCAGGAGGATTTGGGGATACACTATCAGGGACAGATAATGAGAGGCAAATGGCCCCCCTCCCCTGAACGGGTACCACATAACTGGCTAGATAGTTTGGATAGCATTAAGTAAGCTAACCAAACTTCTCAGAGGCAAAAGCGTGCTATACCGTTGGACAACACAACAGGTGTGGTGTACTTAAACAGACAAGGGGGACCAGGTCTCTCTTACTATCAAAGCTAACTTTCAAGGTGCTTTCCTTTGCCCGCCAGTCTCACATTACACTCACACCTCGCCCCCTAGCGGGAAAGCTCAATGTATTGGCGGACCTCGCCTCCAGAGTAGATAAGTCATCCCCACAGAGTGGTGACTAGCCAGCCCATCGTTTCAGTGTATATTGAAGCATTCACCATGGGCTCCCCTACGCTGGACCTATTTGCCAACTCCATGACGACGCAACTTCCCAGGTGTGTCTCCCCCTGCCCGCCCCCCTCAGCCTGGGCACTGGATGCCCTCAACTATCCATGGCCAGTAC
Organism: Protula sp. h YS-2021; assembly: GCA_949752745.1. Classification (NCBI taxonomy): domain Eukaryota; kingdom Metazoa; phylum Annelida; class Polychaeta; order Sabellida; family Serpulidae; genus Protula; species Protula sp. h YS-2021. Next base: position 22,128,176 of record OX457031.1, on the reverse strand, counting down.
AGGAAGTGCTTTACGCCTTTCCCCTGTAAGTAATCCTGTTACAAGTCATACAAGGATAGTCGATCTAGCTCTTCTCTTTGTAGCCCAGGGGCATCAGAAACCCCATGGCTTGCCCTTCTACGGCAATGCAAGGTGGTCAAAACAATCCTGATCCCATGCCACAAGGAACTCCAATTTCAACCCCATTGGCAACACGTCCACCCAAACCCCACCTACTGAACCTACATCTAAGAGGTGCCTGACCAGTGCATCTTGAAGGAAAAAGGTTTTTCGCAGAGGCAGTGGACAAAATGGTTAATAGCCACAAACAATCTACAGCTAAGGTATATAAGGCTCAGTGGAAGAAGTTTGCCTTCTGGGGTAGTAAGTCCAAGCTGGATCCCTTTTAGGTCTCTCCAGCAGTGATAGCGGACTTCTTAGATCACTGCTTCACAAATGAGCTCCACTGAAGGTTATAGAGCGACATTTCGGGGTGAACTCTCCCCCAGTATCTCCAATGTTGCAAAATTGGATCTGCGCTATCTTTAAAGCCCCGAATTCTTTGGTGAAAAGGTAATATTAGCTAAGAATGGCACATTAAGATTAACCTTTTTGTTAGCTCTAGCTTCGGGCAAGAGGAGAGGCGAGATCCATGCCCTGGACAGAACGGTAAGCAAAGAAAACGGGAACTGGGAGAAAGTCTTTCTCATCCCAAGAGCAGGTTTCATTGGAAAGACTCATATCGTAACTCAGGGCAAGTTTCCTGACATAAGTCTACCAGCCCTACCAGAAGAACAGGACCCTTAGGTACTGGTCTCATTGCGTCCCGTCAAAGCCCTTCGCCAGTACCTCGAAGTTTCACAGACACACAGGTCAGAAAATCAAAAAGCCCTTGTTATCTCCTAACTGCAGAAATTTAACAAAGTTCTCTTGTCCTTTCAAACCATTTCCTATTAAATCAAAGGGGTCATTCTGGGAGTGTACGACGAGGCACAATCAGAAACAGACCTTCAGACAGAACTAAAAATCGAAGCCCATCAATGTGACGGAATAAAAGGCCGAAAGTGGAAAAAACCCGTTTATTGCAAACTGACCAAACTCACAAAGGTAAACTTATGGACCGAAACTCGTACATGAAATCACTTCAATAATTACACGACATAACTCCAGTTATTACACGGGATAATTTCACCAGTAACACGAGGTAATATAAAACAAAATTCTATATTTACCGACTATGCGGGCCTTAAAATCCCAAAACAGCTCCTCCTTTAACACACTTCAAAGAAAACTGGCACCGAGATACACGTGGTCCAGGAATTTATATTAAACAAGAGAACACGCTTGACTGATCAGTTGCAATATTGGGAGCGGGAAACGCATGGGAACCACAGAAAAAAGACAGGCTTCACACTTTCAAAAGAAACCCTTTGATCACCATAACAATCAAGTTAGGCAAGTTTCGAATTCTCTGAGGGCTCTGTGTAATGTACCATTCTCTGACGTACCTAGAATGAGATGCTGATCTTCCCCAAACTCCTCAGTTAAGTACTATCTTAAATATTTTTCCCAAGATGAGCGTCGGAACTCCATTCCTTGGGTGCTTTTATAACACTACCATTACAAACTAAAAAACCTTTATTGCAGACCACCCACCCCCAGACCCAAAGGCAAAGACAGGCAGAAGAGTACATACTCGAAAGGCCTCAACGGCAATAATTTCAAGACAAAGAAATAGTCAGCCCATCACCAAATCAGGCAACGTCACTACTGGACCCTTGCGGACCGTCATGCAGTGTTTAGTCACTTAGCCATGCAGCATTCCTATCTCAGCAAGATTCTTACTGTGCGTTTTTTCTTCTAGCCCAGCCTGGGAAAAAGGAGACAGATGGAATGTATATTCCAGCCATTCCTGTAGGCATGTGCCATCTGCACAGCCTATGTGTCAAAGGACACCGTTCCATAGTGACCGTACCATAGATGCCAATGGTACCATTATGGGATCAGGAGCATAAAAGTAATATTTAGTGAGTTTTATCAATATTTTTTAATTGAATCTGATATTTTAGAGTTCTGTTAAGCTTCTAGTTATGATTTTGTCTCGAAATTAGCAGTAATGTCGTTAAAAGCAAAAAGAAGTCTTTTGTCAACGGCTTAGAGCAATACTCTCATTTACTCAGGTTTTAGATGTCTAGCATGCATCTGTTAAGCACAGTCAGAGCTAAGTTTCTCCTGTGCCAGTGTTTATTTACGTAATTCATTTGTCTATCGGATACAATAAATTTTATTATTGTGGTTCTTACGTAACATCGAGGATCCCATGTCGAGATCCATCCCATGGGAGGCTGGTGGGGGTGGTTAAGGATACTCAGTCGGTCAGCCTACAAGTTTGTCATCAGACGTGATCTATTGTTATGTATTTACTCTTATTTTTACTTGCTTCTGTATGGTCCAGGAGTGTTGGAAGAAGTAAAAGAAGCGGAACTTAGTTCTGGGTTGTTATTTGACTCAAAAAATTACATTCGTTTTAGACTCTGTTTTATTAGCAACATACTTTTACGAGTCATTGCGTAATTCGCGAGCTTTCTTCGCGCAGTTTCTTCAGAATGGCAGGCTCCTCTGCTCCGGACTCTAGTCCCATCTAAACGTGGGGATAAGCAAATTCAAAGCTTTTGCGAAGTTATTTTGTAAAACGACCTTTTACGAGTAAAAGCGCAATTCGCGTTCTCCACTTTTAGTTATTCTCCCTCCCATTCATCCCACAACAAGCATGGGTGAGTTGTTACCAACTAATATTGGGGCATAAAAGGAATGTCTTCTGTCAGCAAGGACGTACTACATGAGGATTCCCTCTTTCTCATTGGTCGATGGATGGAGAGTGGAATAGGCCCATTCTAATGGAAAGAAAAAAGTTCATTTTTTGCTTGTTAATTTACAACCGGATGGGAACCCCATCTAAAGTAGAGAACGCGATTTACGCTTTTACTCGTAAAAGCTCGTTTTACGAAATAAAACGTTAGGATGGCCCAAAATTCTGATTTTTTCTGATTGTACTGTCTTCACGCAAGTATTGATGTCAGTTCATAAGCTTATTGCATGACTACTTTTCCAGGTCTTTTACCTCAACCTCTAAAACTATCTCACAAATGAAAATATATTTAAGAACACAACACCAATCACATACACTTTTCCCGACTGTTTTTTTTTTTCAATGAATGTTGATCCTAAGTAATGCACAATTTAAGGCTAAAACAGTAAAGTCCTACAACCACACAATTTCACGCCGACTTGATAAGCCGGGACAATTATCAATTATGCTACACAGGATATTACTTATTTCTTAACATTTCGACGCAGAATCTTAGTAGTTGCCATAAGTGACATTCAAACACTTTGTTCATTAAGCAATCCAGACTGCCATTGGCAACTCTTTTTGGTTGACAGCATCGAATTTGGTACATGACGTCATGAGAAGCAAACTCACAAAAAAGGGTTGCGTACACGTGACACCACACCAACAGTTCACACAACTGGTTCCGCTTCATTGGTTGCTGATTTTTTTTGCACACGTCACAGCACACCAAGAGCTCACACATGTGACTCCACCCCATTTTACGTACACGTTTTATACACGTCACAACACACCAACAGCTCATACACATGGTTCCGCCCCATCGCTCGCTCACCTCAGGGATACATTCTGTCTCATGCATGCTTTTGATAAGCTCCCCACAGAACTGCACCTTCACATTATCCAAGAATCAAAGTAGCATTTACAAGCGCTCACACCAATTCATACTGTTCTTACTTGTATTTTGCTCAATCAAATAATTCGAATGCGAAATTTGAAGAAGAAAAAAAGCGTATTCCTTTCGCATGCACTCTAATGAAACCCGAAATTCACAGCAAAGCTTGAAGCAGGTCCATATTGAGAGCCAGCGAGGGTCATTCAACCGGAAGCAGACGGCGTTAAGGTTCCTCCAGTCTCGCTGATGGGGTTTGACGGATGGTCGTCTGATGGCCTGGTAATAAACGGCTCCTCATCCGGGGCAGTCGCTACCGTCACAGGTAACCGCGTGTTACGATCAGACGCAGAGTTTGGCGTTTTACCGTGTGGTGTCTTCTTTCCTGAAAACAATACCACTAATAGCACAAAAGAAATTCCATTTGTCTTGAAATATTAGACCCAGGGTACTCAGCATTGATAAACGACAGCAAAAACGTAACCGGTTTTACCCTATTTGGCATGGTATTTTTATGTATTTAGAAGGACCCTTCACATGAATACGTGGTAGTTTTGGTTACGATAGGGAAAACGTGATTTCAGCCGAAGCTATAAAGAAACATATAAGCAAATTAATTGTGGTCTGAGGCCAAAGTGCATTGGATTATCTAAAAGTGGCCTGATATTAACACAGCCGAAAAAAAGATCGTCTGTGTATGTGTATGTGTTTTTTAGCTCATATAACCACGAGGTGATGTTATATATTGCGCAATACTGCGCTTCTCTGATTGCTGCAAATATATATATATATATATATATATATATATATATATATATATATATATATATATATATATATATATATTATATATATATATATATATTTCAAATCAAATTGCACTTCATGACACTTTACCAGTATTTCATGGCTGTGTGTCAAGGCGTGACTCCATGAGCCGGATTACTGACGCAATGCTGCTAAAAATAGCGAAAGAAAATTTTAAGAACAACTGAGTATTATACGGTCCCCGAGCTTTTCCATGCCCACTGTGGACTCCTACTTATTTCCACACCGGGCACCCCACCCCGTCCCCGATCCCCTCCATAGGAAAATTGCAGGGTATTTACAAAAGTTAACTGAGCAGTTTACTGTACATCGCATGAAGGAAATCAAGCCAAAATACGCAAATATAAAGTAAATTTATTAATTAACTTTCAGGAGTTCTGTTAGCGACAGGAGCAGTTAACGGAATTTGTTAACTGTGCACTTATCTTTTGTGAATACGGCAGCAAAAGACAAGAAATTACAACGTACCTGGGTCTGCTAGATTTTCCGCCTTCGGGGATTCGGTTGAACCGTCTTCAACATTCTCGTGTGTGCTGCGACGTTTACACAGCAGCTTCTCTTTAACGTAACCATAGGAGCAGTGGCGCTTTTCTAGCAATGAGTTGATGCAGACAGCTACGGCAAATAGAACCAGGATACAGAGGCAGGCTGTGACAACTATCAGAAGTATCTGCACTTGATCTTTGAAAGGCGGGCTTTGAATTGTGCACCGCTTGTCTCCTATCATTTTGGCGGTCGCATCGGTAATGGTTCCTGTATTTGAAAGAAATACGACCACGATGTTCGAGTCTATGACATACGAGTAATTTTATCATCTTTTAGGACCGCATACACATAATACGATTTTGAAGAAAAAAAACCTTAAAGTTGAGTGTTACGAATGCCTAACCTGCCGCCCTTTCTCACCACAAGCCTGCATACCTCCACAGAAGACAGAGGATCAACACAATGTGTCACCCTCCCTCCATACCCCAATACGAGATTGCCTCAAAGTGTCCTCTCCCTCCCATACCCCAATACGAGATTGCCTCAAAGTGCCCTCTCCCTCCCATACCCCAATACGAGATTGCCTCAAAGTGCCCTCTCCCTCCCATACCCCAATACGAGATTGCCTCAAAGTGTCCTTGCCTGGGTTATTTTCTCCTTGCCTAAGTTCTTGCTCTATTTCTCTCCTCAGCTTTGCTTCATATCCCCTCCTGAATAAATAATCTGCAAAAAAGATGAAAAACAGACATATATACTATTAAAAAAAAGACATCACCGCTATGTGGTTGATAAATATTTTTATAATTTCACATATCAAGCCAGGACACTTACGCCACCCTCGAGCTCCAAGTTCCGACTGACCCGCTTACCTCATTTTCAGCCAAACCCGTTCCCCTTCTCCCCCCACCCAGACCGCGGGGAAAGTCTGCGACAGGAATCATATCAGTGCTTCAGCGGTCGCTTTACGGTTTCACGTCACGTTTCAGATGGTTGTGAAGAAGAAATAAAATTTTAGACACTGCAACTAAATTTTCTGCTTTTAGCTAGACTCATAGCTCTCTAGCTTGAAATTTCTTTTGTACTTTACCGCATGTTTACGCCGGCAATGCGAATGCTGGGTAACCAAACCGATCTGCCAGAAAGCTGGAAATTGTATTTAGCGAAACATATTTGAAAAATGATCGCCGCATGCCGCGTTTTACTAATTAGCATCGTTTATTTTAAAGATCACATTTTGGTAGGAAAAAAAAGCGGTTCATACCACGACAGTTCTTCTCACAATCCTGCCTTCTTAGCTCGTCTATCGCCAATAGTTCTAAGGCACATTCATGTGCACAAGATACACAGAATGTGTTGATAGGATCGCAGTAACTATCCTCGCTCGCACAGTAATGGGATACGCCATTGGTATCGGTACAGTTATCGATGGTGCCTCGCCAGTTTCCGTACACCTGTAGAAGGTCTTCCACCTTGGTGTGATTTTCGGTCCAATACAGGGGTTCGATAGGCGTGCATTGTGCACCAATAGAACACATCACAAGAAATATGAGGTGTATTATATACTGATCAATTTTCATATTATGCATTGTTCATTCTTAATTGCATGTAGTGCAATTAGTTAATGAATTAATGATCCCAAAGATGTTGTACTGTGGAGCGTCTCGTGCTAAATAACTGAGTTTTATAACTTTAGCTGCTAAAACCATGAACATTTGGAAAATTTTTGTGCCCAATTTTAAACATTGGTTATAAGATATTGATGTTGATCCGAAAGCAGCATGCACAAGTAAACAAATGAATGATTAATAAATGAATCACATGCAAAACACCACCGTAAATCCGGTGGGGGGGGGGATACTCATGTACTAACTGGGTACCATACGTGCCCATGACTTTTTAAAACTACCCCCAAACGCAGAGCGTTAATTTTTAAATAATATCCCCTTTCTTCACCAAACGGGGAATGAAATTCCGAAATAGCCCCTTTTTATAGGAAACGCAGATCGAAAAATACCACCTCCATTCTTTTTTACAGAATTGACACTCCGCGCGGCCCACGTCTGGCTTCAAAATTATTCTCTTTCTCCGTGTTTTTTGGATACGAATGGTAACACATAAGATACCAATTAAGTAACCTCCCCCCTGGGGAGTAAGTACATCACCAAAGTATTGTGCAATAAGTTATTATGGGTTCATTTTTAGTTCAGTCGCACTGACCATAATTTTCCCAGTGTTCGACTTCCCAAAGTTGGGAGTGGGAGTTAGACTGGTCCGGGGGAGGGGGGGGGGGGGGGGGTCAACCACATATTAGTTACCAATCATGTCCCTGAATGGCTTCTTAGCACATTACGCCAAATTGTATTTTATAATACATTATATTATTTAGGAAAATGTTGACACTTACAGCAATCAACAGTACATGAACTATGCACACCTTAACACTCAAATAGTACATGCACAAGTTTTAAATCTCTTTTGTTTGACGCAAACTGCACTTCAAAACAATTTGCCTTAATTCTTAGTGGAAACTCGGACTGTTTTATGAAAGTACCCCCCCCCCCCCCATCTGCCCTATTGCGTACCTTCTCAGTAAACATGGCGAGGTTTCTTGGGATAGACGTCTCAGTCAACCTCAGATTTGATTTGTTTATGTAAGTTGAAACAACATGTCTACGTAAAAGGTGCAGATGGATGTCGAAACAACTCCTGTCTCCTGATGTTGTAGAGACGTCGGGGAGGCGACGATGTGCAAACTTGCTTTTCTTGTTCCGTGCAACAGGCCCGTTACACGGAACAGCAAAAGCACGACACAACAAAAGCACGCAACAGTCGCGACCATCATCACCAAATTACAACCAGACTTTACGGTGTGTTGTGAATCTGTTCGACGTCGTTAATCTTACATCGTCGCTGAAAAACGACACTACACGCTTTCACCAGAATGCCACGTTTCCTTTTTCTGAGTTTGTTTGTTCCCGTCGAACCACATTCCATTTGAATAGTTTTAATATCCTTTTATTAATATAGAATCTTACAATAAAGTACACATAGATATTTATATCCGGGAACAACCCCCAAATGTAGCCTCTCCGTCTTTACTTCCAAGTACACTGAGTTGCTAACTCACATAACCACACACATAACTGAAGCGGAAGTATACCTGCATTGAAAAAGCCAACCTATGATCCCGTGTTGCCGTGCCATCAAAACAGAAACAAACACACACACATACACACACAGACAAAGAAATGAGGTAATTTTATTAAAAAGGGGGCGAAGTAAGTTTCGCTTAGTACTCCGATCTTCTCACACGGAGAAGGAGGGGGGCTGTTTCTGAACTGCACTCTTGCGCCCAAGCGTCTAGTTTCAAAATGATCAAAACTCAGCACCATCTGCTGCGCAACTACCGTTTTCCAATCTGCCTTTTGTTTATCAACTACCAGGAAGTAAACAATTGCGGTCCGATTCCCAGTGACGTGTGCGTTTTATTTTCTGCGCCTTTAGGGACAGAAATTTACAAAGTTTACGTCTTCGGATAAAAGAGCGAGGGGGGGGGGGTACTTTAAACATGGTAAAGAGTCGTTTTAAAAAGTCATAGACAAGCATGACAACCAGTATGCAGGTGGATAGCCCAACTCTGTATCCATGGGAAAAGATGGCAAACTGCAGACATTCCGAAGTTTTAAGCCGATTTAAATTATGCGTACGCTTGGGGTGTTCTTCAGTAGAACACAGTAGATTACAAACGACGAAACTACAGTGAAAGTAGGTCACAGTAGATTATTTTTTTACACAGAAGACCAATCTACTGTGACCCACATCTTTCAGCAGCGCAGTGAGATTCAAAAATATTTAAAAAATGGATAGGTCTTATTTACTCTTCTTTATGTTACTATACCCTTTTTGCTTTTTTTTTCTTTTTCGTATTATTTTATAATTTTAAATTCACTTTTGGATACAGAATTCAAGCCTCCGCGGTACCATTGAAAAATGCTCCAACCTCGTTTAACATAACAGTGATGATTCATTCTATATCTGCAGAATGTTATTTTTGAAGCCGGCGGATGGGGGGTGGGGGGGATGGGGGTACGAACTGAGCCCGACGGATAATATTCTGCAAACATCTAATGATGTATTACTTTATTATGTGCCTCACTTCTGTCATATTTCCCAGTTGCAAAGTTCTTTTGCAACTTCGAATAAGTTTGTAGCTTTTCTGGAATTTTCCGCCCTTTTTTCTCATTTTTTCTTTTAATTTTTTTCGTTTTTATGGTTTCCAGAAAACTCCTCCTATTCTCTTTGACGGAGGAAGACGAAATTTGACACATAGGCAGAGAATGACAAGGTCTTGGTAAATCTCCATTTGTTACCTCAACGGTCAAGGTCAAGGTTAAATTAATTGAGATAAAAGTTATTGTTTCTACAAAATGGTTTCCAGAAAACTCTAGGCCTTGAGTCAGCGGAGCTTCATATTTTGGTACACTTATAGACCATCATGAAGTCTCAGCGAAACCGCAAACATTTTTGATTTTGACCTCAACTGTCAAGGTCAAAGTGAGGTCAAAATATTTTTCAAAACGCCTATTTATCATAAAAAATGACCATAAAAAGCGCTTAATTCCCAGTTTGAATGCATGAACGTATTCACTAGGGGGCAACCCTGCATTCTAAATCTTGACCTTGAGGGTAAAGGCCAAAGGTCACATGACTTCGTGTACCGATAACAATAGCAAGGCTCATACTCGAAAATGGTTAGATATAGAGCGATTTTGAGCACATTTTTTGACCGTTTGGAATATATGGCACATATGTATATGTAATTTTGAGTTAATATGGACCCATAAATATCCAAGATCGTTGCTTTCTAATGCCAGCCACATGTGATTATTCAGCATGAGTGGCATTCTGCTCTGTCCTTATTTTTAAGGATGTCCTTATTTTTAAAAATAAGGATAAAAAAGCTATTCTGCTCTATCCTCAAACTTAAAAAAGTCTTTTAAAAATAAGGATGAAAATTAAGGATGAACGATCTTATCTCAAGAATAAGGACATCCTTAAATATAGGGACAGAGCAGAATAAACACTCCAGGCCAAGAAAAGCGATGTTTGCTGTGACAATTTTGTATGACAACGGCGTACAGATTTTATTCCACCAGACCCGGAATGCTGGTTGAAAATAAATATTGTAATAACAATGACAGCATTTTTAACTTTTCTATTTCTAAACGATTTAAACTAACGTTTTATTTCGTAAAACGAGCTTTTACGAGTAAATGCGCAATTCGCCTATCTCCACTTTTAGATGGGTTTCCCTTTGGTTAGATTTACCACACAAAAGAAAAAGAAACTTTTTCACGCAAATAGAATGAACCCTATCCCGCCTTTCATCCAGCCAGCCAATGAGAATGCAGATAACACAAAGTGCTACGTCACTGAAGCTGTCAATCATTCCCTTTAAGCCCAAAAATAGGTGGCGTCAACTCACCCAGGCTTGTAGGGGCTGGATGGGAGGGAAGATAGGCTAAAAGTGGAGAACGCGAATTGCGCTTTTACTCGTAAAAGCTCGTTTTACGAAATAAAAAGTTAGTTTTACTTCGCAAAAGCTTAGAATTCGCTTATCTCCACTTTTAGATGGGACTAAAGTCCGGAGCAGGGGAGCCTGCTATTCTAGAGAAATTGCGCGAAAAAGGTCGCGAATTGCAAATACTCGAAAGAGTTTGCGAAATAAAACTCATTAGATGGGATAGAATTGAAGATAAATAAAATCCCAAATCTAAGAAAGCTTGCTTTATTTGCTTTCCAAAAAACCCTGATAGGGTCAAGGAGGGTAACCCTCCTAGCCCATGAAGGGATCTGACAACAAATGGTGATTCTTGAGTAACGGTGTCATAAAAGTCTGAATAAACTTTATGCAGACTGACTGAGTATCCTTTACCATCGCCCTCCTACCTCCCACCGGATGGATCCCGACCTGAGATACTCTAAGCTCTGAGAAGAAGGTAACAATAATACTGATTTATTGTTTTTCTTTCTTAACAAAAGGATCGTAACCTTGTAAAGGCTACCGTGAAAACTAAAACTTGACACAGTATAATTACAAGTGCCTGTGTCTTACAAAAGCATGCTAAAGTTCTGAGAACCTGGGTAAATGTTAGAGCTGCCCTAAAACATTACCACTTAAAACTTAAAATTTTAGTGAAATTGACTGGCAATTTCGAGAAATTACATGACTAAAAGCTTTAGAACACTCAGAAACTTGGATTGGAAACAATCCTAGTGATAAAAATCACTAAATACTGCTGATTTTACATCTAAGCCCATAACGGTACTATGGGCCTTGGTCACATGGTCACTGTGACACAGACCCTTGATGGCCTCTGGGCTCTCAGTACGGCCCGGGACTGCGGGGACGCAGGGCCGGGGAGAACTGCGTATCTTCCCCCCCCCTCTTTCTTTGAGTCAAAGAAACACTCTGAAGTTGCTGAGGTCCTGGTGTGGGTCACAGTGACCTTATGAAAACTGAACCGATTCTCGGATAACTAGAAAATAAGAGTACGAAAAAGTCCGACTGTCTATACAGTAGCCGACGACGTAAAGTCGGTAGAGTTGAACGAGGGATATGTCTTATTAGGTAGTGCACCGACTATTTCTTGGGTTTGAAGTGGTTGGTCGCACGGTTCTTGACATAGCCTCCCTTTTGTTTGCCCTTGCCTTTGGGTCTGGGAGTGGGCGATCTGTAACAGAATGACAATTAGTTAGTAATGGTCGTCTCCGCAGCAATGAATGGGCCCAAAGAATAGAGGCCTGATAGTTCATCTTGGGAGAAGTCTTTAAGATAATACTTGGCGAAAGAATTGGGAGACGCCCAGCAACCTGTTTTAAGTATATCTGACAACAACACATTACGTAAGGCTCTAAGCGAGTTTGCCTGACTTGATGGGCTTTGTATATGTAATTTTGAGTTAATATGGACCCATAAATATCCAAGATCGTTGCTTTCTAATGCCAGCCACATGTGATTATTCAGCATGAGTGGCATTCTGCTCTGTCCTTATTTTTAAGGATGTCCTTATTTTTAAAAATAAGGATAAAAAAGCTATTCTGCTCTATCCTCAAACTTAAAAAAGTCTTTTAAAAATAAGGATGAAAATTAAGGATGAACGATCTTATCTCAAGAATAAGGACATCCTTAAATATAGGGACAGAGCAGAATAAACACTCCAGGCCAAGAAAAGCGATGTTTGCTGTGACAATTTTGTATGACAACGGCGTACAGATTTTATTCCACCAGACCCGGAATGCTGGTTGAAAATAAATATTGTAATAACAATGACAGCATTTTTAACTTTTCTATTTCTAAACGATTTAAACTAACGTTTTATTTCGTAAAACGAGCTTTTACGAGTAAATGCGCAATTCGCCTATCTCCACTTTTAGATGGGTTTCCCTTTGGTTAGATTTACCACACAAAAGAAAAAGAAACTTTTTCACGCAAATAGAATGAACCCTATCCCGCCTTTCATCCAGCCAGCCAATGAGAATGCAGATAACACAAAGTGCTACGTCACTGAAGCTGTCAATCATTCCCTTTAAGCCCAAAAATAGGTGGCGTCAACTCACCCAGGCTTGTAGGGGCTGGATGGGAGGGAAGATAGGCTAAAAGTGGAGAACGCGAATTGCGCTTTTACTCGTAAAAGCTCGTTTTACGAAATAAAAAGTTAGTTTTACTTCGCAAAAGCTTAGAATTCGCTTATCTCCACTTTTAGATGGGACTAAAGTCCGGAGCAGGGGAGCCTGCTATTCTAGAGAAATTGCGCGAAAAAGGTCGCGAATTGCAAATACTCGAAAGAGTTTGCGAAATAAAACTCATTAGATGGGATAGAATTGAAGATAAATAAAATCCCAAATCTAAGAAAGCTTGCTTTATTTGCTTTCCAAAAAACCCTGATAGGGTCAAGGAGGGTAACCCTCCTAGCCCATGAAGGGATCTGACAACAAATGGTGATTCTTGAGTAACGGTGTCATAAAAGTCTGAATAAACTTTATGCAGACTGACTGAGTATCCTTTACCATCGCCCTCCTACCTCCCACCGGATGGATCCCGACCTGAGATACTCTAAGCTCTGAGAAGAAGGTAACAATAATACTGATTTATTGTTTTTCTTTCTTAACAAAAGGATCGTAACCTTGTAAAGGCTACCGTGAAAACTAAAACTTGACACAGTATAATTACAAGTGCCTGTGTCTTACAAAAGCATGCTAAAGTTCTGAGAACCTGGGTAAATGTTAGAGCTGCCCTAAAACATTACCACTTAAAACTTAAAATTTTAGTGAAATTGACTGGCAATTTCGAGAAATTACATGACTAAAAGCTTTAGAACACTCAGAAACTTGGATTGGAAACAATCCTAGTGATAAAAATCACTAAATACTGCTGATTTTACATCTAAGCCCATAACGGTACTATGGGCCTTGGTCACATGGTCACTGTGACACAGACCCTTGATGGCCTCTGGGCTCTCAGTACGGCCCGGGACTGCGGGGACGCAGGGCCGGGGAGAACTGCGTATCTTCCCCCCCCCTCTTTCTTTGAGTCAAAGAAACACTCTGAAGTTGCTGAGGTCCTGGTGTGGGTCACAGTGACCTTATGAAAACTGAACCGATTCTCGGATAACTAGAAAATAAGAGTACGAAAAAGTCCGACTGTCTATACAGTAGCCGACGACGTAAAGTCGGTAGAGTTGAACGAGGGATATGTCTTATTAGGTAGTGCACCGACTATTTCTTGGGTTTGAAGTGGTTGGTCGCACGGTTCTTGACATAGCCTCCCTTTTGTTTGCCCTTGCCTTTGGGTCTGGGAGTGGGCGATCTGTAACAGAATGACAATTAGTTAGTAATGGTCGTCTCCGCAGCAATGAATGGGCCCAAAGAATAGAGGCCTGATAGTTCATCTTGGGAGAAGTCTTTAAGATAATACTTGACGAAAGAATTGGGAGACGCCCAGCAACCTGTTTTAAGTATATCTGACAACAACACATTACGTAAGGCTCTAAGCGAGTTTGCCTGACTTGATGGGCTTTTACTTTTAACTCTGACTGCAGGGCTGTGTCTGACTGTGCTTCGTCATACGCTGTCATAATGACCCCTTTAATGTAGTTGGAAATAGATTGCTTAGAGAGGTCCTTATTGAACTTGGGCATATAGGAGATAATAAGGGCTTTCTAATTTTCTGACCTATATACTTCTGAAAGTTCTAAGTAACGGCGTAAGGCTTTGACGGGACACAAGGAGACTAAGTCCTCGGTGGTCTGCTCCTCTGGTAGGGATGGTAAGTAAATGTGACTAAAGGTGCCCATCCCATGAGTAATGATGTGGGTTTTGCCCATAAAGCCGGCCCTAGGGACGAGGGTGATATTTTTGTCTGGGCGTTGAAGGTACCTCAGTACTAGGGAGAGATTCATTGTGCTACGGTTGACGGGCTAGGGGAGAGTTTACCTTGAAATGACGAATCAATTGCGAGACAGATATGTCATCCCCCGGATCGTAGCCCTTAGAGGCCTTGAGCCTGGAACCTATGCCTGCTCTGTAACCTTCAATGGAGCTTACCTTTAAACCTTCGTTTGTGAACAGGTGGTCTAAAAAGTCTGCTATCACCGATGGAGAGGCCTAGAATGGGTCTAGCTTAGACTTATTACACCAGGATGCGAATTTATTCCATTGAGACCTGTACACCTTGGCCGTAGATTGTTTATGACTGTTTACTATTTTATCTACTATTCTCTGTGAGAAGCCCTTCTTCTTTAAGAAGGACTGGTCAGGCACCACAGGTGTAGGTTCAATAGGTGAGGGGATGGGTGAAAGTGTTGCCAATGGGGTTGGAATAGGATCTCTCTGTGGCACGGGATTGGAGTCGTCTTGACTATCTTGCACCTGAGGAGCAAGGAAAACCAAGGGGCCTCCGGCATCCGTGGGGCAACCAGTAGTAGGGCTCGTGGGCCCAGGTCCAGAATCCGTTGTAGTACCTGCGAGAGAATTACCTGAGGCGGAAAGGCATAGAGTACCTCTTGCAGTGGCCATGGACAGCTGAGGGCATATATTGCCCACGCTGCTTGGTTCCGGGCATGGGGCGACATACCTGGGTAGACGTGTTGTTACTGCGTTGGCACACAGGTCTAGCGTGGGAGACCCCCATGGTGACTGGTTCGTGACCCATTGAAAGGATTGGGGGGCTAGGCACCACTCCGTGTGGATTACCTGGCCTACTCTGGAAGCCAAATCGGCCAGCACATTGAGTTTTCCTGCCAGATGTCGCGCCGAGAGGGTGATTTGAGATTGACGGGCTAGAGACAGGATTTTGTATGTCAAAATTGATAGAGGGAGGGATCTGGTCCCCCCATGCCTGTTCAAATATGCCACGGCTGTTGAGTTGTCTAGGAGAAATAGAACACTCTTGCCTCGGAGTCGGTCGGGTAGCTTGTTCAGTGCTATCCAAACGACCCGTAGTTCCAGCCAATTTATGTGGTACTTCTTGAAAGAGGGGGGCATTTGCCCTCCCACATCTGGCCTTGGCAATGTATACCCCATCCCCCTTGGGATGCATCCGTTTGGAGCTCTATTTCCGGGGGTGGGAGATGGAAGGGTGTGCCCTCGTTTAAGATCTGTGGATTGGTCCACCAGAATAGAGAGGCCAGGGCAGACTGTGACACGGTCATTTTTGCCTGCGGGTGCCTCCCCTGCCTGAGGGCTCTCCTTACCTGTCTTTGGAAAGGTCTGTAATGTAGACGGCCCAGGGTAACTGTACGCTCTGTGGCCACTAAGAGACCTAGCAAGGATTCCATGGGATGTAGTCCTACCTTTTTCCCTGCCTGGATCCCTCGTATGCCTTGCGTGATATTTTGTTGTCTCTCTGGTGTAGGAAAGGCTCTCGCACTTACCAGATCCCATCTTTCCCCTAGAAAGACGATATCTTGTTTGGGTATCAGTTCCGATTTGGGGAGATTGACCACTAAACCTACCTGTAAGGCTTTGCGCACTAGTGTAAGTGTTTGGCGGTGGACCGTGCCCTTGTCTGAGTGTGCCAGAAGCCAATCGTCCAGGTACTGGAACACGAGCATACCTTCTAACCTGGCCCATGCTTTGAGTACTTTCATTATTTTTGAGAATACGTATGGGGCCGTGGAAAGGCCGAAAGGAAGTGCCCGAAACCAGAATCGCTTTGGGCCTATTTGAAAGGCTAGAAACTTTCTCGCTGATCGGTGCATCGGGATGTGGAGATAGGCGTCTGATAGGTCTATGGATGTACCCCACATCCCTTCCTGCAAGCCTTCTTTTATGACCTGAGCGGTGTCCATTTGAAAAGAGGTTGCCTGCAGGAAGTCGTTTAGGGCTGACAGATCTATGACCAACCTCAACCCCCCCCCCCCGACTTTTTAGGGACCAGAAAAACCCTGCTGAAGAAGACCGATTGGTTTTCTGGCACTTCCTCTATTGCCATTTTTTCTTGTAGGCTTACCAGTACTGCTTTTAGGGCAACATCCCTTCCCGAGTCCCGTGGGTAGGAAGTGATAAGGTGGTGAGGGGCTTCGTGGGCCAGAGGGACAGATGGCTGAAAGCCCCTCCTCTCCCGCTTGAACGGTAGAGGGTAACCGACTTTCAACCACCTGACCACGCGGCGGGGGGCTCCCATTTCCGCCTATTTCTGCCAAAATTTGCCTAGCCTTCCTCCTACGGGAAAGGATGCGTTCAAGGCTAGTAAATTTTCTAAGTTTTCTGAGTTTAGAAAAGTATCGCCAGGAGACCAGGGAGTCTCTAGGCGGTACTTTGGTTGGCTGCTACCTGTTAGGTTGTGATGACTGCCCCTCCGTCTTGGTGCCGTTGTTTGGCTTCTGCTTCTTGGTAGGAGGGGGTTGTGACTGTGTTCCGGGTCTCGCTTGCTCCGCAGGCTGCCTGTATGGCCTCTTGCGTTTTGACGGGTGCCGGAAAGACGCTCGTGACATACGAGACATGAGTGCCTAATCCTGCGAGAGAGAGCGGCTTTCTTGGTTCACACGTTCTACTTCCGCCGGGGGGAAGAGTTCTTTCTGCCCAAGGATGGGCGCATGCAGCAAGTCTCTCAGACCCTTCACGCTCGACCAGCAGTGCTGGAGAAACGCGTCCCGCCGGAGAAATACCATGGAGGTCATGAGGAAGGTGGACAGTTTGACTACATCTCTGGTCGCCAGAGCGAGACATTCCAGAAGTTTAGAGGCCACCGGATCATCGAGGTGTAGGCCCTCCCAGCGTGTCTTTAAGGCTTTCAGAGTGTAGTCATGGAAAGACATGATATTGAGTATATGACGGGAGGAAGACTCGATGGTCCTACCATCCTTCTCGACTAATGGGATGTCTGAATCGCTTCTAACCGATGGCATCCAAACTGTCCTCTTCGCCGGTTGCTCAAGTGCCTCCAGGGGTACTAGGTCATCAGAGGACCTGTACGGGCCCGGTCTCACTGCACAATGCTTAGATGCGTGAAAACGAGAGAGAGAGTGCGGCCCTCGCTAGCATCAAGCTTCTTAAACTCCTTGGAACGGACTGTGATAGCGTTGGCAATGCCTTCACTTGTCGAAAGTGCTACGAAAGAGTCCTGCGGAGGTAAAACTGTCTGTGAAGTCATTCTTATGGGGGAATCTTCCTTGTCGAGACCTGGGGACCAAAAGCAGACGTTAGCCAGTCGTGCAATTTCTTTGACAGCGTCCCTGAATGGTACGTCCTCGGGGGCTATGGTGGATGAAGCTCCCGAGGGTGTTGGTTCCTCGCTGCGGGGGGTGAGGTCCGGAGGAGAGTGGGTCCTGATAGGGCGCCTGCCTGCTGCCGCAGGATCCTTCCAGAGCCTCTGACCGCTACCCGGAGATCTAATGTTGTCCGTTTCTCGCAAGGGGAGGCGGAAGTGGGCGGAGGGAGGGTTGTCATCTGCCGTGCCCTCTGACTCCTCATCCTCGGACTCTTGTTCCGCAGAATCCCGACCACTATCGTTGCCTGGTTGCTCTGTAGTTTGGTCAGTCGGTACTTCCCCAGAAGGAGTGTAAATCTCCCGTTCTCTGTTGAGCGGAACTGCCGAGATGGGTGATGTAACCGATTGCAGGTCGTCATCGTCCTCCTGCATTAATCTCGAAGCCTGACCTGACGGTGGGATCTCCGAAGAATCCTCATCGCTAGCTGAGCCCGAGTCTGCCAGTGTATCTCGACGTGCCAGCGGGGGGGGGGGGGGGGAGGTGGGTGCGGGGAGCAAGAGTCGTCCTCTGGGGGACGAGAGACTGTGGCCTATGGAATCGGCGTGGATTCCTGGCTCTGCAGGCGCAATTGTAACTCCTGTAGTTGCTTCTGCATCCGAGTCTGTAAAGCTAAGAAAGCCGAAAACTCCCCTGAAAGGTTTGGAGATTGGGTAGAGGGAGATGGTTCGATCTGTGCCGGAATCCCCAACTGACCAGCCGCCGCTGTAAACGAGGCCCCCCGACGCCGTATGAGTGACCGTCACCAGCTCCGGGGACTGGGACTTTGGTTTGGATTCAGTCTCTGAAGGAATGACCACTGTGGGGGAGACGACGCCCAAGCTCTCCGCAGCACTTCTCGTTCGCCTCCCTCGGGGATATCCACCTCAGCCACTGTCTCTGTGAACGCCTTGGTCTTGTGTTTCTTGGCCTTCTTGCCCGTCACGGGTACGTCAGACTCCGAACCTAAGTCTACCCTAACCGGGGTAGAGACTTGATCCAGCATAACTGAGCTGGCTTTCCTCATTGTCTCATTAACAAAGTCCTGGAGAGAAACGGCGTAGAGGAGAGAATACGACGGCGATCCCGTCTACGGTCGTTTCGTGCCCTGTTCTTATAAATCAGCTTCCAGTCATCTGACGTAAGATTCTGGCACTCTGGGCACGTATTGAGTTCGTCACAGAGGGGCAAGCCACTATTCCTCCGACACCGATCACACACAGTATGCGGATTCCGAGCAGAGGGATGGTGGGAGCACTGCAGTAGCTTCAGAGGCGAACGCAGGGTGGCCTCTGTCATATCTGAAAAACAAGCAGAAAAGAAGTCATGAGTGACTGCAAAGGAATCTGCAAGTAGACATATAACACGCAACACTAATGGAGCTACGACGACTAAACAAGAGACCGAGCGTTGCTGGCGAAAACAGCTCTTTTTTTTTACTTAGGCAGAATAAATTCTGACTCTCTGATCGAAAGCGATGCTTTCAGGTGCCTTCTAGCTGCTTTCTGCGGGAGGGGGACCATAATGGGCAGAGTTATGGGTTCCAGTACCATAATCCCAACGTGGGCCTCGGTCCCGTGACCAAAACAGGCCTCAGGTCAGAGATCCCCACATGGGCCCCGGTACTTAGTCCCGTGCCCATGACGGTCCCTGGTCGGGGAAAAACCCTTTATAGGCCTAAGTCCCCCGGTAGCGTAACCGAGATGGGACTAGGTGGGGGGAACGAAATGGCCACTGTCCGACACGGCACCGCTAATCCCACAGTCCACAAGGCCGAGGTGGGATCAGCGCACCTAGTACGGCACGGAAAGCCATAACGGTCACCCCGCGGCCCCCGCAAGGGTTTCGACGCCAAAAAAACGCCGGAAAACCGCTAGAAACGCCAAAAAGCATTTCTTCCTCTCGAACTGAGGTCAGAAACACACCACTGCTGGGAGACGTCTGACCAGTTCCAAGGAGTGACAGCCAACTGTGACTGGCCACACCGAAGTGACACAGACACAAAGCAAGGCCTAGAGTCTAAACAGGCACAGCAGACTGAAAAGACTCAACGACTCCTAGAAGCTGTGTGCTGGAAACTAGTAACATTCGATCCTGTAGACTTCTGTGGAGAAGAGAGGCACACTTCTCGGGACTGGGAAGTGTCACCGTTCCGTGTAAACTCACCAACTACCTGACCGAAGTACAAGATGCTAAAATCCTTGCTTAATCGTGGGCTAATTAAATCCACACAAGTACACAAGATAAATTAGTCCTTTAGGTAAGAAATAAAACCACTAAAGGCAAATTCGCACCTTGAACTAGATCCCTTTTTCCAAAAAATTGCGGAGCACACAGAATGGCGCGTGTTTGACAACGCCACACTTAAAGGGAATGGTTGACAGCTTCAGTGACGTAGCACTTTGTGTTATCTGCATTCTCATCGGCTGGCTGGATGAAAGGCGGGATAGGGTTCATTCTATTTGCGTGAAAAAGTTTCTTTTTCTATTGTGTGGTAAATCTAACCAAAGAGAAACCCATCTAAAAGTGGAGATAAGCGAATTCTAAGCTTTTGCGAAGTAAAATGTCGGATTTAATCAGAAAGTGCACAAAAAGCTTGTAAGAATAAAATGTGAGAAAAAAATAGAATTCTAAAAGCCCTGCCCCCTCACGTATCCCCAAGTCCAAACCTAATTAGCAAATGGCAGCGTGAGCACGCACGGTAACCAATTTACCTGAAATAAATTACTCCTCACATGGGCTGCTCTATTTAAAGCGACGTCATAACCCACAGCTTTATAAAATGCTGTATTTGTGGAACTTTAGTTTTTTGCTTCAATCACCTGATGTCATGTTTGTAAACAAGGTCCCAAATATGGCACAGTGAGAGCATGTGCTCTAGCATAGGGCTTTCTAAAATTCTACCCAACTTTACATTTTAATTCTTTTCAGCAAGTCGCAATTATATATTTAGGTATAAATTACACCTATCGATTACAAGATAGTTCCTCTTTCACATGGTATTATTATCATTTTATATTTTCATAAGATGAAGTTACACGAGCTGTTAAAAGTCAAAGTTTTGTTTAAAAATCAACAAAAAAATGAAGCATTTTTCTGGCTGGGCGGGCTATCTTTACACCGCGTTTTTACATCCAAAGTACAAGGGACACCCGTCAAGCTATATATCACTGTAACCACAGAAATCTTGTCTTTTCGTTGGTCTAAAAATTAAGTGGATTCAGTTCCACTGTGTATGCGAAATTGATAGCTAAAGACAGGCTCTGTAACAGGCCTAGAGTGTACAGTTGGCTTATCCTTGTGCCAGTTTCCGTGGCAACAGCGCTGTGAATTGCATACACAGAGCAAAACACTGCATGTTTGAATCGTGTGTATGCACAGCTAACAATACCGTAACATATTTTTCTCTCATAGAAATATCGTTGCTTTGTGGAAAATGGCGTTATCAAAAGCAGGCAATAATTTTGAAAAACATAATCGCGCGTTGAATGAACTTTGTCGAATTTGCTGCAACAGAGCGGAATCAAATAAAGAAAAAAAGGCCAAAAGAAGGCCGCCAAAGCTAGTTAAAAATTATATTCACGATCTTACAAATGTGTTTGGGCTAGATATCACATGTGATGACAACAATATTCACCCGCAAAAAATGTGTGTAAAATGCTATAACCAGCTTATTCGTGAAAAGTCAAAGCCGAAACATAAGCGAAAAAATCATGTTACATTCCACTGGAATATTCATGAAAGGGGCTACAACAAGTGCAAAACGTGCAATCAGTTAGATGAGACAATAGGGGTCAAGTATTATAGAATGCTTAAAAACAAAAAGCAAAATTTGAGAAGTAAGTTAGACACTGACTCCATATCAACAATGACTGCGACTAGTCTTGAAACAGTCTCGTTAAGCTCACCTGAGAAAAAACTAGTCGAAACACCAAAAAGATGTGTTGAAAGCAATAATCAAGACAACAACAGCCCAATACGTAGAAGTCCCAGAATTGCCAGATTAAATGAAATTGCAATTCAAACGTCTCCGATTAGCCCGTCTATCAATCAGATATTGAAAGACAACATGCCGATTGATGATTCAATTAAAAAATCCCATTCTAAATTGACAAAACGAATATTAGAAATCACACCAGATAGTGACACTTTGCTAATTAGAACTGGTGGACAGCCATTAGTATTTAAAAAGATCAATAATCCTCGTAGAGTCACACAAAATTCGTGCGAAAAAACTAAACGAAAACGAGTGAACCTTATGGCAAGATTCAGAAAATCGTTATCAGGTCGAGGCAGGCAATCAAATCAACAGTTAATGTCATGCGAACTCAAGTATTTAAGAAAACCAACACAGACCAAGATACTGCACCGAGCTGGTATAAAATCAAAGGTTCATATTAGTAAATATAGTGCGTTAGCAATGAAAACTAATGTTGGGTTGACAGTATCACAAATGAGAAAAAGCCTCCGTTACTTTAAAAGTTCAGGTGCGGACGTGGACAGTGAAAATAAAATGCGTGAATTTAGAGCAGCAATTTTAAATGATAGACTCGAATCACAAATGATAAAATTAGCGTTCAAAGATGACATATCGCCGGACAGCGTTTACGGCATTAATTACAAAGAATGTCCTAACGTGTATGTAAAGGATTTAGTTACATTCACTAAAAATCTTTTGGACAATTATGAAAAGCAACATAGACTTGAACATAAAGTCGGAATGATACCTGAAAGGGAAATTTGGATAAAATTAGGAGGAGATCATGGTGGGGATAGTTTTAAGCTATGTTTGCAAGTATTAAACATAAACAGCCCGAACTCTCGTGATAATACAATTGTGATAAATACATTTTGTGGTAAAGATTTGCAATGCAATTTAAACTTAGTACTTAGTGAATACAAACAGCAAGTTACTGCGTTACAAAATATGACATGGAATGAAAAAAACATACGTGTATTTTTATGCGGTGATTACGCGTTCCTTTCGCAGATGTACGGTATATCGGGTGCGAAAGGGACATATTGTTGCCTGTGGTGCCAGATAACGTCCCGTGCAATGCAAAATCCCAGGGACGTTAGAGGAAGATACGAAGAAAGAACAGTCGAAAATATTAGAGAAAACTATGCAGCGTACGCCATGCAAGGAAAAAATAAAAAGACAGCATCAAATTACCGCAACGTGATACATGAACCGATTTGGGACATACCTATTTCTCATGTTTCAATACCGTACTTACATATTCTGTTAGGTCTCGTAAAACGACATCATGACGAACTCGAAAAAGAATGTCACGAAATTGATAAAAGAGTAGCTCATTATTTCGCTAGAGTAGGGATCAGTTTAGTAAACGATAGTGTTTTCAATCGTTACGTTAATGCCTGCAGAACAGTTGTAGTACTTGAAAGAAAACGTGATGAAATTATTAAGGGAAATGAGCAAAACAAACAATTGTTAACTACAATTCTCCAAGATTTAGAAGGTGCCATCGAGCATAAAAAAGCAATAAAATTCCAAAAATGGAATGGTCCAATTGTCGCAAATCTGGAAAAGGTATTAAACCAAAATGGCATTAAAGTGCAAGCATATCACTCTAGATCGTTCGTTGGAAATCATTGCTCAAAATATTTAAAAGAATCAGTTTATAATGCATTATGCAATTCTGTGACAGAACAAGCAATCATGCTGGGTGAATGCGATTACGAAATCGAACACATGGCTGAGTTAACTTCAGCAAAATTTAAAACTTTAAATAAGCTATTTTCAGAAGTTCATAATTTAGTTGGTCACGGGTATCCAGTTTGCATCAACGATATTGCACACGTCGAACAATGTATAGACGAATATTTACAATTTTATCGCTCAAATTTCGACTCAACCATTTTGCCAAAACACCACATTTTGGAAGATCACATTGTTCCGTTTATGGAGCAATGGCAGTTCGGTATGGGCCTGCAAGGTGAGCAAGGTATCGAATCCATACACGCGGAAATTAATCGGATATCGCGATATATGACTGGTGTTAAAGACCCACTGAAACGACTGTTATACACGATACATGAACATCATATCAAAGTTTCCCCTGAGATACTTGATGCTGCTGTTTATGCACCAAAACGTAAAAAGCCAAAACTGCAATAATGTCTATGTTGTTTCTTAGAGTATATCTGTGTCATATATTTGTGTAATTGATTAATATTTGTGTATTGGATAAATAGTTGTTACAAAGACATAATACAAGGAATCTGGATACCGCTCCTGAAATTGTAAGTTAGCCATACAGGTACTTCTATTTTAAGCCGACTGTGTGCATGCAGTGTTTAAGTCTGCACCATACAATATGTTTCTTCATATTCTAAGGAAAATAATCACTGAATCCAAAAACAAATTGCATTTCTTATTACTGAATTCATTTTTGCTTAATATTGCAAAAAATGAAAAGAATTCATTTGATCAATAGCGAGAAAACGGTCTTTGAAAAATGTACAAAACTCTTCTTTTTGCTGGGTTTTCCCTCACTTTGTGTTAAGGCAATGCAGTGTTTATGCTGGATATTGGCTTAGCCTCTCCCGCAGCTAAACAAAAATGTAAACAACAACAAAGCCCTGTCAGCTCAGCTCAGATTAACTAAAGTTCCACTTTATAACAGCCGTGAACCAGACATTATGTAGCTGTTCTATCTTACAGGTTGCTTTCAGTATTATGTTTAAAAAAGCACACACACACACACACACACACACACACGTCAGGTTTTTTAACTGCTTTCTCGGGGATTTCAGTCATTCGCCTGGACGGATAGGATTGCTTTCCGTTTCGTCTCTCTCCACTTGGAACCCATTCTCTTGTTTGCATGGAATCCCGGGAAAATTTCTACCTGAAAAACCCCCTTCACTTTGGCAAGTGTTGAGAAAATCCCACCACCCCCCATCTATAGATGTTTACAGGAGCCACAAAATTCAAAAAAAAAAAAAAACGTCTGGTTGACTGACTGGATGAGTAAAATTTTTAAGTGAAAGATTTGCCGGAAAACAAGAAAAGGTACCGAAAACATCCTTTCAATGGAGAAATTATTTCCTAAAAGTATTAAGCTATACGTTAAGTAAAGCAACTTGGAAACATTGTAAGTCCTTTTGGTTTTTTAGTGTTCTTTATATAATTTTGCTAAAACGCATCACCATAAGATGTATATAATCCTGTAAGATGTATATAATTTTGTGAATTATTGCATTTACAGGAGAGCCAAACTATGTAGCATATGAGTTCCTGAGACTTGGTCATCCATCAATGTATATTGCCTCCCGCCCCCCCCCCCTCACCCACCCCACCCCAGGGCAATGACTAAACTTTTAAATATTCTCAGGCAATCAGTGCGGCATTCTCCATCATATTTTGTACAGTTTAGAAAGTTTATTGGAACTTCCATCTTATTTTGAGTTCCGAAATCTAAACAACGCCAGCTTCGAAATGTCTATATAACACTGGCAGCAACCTATTCGCAACGTTGATGACGTGTGTCTATACAACGGCCGTATTCGGATGTCTGTTGAACGTTATACCAAAGGCGTTGATTAGACGCCAAAGAAAGTGGGGTTTTGGTTACCACCGAATGCAACATCTAAGCAGTATCGCTTGTCCAATTAGACGTTGTGTCAGATCCGTTGATTAGACGTTGATGTATGGTCGCGACCAACTGCAGCTAAATTTAATGTTGCGTTTTTGTGGGGACGACATTGCAACTTCAAATCGACGTTCCATCAACGTAAAAATATTCACGGGGTAAGATCAGTATCGATGAAATCAATTAGTGTGTTGTATCGTTTTTGCTTCGCAGTGAGTTCAATCTTCTAAGCGTTATCCGAATTGGTTTCGCTGTTTTTGCGACCGGTCACGGAGCAGATTCAAAGCAAACATTAAGACATCAGAATGACGTCGGGTCGACGTCGTGACCCGATGTTTCCGACGTCGGATTGACGTGCCGGTTTTGGTTGTATATGAAATGGAACCGTCGTCGGGTTTTCAACGTCAGA
This sequence comes from Protula sp. h YS-2021, assembly GCA_949752745.1. Taxonomy (NCBI): domain Eukaryota; kingdom Metazoa; phylum Annelida; class Polychaeta; order Sabellida; family Serpulidae; genus Protula; species Protula sp. h YS-2021. The sequence continues at coordinate 22,102,366 of OX457031.1, read as the reverse complement.
ATGACGTCGGGTTCCGACCTAAATCCGACTTCGGAATTAAGTCGGCTTTAGGTTGTATATGAAATTGGAACCGACGTCGGATTCCGACCTGAAACTGACTAGAATTATATAATTAATAGATAATTAATCATTCAACTGCTGTTGTGAAATACATACGAAATCATTTTCCATGTACATTTTTACAATCTAGGAAGAAGAATACCGACGCGCCATCAAAATTCTAAAATTTTCATGTAAAATTACGTTTTTTCTTCCTCTTTTCAAAATAACTTCTATTTCCGGTGAGCGATAATAATGCTGCTGACATCGCTTTTTAGTCGTTTTTGCAACGTCGGAATGACGTCAGAAAACCGACGTCGCCTCGACGTCGGAATAAAGTCTGGTTTTGGGGTAATAGCTCAGAATATGGCTGTGAAATCGTCGCGACCAAAATCCAACCTTTTTTCAACCAAAAAAGACGTCGGTTGTTTGCTGGGTTGATAGCTTCACAACTGTTTATTAATTTGTCTTACCGGCAATGGTACGGGAGCAAAAATTTAGCATGGGACAAATTGGCATCAGCTATACATATGCAGGCAATTCAGTTACCGTTTATTCATCTCTCAACAATGGTGCTTCTTTCATAATTACAAACATTAAGGGAATTCAGTTTCAAAGAGGTTGTTTTGTTCAGAGCGTTACAATGAAAGTCGCCTTGCAATCCATTAGATCGTTTCCTCGCGTTCTTCTGCGATGCCTTTCATCCCAAAGCCTCTACACGTCATTTGTTGATATAAGGAGAACAGTACTTGAAAGAGTATCGCTTAATACTGCGTGCATAGGATATCTCCAAGGACACGAGAGAGAGAGAAAAAATACCCATTAGAGACAATGAAAAGACCAGAGTAACTGAATGGAACAAAAATAGAGAAACAAATGCAGGGTATGATGGAAGTAGTTAGGTGTCTGTGTTTTATTCTAGGTTACTCATTGTTACTTATCTTTTTGATTGCTTTGTAGTTTTTCATATTGTAAAATATAAAACGGCAATAAAATGACGGTTGCAGAATGATTGCAATTTGGTATGCGACAATGATATATTGTGTAGTGACAGTGCATTGATGTACATGCACATTTTTTTTAACATCCTCGAAATCCATATCCTCAGCACGTTCTGTATGCTTCATTATCTTTTAGAAGTTGTTCCATCAAGATTGTTGGTTTTAATGGTATTCACACAAGACGTCTGTGACATAAGGGATTTAGACATATCGTCCCTGGACATATTGGTCCCGAATGGAAAGCGTGACCATAGCATGTCATCACTTATTAATGCAAGAAATAACTTGGAAGTTGGCTACAAAAGTTTACCAAACCCAAATTCAGATTGTAGAGTGACTCTACCCAGTAAACAGTCTGACGTCGACCAGACCGAATCGCAACAGTACATCTGGTTGTAGTTTGATTGTGATTCGTCACGACCATAGATCAACGTCTGATCAACGTCTTTGACACAACATCGAACAGACGTTGGATGACCAACATTATTATAGATCCCAAACAAAACCCCACTTCCTCCAATTCAATCAACCTCTTCGGCTCAGCGATGAATGGAGTCGGGCATTGACGCTGTACAGACGTCGAAAATTCGGCGTTTTGTAAAAGTCAGGGTTACAACAACACAACAACGTCATCTTGTTATCGCTCACCGGAAATGGCAGCCATGACATGTCGCTTCGAAATTAGACCAAATTTAGGACGTAAAATATGGAGATTTTAAAGAGCGAGCAATTTTTTTTTGGCAAAATAAAGTTTTTAAAGTAGCAGGAGAATTAAAGCTAAAAGTATCATGTACGAAGCTGGGGGTAGGTTTAATAATAGATGTGTAAATGATAGCTCAACCATTTAATTGTTGTAAAATTGCTTTGCTTTGATTTGGTTTACGGCGCGGAGGAGAGTCCACTCAGAAACTGGTTAACATGCTTGCCTTTTTGAAATTGCTCCTAAATATGGAGTACAGAGCTTGAAAATATGGTCACTCAGAGCTTGAAAATATGGTCGCTTTATCCAAATGTATATACTATGTGATTTTTCCCTCTTAAAAGTGGATTGTCAAAGTAAAAAAAAAAAGAAAAAAAAAAAAGAAAAGAAAAAAGAAAGCACCCCCTTTTCACCAAATTATTTACTCGTGTGTAATTATACGCAACTAAAACGTACACATGAAAGCAATCAGAAAAGTGTGTGCGCACGATTTTGGGCCCCCTTTAAGCTTGATGCGGGGTGCAGCTCCGAAACAATCCCCAGTTTGTAGGGAACGCGGAACGTTGAATGAAAATTTCCCCCTCCCCGTCACAAAGCTGGGCACTACGTGCGGACCGTGTCTGGCCCCCCAAATTACATCCCTTTACCCGCGACTTATCCACACGCATATGGAGACCCCACTTCCCCTCCCCCATCCCGGGGGTTTGCACTTGCAGCAACACCGTCTCCACTCCTTTCTGTATCTATGAAAATATATCGATCACAGATTGATCAGATAAACTTATCAGTCTGGTGCGTTAGTTGGAATTCAAGATGATCCCTCGGCGTTAGATGTCTATCTTGTCGTACTACAGGAAGCAATTAACGCGGCTGAGTTGTCTTATCGCTGACCTGCCACTCAGTCAACTGTAAAATGTGAATAATTGCCTCGTCTGATGTCAGGGAAGTGTTTATTCAAGAAGCGCTCAAAATAAAAATATTTCGAACAAAATAGTGTAGCATTATTAGAATATAAACGGGGATCCTTACAAGCCACCAAGCTTTATATTTATGGAACAGATTTTTTTTTTGTTCCACATGTTACAACTACATTTTTTTATCATAGCAATTTACTTTAGAGAAACAATAAGGTGTACAAAATGTGATGGAGAGTCATTCACTGATTGACTGGGGTTGTTTAAATGTTTAATACATTGCCCAGGGGGACAATATACAGTGATGGATTGCCGGGCCTGAGGAAGTCATATACCACATGCCTGGCTTCTTTGTTAATAAACAGCTCAGTTCATAGACAGCGGTTTTATTACTCAAAAAGTCCGGAGTGAGACATGACTGAAAGTTAAGCATCTTCCATTAAGTGAGCTACAGCGGCCTCCCCCACTTAGAAAACGAGTCGATGGCATGGAGTTATCTGATGGCCGAAGCACACGATGAACATTAAACAACTTCAGATTAGAAGAAATACTTTACAAGTTACTTTACGGTTTAATATATTTAGCGTAAACCCCGTTCACTACCTTTTCTGACTTTCTGATAAATCTTTCAGTTTTACCCATTTGACGACCTGTGTTTTTTACTCGAAATCTTGTAGACCCGGCGATGATCGTGAGGGCATGAGGCTTTTCTCAACAGTTTGCCAAAGTTAGGGGTTGCCGAAGGTGTTTTTCAGGGAGGGAATTCCCCAGGATTCCACGCAAACTGGGAAATGTAGGATTCCACGCAAACTGGGAAATGTAGGAAGTATTGAAATCCTTCAGAAAGCTAAATTAGGGCAGTTGGGAAACTTGATGTGTGTGTGTGCTTTTTTAGGGGTACATACAATTTGACCAACCGCAATTTGACCAACAGAAATTTGACCAACTGCAATTTGACCAACCGCTTAATGGAAAAACTGACATTTGACCAACTTTCAGTTTTAGATATACATAACCTTATAAATCTAGGACTTCGAGGTTTCGTAAGAAAAAGTAATTTCAAAGAAGTGCTCATTCGCATCAAAGAGATGTTGTGCTAATCCCCTCCCGGTCACTGAGTGTCATAAGGTTGAGTTCAACGTGCCCCATTAATCTCCGGCTGCTACTTTCACCTAACCCAGAGCACCTGGCGCAAGATTCAGGATCTTGGTCTAGTGCCGTTGTACCGTGCATCGGACAACGTCCGTATATACTGCCGAATGCTGGACGACTTGCCCTTTCTGCCTGTGGATCGAGTTGCTGAGGGAATGGCCTTCATCCGGGAAACAGCCCCACCGGGACTGGAAGATCTCGTCGCGTACCTACATCACCGTAAGTTTCGACAACGAAGAGCCCAAATCTGCCATTTTGCACGCGTGCCCCCTCTGTTTGTGACCGAAAAGTGGAACGTCCATGACATTACCCTGCAAGGTCAGCATTGTACAAACAACATGTGCGAGACCTGGAATCGTGCATCTCTTTAGCTCGTGGGCCACAAGCATCCGACCTTCTTCGCCGCAGTTGTGGCACTAAGCAAAGACGCAGCCATGATAGCCAAAAAGATCCTGCAGGAGGCTGTAGGACAACCACCGAAGAAGCGTACAAAGCGGGAAAACGCAACGTTCCAGAAAAGCACGCAAGTTCTGCTGCAAGACTTCTTGCAATAGCGCAAAACCCCTGCAGGAAGTTTTGCGAGGGATTGGACACTGCATTCGATTTGGATAGCGATAGCTGTATGTGAAGTTTTGAGAGGATATGAGATTACTACCATCCCGGTAGTTTTGGACAGTACTTTTACTTGCAGTGTTATAACTTGTTTCAATGTTGCTTTTGTCGGAACATGTGTGATTGCTAATGTTTTACTGATAAGTGGTACGAAAAACAATAAAATTATTAAGTTGGTCAAATGTCCGGTTTTTTCATTAAGATGTTGGTCAAACTGCGGTTGGTTTAAATTTCGGTTGGTCAAATTGAAGTTGGCCAAATATCCTACACTTGGTTGTTTAAAACAATATCGAAAGCATCCTCCAAGATAAAACAACAACAGATGTCTGTCTATGACGTCACTTAAAATGTAATTTGAGTAACCCTTTAAGCATGCCAAGTGACGTGTTATTCATTTCATGCAATGACAGAAGAGCGACTGTGCGTTTCTTTTAACAAAACAACACAAAAACACTGGCTTAAAAGACCACTGCCTGATCGGTGGCAGGACACGGGATGTTACAGAGGTTCACCTCTTACTTTGAAGCAGCAAACGTTTCAAAAGTAGGTTAAGTTTGTAGTAGTTGGTTAAACCATTCATGATTTTATGCATTGCAACTATTTTTGCATCGTGCAGGTCATATACTGCGAAACAGAGAACAAATATAGGACAAGTTCAATGAATACAACTATACCCAGTAAACAATGCGACGTTTGGATAGACGTCACACGCGACGCTGTATCACTCTCGGATTTAGCCTGATTATCAAAGTCGAAAGACGTACATTATCCAACGTCTCATCAACATTGCGAAAAGGTGGCAAAAGGAAGTCGAAACATCGTCTATTTCCTGACATTGTATAGACGTCAGAAGAGTGATGTTTTATAAACGTCGGGAAGATATGGGTTTTAAATATAAGCTTTAAAGAAATGAATGTCTGCATGTGTGGTAATGTCTTGAATTTAGTTTCTAACAATTCGAAAGGAGCATACTTTCTATACGTTTACAGCTCACTGTATTTTCACTGGAAAGCAGACAAACGGGCATCAAACACTCAAATACTAATTAATTTCTTCAGAACTTATTATATGACCTTTAGGTACTTAGGAGCAATTTTTATCCTTTTTGCCTTCTTGGAAATTATTCTTCTGTCATATATTGTTGTCTGATCCACAGGGCCATGAAATAATAGGAACAAATACAGAACATGGTTCATTCCCACTTTCAAACCTCGTTTGCAACTGGCTATAAGTTTGTACTTTTTCTTGAACTCTCTGCCCCTTTTCTCCCATTTTGCTTCTCTTTTTCCGTTTGGGTGGTGTCCAGAAAATTCCTCCTACAGTGTTTAACAGAGGAAGATGAAATTTTACACATGTGCTGAGAGAGTGACGAGGTCTCGTTGAATCCGTGATTTTTTTTAGTTCAACCGTCAAGGTTAAGGTCAAATTGAAGCCAAAGTTATTTCTTCCAAAATGTGGTTTACAGAAAACTCCTCCTAGCGTTTGAGTCAGCGCAGCTTTATATTTGGTACACTTATAGACAATCATCAGGTTTCAATGTAACCGCAAATATTTTTGGCGTTGATGTGAAAGGCAAAGCTCAAGGTGAGGTCAAAATATTTTTCAAAACGCCTATTAATCATGAAAAGTGGCCATAAAAAGTGTCCAAATCCCAGTTTGAATATATAATACGTACTCAGTAGCGTGTAGCCTTCCACTCTGAATCTTGACCTTGAGGATCAAGGTCAAAGGTCATGCAACTTCGTGTACTGTTAACGATAGGTCGACGTATCTCGAAAACGGTTAGAGATTTGGGCTTAAACAGCGTTGCGTAAGAGATAACTCGGTGATCTTGACCTCCTTCGTCAAGGTCAAGGTAAAAATCGAAAGTTGGCTATTATCTCGAAACGGTTTGAAATAGAGCGATTTTGAGCTCATTTTCGACCCTTTGTGTTTGAACAATGTTACACGAGAGGTACCTCGGGACCATTGGCCTTTTCGGTCATGGTCAAGATGAAAACGGGAAGCTGACTACTATCTCAAAAACGGTTAGAGACAGAGCGATTTTGAGCTTACTTTCGACCCTTTGGGTCTAAACAACGTTACATAAGAGGTACCTCGGTGACCTTTAGCTTTTCGGGCACCGTCAAGGTAATAAACTGGAGGTTCATTATTATCTCGAAAACCGTTAGAGAAGAGCGATTATGAGCTCATTTTCAGCCTTTTGGGCCTAAACAACTTTACATAAAAAGTACTTTGGTGACTTTGGCCTTCTCGGTCACAGTCATTCAAAGACAGACTGTCGTTTCTGCAATGTTGATTATGAAATATAGTGGAATTCTGTGAAATATAATAGAATTTTGTCAAATATATAATCGTTCAGCGGAATATCATGGGATTCCGTAAAATATAATGAGATTCCGTGAAATATTTTGGAACAAGCAGCTAAATAAAAATCTGATGAAATTTAGTTTGCTGTGTGCATTTAATTGTTTATCATTTTCCATATCTAAAAAGTAAAATACTTTCATCCTGCCCCTTCCCCCGCTCTTCTCCCAGGCATCTCAAAAGTCTGAGGCTTTATGGAAACGTCAAAATTTTGTATTCAAAATTTACAGCCTCTTTAAAAAATTTGTTACTAATTGTTTCATGTTGAAGGAAATATGCTTGAAAACTTTATCTTCTAAAATGTAGAAAAAGCACTCGTGATACTTGCATTATAAAAATAATATCATGCTGCGCCGTATAAATAAAACAAGAGCATATGCTACATTAAGTAAATTGAATTGACAGTAAGAATTCACTTTATCATGTAAATTGTGAAAATTCTTTGCGCCATTTACATATAGTTGAAATGTGTGTTTCACACCAGGAATGTTTCCTAATTGTGCGGAAAGAGGAAGAGTTACGTGATAGTTTATATGTGATGATCAGTTCATACTTAGGAAACTGTAAATGATGACTGTTTGGATTCACTTAATGGAAACATAAAATGTCTTAAATGTACTCCAATATGGTTTTTCCTGTCGGAATTGTTAGAACAATTTTGCTTTGTGGTACCTGAAATCGTTTTTGAGCAATGTGATATTTTGCAAACAAAAGTTAAAGTGTAACAACCACCAAACAGACAGGATGTAAATCGGGAAGGCTTAGCATGTTTAATGCAAGCATTGTATGTGCTACATATTGATTATTTAAAATTTGGAATCATACGTTGGGTTTTCAAATAAAATGGACACGAACTCTGCTTTCTGAGTGCAAACCCACTAGGTAGAAATGAAAGTAATGATAGAAGAACTAGAAAAAGAATAATATTTATTCAGAAAATATAAACAGCCGCAACTAAAACCTTTTTAAAACTTAAAAAACTCTTATACAATAGCATACGAGTTGCTAAAATGGAGTGTTTTTCGTTGCAAAGTAATTTGGCATTTAAGTATCTCTACTATTTCGTTCATTTTTATCCGTTTAGTTTCAGTCTAAACGTATTTTTCCGTATTCGGAACATATCACTTGTGATTTGGCTGATACCAGCATTGAGACAAAAACTGAGTGAGTGAAAATAGTTTGATTATGTTTCGAAACAACACAGAAGACAAGCCCTTTTTATGCCAATGTTTTCTTAACCTTCAGCAGTAATAAATATGACTTTGGGGTCAAATATATGTGTATGCATTTTCTGCTGCAATCTCTGGGTTTTTTTTTAAATCAGCATAATAATTAAGTCATTGATAGTCTTTTCACTTCCAAATTCTAATGGAATTTTGTTGTATACTTTTGGTCTCAGTAAGGCAGACGTGCACAATTTAAAATATTTTTGTTCCTTCTAACAGTTAAGGTTGGAAATCTTTCTCTTTTCAACCTTTAGATTCCTATTAAAAATTAAAGCTTTATTTGCTGATATTTATACAAATAAATAACCATGCAGCAGATGCTTGAAATCTAAACAGAATTTTATACGTCTGGCTTTCTGATTTAATTTACACCAGATTTTAAGACAAAGAAGATAATTTACAGAAAATTATAAAATATGTTATTTCAACGTATCAATTTCAAGGACTCTAGAGAAATTAAAGGTGTGGGTTACATAATATCTAATGCAGATACACTAACACAAATTATTCCGCAATTAGCTGCAACAAATTATACACCTATGTTTGGGTAAACATAAGAATGAATAGTCTGTAGTTATAATTCACCAGTTGCAGTTATAATTCGCAAACAATTAGTCTTACAAGATGACACACAGACATTTTAGCATGATTTGTAAGTGTCATGGTCATATTACTACCTTCAAGTACAGCAGTCCGTAAGATATGAACAATGATATTATATATACAATGTATCCCTTGATTACATAATTTAACCATATTTCGTAGATAAAATTACACAATCAAAATATAAAATAATGAAATAGAATAAGAGACAAAATTATATAATTGTGAATGTTTAAATTTTTGTTTTGTTCTAAATCCTCATTTTGATATTACAGTTTTAAAGAAATACTTCTTACGCACCCTTACAAAGATAGCAGTTATATCTCATTTGAAAAACAGATAAAACCTTGTTATATTTTCCGAGTTGTTAAAATAAGTTACAGGTTGAATTAGACTGCAGGAATATATTGTGTTTCGTTTTCGTTCCATTTGAAGTTATTTTTATGTTTAATACACCTCACCATTCGATTTATATGTACAATATAGTAGAATTAATGTAACTGAAGTTGTTTCACTTTATATTTTTGTTAGTATTGGCTGGTGAATAAAGAAATGTGGAATGCCCTTTTTTGTATCTGATATTTTCAAATGTTATTAAATCTTGCCTTAAGAATCTCTGTCGGTGTTTGAATAGCTAACTCACTGGGGTGGGGGAAGGGTTGGGACATGCTAGTATTGCCCCAGGTTCGAGCACCAAATGTCATTAATTATTCAATAACAGTAAACTCATTAGTATTTTTTCTCTAATACACAATACCTTCCATGCGGTAGCTTCTTTATCTATTGACATAACCCATCTAGATTCTGTGACTATTTATTTAAAAAATCATATCTCAACAATCTAACTAAGAATTGATTAAATGCTATGTAAGCAAAACATGAAAACCTGTATTCACCAACAATAGCTTACTGTTACAGCAGGAAGTCAGTGACACAAGATTGTGAGTCTGGCCTGTGTTGGATAGTGGTACATTTCTTGTGCCTTTACTGACTTACAGAACAACAAAGAGTTAAATTTTCCTATCCATGAATATCAAAACTGTGCGCATTTTTCTTTCAACTTTTCCTTAAAAATATGAAGATTAAGTTAGATGGACTATTCTGTCTCATGTTTGTAAGCCTTAATTTATCTAAAGAGAAGAAAATGGTGTTGAGATATACTGTTTGGCTGCTGAATAAGCGACTATTACGTTTATGCAGTCAATTTTGAAGACTGCATATATTATGCAATATCATAGGTTCAGCAAAATGATACTAATAGGAAATTGTTGTTCTTTCAAAATGATACACGCTTTTATGGCATAGAGAGGTAAGTTCATTTGTGTAAAATATTGTTTCTTACCGTTGAAAGTTTACCATATTTTACCTTGCGCTTGTTCTCTGATCTTAAAGATACTAAAAAGGTGTTTAGTGCGAAAAAATTCGGTCAGACCTGATAGAATATATTAACCATTGAGCATAGAAATATATTATAAAATATTCTGTTGGTAGGGTCGTCATATTCTTTGTTAGAAACCACGCGTCTGTCAATAAATGTACAAAGGGACGCTAAAACTCTCTGTGCGAACTGCTGTGCTTGATTGTGTTGGTGGGTCTTAGTGGGTGAGTAAGTGTAAGGGTGTATCGAAAAAGCCTTAACAAATAGAACTTCACCAGTTCTCAATCATCCGTAGAAATTTAATGGCATTCATGAATTCTACTTCATTCGTAGAGTTGCTGTTCGTATACCACAGTGCCACACCTATTGAAAACAATATTCAAATACAACCATCAAGACAAAAATTTGATTAAGCAAAAGATTTGTATGTATTCAGTTAAAGCTGTATCAAACTGTATTGAATGAAAGTGTATATTTAAATATATTAAAGCTTTTGTTGCTCACCATAGAAAAGATTTCAAGCAATTTCCATCCACCTTTTCAAATTCTAGCGCTTTGTTTAGTGTTAATTAGGAAACTAAATCGGAGTGTAGCAGATGAAGACACATCATTTTGATCGGTTTCAAAAGTTATAATTGATTAAAACACAAAGAATAAGAAAATAATGAGAGAGACTCAGAATCTACACAGTTTTTCCACAAAGCCTGTATACCTGTTATTCTACGAGTATTTACAAACAAGTATTTTATTGAAACAGGTACGAATTTAATTATTTAAATAAATATTTATACATTTTACATTATAATAAACTTAAAATGTAGATAACTTTCTTCCTTTTGCAAAAATTGCTTGTTTTTACATATTGTGAATTTATCAAGTGTATATTTTAAATTACAATAGGCAATGAATAACTGCAAGTCTCTGCAGCTGTACTTGATTGATATAAAAATAAAATATTTGCAGATTTCAGTAACATGTGTTTTCTTATTAAATCATTGCAAAAAAAAAATTCCGGCAACAACATTAATTTAAAACATTAATGCATAAAATACCGTTACAATGGACAAGCCTACCCTTATAGCTTTCAAACAGACAATTTTTCTGCAGGATAAACTTTTAAATTACAAGTCTTTCACAAAAGTGTCAGCAGCTGCCAATAATACAATTGATTTTCTTAAAATTAGAACAAAATGTAGTTTACTATTTCAAAGCAGCTAATATTTTCTAAAGTTTGCTGGTTGAAAATTATTATCTATTAATCTATTTAAATTTAAGTTTTCTGCAGCACAAATATTTAAAAATCACTCTAGAGGTTTTCTTTTGTTCAGTCCTAATTATTCTAATCACAAATCTCTGGGTTTTGAAATGGAAATGTGAATGAAATCGACTTTCATAAATTAATTGATTTCAAGAAATTTTCCAAATAAAACAAATAAATAAACATTTTCGGTGGGATTTTCAGTGTAATTGGTTTAAAAGTAATTTATTCCAAATTAAACTGTGAATAGAGATTCCAGTCCATCCTTATGTAAATAAAGAAGACCCTTAAAGCTTGCTTAGTTAATTTAGAGTTCAACTGCCAAGCATAACAGGGACTGAATTTCGGATTACAGAAAGCTTGGTATATTTCAGCCCTGAACCGAAATAAAGATGATCCTTTAAACTCCGCATAGTTAATTTAGAGTTCAACTGCCAATCATAACAGCGACTGACTTTAGGCGTAGAGAAAACTAGGTATATTTCAGCCCTGAACCAAAACAACCTTGATAGGGAAATCTCACAATTAGAATTCCACACGAGTTAAGTATTGGGATGGTTAATGTTCACATCTAGTCACAGAAAATCAGAGGGGATGTATTATGAATTTGTAGAATATTGGGTCTGTACATGCATTAGAAATCCATAAAACCTGTGTATCATTTCAATAACATTCTACAGCCTAGATTCCCTTCCAACAAGAAGATAATACCTTGCCATCTTGGTAATGATGTTGTTTCTCATTTCATTTACCGTCAGCTTTATAGTGAGTGGTTCCAGCAAGTAGAAAGTACTGTCTTTCTCAAAATTAATTGTTATGATACTATTTATACACAGATTCAACTACACATTAAAAAGTATCACATCACACAATCGTTAATTATACTTGCATCCCTAAAAATACACAAACACACAAAGGCATTAAATCATTGTGGTGAGATACCATAGTGTGAGCTGTATACCTATTAAGAAACGGGCCTTTGTTTTCTGTATGAGGTTTATTGATGGTAACTTTCAGTCCTGCACCTAGACAATTCGAATAAATTACAGAGCAAAGCAACACATGGTGAAATTCAGTAATACTTTTAATTAAAATACTCTGTTGTAAGAATTGCCATAAACTGCAGATGTTGGCTCTTTCAAGGTCATTAATTTTTGAAAATATCTTTATAAGTCAACATTCTCGAGTTGTCGCATATTACATGGGTGCCATTGAATGTAGCAGGAAAACAAAGCATTTTCAGTGTATTGGGCGATAGCGAATAACCAGCCGCACAGTAAGTAGCGTAAGTTTTATCTGAAGACAATTTAATCTTACAAAGAAAATAAATATGGAAAGAAATATAAGACTCGTTATTACTAAGGAATCTTTAAAACACCCATTCTGTGTTCTCGTAGAGAGACTAATCACATCTGTAACGATACATAAAATATTAATTAATATAGTTTAACAGGACAAAACTTCCTGCAATTACATTCCGGAAAGCTATCAATACATATTTTAAAAATTTTATATTGTGTGTTAAGACAAGCATGTTTGGGTTGGCCTCTTTGTTGGTTGTGCTCAGCGGTGTAATAGTCGAAAGCTCAAGAGAACAATACGAAAATGCTTACTTCATCGGTAAGTTGAAATTGATTAAAAAATATATACTGACTTTGTTGCTTAAATTTTGTAAGTTTGTTTAGTAATGTGTAGTGGCTGTTGGGATGTATTCTCTAATTTCGTGAAAGCTAAATGATTACATTAGCTAAAATGTTGAATCAGCAAATGCATTGCAAATAGTAATATAAGGTGCAAAATGTTTTGTACGTAACCTCTCTACGTTATCTCTACTTTATAATCTGTATATGCCAGTAGCAGTAACAATATTGCCGTGTCTCAGTAAAGATAAAAATTAATGAACCAGTAAAATATTTTGCTGCCTTAGATTAAAAATCATTCCTTTATAGTAACAAAGGATTATTTTTATGATTCCGCATTGTATTGTGCTATATTAATGCTACCTGTATATTTTATTGAAGGTCGTAAGTTTTAAAAACCCGAAAAATGTTTGCGATAATATTTTAAGGCTCACCTTTCATCATCAATTGACATCTCGTAATACCAACTTATATTCTCTTCCTATAGATCCTTCAAGACCAGTTAAGGAATTGAACGTTCGAAATATCAGGACACTAGTTGCCGAATCTACGGCAGTTATAAAACAAATGGAAGAGGTTGAATGCGAACTTCGTGAAAAGCATAACACATTTGAAGTATGTATTGCAGTGTATAATACAAAATGAACATCACTTCATTGCAGTATAAAGCAACGGCTTTTTACAAGAGTGTAGAGCTACAATTTGATAGGCATTATTTATATGCATAGCCTAATGAATGTTATGCTGTTTTGTATTTGCAGGATAAGTACAGGCTGCTCTCTACTCCGACAGTTACACAACAAGGACGGACGGAACCCGATTTCGACGCTCTAGCAACCAATATAAAAATACGACTGGCATTAAATGTTTTAGCTAGCATCATTGACGATGTAAAAGGTATACCTTTTTATCGTCAAAAAGTTGATCACTTTAGCTAGCAAGGTAGAGAATTTATGCAAAATGTGCGCTACAAGAATAAAAATATGTATTTTTCTAATAAATTAAACTTGTATTTATTGTCTTTGTTACACCTGTTATTGTCAATAGTATGTTAATAATGGATTATTAAGCATTTTTCTATACAAAAATGAAAATTATTTTTCCTGACTGTAGATACCATTGACGGTGTGAAGAATTTATATAACATACTCAGATATTCGACGGACAGAGAAAAGGCTTCTGCCCTGCTTCTTGATATTGGAGTAGAAATAGGTAATACCAATTGATGTTTTTCTATTTAAAAATTTTGCAACAAGTACATATGCCAAAGTGCTGGCAGTACACAGGAATAACATTTCAAGTCCATTTGATTTCTTTGAGATAAATCACAGTCTGGGGTATTTCGAACGGAAATTTTAATTTCAAATAGATCAATTTCTTAATTGGCTTTACAGGTAAGATTACATATTTTAAATTTTGCAAAAGGATAAATTTATTGTATTCGTTTGTGAGAGATCTGATGAAAATGATGTAATTACGCTTTTTTCCTGTAGCATATTATGGGATTCATATTGCAGGCAAGGTGGCAAACGATTTGTATGCGTTTTGCAAGACATACACTATGTTTGATGACGATGATATGAGAAGATTGAATTTTTACTTAATTGAAGACACTGACTTTTTTATTCGATGGGCAGATGCATTCTATGATCCCAACTTCGCAGGTTTTGTTGCTTTATATTTTAATTGATATTTTACATTTAGAAAACAGTGAAAAATTTGTTGTAACTATGGGAACAGGTAATTTATAAATTCTTGTGATACGAGTCCCTGATTCGATGCTAGCCAGGGTTGGTAAGCAGGAGACTGACTTTGCCTAAGCCAGGCGAATGCTGTGGATCAGATCGTCTTGCATGGAATTCAAAATTATCGCCCATTGTCTTTCTCCCATCCATTTAAGAAATATCAGATTCGATTTATTTTGACAAGTGTGTAAATAACTCGGAAAATTCTTATCACGGCCTGAGACAATGAAAGGATATAATATTGAATTTTTACAACTGTTGTATTTAATACAGAAAGAACACCACACAGATTAGTTGGAAGTGATCAAATAAATATTTGTATATCGATAACAAAACTCCGCCAACAATTCTCAATTATTAGTGAAAATTCGGAAGTTTGGTTGAGAACAGGACAAGTCTTAGTAAAGGGTGAGTCTTTATTCTTTAGACAAACTTTAAGCCTTTCTGTAACATTCACTATTTACATAACAAACATTAAAAAGAATTAGAAATAACAAACATTTAATAACAAACATTAAAAAGCTTTCGCAAACATCTAAAATATACAGAAATATAACTTAAACAGAACCCGACTGGCAGAAAAAATGACAGAACGTGTAACTGAGGTACATAGAAATGACATGTTTTAATATATTGAGAGACTATATTTGATTCAGAGTTGAAACATTTTAGGTTACCACCTTGCGATAGGATACAACGTTACTATACCATACGGGCCAATAAATATGTTCTTTAAAGACTTGGTTAGTTATTGTCGAACACTGGAAAATCTTGAAATGTCGTGTCACTCACACATCAGGCTCCATCCATTCCTTAATGCCATAGAGAGCGATCTGAACAAAGCGCAAGAAGAAATCTTTAATTTGTTGTCAGGAAATTCGTATAATGAAGCACAGGTAATTGCTTTTTATAAACTTTCTACATGCCATTTTAGACATTGTGTACAACAGCAATATCATTTAATTTTCGAAACATAATTTTGGTTCTTTCCGAAGTGCTTGATATTCACAAATATATAATAATTAAAACTACATTTCAAAATTATCTTTACTGTGCTTGGAACTTACATCAATCATGCAGTTTATATCTCTGATTTGCTGAAATGTTTGATTGTTTTTACCCTCCAGCAATCAGTTCAGTTATTTCAAAATTAAGACCGACATCATCATTTTAGAATTACAAACTAGCAAATTGGAAATTAAAGCTGATATATAATTATTATGGATTTGGTTTAGTCGTACATGCTGTGGGACTTGCCAGGCCTTGATGTAAGAAAGGTGAAATTAGAAAGCCATCGTTTAGTGAGAGAAGCCATTCTAGTGAGTGATAAGATACTGGATGAAATAAAAGACAAGTGAGTCTCAGGTTAACACATTCAGAAATGTTTTAATAAATGCCCTCATGATTTGAATTATATTGGAATTCAGAACATATAATTTCTGGTATTTATATGTGGCAATCTGAATAGTTGAAGTTGTCATCACATGGGTAGGTTTAATGAAGAGGGGTCTAAAATAGAGCTATTGAGCATTTGCCACTATTTCTTTAGCTGGCTGTTATAAAATATTATGTGTGTTCCAAAGTTTACTATAGACATCAGTTACGTTAATGCATAAATAAAACGTAAATTCTACATTTACATTTTCAATAGTCTTATTGTCGTTTTTTTTTATTTTGAAGAATGAGGGAGAAAATGTGTGAAGCTGGACAGCCTGGGCAGCCACCTGCTAATGTGGAAAGCGATTCTCAAAGCTCCTAAGACATTAATCGACATAAAAAGTAAAGTTTTAGGCCAAGTGAAGGTTACATTTTATAAAATGTTCAGTTCTATGCTCAGTTCTGCAGCGTTTTAGTGCATGATATTCCTACGCACGTTTTCCTTGTGTTTTGGCAGAATGAAAAAAATCAGAGCTAATAGCAATATTAACCGAGGCATGCTAACATCCACTGACAAGCAAATTGACTACATATTTTCCTTTAAATACCTATTTGCTGTCTTTTAATGGTGATTGTCAAGGTCGTTTAAACTTTATCATTGTTGAACCATAAAACTTCTTTTTATCTATGAATTATTCATTGTTACCATTTATCTGGTGTTATTCTAATTTTATTTTAGATTTTAAATATTGGCTCTTTACTCTTTCGGTTTGTTACGCTGTATAAGTGGTTCGGATTTTGTGGTGGAGCAGGCAATGTCATGGTATAGGGCATATAGTGGTGTAGGCAATGTAACTGTGTGTATAATGTAGTGGTGCAGGGAAGGTAATGTTACGTAATGGCGTTCATTAATAATGCTGCAGGTTATGTAGTGGTAGATGTAACAGTGGTGCATGTGTGGTAGTGGTACCGGTGATATAGTGGTGCAGGTGATCTAGTAATGCAGGCTACTGGAAAGTAGCATTTCCACTAGCATGGTAAAAATTGGCATTTGTAGCACATTTTAATATTCATGATTCATTGGTAAAGCATTTATTTATTTATCTCATGACTACGTTCCTTATATATTCCAAAACTGTTGTCATTCTTCCTCTTCTTTAATTTCTGGCTATGCTAAGTATTTATCGTTCATTTCTTAAATGGTTTTCCATGGGTTACATTGATAAGTGTAACCGTACTATTTGAACTATATTGCTAACTCAATTGAAAACAGTTTAAACTGTTACTTGCAGTTTTAAACTGTTACAAATTTGAATTATAGCTGTTGCAGCAAGATCTTATTATTTTAGAGAAATCTGTTAAAACAATTTCTGAAAGTATATGCATGTATCAAATAAAAATACACCCGTTATTGCATACTTATATCTTTTACGTTATGAAACATTACAACATTACAACAAGGAGGAACATATGCCTAAAGAAAACTACAGAGGCCAACAAATACTTTGTGAAACTTTACTTGTTGATGAAGTCTAGACGTTACCATTTGAAACCTTCTCGAAGAGAACCGGATTTGGGATGAATGTCACAGATTTACAACAGATGATTGCTAAAACATTCGTGGGATGTTCATTGGCGATTTAGGGGTGTAATATATGTTTAACTGTCGTCAAAACTCTTTATGCAAAAGCCTGGCAGACATTATAACCCACAGTATATGCAATTTTAAAGTTAACAGATCACAACATATGATTCATACTCTATACATATATGTATACCAATCTACTTTCTTTTACATAAAATTAACTGGTATTTCTTTTGAAGTGAAATATTACAGTACAAGGCAGAAAGAAATGCAAAAAGATATTGGTCTAAAAATTATCATGTTTGAATCACAATGCCAATAGACATACACTTGGCAGAAAGTTTTACCAGATGCCAAAGGATCATTACCCTGTGAACTGACCTTCAATTTAAAGGAAAAATAAAAACTACAATCCACGCAAAAAGTAAAATAAAAACATTGCGCAGATGCTGACTTTGTTTTGGCACAGCAACCTGTTGCTTCTAACAACCCATTTGCCTGGTAAATTTTCTATGTCTCCTGTCACAGAAACAGCTCTATGTTTATATCATTTGGCTTTGTGCTACACGACATCAAGAAACATTAAGAAATAGTAGTCCAAAGCACCAGAGTCTGTCATCTGTAGTCATCATCGGTGTTTGTTGTGGGGGTACTTTGAACACAACAGGATAAATCAAGTACTCCAAGACCAGAATCTGTATTGGCAGATCATTGCACTAATATTTATTCAACATTTTCTCTTAATGCAAAATAAACATAATACCTCTTATATTTTCTATTGATGCACTTAATTAACGTTACAAAACTTCGTCTTGTAATCATTTTCCTATGGTAGCTGAACAGTATGGTGGCTAGTTATGTGGAGCTTTATTTACACTTGGAGATTTGCCAAAATCCCTTAGTGTATTAAATTTGTAGGAAAATTTTAGCCGCAGTTGTGGCATGTTTTTCCGTTTTTTATTTGTCCGTGAAACTAGTCAGAGGCCATTAGGGCTAGAAAGATGAAATTTGGGTATGATAAACTTCAGTATGTCTAGTTGATCCTCTTGTATTTTTGTTAAATTACCTTAATTTTTTAATTAATAAAAAGACAAAACAAATTTTCGAAACAGGTGGCAAGAAGCTGAGAGCAGTAGTTTAAAATGGCATGATATCAGCCTCGGTGTGTTGATCGCCCAACTCTCAATAAAAGCCATCACAGCATGCGTGTCCAAGTTTAAGCTGGCTGCAGCGTTTAGGTTTTTCCCAATTACTAAAGAGTGATGAAATTTGGCTCACTGATAGAGGGTGATTAGACGCCGTGAAATCCGCATTTTTAACCATGACCTTAGAGAACGATCGACATCCTCGGCTATGGTCAATGTCAAAACCCGGAAGTGGACGATTATCTCAAAAACGTTAGAGATAGAGCGACTTTGAGCTTATTTTCGACCCTTTGGGCCTAAAAGACGATATGTAAGAGGTATCTCGGTGACCTTGACCTCCTCAGACATGGTCAAAGTAAAAAACCGAAGTTAACTATTATCTCCAAAACGGTTAGACGTAGAGCGATTTTGAGCTTATTTTAGACCATTTGGGCCTAAAAGACCATATGTAAGAGGTACCTCGGTGACTTCCACCTGCTCGAGAATGGCAAAAGTAAAAACCCGGGAGTGGGCCATTATGTAGAAAACGGTTGGAGACATAGCGATTTTTTTTTTGAGCTTATTTTCGGTCATTTGGGCCTAAAAGAGAATACGTAAGACGTATCTCGGTGACCTTGACCTTCTCAGACATAGCCAAAATCAGAAACTGGAAACTGACCATTGTCTCGTAAACGGCTAGAGATAGAGCGATTCTGAGCTTATTTTCGACCCTTTATGCCTTAAAGACAATAATATGTAAGGGTTCCTTGGTGACCTTGACTTCCTCAGCCATAGTCAAAGTCAGAAACTGGAAGTGGGCCATTATCTCAAAAACGATTGGAGATTTTGGGCTTATTTTCGACCCTTTGGTCCTAAAAGATTATATGTAAGAGGTACCTCGGTGACCTTGACCTCCTCGCACATGTTCAAAGTAAAAAGCCGGAAGTTGAATTTTTATCTCGAAAACGCTTCGAGACAGAGAGATTTTGAGCTTATTTTCGACCCTTTGGGCCTAAAAGATGATGGTTAAGAGATATCTCGGTGACCTTGACCTCGGCCACGGTTGAAGCCAAAAGCCGGAGGTTGACCATTATCTTGAAAATGGTTAGAGATACAACGATTTTTGAGCTTATTTTCGACCCTTTGGGCCTAAAAGGCGATATGTAAGAAGTTAAGAGTTGCAGAATCCTATTTTTGATTACCCCAAGTGTAATTTTCGCTACTCGGTAGCGAAAACGGTCTAGTTGTGACTGCAGTTGGAGCCGTATTTGCTCTTGGGCATACAGTATTCCCAGAGCATGTGTAAGTATCCATTATCGTTGTAGCAACACAAAACTGGAAACAAAAGCCTTGAGTGCAAAACAAAAACAACGAATGTTAAAGAAACTCATATTTCTGCATGTAATGTATGATTTTTTCATGCGTTCTCTTACAAAACTAATTTTGTGAACTTCGGGTTCTGACTTTTCCGTGCTCTAGATTGCCCAAAGCGTTTGGGTTATATTGCAGTGAGTTAGCAGACGCCTAATGCGTTTTTCTTTCTCTTGTACTTAGCTCCCATAGATTTTAAAATCCTTTGGCTCCCAGGGAAAAACCAAGCCATTTCATCGCTGCAGGACAAGACAATCTGTGATAACATGCGGTGTGAAGTCGAAAAAGTATCAATATATAATACGATCATTCCTTTATTTTCTCCTATCACTTAGTTCCTGCTGTCCTTGCGATAATTTCACTTGTTTCATACAACTTTCTATTTGTCATGCTACACTGTCATAGTTGTGCTACACTGTTTGAAAAGAGGTCGGCCCTTTGTTGGTTATTTATTTACAACCAAACAATGTCGACACTTGGAATTTGTTCATCTGCCAGTTGTGTCTGTAGTGCAATGTCTAAAGCTTTGTCAATTTAATTTGTAAGTGTTCAGTATGACTGCGCTAATTAATATACATTGTTAAAAATCCATAAATCAATTATGTTATTCTTTGTGTTTTGTGTAAAACTTATTAATTTTATTTTGTAAAACTCCGCGGAAAGTTTTGAAGTGAGCGAATGAATAGATTGCAGACAGAATACCTTTCTCTTGAAGTGCAGAAGATACAGCAACTCACTTTTGGAAAATGTTATTGCACAAACATTACCCCAGAGCATTTTCTGTTTTCAGCTTTTCGCTTGTAACAAAACCAATTGAAACTGTAATGTAAACTAGAATTAATTTTTGCTAGCGGGTAGCTAAATTCACACTTTGGTGTATAGCACTAAGAATTTTGATTTCACAAATCATGATGATATAACATAGTTTTTTCCGGTTTTGTGCGTATTGTTCTAAGACCCTATTTTATGAACTATATCACGAGTTAAGAACTGTGTGAAGGCGTGGCTAGAAGTTTGAAATTAAATATTAGGCTTCGAAATTTTGTGAAGCCATGACAACCTATGATGGATGATCTCCTAAATAACAAAACTGCAAACAAAACTATTCTTCTTCTAAAGGGTTTGTAACTACTGAATTTTATATCGTTTCCCATACAAATTGTTTTCAAATATTTGGTAATGTATTTGTCAAGGTTATGACGCAAACTGTTGAATGTATGTGTTATTGTCCTGACTAAAACCGCTTCAAGACTTTGCGAACTTCATGATCAATAATAAGCGTTGAGCACTTGAGCTGTCTATAAATGAAATAATATATTAAGAACGCATTGACAATTTAAGTGAAGCAAAATGATAAAGGGTATTCTAATCAAATATTTCTAAATGGCCCCAAAATCTAGGTCTAGGCGAATGCACCCCCAGCAAAATATCCCAGACAATGCCCAGGCTTAAGAGTCCCCGGCTAATTCGATCACGTTTCTCGTTTGAAAATATTGTTATAGTTTTTATAGAAAAAGTGAAATTGGTTATTCATAGAAATTGCTTAATTAAAGAAGGAGTTATAAAGTATATTTTAAAGTTCTTTGATGTTCTTTTAAATTTTTATGCAACTTGCAAGTAGTAGGTAGTATCTCACAACTTACATACTACTATTCCTCAAAAGATACTTTCATTTCCGTTCATTGCTCTAAACAATAGGCATCAATTACTCTTTTAAAGGTTTTTAAGATGCCTTTAATTAATGATTGAAACTGGTAGCTCATTTGCAATTTTTGCAATTATAACTGACTGCTCTGTTCTTATTTCGCCGAACACCAGATATGCCCAAAAAAGTATAAACATTTTTTTTTGAAAATTACAAAACACAGGAGCCCCTTAGCCGGAGAAGGAAGGTGCCGTAGCTTAAGGGGCTGCTCTAGCTGCGGGAGCTTTAGCTGGGACGCTTTAGGAGGGCACTATGGCGGATCCCCCAAATCCTCTACGTCATATATTCTAGCTTTTTGGGTTGAACTAGTGATTGTTCGACAAATTCTGATTCATATGTACCCTCTATAGGTGCCAGTTCAAAATTTGCCACTCTAGATGAATCCACGACATTTTATCCACATTTGATCTAGCGAGGTTTCATCTAGCTGCATTTGGTCTACCGACATTTGATCTAAATCTACAGGGTACGACAATTTCTTCTAGATTTTTGTTTCGCTTTGTTTTATCTCCTTATTCGCCTTCTGTGCCACATATTCGCCTTATATACAATCACCCATTGAAAATTGGCCTGCAAGTTTTCATGGGTACTGATGAGTATCATACTGGTCAGTTTTTACCTAAAATACCTTTGCCTGTATTGCTTTGTTATGATGCAAAAAGTAATTGCTTATAAACCCAATAACTTAGAAAAATTTAAATGCCTTTTCAGTGACACGTCTTCCTCATCCGGATTAAGTCTGGTACAATAGGTGGAGATTGTGTCCAAGTGGAAGCACCCTTGAGCACTCTGGTCAGTCAGACTCCAGTTAGACACCCCGTGGCATTGATGGAATTTTGATAGAGCTTTTTCAATGTTAAGTACAAATTCTTTTTTTAAAAGTGACTGACCTTTTATTGAATCTTGATTATTTCGCATCGTGACATAGAAGGTGAATAAGAAGATTAAAATTGTTCAATTGCTCTATTTTTTTTCTCTTCCAATAAAAAACATGAAAAAATCTGGACCAGTTGTCGTATCCTGCAGATTTAGACCAAATGTCGCTAGATCAAATGTCGAAATACCTCTCTAGATATGTTGGAATATATATATTAAACGACAAGTGTCATTTCATTCCAATAAGTGTTCACCAATAGTTTATGCAAATGGGCCAATCGTTGTTCCCAGAACTAACCGTAGCTGAGCGTACATTTTCTCCTAAATTCCCCACAGAGCAATTTGCTCTGCAAACACAGCTGCAGGTCGTTTTCTGCTGGCAATGCTTATAAAAACCTAATCTAGCCAATATCAGTGGGCTATAAAGTTTAACTGGCACTGCTGTTAAAATAAACGCGATAAAGACATATATGCTAACACAGGATAGAGAGAGAGAGGCCAAAGGAACTCTTGCTGATAAATATACATATCGCACAATAAAATATATATAAATTTATGTCTTAGCAATTGGTACATATATTGTAAAAGTAATCAATATCGATTCCAATTAGCGTGTAGTTTAACTGTAGTTAACAGTGATTGCTTAATCTGCGTATAACACCAGGACGACAGAACTTAGGATTTCTCACACATTTTATAAAGGTAAGACTTTCAACGTAACACTTACGTATTTTATCTATATCTCTAATACCCCCATTTCTAAGCTTATTTTACCAAAACTTTTAAATTAACCCAATTTAAGAGGTTTTCACCTACATTTGATAATACCCAGATGCTCAGGTGATTTTTAAATTATCATACTCGAGTGTTTAAGCAAATGGCAAAATATCTTTAGTTACAGCTGCAGGACATCAAGTTATATTGTTGTCAATAAAATGAATTATAGATGCCACTGGATCGACCCAACACTTAGAAAGTATCATCCGTGAAATGAACGTTATTTAACTTAATTGATGGGGCTCCAGTTCTGACTAAGACTTTCTTAGCATCCCCTCCCTCTCCCGTTGACCCTAACACGTCAACCCGTTTCTTTAAATCTTAACTCGAACCAGGCGCAGAAACTTTGCCACTTATTATCTATGCATTATCCCATATGGTTTTTTTTTTTTGTTAAACAACACAGCACCCACACGTTATTTGGAAAACAAAATCCACTCAAAATAATACTTTCTTGGTACCCATAGCCTGTTTCACTTGAAATTTTATCGATTTTTTTTCCATTGCATGGCTCTAGATCAATTGAACAATTACTTGTCACTGTCATTTTGTCCCGTGATATTTTACAATGGCATTTCATATATTTTCTTAACAGTTTAGATGCTTTTTATTTTCACACCCCATTTTTTTTTGTTAACTTCCCAAATTAGACTCACGCACAGGTGTCCAGTGCATCCGTGTTGATCATTTTCCGCTGTCGGTTTCAATTTTAAGGGTAGCTGCTTTTCTTTTAGTGTTGTTAATAAAAGCCCTTTGCCGAATTCATGCTGCTGTTAAAAATACCATGCACAAGTCGACTTTAAAAGATTCTTGTGTGTGCCAAATTTAAGCAATTACGGTAGTTTTAGACACCAGCGTTTCACGCAATAAATCTTTGATAGGTTGTTATTAAATGGATATATGATGAATTGGTGTCTCAAAAAAATAGAATAAAACTGTGATGTTGTAATCTATCGCTCCAAAATTAAATCAATCTGTTTTGCTGCTGTTGCTATGGCAGCAGAGAAGACCATTTGATGCAGGCTATTGGCAACCCAATTAGAGATCTTGCTGTTGCGATATTTGATATTATTTCTTGCTATTTTATCTTCATGCATAGTTTAACCAACGGTGAAAAATAACAAAAACAAGAAAAAAAGAAAAGAAATATGTGTACAAGATTGTTAACAAATGAGACTGTGTTATGTGTGTATTCGCATGAGTTACGTTATCACTATACCGAGTAAACATTTGAAGGTCGCTCCAACGTTGAGGCTGTACTTTGATTGGTCGCGACCACAGATCAACATCTTACCAACGTCTTTGAAAGAACGCTGAATAGAAATGAAGTAAGCAACAATCTTTGGACGTGGCTTATGGTCACAACCAAAAAACACTTTCTCTAACGTTTGGTACAACGCGGAATAGAAGTCGAAAAAATCGACGTTGTGCGGATGTCGGACTCACAATCAAAAACAACTTCCTTCTGTTATCGCTCACCAGAAATCGTAACCATGAAAGGTCAATTTTAAAATAGGCGAAAAGAAGGACGTAAAATATGAGAATTTCAAGGGGGGGGGGGGAGGGTGACGGAAAGGTGACCATACTATGATCATCGCTGTCTTGGCGACGATGCTAGATTAATATATTTCCCTACGTCTGTACAACGGCGCTTTCTTGACGTCTCTATAACGTCGGAAGATAAACGTTGTTTCGATTTTCATTTGGAATCTTTACCATGGAGCTATTGATTAGACGTCGAATAGCCGACATACTGTGTACACTCAAAAGCCTTTCTACCCCAACCCCGACCCCATTTGTTTATTGTTTGTAATATGAGCGTTCTCATGGCAAAAGACCATCCTGAACTTCCCCCTCCCCCCTCCCCCCACACACACCATCTCACGTGCGTAGGCACGTAATAAATAGCCCCTTAATTTTGAGCCGCTGTGAGAGAGTGGATGGGACGAACTGCAAAACCCTCCCCTGAGGTTTACATGCATGAAAATGGATAAAATGGATCTATTTGCCAAGCGGAAGAATGCTAATGTTTATTAGTCGAAGGTGCACAACGGCGCTTATAGCACATTACCCAAGTTATTACCTGATATCCTTCATCAGCAATACGAACGGGTAACGCTACGACAAATTCTTAATGGTGCGTAATGCCTCGAAGCAAAGAGCATTTTTCTTTCTACTAGTAGTTTTTTTTTGTCAGCAAAATTAACTTGGAGCAGTTAGCGTGCCGAGTTGGAGAATTGAACAAGATAATGCATTTAGCTAATGCCCCGTTGATGCCCGTTTGAGTAGGAATCCTCTTTGTTTCTTACATATCACCTGAAGTCGTTTACCATAGAAACAACACAATGCTGCTGACTAGAAAAAAAACTGAAAACACTTCTTTTTTTCGAGATTTCAGGCGATGGAGAATTACAAGAATTCGTGTTATCGATGCGACGGCGACAAGTTGTCAAGGTGTTAAACCATCTCCTAGCGAATAAGTCAAATCACACTTTAGGTGTTTCGAACAAAACGCGCAAGAATTTTGAATTCGAGGGAACCGAGTAAAAAAAATGAAAGAAATGATGGAAAATTATGGAAGAAATGGAAGAAACAAAAAAACAGCACATAATCGGAACATAAAAGAAATTGAAGCTTGAAACTATATGTTAAAACTTTAATGAATTTTTAAAATAACATACGGGTTGTTAAAAACCCGACTGCTCTGTGATGCAAGAGAAATCAGACATTTAGGCGAAATCTCTCTATCATGTCTTTCATTTTTTTCACCCAGTTATTTTTATTCGAAACGCAGAATGTTTGAGCATTTTTATTGGGAACGCCCCAAATGTGATTTGGCTTATTAAGAATGTCTTTGTGCATAGACAACTGCTTACAAAATTTTGATTATGTGTCATAATAGCGACAGATCGTGACGGCTCATGGTTGATATGTTATGAAGCCGTTTCCTTTGGGATTTAGGTGACTGCAACGTTCTTGCTTTGTTAGCTTTTTGCACTTGCTATAATTAACAAAAATGCTAAAATGCTATATATGAAATCCTTTTCTTCTGTAAAATTGGAGGTCTATCTCATACCCCGACTCCTAAAAAATGAATAAATATCAAATAACATGATTGTGAGTGCTTGTTGTGGTTTTTTTATTGACACGAAACAACTGCATAATCGTTAACTGTCTCCAAGATATTGTGTCCTTCAATTTACATAAGATGCCTCCACGAACGCAGGAATTATCCTGCATTTTCAACACAGACGGAAAGACAGACAAAGAGACACCTACTTTCATTTTCACTTGCAATCTGACAACACTCGACATCAATTAACATATGTACTGTATTTAGGAAGAGGCTTCAATATACCGTTTACCAAGCACAGCTTTATGGACAGCAATTATCTGCACGCACAAGATGGCGAGGTGAAAGCACATTGAATTAAAGCGTGGCCTTATAAAGCTTGTTGTTTCTTATATAACATGCAGCTTAAATTGCCAATACGTTATGTGAAGCGGATGATTTTGTCCCAAACTTTGTGTGTCATAAAACGAGACCATCCTGGCAATTACAAAACCCGATAGTACTTCGCAACATCAGCATCTGCATGTCTTTTTTTCTAAAATAAAAACTGTGATTTCCTGACCAGTCACGTAAAATTGTAATCAGCTACATGACATCACGCACGCATGTGCCGGGACTAATCAAATGAAACACCGGTATTATGTGGCGACGTATTTATAAGCTTATAATTACAAAGAACGCAGTCGTCTGTACATGCCTTTTAACTGATATTCCCGATGAGCAGAGCCAAGAATAGGTGTGTTTCAGTGTTATTACTTTATTTCTTTTCGACACAATGAGTTCACATGTACAAAAGGGGTCGTGTCTTTTTTTTTGGAAACTAATTACAACTTATGAGAGAATTAATTTGCAGAACAAGAATGTTGTTGGTATATTTAATAACGCATATTCTGGTTCAACATTATAACTGCCCAGTAAACACTTGGATGTTGCATGAGCGTTGGATAGACGTAGCACCCGATGTCGGGAAACAACATCTATCTGCCGACATTAGAGAGACGTCGATTATGTCTAGTCAACTCTGTGAAATGTTAGGAAGTAGAACTCGAAACAATGTCTATTTCACAACGTTGTGTAGATGTCGGGAGAGCGACGTCGTATAAAAGTCGGACAATTACTCGTCAACAAACTCGCCTAAGGTGTCAAGGTCACCCCTACGTCAAAGTACCCTGCCTTTGAATGATCTTTACAACTTCAATTTTCATGAAGATTTAAA
This sequence comes from Protula sp. h YS-2021, assembly GCA_949752745.1. NCBI lineage: Eukaryota > Metazoa > Annelida > Polychaeta > Sabellida > Serpulidae > Protula > Protula sp. h YS-2021. The sequence continues at coordinate 22,074,627 of OX457031.1, read as the reverse complement.
AATAGGCGGTGCTTTTCGTCCCATGGCGTTGCTTTCCGGTGAGCGATAATGTGTTGAGATTATTGTTTATCTGTGACCTCGGCATCTAAACAACGCCAATTATTCGACGTCTATAGAACGTCGATTTTCCAACAAATGTTTAGGAATTGCAATTATATGTATTACCCCCCCCCCCCATTTATATATTGTTTTCTTTAAAAAAACGCGTTTATTATCAGCGTATAATTATATATAGGTCACGAATAGGTAACTGGGACATATTGCCATCCTGTTAGAAATATGACACTACACTTTGTGAGTCGTTTTTTTTTTATGCTGGCGAGAGTTTGTGATTTCTTATGTGTTGAAATAAATGTTATAAATTTTTCGCATCATGCAAATTTATTAATATTTTTAAAATCCGATTTATTCCCCACTGAATGCGATCAGATGGTCGTTTTGTTGTTGTGCTGTTTGAGAAGATAGAGTTTAAAACGATCAAGGGATTTTTCTCGTCAGAATAGTCCACAGTCCTCACTTCCAGAATTCAGGCGGGTTCAATGCGAACTGAACCACAATGTAGATGTATTACTGCACCAATTATGTCGCATATGAATGCAGCTCTTGCAGAAATAGAAACAAATATACACAATGGCATAAAAAGGTGGCACACCATTGTAAGCGCAAGGGATAAGCGGATGCGCATTAGCCTACGGGAGGGGGGTCTTGCACAATGACGTTTACGGTACATTACTTGAGCATGTCACCAAATATCCTTGAAAAGACGAAAATTCTTTTTACGAACTTCCGCCGATCATGTACCACTTTCATGTTATCAAATTTTGTATGAAATTAATAATGTAAAAACTTCCACATCCATCAGGATCTTTTAGCTCTTAAGTGATCTATTTTCGGTACGTTTTAGTGATCTTTGTTTGGTACATTTCACGACCAGTGTGGCTGATCAGTGTGAGTAAAACAAAAATATGGGCCAATGCTTTAATCTGATTGGTCATTTCCCAAGTCAATAATTGTTCATATTACAGTTTTTTGTCATCAAAATGACAGTTAAGTCATGTAACCAACCATTATATGAACTTATTTCGAGTCAGCTTAAAGAGAGTACTGACAATGTATGAAAATATTGACCTAACGGTCAACATAATACATAATACATAATATAACAGTTACTTAATATCAACAAATAAGTTCATGAAGACTGGTAAGATTATTAAAACTTGTTAAAATGAAAAAGAAAACTGTTTGAAAAATTTAAAAAAAAGTCACAAATATTTACAATTTTACTATTTATTTATTTATTTATTTTTTTGACTGTGAGGAACTGGGAAGAGGGGTTTGGCTGTTCAATAAAATAGCTATCTTGCAGTAAAAATGATTCTATCTAACAACTGGATGTTAGTACCCACTCCCTCCCGGATCGAGAAAAAAAGAGAACAAAAGGTATTTTTGATAAATGGCATTACTGCGACATCAGAGCAAATATCAGCGAATAAAACAACAACTTAAAGGGTCATGCAAGAAATATTTACTTCCTGTTAACAACAGAGCTACTTCTCTGACAAGTCACGCGAGGGTATATCACGCACAGTGAAAAAACAAAGTTCAAAGTCATTTCGCTTGCTGACACATTCCATTGCCAGTGATCTGCTTGAAATGAGGGGTTAATACTTCATGAGGACATGTTCCCCTTTTTTACTATCTGTAAAAATTGCAACGCTTTTCAGAAGTGTCTCCTTTCGTTGTTGTTAAGTAGTAATATTCCAGCGGTTTTATATCTTTTTGGATGCGTCTATGAAAATAACGAAAGACTTGAGAAATAAATCCACGTGTTTTAAGGATATATTGAATTCCTCTTGTCTCTGAGCTTTTTTCTTTTCAGTAACTGGCAAGTAAGAGATCAATATCCCTCAAATTGTTGCTTTTCTTTAAGATTAATATTTTCAGGCTTTCAGTGAAGCATGTCCAAAATGATGGAGACCAAGGCCCGTTATTATTTTTCATCATCATCATAATCATAATCATAATCATAATCATAATCATAATCATCATCATCATCATCATCATCATCATCATCATCATCATCATCATCATCATCATCATCATCATCATCATCATCATCAGTATCATCATCAGTATCATCATCATCATCATCATCATCACATTATTATTATTATTATTATTACTATTATTACTATTATTATTATTATTATTATTATTGTTATTATTATTATCTCACATAATTTATACATAAACACAAGAATTTCGGTTCTGATGAAAAGGGGTGGTACGAACCAGGGGTTCTGGTGTATTTTCAATATATTTTTTTAATTTAAACAGAAACAATGAAAAGGATATTTTTAGACTAAAAGGAGACTAAAATTCCAAAATCTTCTGTGATTTTTAAAAAATTGTATTTGATTTAGTAAAAGATCAATGATCGAATTGGAGTCGAAACAATGTTTCCCTTTCTCAGTGTTAAAAAAGGGAAAGTGAAACTATAGATATCAGGAAAGTATGAAGTCAATTTCAACAGATGATTCGACAAACTAAAGCGCTCCAGACATTTTCAAATTTTAAGTCCTCATTTTGGCATTTTTTTAAGCGAAATGTCATGGCTTCCTTTTCCACTGAGGATATAAGTTGTCTCTGTTATTTGGTTGTGATTCCAAACCTCTTTATAGTGTTTATTTTGCCGATATCTTTACAAGGCCTCTTTCCCTATGTATAAACAACTTTACGAATCCCACGTCTATTGGACGTCGGATCTATTCATATCGACTTTGGATCGACGTCGGAATATTTCTTGGGTGAAGTTGTGCACCATTGCTGTTACCAGTCCTACTGTAACATTCACTGCTACTGTTGTGACTACTACTTATAGCCCTACCACTACTTATATACTACTACTTTTACAACCTCCTGGTTCTCTGCTACAAAAACTACTCCTACTAGTTTTACTATTACTTCTACTACTACTACTACTAGCAATGCTAGCACTAATAATGCTACCCCTCCTCCTCCTTCTACACTGCTACTTTTAATATATTAATAACAATAATGATACTGGTGATAATGACAAAATGTTTATTTATTGATCAAGCGCTATTATTTACATGGTGTCATGTTATGTATTAAAAAACAAATACATATAATTCTGAGGTAGTGTTGATTACAAAAGGGGGACAAGGAATAATAATAATGGCAATAATATTAATAATAGTAATAAAACGCAGACAGTAAAAATAGTAATGATAGTGATATTAGTAACAAAAATGTTGGCAAAATATATATTCATCCGTTTCTATGGCAACAGCACTGCTTGAGATGCAAACCCAAACCTATCATGGCATTACACTACATATTACAGTTGGCACATTATCACCCTATAGAAGAAATTGGAAAGGCTAAGAAGTAGATAATTAGGTATTTTGTTTCAAGCTGTGTTGGATTTCTCTTCTTACACATCGCTGAGTCTCTGACATATCACGCAAACATTCGGCATTAAATGGCAATAAGAATCCAAAGACGTCTTCCTCTTTAAGGTGTACTCTTACACTGCGGTTTGCTTTTAAAAGTGAGTCAGCTATCTAATGTTGGAGACAATCGACCAAGAGTGAAAAAGAACAAAAATAATGAAAACAAACATAGAGAAAAAAAGGAGAGGAAAAAAAAGAATATCTTTCACCCCAGCATTCATAGGAAGTAAGGTTAGATATCAAGTCACAACGACCGGGTGATTCACTAATCATTATTTTATGTACAAGACTTTCTCATGACGTTTATGCGATATCAAAGCAATGACAAGCTATGGGCCTTTACTATCTAGCTATAGGGATATAGATCAAATTAGAACGAAAGAAGATGTTCAATAGACTTTGTTAAAAGCCAAACAATACTCCCAGACTGTTACACCTTTTTTCGCTTTCCAGTCGCAAGCACGAACAAAAATTTGCCCGAATTCATAGTTTGGTCTTTCTCAAGAAAATGACACCTTAGGGTATGCCAGTATGTCGATAAGAAACGTACTAGATCAACTGTTTGTTGCGTGACAATGCTCTAGCTCCGGACAACACAGGCAATTAGCAGGCACCGTCCTGACACCAATAGTAGCAGAAATTACTTTAAAGTCTTTGCCAGATATTATCTTGTGGTTTTACCATGCAACAAAGATGCAACATGAAAACATCCCACGTTTGGCAGCATACAATGGGCCAAGATTACAAGTACCTCCTTTGCATATCACCTAATAAATGTTGTTTTGCAGACATACGAAGGAAACAAACGCATGCTATACGCCAGAAAAACATTTTTCGCATGTGTCACTACTGAAGATGTCTGCGTTAATCTATTCGAATAAGAGCAATCACCATAATTACTATTTTGAAAATATTGATATATATATATATATATATATATATATATATATATATATATATATATATATATATATATATATATATATATATATATATATATATATATATATATATATATATAGCTAGAGTTAGAGATCTCATGAGAATATAGCTTGCAAGTGTTTTACTCTAGATGAAAGGAATACACCACCAGGCGGGTTGGATTTGCGAAGTAAGTTCAATTAAATTAAGCACCAATAAGAAGCTCAAAATGTGAATAGTCCTTTGCAAATGTAACGTATTTTTGGTTTAATTGTTCCTTTCCAAACTTAAACTGAGACACCATGGTCTTTACCTATTAACATTCTCTAAGAGCAAATAGTTAAAACCGACTCTAAAACAATAATTTCAAAATATCCTTAATAATGTATTCTTTCTGGTGACTAAGTATTTCAAAATGGCGGGGGGGGGGGACAAACAACTTTTTAAATAGTATCCAGACAATTTTTATTAAATTCTGATGTAAGAATAAATAAGTTATTGTAGACTGAAGAAGAAAATGTGTTTTGTAAGAACTTTAACAAAATATTTACAAAATTACAGGTCCTGGTGAAATTGCTCCTTATAAAAGACTCTAAAGCTCTGAGAAATTGTCCCAAAATATCATGCATTTGTTTTGTCCGCTCGAACACTTTTTTGGGCCATTTTTGGCCGGATCATTTTGGCCAGTGCTGTTTTGACCGTCTTGCACTTTTTGGGGACATTTGACCGGATACCAGTTGAAATAGGCCATGGTCAGTAATTAGTGCAATATCTTAAACGGATGTAATATATGGCTTTAGTTACGTTTTCGAGTAATTTCAGCGCCAATACGAGACGAATATTTTTCACCTGTAATTGCCAATTTGCACCTTTCATAACGCTTTTTCTGGTATTTTTGAAATGGGTTATATATGCGCAAGATTAAAGTAAAAGCCAAATAGGGACTATAATTCAGCAGGGTTACTCAAGTTAATGCTTGAACGATTGCAATAAAGACAACATTTTAACCGAGGTTCACGAGTACCTCTTCCATATTTCCTCAAGTTTATCTTTTCACTCAAACTTGAAGAGAAAGGTCAGGATAGGGGGTGGGAGGGCGGCTTGACATGCCATAATCCACCAATGAAGTCTCTGTACAAGTGCAAGAATATAAGCGAAGTCCACCATCCAAACATCACAGTTCTTTCATCTCAACAAGAGTCATTCTTTGTTCCAGTATTTGCTTAAATAATTTCAGTTGAAACATGTTTAAACATTGTCTTGTGGTTTTTCATCCTTAAAACCTAGTTATTTACAGTCTCTCACAATAGCTTTTACTTGAGTTGATCTTGAGCTGCGGAAATTTTTAGGTTTGATTGAGAAAAATTTTCTTTCAGCAAATCATGATCTGTTCAGTGTCTAGAACTTGGCCACTTTTTTCAAAGCAAAGTGCAAAAATTTGTTATAGATTGTTCTGCTCAATTATTCCTCCATATTAAAAGGTGTCGGTTGTGTAGTACAAATATTTTAATTTTTTTTTTAACTTCAGTACTTTTTTCTACTGTAGCAATTCCATCATTTAAAAATGAAAGCACGTTATGTAATTTCTAATTAGAGTAATAATAATTATAATCTTGAAGTAATAATATTATAAAAAACGACTTCACTTTTCGTATATGAAGCGACAAAGAAACAATCTCAACCCTGTCAAGTTTCATGACTAGATTGATCTGTTAAAGTGTTAGAAAGAATTGAGAGAACTGTCATTGTTTGATAATGGATTACATGATAAGTGTGTGTGTCGACAGCAAACTGATGCAATGCACCCAGAAAAAGGTTATATAACGGGTCGTGGATTCAACACTGACGGAAAAATGTATCTGGAAAGCCAGTCAATGAAGTTATAAGGAAGCCAATGATACAACAAGCCAATATAGCCGACACATACTGAAATATGGAGTTTCAAATTTGCTAATAACAATTTTCCTGTACTAAATTATTTTAAATATCCAAATACGTCTCTCATGCTGTTGATTTAGCTTCTACTTATTACACTTGTGGATTTTCAATCACTAGCTGAATGTTATGAGGGCGGACTCTCGAAAAAGTGTCTGCTTCAAGTCTTTGTCCTTCTAACTTCCCTTGTGGAAATAATTTGTGTGGTATTTATTATTAATTTCTTTTATTTATTTAAAGCATTTTGTATGTATAAACTTCTCAGTTTCAGTTTTTTTTCACTTTTCTACAAGACTTTGAATATAAATCTACAATTAATTCTTAACATTCTTGCAATGTCAGACTTTCTTAACATTGAACAGGATGTAACATTTTATTTTATTGATCTTAATGACACCAATCATTTAATACGTGTTTAAATGTCTACATTTGAAATGCACCACCAATTCCTTTTAGTTTTGCTATTAAAGTCGGTGCCCATTTATTGCTGGCGAATATATATTTAGGAGGCCGATGGTCACATAATTGCCACCGAGGAACCTCAAGATCTCACATATCACCCCTTAGTTCCAAACACGTTCACACTATAACCATTCAAACCTTTTATTAGCTTTCTTTTTCTGATTATGCTCTAGGTAGCAAAACCAGCCTTTTTAAAGTTGTTTTAAGCGTGACTGATATTGTCTTAGCAAGCAAGAGCATTCAGCCATATTAATAGATAGTGTGTATAAAATCGTGGAAGAAATGTCTGCTTTGATATATTACATTGCTTTAATATGTCAGTTTATATGTCAACATTGCCAGTGCATATGTAAAAGAAACAGTAATGTTTTGCAGTACGTATGGCGAGTAGATACGCACAGTCGTATGTCTCGCTCTTACAGTGTTAGAAACGCCACGCCACGCACAACTGTACTTCACGTTGCTATAACAACGTACTAACTGGATTGTCGCAGGACTCAAAAGTATCCATTTATAAGATTACAATTGTAAACAAAATCACGCTAGTATCGAACTTTGAGTGGACTTTCCAACAACTCAGTCAGCTACAATGTACATTACTACAATAAAAACCAAAAACTAAACAGACGCTTACATTGAGAAGTTGGCTGTTTGCTCTGCAATCACGAGTTCAATGTTTTCTTTTTTGATGGTCAGTGCCTTTGCACTGCTTTGTGATATTTGCTTATAAAATATTTCTTATTTGTTCATTTACAGTGCAAGATTTATTATTAACTTTTTCTAACTTCAACTATTTTGGCCAAACTTTTGTCTGTTTTGTTTTTTTTATCAGTTGGGTTTTCTAGCCATGGTTCTGCTATTTTAAATTATAGTAATCGGTCACAATATGTGTTTTGTAATCTTGTTATTTTGATCCATATCGGTGTATTTGCAATATTGTGAAAGCTAAAGATACAATAGCCTGTAAATTAAAGTTTAAATTGAAGAAATGAATACCTACAGTTTGATTGAATGTTCCTCCTTTTGTTCAACACAGTTTGTAGACTTTCAATCAAATTGTTATAGATATTTGTCACTAACTTTGACCATGAACAACAATTCTTTAGAAATCTCATATTGTGTGCCATTAGGGAATAGCCGATTCCCCTCTACGCATTGTTAATTAAAAGAAACAGCAAACCTATAGAGCGAAATGAAACTTAGTAATTAACTTAGTAATTAGTTTCATGTTGAATAGCTTTTATCCCAGTTGGTAGATGGTAGCGAGGATTTCCAAAGCATGAGGGTAGAGGGGGTGGTCGGTTTATGCCCGGCGGTATCCATTTGAAGAGGAAAGGGTAACTGTCCTTCAGCCAGAGGACCACTCCAAGCGAATTCCTAGTTCCACCCAGGAGCACCAGAACTTGCGTGGCGGAGATCCCGTTTATACTCTTGACGCCACCGTCACACCGTAGCTATATAATGAGGTACATGGATAATTTACGCTGCCCTTGTAATTTTAGTTGTTGTATCGCGATGTTTGCGTGAATCGCTTGCCGTTTTTTCAGACATTTTCTCCACGTGGTGTGTATGACGACGTGGCGATGTTTGCTTCCCTGATGTTGCGAATCGTTTTCGCTAAATCATCCCCAAATAGGTTTTTTTTGTTATATCAACTTCAGGGCTACAGAGTTGACGGGCAAAATTGGAAGGGAGCGCTGCGTGAAGGAGGTTCCTTCTTCTATATGACAGCCCTACTGATGTATGCCCCAAAAACGCGATTGCATCAGTGGCTTGTCGTATCATTTCGTCGCAGTTTCCGCTGTCCCCCTCCTTTGAACCGATTAATGCCTCTGCAAGATACGAAATCGCTACAGCGGACTGAATAATGGCCCTTTGTACTGATTGCAGGCGCATATCTCGCTATTTTTGGCTGTGGCTCAATTTTCGGAACATCTCAGTACTCACAGAGGGAACCACAAGTTTCTCACAGTTCTCGGGTCTTTCATACTCGGCTTCCTTGACCTTGTCAGTTGGTAACAGGGTCGAAAAACTCTTGTTGATAATGTTCGCGGGTCGCGAATTTATCGGTGGGCCTGTGGACTGCCCCTCCGACAATTCTTGCTCGATATCGAGCAGAATTGCATGGTGATCGGGTCGATCTGATTGCTCTGCGTCAGAGACTTTTTTCTTCGATGAGTCCAATAGGTCCTCAATATCACTGTCCCCGACGCTAGCGTCACACCTAGAACGACACCTTTTCGGTGGATCCTCTTCCTCACTGTCCCTGATATCGGGGCTTCTTTTGCCATCAAGTTTCCGTCAAGTAATTAGTCATCTGGATCAATGCGCCTCTCATGTGCTGCCGAGTGACAGTGACTGATGGGAGATAGAATTTGAACATATCTCTCGTTGCTTGAACATGTCAGTTATTTGGAACTGACTGGGCTCATGAACCGTAAGTCCTCCCACTTGGCTTGCAGGGCCATCAACGTTTGGTGTTGAAACAACACCATGTTCTTGCACCGTACGGGCCAGAACAAACTAGGCAGTGAGTTGATGGGTGGAAGCAGGAGAGAATAAAACCCTTACAAATCCCCTTTCTTGAAACATCATCCTGATGGGAGGGGGTCATTTTTAACAAGGAAAGGCGTGCCACTGTTTACTGGCGCAAGTCCGGTAGTCTCCTGGATGGTGTCCCGAAATGACATGTCCTCTGAACCTACAGTGGCAGAGACGAGCGAGGTTATACAATCCTCAGGCGACGACGAGAAGTCTAGAGGTGAACAAGTGTGGATATGTTTCCCTGTCTGCCTGCCTATCGCCTTTACCCGGGGAGCGAACTAAGCCTACTTCATGCATCTGCAACTTATGCTGAGAAAGGAGGGCAGTCTCTTTCGGTCCTGATGTTTCCTGCTCCTCCTGCTGTGACTCTAGGCCGTCTGTCTGGTAGTACTCCTGAGTCTGGTCGGGTCGCCAGTCTAGCTCCAATGACGGATTCTTGTTTGAAGGGATGGAGGTGACACGAGGGATGTGGACTTAGGCGAGCTCCTCTTCATCGGAGAGCTATAGCGCGGACACCTGAACCCCCACCCCCATGCAAGTGTCTCTGTATTTGGAAATGTAGCGATAAGACGGTTGCAGGGGTTGGCGCCCTATTTTACCGTCCTATCTAACCAGTGGAGAATATGACTCACAGTTCTCGGGACACAAAATAAAAACATTTGCGTTCGTTTACAAGCCGCCAAAAAGTAAAGTGCTACATTCCTGTATGAACTGAATTTATCAAGCGTATCAACAATTTATGAAAAATACAGACAATTGTAATAGCCCATTTATCGTTGAATAAACCACAAAAGAAGCAAAATAGCACTTCGTCTTTCCTTCGAGAAACATTTTGAGAGTACGCAGAATGACGTACATTTTGTAAGCAAAGCACAAAGGGAAGAAGCCGTGACCCAGTTCACACTCTCTCCTGATTGGCCAACTTTTGGCAGGAGCTGTTCGAACTGCAGTGCGATTTGTTTAGTATACATGAATGTAACTGTATGAAGGGAAACCCATCCAGAAGTGGAGATACGCAAATACGAAACTTTTGCGAATTAAAAGTTTCTCTTTCAGAAAAAAAAAACAAATTGGTGTTTTAGTATCACGTTATGACCTGTGAATGCATGCTCAGACTCATATGGGTGCTGTGTGACAGCACTCTGTCTCGCATGAAGGCTAATCGAGTCGTTCCCGGAAGCCAAGCTCCATTAGTTCACTTCCTTTATTTGCTAAAAATTTTTCCTGAAAAAAAAATAATAACCAGCCTCGTATCTGTAGCAGAGGTGCAAAATTTAAGGCTATTGCTTTTCAAATCATTAATTTTAGCTTCAGATGCTGTGACTTAAGCTGCCCATTAAGTTTTTGTCCGGAGGCACCCTGTACTTCAAAAATATAATATCACCACGACATCCATTATAATTGTTATTCCAGTCCGTTTGATGTAGCAAAATATGGAAGGGTAATCAGGGATAAAAATATAAAAAAATTAATGAACAAGACGTCAAAAATCCAAATTAAACATAAAATTCTGTCAGTCACTGGACTTCCATACAGTGTGGTTTACCTTTGCATTCCATTTTTTTCCGTTGTTGTCGAACAGCCGACCTCCACGCAAGGCGGTTCGGTCTGTTGTGTAGAGCCCCTTTTTACTCCGCACACCCATTTGGGATTCCACGCAATTAAGTATTCATAAAGGAGACAGATCACTTTTTTTAAGAGTCAATAAAATATAGATTTTAGTGACTTGGACACTAAGATGCACTTTTTTTCACCAATATGCGAGAATGCTCAAAACTGGGGGATGCACAGCACGGATATGTAGAAATATCCGTCTGCTATGTGTTTACACATAACAGATTGATCTCCTCAGAGGTGAGCTGTTCTATAACAACGATTTTTCCCGTGAGCGACAATACAACTTCGGCGACAACGGTTACGTGTAGCACTGCGGTGACGTCACTGGGCAGAGACTGAAAAGAAAGGTAGAATCGGCAACTATTTATTATATTTTCATACGGGATGTGACTTAACCCAATGCTGTACCGAGGGTCGGTGCTGGAGAGCACATGACCTCTCTCACTGCCTACCGCGGGCCGGATTCGAACCTCGGGATTACAAGTCCATGCCCTGCCACTGAACTGTCATTTCCTCTTCAATGACTGAATCACTCATCATTACCTCAGAGGAACATGACAAAAAAGTGTTTTTCAAGCGTTGATTGGCCCTGTTTTCTCTAACTTCCTCCATGTTTATTATTTTTTTAAAGACTTTTTTCTCGCTATGTTTGTTTTTTTGTGTGTGGTTTTTGTTTGTTTGTTGTTTTTTTTTTTACTTTTCGGTTTCTTATAATACAGGGTTTTCTTGTCTTTCAAGGCTTTCAGGCTTTCAGTCGGCAATTAACCTGCTTGCTTTCAACTTGACTGTCAATGTACCACATTAACAGTGGGGTCATCGTTTTTGAGCATATTTGTGTCGTTAAAATATTTGTCTTCATTTCAAGTTAACTTGATTGTAAGAATTATTTTATTTTATTTATTTATTTACTTATTTATTTGACAAGATGGGCAAAGTGACAACCGGACTAACAACTCCAAAACACGCGGGCAAATATAAGATGAGACGAGATGATGTCGCTATGATGATTTAGTTTTTGTTGTTTCAGTAAAAGAAAGCATAGTGAAGCTTATCATTTTATGCTGTAAATCTGCAACGTTGAAAAAGACTCGTAGTAAACCTCTCTGTTTTATGATCGTTTGATCATATTGTGTTTATTATTATTATTATTATTATTATTATTATTATTATTATTATTATTATTATTATTATTATTATTATTATTATTATTATTATTATTATTATTATTATTATTATTATTATCTGTATGATTATATATTGTTTCTAGTTGGGACTTAAAAGTGTGTTGACCGCTCAGCCTAAGACGCAATCCACCAAAGCACCTCGTCCCGACTTTATAAAAAAAAAAAAAACTGTGAGGATAGGATTTCTATCCAACGTCTTTATTATATCACAGATTTAATGGGCCTAGGGGAAATGATTTCTGAGAAGTCTGGAGATTATGCTCTTATTTTCCTTCAGGATTTATTCGAACATTTTAGGAAGGCGGGTAAAATCATTGCATTCTCTAAGTTTTAGCAATTAGCTCTAACAGCTTAATCCCTTCCCAGAAAATCTGCAGATTAAAAAAAGGAACTCCGCTCAAAATTCACAGGAACCATATTTGATTTCATGATGCACTGCTTAGTACATTTAAGCATCAAACGGAGACAGGCGGTCAGATTATGAAGTGAATCAAATTTGCAGGTGCCAGTGTGAGCTGTATAGCTTTTAAAAACAACCTGAATAAATTGATACCTGTTAGAAACAATAGTGAAAACGTCCATTATCGTTTGCAAGACAAGCTATCATTTTCAAGTGATAGTAAGAACATTCTTCACTCTAGTTTACTCGTATAGATTTCCATATTTGGTAATGTAAACAAAGGATGAGATTACCAATTTGTTTGAGAGCTGTAATTAAATAGTGCGTATTGGTTAATTGCACCACGAGTCATCATTGGTTGTTGGATTTTTTTCAATCTATTTTGTTTAATACATTTCGAACCACATTGTTGATCAAATAAATAAATTTATATCAAGAAAAAAAAAAACGCTTCAAGTAAACAAACAATTACACTATAAGTTATCTTTACTTTTAAAACATAAATAATATAATAGAACGTGCGTTGGACTAATAATCTTCCTGTATTTATTAAAGGGTCTTAAAAACCACAGTCACTGGTTATTTGGGATGGGATAGCAGTAGGGTGTGGTTATTATTAAATACATTCATAATGTGTGCGTGTTGCGAATTGTTGCGTATAAACCGGGACCGCTGGATAAGATCACCCCGGAATTTAACCATATTGCAAATAAGACCACTCTGCTTCAGTCCTATGGAGGTCTTATCTCGGGTTCTGCTGTACTGCGAGCTATTAGCGTGGAGCACATCATTTTAGCGATGCATTGGAACCAATATATTACGTAAACATATAAACAACTCACCAAGAAAACACTCGGGAAGCAATCAGATCACAAGGATGCTTTTGTATACTCTGGTTTGTATTATATAACAGACACAGTCTTTTGCTTTGTAAAGATTTCAGTTGTGAGTCACGGTTTCACATCTTTAATTATAACTCATTGAAAACGTGGGTTATGGATTCCCCTACCACCCATTCTTTTCAATGTCGCGCGAGTGCCGACGATCACCGGTATAAGTGAATCATAGCCTTTTCGGAACGCTAGGACGGGATTCCTCCAATACGTGAAGAGAGTACCCAGCAAATATCGATCAACGTTGATTAGTCGTTGCATCCGACGTGGGATCAACGTCGGGGTTTTGTTATTTATGGAATTCGAAACAATGTCTACCTTCAGACGTTGAAGAGACATCGATTATCTGACGTCTAATCAACGGATGGTTTGAAAATGGAAGCCGAAACAACGCCTACCTCCCGCCGTTGTATAGACGTCGGAAAAGCGACGTTGTGTAGATTTCGGCGAAATATTAATTTAGAATCACCATCTCGGCAAGGCTGTGGTCACCCCTCTGTCAGTGTACACTCATCATTGGGTCATTGGGTCAGCTGGTCACGCAGGATCTGTAGTAGGTCAGTTTCCATGGATATCTCTCACACGACGGTGGAAAAAACGTGCGCGCTCTTGAAATTCTCATATATATGTCATCGTTTTGGTCTATTTCCAAAGTTACCTGTCAAGGTTACCATTGTCGATGAGCGATACCTCAAGGAGATTTCGTTGGGAGTTGACGTCTATATGACGTCCATTCAACGTTGCACCAAAGGCGTTGATTAGATTCGGAGAAAGTTGGTTTTTAGCTGCGACCAAAAGCATCGTCTAAACAACGTTGCTTTTCCAGTGTCTGCGCAACGTTGCGTAAAAGACCTTGTTAAAATGTTGATCTTTCGTCGCCACCAACCACAACCAAAGTACAACCAGATATAATATTATAGTTTGGTCTGGCCGACGTCGCAACGTGAAATCGACATTGGATCGGCCTTAGAATGTTTACCAAGGTGACAAATACTGGGCCAGTTCGTTTTGATATTCTCTGCAACACGCTTAAGTATGTAGGAGATTTTACAATAGGAAGTGACATGGTCGTTTCATGCAGGTTACACGCGATGCCAGAGAGCAAAGAAAAATATGTTTCCATAGCTTCGCTTTTAATTTCTATGATAGTGCAAGTCTCACGTTTTGTTGATTTTCCCCTCAAAGACTATCTCTTCCCGCCAGCGTTATATAAAAACTGAAGATTGAAATAAAACCCACGGTTCCGTAAAAGAAGACATGCTTGAGAATAAGGCATTTCATTAAGATTTGCTTCTCTAATCTCAAAACAGGTTTCTCTATAAGAAAGTATCCAGGTTTTTATTTGACACCAAACAACAGAGAGAGTTATGCAAACATCTCATGCAGACCACATCTCAACATCACAGACAACAACCCGAACTTGCAGCTTTGGTTGATTCCGTGTGAAACCAACCGTTAAACCTCGGGGGTTAATAACATTTGCAGTACCGGGGTACTAATTTCAGGCCCAATGTAACTACATGTGCGGTGGTATCTCTCGATAAGACCACCTCTACTTTGAGATCATTCCTGAGTTTCGGGTGATCCCGTTGTCATTTCTTGGAACTTTAAAGGGCACAGCATAAGCTTGCCACTTCTATTTTAAGATCCCCGTTGGTTGATCTATATTATGGTCGTAATTCAGAGGTCCTACTGTACCTTGGAAATAAATTCTCATATATTTCTTTGATTTTATTGTTAAGATTCCACGAGATATTTTTGATATAAGAAATACTTTCGAATTCTATTAGAAAGGCCGAAAGAAAGTGCACGCTGAAAAGACTGAAAAAGGTTTACACTGAAAAGACTGAAAAAGGTTTATTTCATAGTCACCAAATTTATCAATTTTTCTCAAAATCTCAAGAAGGAAAATTTAACACAATCTCCATCACTGAAGCAAAATCATGACAGTTTTTTTTCCGCAGCTCAACAAAAAAATGCAATTAAAACAAAACGAAACGGGAAAAATCAAATTTTGACCGTTTACAGAATTTTGGTGTGATGCAGTCCCACTCAGTAACGTGTTTTCGAGCCGTTAGCTTGCCGAGAAATACAATTCTTATATACAAAGAGCAGTTGTGAGTGCAATCACAGTAGTCTGGCACCTGAAATTACCACGCCGCCAGCACCAAAGCAATAGATCTGGCTCACATAAGCCGAGGCGTAATGTTCGCCGATGCAGCTGTATGAGATTTTACTGTATAAAAATTGCACGGCGTTCGTGTTGCGACTGGTTTATGTATAATTACAAACCAAGGTCCAAGACTCCGGTTTCACGGAGACGTCTAATGATTATTCTGGCATTTATCCGTATATTTGTCTTTCCGTGTGTCTCCGCGGGGATCACTGTCGCACTGCGGGGATCACTGTCACGGAAGTGGACCTCCCGGATACGCCCATCCACGAGGCGTAGTCATCAGAGGACGACCACCTCGAGCTCTATCATGGGTGTGTCCTGTGTCCTGACAACTCCTCCCGCAGCTTGTAAACAGCAGTCAAAACACCAAGTAAAGCACCAGTTTGAAAAAATGATTTTCTCCTTTAAAAAGTTTTTAAGGTGTAACTTTCTTTTGTCCTTCAGCATATCTAAATAGGAATTAGAATCTGGCATCTCACAAGATAACTCGGATTCATTATTAACAGTAGATAATTCCACTGAAAATGTGTAAAAAAAAAGTGACTGCTACCAGCAATTGTGTCTAAAATATAACTTGATTAAGACACACAAAATTTGTTTGTTTGTTCACTATTAAGTAAAATCAAATTGTTTTAATCAGGTTCAATTTGGATAAAAAAAAATACGCAAGCTGCCGCTCAAGACAAGTTTTATCATCACCTGGTTCTGTCTTTTCTAAATTTGGTGACTTTCTCAAATGACATATATTACTAAGGGGGAAATAATTTAAATAATTTAAATGAGAAACAGAAATTGTTTTCCATGCTTTGACTCTAGAAGAGAGCTCTCACCATCTGGCATGTACACGTAACTGAAGTTATCTTTCAGTTCAAAAGATCGCATTTGACGAGTCTCGATCGATCGGTAAGTCATTTAAACTCATTTGAAACACATTAAAATGCAACTGTGCATATATCAGATGGTGATACAAAGAAGATCCGTCTTATGCTTTGGAAGTACGGTGAAACTCTCCATAAAAGAACACCTTTATGCTAAGGATAAATCTCCCCTCCTCCCCCACCTCCACTTTGCTTAGAAAAAATCTTGGCTTTTATAACTACAAAGGATAATTATATGGCTCAAAATCTATCGCAAATAGCCCCATTAAAAACATAACTGCCAGTGAAGAGTTTCGTGAAACCCCTGGCTTTCTTAAGGTACAAAGTACACCGGAAACCCGGGATCGGACCACCCCGGAAATCAGACCAGCCTGCAGATCAGATCACGTTTCACCAGAATCAAAATTTACTATTCATTTCAATGATTAAGGAACCTGGTAAACCAGACCACGCCGTAGATTGGTCGAAAGAACAGCTTTGGCTGTCCCCACATCATAATGATGATGTCATTTTGAACTCCATAAACAGGAAAGGTAACAAAACAAACAGCACGGATGCGCTGGATGATCAACACTCGGTGATTCCCAAGCAGACAATAATTATTATAATTCCTGCTTCCAATGAGCCTCGGTGCTTGTAACTGAAGTGGAGATTATAACATGTTATGTGCAGCAAGCACATCTCCAACTTTAATTACCACTTTGCAGCAACATTCTAATTGTGTTATGAGTCTCTGGAATAAACCAGATGATTTCCCCGTATTCCTTTTAAGTGATTTACTCAGGAAAATTAGCCAATTTATCCATTTACGGAGCCAAAATGTGATCTGTAAAAATGAAATTGAAATCCTGAAAAGTGCAAGAAAAAAAACCCCGAAAAGATTCTCTACAGGGCAATGTAGAAATACTTAAATTAAGTCAGGTAGAAAGTCAGAGACTTTCAGACAAAAAATCCTGCGAGCAAAATTTTTATTTTCAGTGAGGTTTTTTAGCAGGTTATGATCAATAAATAGTAGAACATTAGTCGCATTCAAACGCGTTTCTCTATTTACAAGAAAATTGGTAGAAAAAAAGATAAAAATGGAAAATTTCTCTTATTTTACGACTATCTTTTGGGTGCACTATTATAGTTAACTATGCACTCGTATATGCCAGGAAATCGGACCACTCCGGAAATCGAACCACTTTCACTCAGTTCCAAGGGTGATTCGATTTCCCGGTTATGCTATAATTGTCTTCTATGGGGAAAGAAGAAATTCTAAATCTCCTAAAGTCTGTGGATTAGCACCTAATATGATAAAGACTTGTTAAGCAACTTGAACGAGATGAATATTGACGCTTAATTGTTTGTATTTCATGCCAAGAATATCCTCTGCTTAAACGAACGACAAGGGAAATTCTTAAACGTTTAACAGTCACAAGGCTTTCCCTTATTCATTCTGGCTCATATTTAGAATAAAGTAGCCAAAAAAAAAAACAACGGTGATTTTGGACCTTTTTTATATAAATTAGATGCTATCAACATTTTTGCCTATTGACAGGCATCGTTTCTGTTTTTAAAGATGCAATTATACCTTTATTTCTACAACTGTGAGACCGCATTGCTAAAACTAATAACACATGTTTATAAACAGTGGCAGATCCGACATCAACTGTCAGATTTATACGTGGAGGATGAGAAAACACCACTCTGTTAGAACTTCTCATTTTCTGTATAAATTCTTCACTTATAATTGATAACATACCAGCTGTCTCTTCTGTTATAACAGAGGCATGCAGATAAAAAAACAACATAAAATAGTGTGTGCTTAGATGCTTTAAAGAGCCTAGGATTTGGAGCGTTTTATGATTACGCTCTTCCAGCTCAGTTTGTAGCCATTTTTTCTTCTGTTACATTTACATTTGTAGAAAACACTAGAAGCGCACTCTTGCTTTGATTTTGTCAAACAGGACTAGTGACGCCAAGAATCACCGGAGTCTGGAAAAACGGGGGGGGGGGGGGGGGCGGAGGACTGCATTAATTATTATTAACCATTTTTTTGTAGGCTCGATATGTGAGTTGCACAAGGCGCTCCTTTGTCTCTGCACTCAGCGTTTTTTTACAGGATTGCAAAAAAATGAACAACGCTCATTTCGAATTAAGTAAAACAACAACAACAACAACAACATCAACACAACAACTACAACAAAAAATAAGAACAAAAACAAAAATAAATCAAGTAAGTGATTAATTTAGTGAAACGACGAGTTACCAACTGTTACACGAAACAGTTACACAGTTACACATCAAAGAAATTAAAATATCTTCCTAAAATTCATGTAAAATTAAAATATTTTGGCGCTGTTCTTTAACAGAAATTGAAGGCTTTATTTATTTATTTATTTATTTTAGTTACTTATCTAATACCTTAGCATGAGAAATGAGTCAACCTGTGCAGCTGTATGTTACACAAATTAAACGGTTTTTCGCAGAGTGGACTGTGGGAAAATAGATTACGGTTTTCTTTTGTTGCTGTCATTACGGTGAAAATGTGGCTTAAAATTCAGTGCAAATGCTGTTTTGTTTAAAACTTGTGATCTTCTAATTACAATGTTTCTTTTTGACTCCTGAGTGGAAATTTAAGAACCACAATTTCTCATTCAAATACAGATATTTTGCGAAATCCGACACAACCACATTAACAGTGATAAAACTTCGGTTGTGATTGATCGGGACCAAAATCAATCTCTTACCAACCTCTTTGATGCAACGAGGAAAAGGCGTTGGGAAATCGACGTTGTGCAGAAGTTTCTTTTGGTCGCAATCAAGACGCCACTTTCTCCCACGATGTATCACTGTTTGTGCAACTTTGAATAGAAGTCGGAAAATCGATGTTAGATAAAAGTCGAAAAATGGACGTTGTAATGACGTCGGACTCACTTCCTTGCGTTATCGCTCATGGGAAATGCTAGCCATGACAGGTCCCTTTGGAAATAAACCAACACCAGGACATAAAATATGAGAATTTCGACTTTCATTTTCAACCTTTCCGTGACGTTGAATAGACGTTAGACAATCGACATCTGTTCAACGTCGAAAAGTAGACGTTGTTCAGACTTGCATAAACAATCAAAACCCAACGTCGGTTGCAACGTCTATCCAACATTGACCAACGTCGCAATGTTTACTGGGATGTGACAGATGTGACATAAAGTTTTTTGGTAGTGACGTAAAGTTTACGTAGGCTATTATGAGTAAAAAGGCACGAGATTGCCATCCAGAAGCCGACATCGATACCAAAGGCTCAGGCAGGTTGTCTTGAACTGAACCAACATATTCTTCTTGTTTTGTCAGTATCAAATCTGACATACAATTAACTTGCATTATATGAAAAAAGTGGTGAGGACCAGATGCATTTTTAGCACTTAGCTAAGCCTCAAAGCCGCCGCCAAACACGGGCTTGTGCCGGTGACTGGACAGTTTTAGATACGGTCTTTGTAACAACAGCAGGGATCATATCAAAGACGTTTATATAAATAATTAAGGGATTGAAGTCGTATAGTATCGCAAATTGCCGAAGTCATTGTTTTGCAGTTGTCGACATCTATAAAGAACAATTACGTCCGCAGTTTTAGATTTGTTGAAAATATCAATGTATTCTATTAATAAATAAGAAATTCTCAGAAAGGGGAAATGCATGTATTGTGGAGTTGCATATGTCCCCGAGGTATTTAGTTACAGGTGCCATTTTGTCCATGCAGGCTAACTTATTGTGTCATAGAGCGATAACTTATTGTGATACAGCGTTGCGTGAGGAGGAGCCATAACCGTGTCCTTGTGTGGAAGGACTGATGTGAGGACCAGCGATATATCTGTAAGACACTCCACACTAAGTAAGCACATTCTTAAGGAAAACAGTTATATATCAGGGGAACCATAACCTTAACTATGAGGAATTGCAGTTACAACTAGAACAGAATCCAATATAAAACCAAGCTTGTTAAACAGTGTGACGAATGGTGACATGCAAATCCTGTACAGTCAGAATGTGTTATTTTGAAGTGTCGCTCAGCACATTTTAATCAACTGAACTACCATATTAACAACATAATTATGCAGTATTGAAATCAGAGAACTTAGTTTTTATAGGATCTTTTGATAGGTGAGAGCAATTCCTGCATTTAAGTTATGAGAAAAATCACCCCTGTCTTTTGTTGATATGACAAAAAATTCCAAATAGATTAACTTGTTGATACATTTTAAGATACAAAAATGTCAAGGTTAGTTGCGTAGCATGTTATAGTATCATCGGCGTTATTAAAACATGCGATGCATCCTGATTTAAATGGTACACCGTTATTTTGAGGTTAAAGAACCGTGAAGGTCAACAAATAAAAAATCGTTGCATCTTAAGATGTCGATCTCATAAGTTTGATTTCATCCAACCAGAGTTAATTACAGAAAGTGTCAGAATATCGCAAAAGGTTCAGTATAAAATATTGTAACATTTATCATTAATATACAGTCCCAATAAGTTAGACAAAAAACAAGAACTGGTCCATCGCAGGGTTCATTTGTTAAAGCTTTAAGAAAACTCATACACTTCTAAATGATGAAATTATTCATCTTCGTCAAATGTCTATAAGTATTAAAACTATATTCAAATGTTTAAATGGTGAAAAATCAGTTGTCTTTGCGTGAAATTTGACTACAGATACTTTGTATTATATAGTGATGCATTTTCCTTAATCCATTCCAACTAATTATGCATCTGTCTGATGTTTAGTTTAGAAAACTGTTCAAACTGTAAATTTTTTATTTGTGTTGATTTTGTTGTGGCTTTAAGAGATTTTATACTTTCAGTTATTTAGTTTGAATGCTTACATACAGCGCGAGTATCTTAATGAATCACAATTCTCCCTTTTAAGCGTTCCAAATTAATTAGATTGCTCTCATTTTAAAACACAGCAAAATACAGCTATTGATTGCGAGCTCTATAAGGATGCCTTATCAAGAAAGAATAGCCTTAAATCACAACATACGTAGTTAATTAACCGAGAAAGTGTTGCGTGTCGATTACTGAATATTGGGGAGAAAACATTACGTGACCCTAACGCCTTGTTCACGGTGATAAGAGATGCTATCAAGCAAACATGAAAAGCACGTTATCTCCCCAAGGCAATGCACAGCTCATTGGGTAAAGGTTCTGCTTATGCTCTTTTCTGGCATCTTGTTATAAGAATCAAATTTAAAGCATTTTCCATTTCTCAATACTTGCAAAAATGTGGCTTTTTTAATGTAAGCTTCCTCTTTTTTACCAGAGTCTGCAGTTAAATAAATTTGTATCTTGAATGTGAAGGTCATTGAGAAATGTTACTTTTATGAATAAGTAATTCCAAACACACAAATAGAAATGCCCTACATTTTTGCTGCAGATTTCGATAAATGAGCAATCTTTACACAATAGTATAGTGTGTTTGTTAATTCTTGCAAAGCTCATGCATTGAATGGCAAACATTCAAATAGAATCAATAAACTCTCCGTGATTATACCTTTACCGTGTTTTTGTCTTAAATATGAGTTCCGCCCTTACATGTCCTTACTCAGCTGCACGCAACACATCTGTAGGTATAATAGGACTATTAAGTTGAGTGCAATACACTCCAAGAGTCTGTGACTATAAGAATTACACGTAACACCACACTTATTGCTCAACGAATTGATGTCAAATAAAAGTCAATGATTTACAATTCTCTAAACCACTAATTACAATGGGATATTAATTAAAGTACTTACGCAGATCTTGTAGGGAATTAATTGTTTTCAAGCCGAATGAAGCCACTGGGAATCAGCCTTAATCTGCAGAGTAAAGCAGTGAATGTGAGGTATGTTACATTATTCATATGAACTGAGCATTTGAGACAAATGCTTGTAGTTGCAATCAGTTCCAAATCCATACGGACAATGTAAGAACGGGAGAGAATTACATTGCCATGAAAACTTCATGGCTTAAGGTGGAATGTGTCTAAAGCGATAAATGCTGCACTTCTTACTGTTGTAAAGTGCCACCCACAAACACTATACCCAAAAATTTGGACTGTTGAAAACCTTTTCCAATCACCAAAATTGTGACATCCCATATTGACTATAGTTGACCACTCTACCGTCCCTGTAGTCTCTCTGCTTACCCACTGTGGCGATTTGTTTTAGGTTTCATTAACATAGCATATTGCTGAACTAGGTTTGGATGATTACGAAAATAACTTATTTCGGCATTTTTACGCTGTTACCACCTTCAAAAATAAGAATTTGCCCAGATGACGCTGTCTGTTATTCTACCTGTTACAAATATATTTTTGCTGAAACTGTGCGTGACCTTGACAATATAACCGACTATTTACAATAATTAAGTCTTGGCCAACAGTCAGGCGATTCCTTGTAGTCTGAAAACAGGAAAAACTTCACTTTTGATTTATACTGAGAAAACTAACTATATCTAATTCTATAGCTAGAGCTATTCATTTCAGTTAACGAGGCATAAACCATATATCCAAGACATCAAACGGGTCTGTTTAACCTTTGCCTCGCTACAGAGGCCATGCCAGGACCATTTGAGTAATCATTTAGACACAATTGGCATGCGATGCAAAAACATTGGAGAAAAACTGATACGATGGTCTCTGCATGGTGCTGTCAGGTTTCCTGCTCACCACCTTCAGTTTTGTTGTTAAATAATGAACATGAGCACATTCAACCATTACCGAAGCTATTGCGCACCGCCCAGGTTGTAAATTAACGATGCATTTCTTCGATAAACCATTTTCTGTACTTGAAAAAGGTGCTTTTTAGCTTGTTTTATTCGACAGGATCTCCCGGGATATAACTCTGTTTCCATCATATTAAATGATGCACTGTAAAGGAAGCTTGTTTCAAAGGGTTCTCGGCCTTTGTCCTTGAGCACTTGATGCTTTGTCTGGGATTGTAATTCCTACCACGAAGAGAACTATACTTGTCCATACGAAAACCTCCTACCCCATAGCTGTCCCTGCCCTCCAAATCTATCACTACCCAATGTTGATTTGCACTGTAAACAGAGGATCAGTGATAATTTTCTAGTATATAGCTTTGAAGACCAATAGTATTTAGTGTCATTATGAGCACTGATCTGTTGCTTGAAAAAGGACAAGAAATATTGTGCAAAAACAGAAACTGTGTAATTTGTCTTTCTTGAAAACGCTCTGTAAGTGATCCAAACTGATGTGTTAATTTAACTGTTTTAATTGGTAATCAATAATAACACACAAACTGATTTTGTTATACTTCCATTAAGATGAAATGAATGCGACAATCAATTAAACTCTGACAAGTGTTCATGTGATACCTTTTTTATCTACTACCACTCAATACGCAAAACATTCTAATGCGTACTTTAAGGTATTTAAATCCAGTTTTAAAAGAAAATGTTTCTTTAAAGATCTTATATCCGTAAACTTCAGCGTCCATATTCACAGTATAAAACTATAAATAAATGGGGTTGTAAATTGCCGTGAGTATTCAATAACTAAAATCTAAGTATGCGAATTCATAAAGTTAAACGTTCGTTTGTGTGTTCAAAATTTCGGAGCATGCGAAAGGCATCAAGATAACATCCAAGGCTACTTTTGATTCTGATGTGGATTTGCAATATAAATACTATATTTAGCTAAAATAGAACTTCATCAGATTATGTGTTACTGAACGACTCCAACTATAAATTCTAAATTTTCAATTTCGCTGAGACCTTGAATGAGAATGGAGCCTCACATTTGATTGGAGATCTAAAATATTACTCAGTCATGAATAGGGGCCTGATTCCATATGTGAGGCATGTCGTTATTATTGGAGTGTTCGCTGGTGTCTCTGCATATGTGGACCTTAGCGGGTGTGGTAAGGCATTCAGTGGATGCATTTAGCGTTTTGTTCTGTGAAGCGAAAACAGTGAGAAACAATCAATTCCTGCTCCAAGAAAGTTTTGATAACTAGAGAGCTGAACACAATGGGGTGCTGTCAGTAGTTATCAGTCAGAATCTAATAGACTTTCTTATCTTGCTGCCATATAATCATAAGCACTCTTTTATATATGTGCGTGTTTGTTCAACTGTTAATCGTAGTTTCTCATTACTACGCATGACTTAGCTGTAGTACCAGAATTAGAGAGAGAAAGGGGCAGGAAATAACATCTTCCCATTAGACAGATTGGCATTATTTACGTTGAAAACACGTTAAAGATTCCTTTGCATGAGACAGTTTCCATATAATTAGTGTGAATTCTAGATATAAAATCAACGCCATAGAAACTGGTACACATTCACTGATGTTGTTCGCATATCAATTTATTAAAGCTTTCCAATAAAGACACTGGTTAAATATTTGAAAATATTATACGTTGCTAACAAAATAGCTGTACTCTTTACAATGTACACTTTTGAATGAGAGACATCACATATCTTTGAAATATTACAGATGTCTTTGAATGAAGTTTGGACTTCATCAATTTCTATATTCAGTTAAGTGATATCGACGATTCAAACAGCATCATCACAAATTGAGTTTTAGATATTTATTATTGAGTACATTCGTTGATTCTTTATATATTCTTTAGTTATTCTAATAATCGAATGGCATATAGCTGTTTATTGAAAAAATACTGTTGAGGCGTACTTGGTACGTTCAGTTGTTAGCTGGGCTCATGGCCATGGATGTGCCTGGATGCGGAGGAAGTTCGATGATAGAACAGAACATACAGAAATAAAGCAGGCGTGCTCAAAGACTGCGCAGTTACGGGATAAACTTGAAAAAGCCCCCTAGAAAGCAGCGTAAGTCACACAATTATTCTATTCTATCAACTGGTGTTCAAAAGGAGTGATTATGTGCTGTAGAATAGTTAATGAAAGGAACTCACTTGACTTTATCTGAAGAGAGTGGTTTACAGATAAGGTAAGGGTTTTTCTTTGTGTTGTGAAGAATTTGTTTAACACATTAGAATTCCAAAATGACTGTAGAAATCACTTAAATTGTGCAATAAGTAGGTAAAGAGTTGTACATACAAGGCGCATAAGAACAGAACGCACAACGCCACTTAATATATGAGTATTTACATTCAATTACATTCCAGTAGGCACCAGTTGTCCTTACACCGAAGCTAAATGGTATATTTAGTTGCATGTGGTAACCTTCTGATGTTGTCCTTAAAAAAAAAAAAAGAAGGGAATTTCAAGGGGAGATAGAGGGTGAAGTAATTATGCACCATATCTTTATCTGAGAACTATGATTTATTGTTTATTTTTATTTTTTATTTATTTTTTTTTTAGTAAATGAAAATGTCACTGTGTGTTTAAGCAACAAAAGGGGAGACCTTCTGAACACTTTGGTACACAGAACAGTCAGTGACTGTGTTTTAAGTGGAATCAGCTCCGTAAGCTCAGTACATTGGGCACAGACATGAACTTCCTTGGGTATACAACGTTCGAAGCGTTGCAGAAACAATTCAGAACAAAACAAGAGGGTATCATTTATTCCCAGAAGTCTCGGCCTTCATTGTCAGCTGACGTTGAAATACGACCCCATTCTAAAAGCCATATAGCAAAAGAATATGTACTTCTAAGATTTCAAGAAAAGAGCGGCCAGGTTTGGCTATCATGCTCAACAGGAAACTGGGGTCATAGAATGTACCTTGTCAGTGTTCCAAAACATCGGATAGGCACTTCGCGTGAAATAATAGTCTACCGGATGCCCCAGGAAAATTTTAAATGAAGTTTGAGCTCTGTTCCCTGAAAATGTCACATGCCTAGAAAATGTCTGTGGAGAGAGAAGTTAGTGATGAAAGTTGTGTAGTTGTCAACAGAGTTGTGACTGATGTGACGGGGTGCCTACCCTTTGCTAGGGATGGAATGGGGCGTTTCGCTTCGAGGTTCAGCTCGGGCGTTTCACTTACGTCCCCTCCACCCCACAGCGAGGGGGTTAAGCAGTGCTGTGTCCGGTGAACACTATCTGTGTGACCACAGGCCTCTCCCCAGTAAACATTTAGACGTTGGTCAACGTTGGACAGACGTCGCACCCGACGTCGGATCAACGTCAGGCTGTAGTTGTTTAAGGAAGTCGAAACAACGTCTATCTTCCGACGTTAGATAGAGGTCGATTACCCGGCGTCTACTCAACGTCGCGAAAGATGAAGATAAAGTCGAAATAACGTCTCCTAACAGCTATACAATATCTCCCAACATTGTATAGATTTCGGGAAAACTTTTGCATAGGCGTGGAGAAAGCGAAGTTGTGTAGAAGTCGGGAATCGCCATCAAAATAGCGACAATCATAGTGTGATCACCCTCCGTCACAGTACTCTCAACCTCGGGTCATCCGGTCGCCCAGGATACGAATGAAATCGATTTCCATGAATATTGTCCAGAAGCAGGTGGGAGAAAACTTGTGCTCCATTTCCGGTGAGCAATAAAACAAGGAGGTTGTTTGTTTATTCAGAGTCCGACGTCTATGCAACGTCGATTGTTCGACGTCTATTCAACATTGAACCAAAGGCTTTGATAAGATGTCGGAGAACGTTGAGTTTTGGTCGCGATCGAAAGCAACGTCTAAACAACGTTGCTTACCCAACGTCTATTCAACACTTTGTCAAATACGTGGGTTAGAGACCAATATGACAACCAAAGGTTAATGTTGTGGTTTGGTTGGATCGACGCTGAAAAATCAAATCAACGTTGGATTGACCTTAGAATGTTTATTGGGTTGCCCCGATATCATGATGAATTTTGTGTTTATACATCACCACAGTACAGAATCTGTGACTGATTATTAAAAAAAGAAAGGAAATACTGACAATCGTAGTTCATTCAGGATTTATTTTTTTTCCCTAAATAATGAATACCCTCGCTAAACTGTATTTTATCTCATATATTTTATTGTTAATTGATTCAGTATTAATATTTCGCACTAAAGTGCAAGCAAAAAGTAGTAAAGACAATGCTTTTGTTGCTAGTGTTTCTTGGGCATAAAAAGACGGCGCTTTTTGCCAGGTTGAGGGTTGGGCGGCCTCAGTTACGGATTTCAGAAGGGTTATGTTTGTCTTTGATGTGGGCTTAAAAGCCTGGGGATGGGACCTCATTACAGAGTTCAAAAGTAGACCTAATGGTCCGAATAATTGGAGATTTATTTGGCACCTTCATGCACATGATTAGGCGACCTTTTCCCCGGCTTTCTCTAATATAAAATCAGTTTCCTTGACTTCATGGTCAAGACGCTGTCGATGCGGTCTCCAGGCATACTACAAAGACGGGATTTACTGGTAAGAGAATAGTCTAGTCAGCTTGGAGATTGGTGAGGAAGAGAAAATATTGTGTGGCTCACGGGCATGTATAATCCGAGGACGGTCATAACGTGTTTTCTCATTTATTCATATCGGTATCAAGTAATTTATATGGAGCCCGCAGAAAGCTGAAAGATGGCATTAACGGTAACGGTGGAATGGTTGGGGGGGGGGGGGGGCTGGGGAGGCGGAGGCGGAGGGGGATGGGGGCGGAATCTAGGTCTCAGCCAGGCCATTTCGAGCCTTTCAAATGACAGCGTTCAAATGAGCTACACACCTTGAGAGAACCACAACATCAACCATAAAAAGCAGGAGCTGTTGTATAACTTGCAGGTTCATGTGGATTGTTTTCAAAAGGAATTTATGCAACAGAGTAATATTTTCGTATTTAGAATTAAGAAGTTTTACGCAAATACAGGAGAGGACCATCGTACAGATGGGACTGCCCCACAAATGGGACCACTTTGAAAATAGTCATGTTCTGGGTGAACTCAAATGATGAAGAACCACCCAAGAATTCGGACCACTTTCGTTCAGCCCCATTAGTGGTTCTATTATTGGGGTTCCACTGTAATTTTATTGTGCCTGCTATTCCAAATATGGAGTGTGGCTGAAAATTTCCTTTCCCCAAGAAAATTATCCAAAATATTGCTGCAAATGTCTGTTATCTCACCAGCCTGCTTTTCACTTATGCCTTCATCTAGAATGGTCAATTGTACGCTTGCTACTCCCATATAAATGCTTGTACTACACATTACATGTTCAGTGGCTCTACTTTGTACCATGCGTGTCCAAAAAAAAAAAAACGCGGAAAAAGGGGGTAATTTTGAGGTCAGGTGCGGTCCGCGCGGAATGCCAATTGGGTTAAAGGGAAGGGAATAATTTTCATTCTGACAATCAGTACTCCGCATTAACCACAAAAAGGGGGTTCTTTCAGAATTGTACTCCGCGTTAAATAGGGGACATTATTTATAGTTTAACACTCCGCTTTTAGGGGTCGTTTTAAAAAGTCGTGGACAAGCAGTGTGTGGTACCTGAGTGCCCCCCCCCCCCTTCCCCGGGATTACTAGCTCAAACCTAAACGCTTAAAATGCATACTTTGTGTAATTAAACCCAAAAGCTGCTATTTATCCCATTGAGCAATTCATCAAAAATTAACGGGCATGCTCAAATATCAACAATACATTAATTGCATTATAAAAAAAACTGGCATTTTACAGTCTGTGTATTAACGAATAAACTTGGCCGTAATGCATGGTGGCATGTTTCCTGCCTTACTTCATAGTTTTGCCCTTTTATTTCTTCCGTTTTCCGTCAGTTAAATATGCTAGGAAGAGCCCTTGATTTATTACCAAGAATGTAATGACAGGTTTTCTTTTTTTAATGTTAAATCCACTTGTTTAATGTCTACGTGATGTAACATGTTATAACGGCCACGCATTGTTTCGTCATGTTATCCCATCAAACGCCCCGATGTCCATCTAACGTCGATTTCAGGTCAAGACGCCAAGCCGACCAAGTCGCAACATATAAAATTTAGTTGTGATATGGTTGTGATTGGTCGCGACCCTAGATCAACGTCTAATCAACGCCTTGGATGCAAGATTAAAAATACTTTGGATAAGCAACGTTGTTTAGACGTTGCTTTTGGTGGCAACCAAAACCCCACACCCCTTTTTGTGGACGTTTAATCAACGTCTGTGGTGCAACATTGTACAGACATGGAAAAAATCGACGCTGTATAGGCGTCGTTGTCACAACGAAACAACAACCTGGACAAATGGGTCATATATCTTTCCCCAAGCTGCTGTGTAACGTGGTTCTATAAATGTCGTGAGAACTGCCTTCATCTGGCTGCCGTATCCAGCGTGTTTACTGAAAGGGATGTGTTGTGATTCTCTGATTACCCGTCACTGGCTAAGCATGGTGCATATATAAAACCGAAAAGGAGTTTTCTTCTAATTGGGGTATGTTTATGTTTCTGTATTCCTATGCGAAGAATAATGAACATTTTTGGTTATATGTCATAAGTCATATTGATATAACTTTTACGGGTACATTTTGAAATATAAAGTAAGATTACTCAATGAATCATGATGATGATATGGGATCAATGATTTCGTTTTATGCATGAGATCTTCAGTCTGACCTACTTCTGTGTAACTGACTGGAGCAAGACTTTACCGGAACTACTTTTACGTCACAACACTCACAGCTTTAAAGACCCAAGGATATTTGTTTTCCTTTTTTCCCAAATGCCAGTCATAGGGTTGGAGACTAGAACTTGTTTAAGATCTTCAAAGACATGAAGCGATGTTGATATGCAGAGCAGGGAACGAGAGAAATATCTTTATCTCACATTAAATTGCTGTTTATCAGAATGTGGGCTTCACAAGAAAGACCTCGTAAAATGTCATGGATCTGAGTGTGGTTAAAATGTAGAAGCTGTCGTCACAATAGAAACTGAAATATTAACAATTTAAATGTTTTGTTCAATGTTTCTGTCCAACGGATTTTTTTCTTCTTCTTCGATGAATTGAAGAGACAATGTCTGGGAGATTACTTGAATAGACTTACAAAAGCTTGTTGCAAGTCTGTTCATCAAAAATGCATTCAGAAGAAAATTGTACTCAAGTAAGAGAGCTCTGAAGGTGTGTGATGGTGCACAGGAAAAAAGCGCTCACACGCCGGTGTAGATGTTTGAAATGTATGCTGAGAACTCGATATGATTGTCCCTCTTGCATTTCCAAGCTTTGGGTTCTTAATGCATAAATGTTTATTTTGATGTCTGAAAGCGGTAAGATAAACTCTTAAGTAGTCTGCATATTTTATTATCTTGCAGTCTTCTTACGTCAAAGTGACTCGTATATTTAACAGGTGTCTAATAAACATTTAGTTTAAGGAAATTGTAGGATTTTTAAAGGTAAGTCGAAAGACCAGGTAATTTTGAATTATTGGATAAGAAGAGCTATTAATCCATTGTTGTTCCGTGAGTCGGTGCTGGAGGGCAAAGAAATCTTCCCCCTTCCACCGCTGACGGGGTTCCAACCCGTTGTTCTCCAACTGCCCACCTCTATGGTGGTTCAGTCTCTTGTGTATAACACCTGTTTACTCCGCAGACCCACTGGGAATTAGGCGAAAAGAGTACTCAGAAAAAAGAGGCCCTACTGTTTAAAATATTCATCCACTCTGTGTTCATACACAACAGATTGATTTCCTCAGAGTTCAGCTGTTTTATAGCAACGGGTTCCAACGCACAACATTGGGGTTTTCAGTCCTTCGCCACAGCTTCTTCTAGGAAATTATTGGCTTTGCTTACCTTTTCTAAAAAAAAAAAAACAACAACAACGACACCATTTGCTATTTCGCGATGTTATAAATTTGCATTGCACTAATGACGGATTCCGCTACTGTTGGTAAGAAGATACCACTGATATTATAGTATACTATATATAATATACATAAAATAATTGTACAAAATACAGTGGTTTTATGAGAGACAATTCGACTAAACAAAGTAATTAATCAATGGATTAAAATAACACTTTTTCAGAAAAAATTGCTCTGCGTCTTGAAAATTGTACATAGAAGTTACTACATCACGCGCCTGCTGCTGAAAACAGCTTCGCTGTAGCTCCAATATGCTGTAAATATAACTGCGTTGGTTTTTGTCTCTAACCCGCGATCTGTATGAAGTAAGGGCTGAATATGCAAAACCATCAGCCTTGGATCTCACATGTGATATTTTCTACATTGTTTTATATCTGATCACAGACTGAATATCAATGTCAAACAATGCTACAATAAGTACTGAAGACAATGATCTTGATATTCTGGAATGTTATAAAATCGTATTGCATCGTGGAGAGGCTCGCGTGTGGATAGTCGCACCTCAGTGGTACTGGTAGGCTGCTGGGATGACACTTCTCCCGTAAATCAAGTATATACGTTCGAACGGAAGGGAGATCTTGGGTTAGGTAACAATTGAAGGGGTCCATGCATAAACCTGATAACTGCAGTTATCAGCAGTGGAGAAAAACGCTTTTAAAGTTTGAAATTTTAGTAACAAACATAGGTTTTTCCCATCGCCTTTTCCTAAAAAATGCCCACTTCTAATCAGTTTTGAGGTGTAAGACTTACATATGAGATAGAACAGAGGCCAAGAAATACCGTGGTGGTAATAGTGCATTTTCCTGATAAGTGGAGTTGTCAAGTTTATGCATGGACCCCTTCAATTTTGAATTGTGGGACAGGGAGTGTTGAACTGCAAGTCGTTTCTGGAACGTTTACGAAAACCCTCACCAAACACGACCATCGATAAAGTAGGAACTAAGGACTCCCACCCCCCCCCCCCGCCATCCAACTCAAAAATTGTGAAGCCCACTGAATATAGTGTTAACCCTTTGCTAATGAATTCCTAACTTTCTGTCAGCAGTTAATCACTCGCATACGGTAAAAACATTGTTTACAGTTAAGTTAGGACAGTCAAAATTTGTTTCTTATCTTCGTTATTTAAGCAATGAAGATTATATAAGAGATTTCAAAAGATATTAATTTGTCATTATAAGATTCCTAACCTATTTGACTCAAAGGTATCTATAGACTCATGAGAGAGTAGAATTGTATCAGACTTACAGCATAGATTTGCTTATCCTCTAGCGGCATCACCGTCATAACTGCATGGGTTATTGTAACTCAGTTTAGGAGGACACACGCAGAGTAAACCCTTAATGATCTTCGTCCTAGAATAGGTCATAAAGGCTGTGCGGTATTCAAGTAAAATATCTTCTGCGTAATTTCGTTAAGAGTAGTTAAGCGTAGTATTTGTCATTAAGCCTACGTGTGTAATTGTCTGTTTTGTGGTAGCAAAACTCACTGCGGAAATGCTCGGGTCTGGTAATGCCGGGAATGATGTCTGCGAGTGATGTAATTAGTTTGCTTGTTTTTTTTTAAACTTATATATACAGCCCAAGGTAAAAATGCCCATGTAAAAAAGCATTCGCAATTTGTGTGCGATGTGTGCTATGACTGAGTGCCCCAAGACAAGCCATTTGAATGTTAAGTCTGTGTCCGTTTCTGGCCGCAACATTTTCAGACGGTCTTAAAATTACGTTCGCGATTTTTTTTCTTTTTTTCTCTGTAAATCGTTTCCGCAGAACTCGCCCAAAACGCAAATTACTAAAAATTTACTAAAAATGAATGATAACAAAGCATGAACAGATTTAGCCAGTAGGGAATGGATAGCGAGATCTTACATAAGCAGCCCGTATTTGTTTTGTGTGGCCCGTCGCACAAAGGAAGAAAAATTGATGTTTTCTGTATTGGAGCAAGATAGACATGCACAAGAAAGGGCGGGTTCGGTTTTTGTTTTCGTTTAAAACGGTCGCTGGCGTATACTTTATGACAGGTCCCACTGTGTAAATAAAAGAGAACGAAATTTTTCCTGGCTTGTATTTGGTTGGAATAATCCTCTAAACTCGACCTATGATCGGCAAACTTCCGACTCCCTAGATTTACGACAGTGAAAACGCGCGATGTCCACCCCAGGCATCTTGTCGCCACTTCGTCATTACGATACACGTCGCGCTCTGTGCTCATTGGCCAAGTGCCTACCCTTGAGCGAATTGCTGCTATATATAAATCAGCCTTTTTCATGCTTTATTCATCAACTGCAGGGTGCATCATCAAGTTCTCTTAGCGACCCAAACTTCTGCGACTTACTTTTGCTTGCAGCAAAGTTAGCAGCGATTTGTATTAAGTCAAAACTAAACTAGAACCGCATTTCTCAAGCGAAATATTCAAAACTTGATAAGCATTCAAAGTTAAAAATATTTCTTTGAACGACTTATTATTTCTTGAACAACACAAATTTATTTTACAAGCCGCATAGTCTGTAATACAACTGAGTAGAGAGCTTATGGCGCAGCACGTATGCGGCTTATAAGGTTCAACTGCTTGGTTATGTTGGCTCAACGGCTTTATTGATTGGACGGATTGGCACTTTTTCTCTATGCAGGCAGAGCTCGCTGTTTTGCTCAACCGTTACTTTGCTTTTAAATGTGCTGTATTTATTTATTCTAAAATCAGCTGTGTTCGCATGGTGTTTTAAGCATGAAAACCAAATCGTAATCGTAGATCAAGTTCTACATAAGTACAAAGTTTTGTGGTCCTAGGGCCTGTAGTTTCAAAGAGCTGAGACAAGAAAATGAATTTTTACTGTCACGATAATAGCCAAACGGCTTTCCGCCCAAATTCATGTAAGCCTTGACCAAGTCAAAGACTTTTCAAGTGTTAAAACTGGACCATTTTCGCTTCGCTACCGAGTTGTGAAAATTACACTTGAGGACCACAAAAATACTATTCTGAACCCTTAAAATTCAGAATTGACCAAGAAGGAGGAAGTGAAGGTCACCAAGGCACGTCTTCCCTTACATCTTCTCTTTTAGGCCAAAGCGGTCGAAAATAAGCTTAAAATTGCATTACTTCTAACCTTTTTTGGAACTTCCGGTTTTCGATATTGACCATGACCGAAGAGGTCAAGACAGCCTAGGTATCCCTTACATAACGCTTTTATAGGTTCAAAGGGTCGAAATTAGCTCAAAATAGTTCTATCTCTGGTCGTATCCAATTGTTAGCTTCGCTCAGTCTTTCTATCAACTGGAAGAAGTGCATTTCTCCAACTCAGTGACTCAGATTCCTGGGAATAAGGATAAGCACGTTGTCGTGCACCCTTTCAATTCCACATTACAAGCTACAGAGACTCGCGATTTAAGTAGCCTCGGGGTCATTACGCCCATCAAACGTGTTTTGAAACGCGAACTTCAGAGCTTAGTCTTTAAGTTCAGCTAGGTCGCTTCGCACATTCCTCTCATCATTGCACTGAACACTCGCTACGCCGTCCGAACCACCCAGCGCGTATCAACAGCGATGCGCGCCGCAGCCTTGCAGCAGTCAGAGTGCTCTACAGCTCCTTCAACGGTTCGTGCAATTTCGCCATGGAGAAAGCCGTGCTCTGTTACGGACACAAGTCCTGAAACGGCGGTTGCCGTCCACATCTCCAAGCGGTGAGCAATAGGCTGACTATGCTGCAACTGGTCACTGAATATACCTCCCCGTGGTCATGCCGTTTTCCTTGCGATCAGGCGATGTTCGCCGCTCCTCGCATGCGGCGAAATAGACCGTTTTCACAGACAACACCGTGACTCTCGTTGAACCGGGGTTCTACAAGTAACGCCTTCGCCTAATATATATTTGAGGGAGATTCTCGTACTGCGTGTGTTTTATAATATCAAAACGGACTGCTTCAACAGCCTTGAGTCTTCAGCCCTCGCCCGACAAACACGTCCGTCGACGCAGCACTAACGTTGTGGGGACAGGTGTATCACTTCATTCGCCCTCGCACACATCCCATTCGCTGGGTCACACAATGCTGGAAGAATTGATGTCCTTTTGCTGTTGGGAGTAGTCAGACATGTGGTGATACTGGATCGCGAGATAGCCGGATCGAGAAAATAGCCATTGGAGGGGAAGCGCATATCCACCGTCGCTAGGGTCACCCCCGCAACTTAGTGTTTAGTTATTCAAACCCATGGAGCTACATCCCTTTGGTTAGGCTTTGGACTTTTACCACTTTAAGTGTTTCAGCTTTGATTTTTTGTATCTGTGTGTATTGTTCAATCGAGAAAAAAAGAGAGGAAATACAGTTTACCCAAAACGTTTCTTCTTTTATTCCAGTTCATTTGACTACATTTTGGTTGAATCTGTGCTTGAGACGCGAATTCTGACAACTTGGCTGGAAAGAAACAGCCGTTTAACACCCTAACTTTTAATATCACTTTAAAGGTAGAATTGTCGAATACATACAGCTGGTTCACTTAGTTTTCATACCGTTATGATTCTGATAGTTCCGCTATAGCCTTCCCAGTCTATTTTTTTTTTGATATTTTGATACATCGACTCTCATCCTCCCCCTCTCTCCCTCCTCTTTTTATACTTATGCTGTTGTGAAGTTTTAATATGTTCACCCTTAGAACCTTTTTATAGATAACGAATCAATGAACCTTTCGCATTGCCAACTTCAGTGAAATTTAAGTCTGGAACTGGTAATGACTGGTGGATTTGAAAAAGAAAAAGAACGAAAATCGAAAGACTAAAAATTTGGGATATTCGCAAATATATTCGCGGAAACTGACTTCATGCATATTCTGTGTTACCCGATGACCCAAAGAGAGATGAATACTATTCCTTATGACTATCACTTGGTGATGTTAATAATATTTTCGCGACGTCTATATGTAATTCTCCCGACTCTAAATAAGTCAGTAGGTAGACGCTGTGAAGTTAAGGGGCAGCCCCTCTTAAGTAGTAAAATTCAGAAAAACATGGCTGAAAATTCTGCCCCTTCCCAACAGAAAATAAACAAAAATCAGGAAAAATGATCTGGTGGTCAAATAAGCAGTTTTTCATTTCGATGGTGGTCATATGAACTGTGGTATTATAACCGGTGGTCATTAGGTAAGGATGCCAGTTTTTCCATCCCTTTTTTGTAATGTTTTCCAAAATCATCGTATGCTTGACGTTGTTGGAACATTAAAATATTTATTGGGATAAATAAATTTATAATGACGCAATAAACGTTAATGTAATGTTATATCGTAACACTCTTACAACAAATGGGCGCGTGTTGTATCAATTTTTAGCAAGTTAAGGAGGCATGAAATGGTATTTATGATGTGAAAACAACTTAATACGAAGCGTTAAAGGTGAGCATCTCCAAAGCGTGGGAGATAAGCATGGCGTCGGAGATATTTGCTGTTCAGCCTAACTACAAAGTTACAGCACATTACAAATACGCGCAATGCTCACTCTTGATTGGTAGTAGAGAGATCAATAGCGTTCGCTATATCATAGAGTATAACATGGCTTAGAATAGGTTTCACTGGCAAAATTTCAATGTCAATTGTTGCATATAAAATGTTAATGAATTTCTAAAAAACTGAAGCAGACCGACCAAACATGCTACAGTATATCTGTGCCAAATTTGGTCGTCCTAGACCTAACCGTCTCACAGGAGTTCGGGTAACAAGGTTACGGGAAAAAAAGGAATCATACTGAAGCAATTTACTGAATCGTACGAATTCAATAAACTATGGAGATTCCATTGCAGGCATATATTGCTTGTTGCAGTGGGAGAAAACGACTTACTCCTATACCATATGGTGTTATTTTTATTACATGACTTAATCGCAGTTTGTGTCCATATTTGCTGCAAATTTAATTTATGTTTAGCTTGTGCTGAATTTGTTTGAGTGGTTTTCTAATTCTTGGCGGTCATATTTTTTTTCGTTCCCAGCTTCCTACAAAAAAATGCACAAAATCTTAGAAATTTCAAAAGTAACATTTTAAATTTTCACGATACCCTTTGCATCAGATATATGTTCAAGAATGTAAACTCAAGCGCAATCTCTATGCCGGGCTTTTATTTAACGGACTGCTAGTCGCCAATCCCCGAAATTTCCATATTCTTGCTATTTACAAGGTTTACGTTCTCCCCCTTCGGATGCACACACTCATACACACCTGTGTAAAATCCATAATGAAATCTGAAAATATCTCCTCTGAAGCACAAGGATAAATGAGCCATGATTTAAATATGATGTAAAAATTCATAGCTAAAAATCTCAAATTCATGTTGCTGTTTTGTTTACATCTCATTATTGTGATTTATAAAGTTTTACAGTATTTGTTCACAGAACATTCTTATGTTTTTTTAAATAATTGTACTGTTATACACTGTTTAAAAGTCTCGTTTACTTCCCTTTTACAATACAATCGGAATAAACACAGAAAAGAAATATGAACGTGCATTTGAATGCATAGGAAGGGACAATACCGAAAGATTAACTTAAAGCTATGGAACTATTGTTCTCATAGTTACCAGCCGACGCAATAATCATAGAGTGATACCAAGTTATTTAGTAGAAGAAAAGCAATATTTCACATTTTGTCAAAAGTATGTTTCTTTATGCAAGAGGAAAAAGGTTTGTTATTGGATCGGGAGAAAAAATAATCTTAAGCGCACCACTTCAACGGCTAGTCAACACCCCAATCCTTCATCAACGCTGTAAAGAATCATCCACGGCGATATCGCACATGTAATGTTCTTAATGCTGCTGTAGGACATAGGACAAATCATCTCGGGCTTTCTGCCCTCACATTCTAACAGTTTGGTGGGTGAGCAAACGCAGTCAAAAGTAAAGTATAGAAGTTGAGATCAAATTTCTCGATTACGAGCAATACAAGGAAACCTTCATGAGTTATTTCGAGGAGTAAAGCATTATAAACAGTATGGGTTGGATGCTATGTGATAGCTAGGGCTAGGACCTGCAGACGATTATTTAAATGCATGTACACTGTGTAATGTAGACTGCTTATTGCAATCACTTAAGATAATTAAGCAAACGAACAGGAAGGCCATTAAGACCTCGCTATAAAATCTGAAACTTATTTTATTTACATTGTAGATTTGAAACCCAAATGTGCCACCACAAAAATGTTCTGTTTTAAAGCTTATATTTCACGTCATGGGTTAAAAAAAATGGAAAAATAATTAAGTTTAGAAATCAGTTTTAGAATTTATTAATTAGCTTGAAAGACTTATTTCCTTTTTTGGTCGTTAAGTTAGGCATTTTCAGCAAGGGTCAGGCTATTTTAGTTAGGTTCAGATCTCTCATGGGGTTGTGTATTTGCCAACTGTTAGTTACATTGCACTTCAGTATAAACTTCAGATGCATGTATTACTCATTTCTGGCGAGTAAAGGGACATTCATAAAGTATCTCCTTACAACATGCAGGGCATTCTGTTGCTGTGGCTACGCTAATATTACAGTCCTTTTGAAGGTGGTAAAATATATACTTTTACTCCAGTTTGCACATACGGGAATGTTTCAGCTGCAATTTATTTTGGGTTAAAGTATAAGGAATCGATAAAGAAAACATTAAAAAAAGTCTGATATACAGGCGCTTCAAAATGAAGTAAGCTTATATGCGTTGTTTAAATCATTTTACGTGTTATTCTGTATGCAAATATGATTCTAGTAAATTATAATTTTGTTCTTTTTTTCTGCCCTTTTTCTGTCATTACTTTACATTTTTAACGCAGCATTGCAGTCGAAACCTCTAAATTTTTATGTGGATACCAAAGTGCGAATTCGCTTATTTGTAAATAAACAGATGACAGCAGTATTCTAATTGGTGCTTATTGTTGTGCCGTATGTTGGAGTTTTGATTATTTGCTATACTGTCACTAAATGCAGTAATATTGAGTTGAAAACATTAAGCTCATAAAAAGTCTGATAGCAAATGTATACTAACACTCACAGGCTTTCCCCCACTAAAGCAAGATTACATATAAGTATATAAAAAGCTGCAGTAAATGCTGAAGTCCTTTTCGAATAATATGTCACTGACCGACTATAGCTGTCTAATAACTTGTTTGTAAGTCTGGTAAGGGGCGATAGCTAATAATATGTTGCAGGCTTTATGCATTGCAGAAACGAAAATGAGACACTCGTCCACTGTGGTGGAACCTCTAAGCCAGACTGACAGCGACATGGCCCCTCTGTAATGAGCCCTATACGATCCACACATCAGAGGTTCATCTGACCACTTTAAGCCAACAGCCTGGCTGTTATTTGATATTATTAGGTTAACCGTAGTTACTCTAAATTAGTTTTGTGTTGGGCTCATTCTTCTTTATAGGATACAAAGGCAAATAATTGTCTATTCGATAGCCGTAAGGATGCCGTAAAGAGTAACCATTTTTGCAGATGTGACCTTAAACCATAACAACAAATTTCTGTTTTTCAGCCAATGGTTACTCTGTTTTTCAGCCAATATTGGCCATCAGTGACTCAATAAAATTGTGCCCCCTATATTTTCTTTGCACATTGAGATTTCATTTGCATTTGTAAAAACCCTGCTACACTTGAACAAACCGACACTGATCTTTTTGGCCTGGCTGTAGGTACTCTCCTGAAACTGCAATAATTTCGTGTAGTATAAGAGATAAAAGTACACTTTTAAGCTTTAATTCAAAGTTAAAATTAAACGTTTGATGTTCGTCTTGGTACATTAACCTTTGCCCTTTACTGCCTTTCTCAAAATCTAATTCATTTCCAGAAATCCAGGTTAAATAGATGAATTATTTTGTTAAAATCAATATGATCCGTTTAAGCTGCACAACGAACGAGTCATCAAGATTTTAACAAAGTAATTTACTTATTTAATTTGCATTTACAGATTGTTTCAGAATTTCTCTACTCAGGTGACTGATATGTTTTGAAACACTGCATCTAGAGAACTAACTTGCTTCTCCCTGCACACTATTTTCTACAACAGCTTTGCAATAGCGTGTTGTACAAGATAGAATTAATAAGTAAGATGAGAGGAGCCAAAATATCTGGTTTCATGGATCGTTTGTTAAGGTAGAACATTGTGAGGAAAAAATAAGCAGAATAAAATTGGCAGTGCAGTTTCAAAAGCTTTTACTGCCAATTGGCTCGGCAACGATAGCGGTGCAATCAAACATTTATATTCTTTGAGAATGCACCAAGAACATTTATTATTCAAACACAAGTCTATATAAGGTCTTTTCATTTGTTCTGCATTATTAAGGTAAATGTGCACGTTTAGCAAATTTAGCCAATATTTGTTTATCTTTGGGTATGCATAATATCACTGTGCTTTAGGTAATATAGTTCCCCAGGGGAAATAATTGATTTCACATGGGTTATTTTACCCATTATTCTGATTCAAAGCTATATCATATTTTTATTCTCTTTTCCACGTAGATTTTGTCCAGAGTACACCTAGAGAGCTTAGACAGAGAAAGCCTGACATACGCATGCAACGTAGCAAAAACTGAGAAATGCAAAAAATCCAAAGAATTGTTGATTTTAACCCTTTTTTGGTCAAGATCAAAATTGTATCTGTATTTATTGGCATTTACGAAAATCGATTTATCTCAAGGGTGACTGCCCACTTGGCCTAAGACCCAGAAGGCCTACGATTTTTTACCCAGGCCTACGATTTTTTTACCCAGAAGGCCTACGATTTATTTTACCCAGAAGGCCTAAGATTTTTTACCCAGAATTGCCCACTTGGCCTACGACCCAGAAGGCCTACGATTTTTTTTACCCAGGCCTACGATTTTTTTGTACCCAGAAGGCCTACGATTTAATTTACCCAGAAGGCCTACGATTTTTTATCCAGAATTTATTATTATTACAAGATGATTGCCCCCCATTTAATCATTCCAGAGAATGGCATTGACCCGCAGACAGTAGCCAGTGGTATGGTTCAGTAGGCTGTAATGTCAGTTGATTGGATTTAGAATGTCCTATAGTCGTACAAAGTAATATAGTTGTAATTAAAATGTTTTGTGATCCTGCAATGAAAGGGCGAGTGACTTGTCATTTGATTACATCAAAGAAACTAATTGGCATCAACAACTTTTATTGATATGTCAGTTGATTACATAAAAGAAAAAAGAAATTCAATGGAACCTAAAACTTATATTGGTTAAGAAAAATACACCGAAGGCTTCTGGGTAAAAAGTGTAGGCCTTCTGGGTAGAAAAATCGTAGGCCTTCTGGGTAAAAAGATCGTAGGCCTTCTGGGTAGAAAAAGTGTAGGCCTTCTGGGCCATAGGCCAAGTGGGTCATAGGCCAAGTGAGTTGCAATCATCTCAAGAACGTAAAGAGCATTTCTGAGTTCATTTTCAATTACAATCATTATATAGAGCAACGCTATTCGATTTATATGTTATGCAGATACATAAAACTTTGGCCTTCTGAATTTTTGACCATATATCGACAGACGAGTGGCTTCGACCTCATTTTCGCTTTCCACCTTTTAGTTTTTTTTACATGTGGGACAACTATATTCACCATAGTATGGCTATTTAAAGGTCACGTGACCTGTGATATCTCGGAACACATTAGCGATTTCAACTTCATAATCGGGCTCGAACCCTTAAAGATAGTAAAGTGAAAGGTAACTTGGTCATCTGAACTTTGACATTTTCAAGGTCAAAAGTTACGTGACCTTTCTTATCAAGGAGAACGTTATAGTCAGAGCCGCTTTGACCTTAGTTTAGGACTCATCCAACTGTGTTTTTAAGATCAACGGTGAAATGTCTTGGAAATCGTGAGAGACAGAACTATTATGAAATCACTTGCACAAAGGTACCAAGGTACATTGATTTTGAGTTCACTACAGCTGTTTTTAAATGTTACTGGTACAGTGGTATTTTCACTACGGGATGTTTAGGTACGAAGCAACGAAATTCGGTCTGCTTTGCATTCAACTTTATATATATATATATATATATATATATATATATATATATATATATATATATATATATATATATATATATATATATATATATATATATATATATATATATATATATATATATATCATAGATGCGTTGTGATAGCCAGTGCGAAACTAGTAGCAAATTTGAAATCATTGATTTAAGACATAGGACCACTAGCGGTGCTGAAATGAAGCAGTTTGACTTCATCTGTACGTCGGTTTCTAAGGATGGCAACCATTGAAATGGAATTTTGCACGGTGGGCATATTTCTGAGGTGGCCTCTTGCATGTTACAGACAGATCACAGATAGAACAGGACCAGACCTCCTCTTAAGTGGTACCTACTGTGGTCTAATTCCATAGATCCCATCATAATTCTATGATGGTAAATTAATGAGGCACATTTTCAAAAGAGATTTTTTTTTTGCACAACCGTTTTTAAAAGTGTGACGCATATGATTCACGAAAATACAATGTGACTGCAAAGAGACCGTTTGCACTTCATTTAATTCTATGATCTTATAAAATTGCACTTAAATATTACATGTGGATTTCTCCAAAGATGAAATATTGCTTATCTTTGGCGAAAAGGGGCATCTCATAATGTCAATTTTGAAGTTGAATTCTTGTGAAGAATGAGAAAGATGACAAGTTGATGGATGCGTTTTCTGCCTGTGAATTTCCCTAGAGGCGATGCACAAGATATTATCTTCTGTTAAAAAAACTGACAAAAGCGAAACAAAACCAAAAGGCGTCTTTACGTTTATCAATGTATTTCTTGGAGAAAAAAAACGGCCGACCTTAGAACTGATAATATGTAAGAAAGAGTCTGCTTGTATATGAATATTTCTTTAATTATTAATTGTTGGTCAACAACTCCCTCTCTCTTTCTTTCTCTCTCTCTCTCTCTCTCTCTCTCTCTCTCTCTCTCTCTCTCTCTCTCTCTCTCTCCACTTCTCTCTCTGTCTCTCGCTCTATCTGTCTTTGTGTCTATCTCTCTGTCTCTCTCGTTTCTGGATACATTTGTTATATCTATTCAATGCAAAACATGAATCCAGATCGCTTTTCGCATGAAAAAAAATTATCTTGCAAATGCGTTGATGCTTCGGTGAGAAAATGTGTCCTTTTATATTTGTCCTCATTATATTTGGACGTGTTTTAGACCATTAGGCATGGAGCCTGATGGACATGTGCATGGCAATGTGGATCCGAAAACAAACTTCTGAGATTGCTTTGTTTTCATTTTTTGAGAGTAAAAGAAATTTCACTGATGTTTATCGAGGGCGAAGACGATAGGATAAGGGTGGAGCCCCTTCCCTCTTTCGGTGCGTTTCCCCCAGGGAAGGGGGCGGTGGG
Source organism: Protula sp. h YS-2021 (assembly GCA_949752745.1). Lineage (NCBI taxonomy): Eukaryota > Metazoa > Annelida > Polychaeta > Sabellida > Serpulidae > Protula > Protula sp. h YS-2021. The sequence continues at coordinate 22,031,068 of OX457031.1, read as the reverse complement.
GGGGGGGGTGGGGGCACTCAAGTACCAACTGGTTACAATGCGTGTCCCTGACTTTTTAAAACAACCCTCAACGCGGAATACTGATTTTGAAATAGCACCCATTTTTTAACCAAACAGGGATCAAATTTAGATATAAACCCCGTCCTCTTTGTGGAAAGCGCAGAGCATTGAGTGAAAATTACGCCCTTCCTTTTTAACTAAACTGGCAATCCTCGCGGACTGCGTCTGGCTTCTCCGCGTGTTTTGGGACACCCTTGGTAACACGTTTTACGCTAAGTGCCCTCCCCCACCCCCACCCTGGACGTTTTTCTTGGTACTTCTGTGGTAGGGAAAACCACGATGTCCTTCGTGGAAACTCCTTGGATCCACCTGAAATCCGGGGGGGGGGGGCGATGGTTTGAATGAAAGTTCTGGCGAAATGCCAAGAGCCTCATTAAAAAGGACGCAATGCCTATATTTACTCAATTATACATGCACTGGTCTATTTTTACACAGTACATGAGCATGTATTTATTGCCAATATGCTTAACTGCTGTGATTAATATATTAAACTAACATAGTACTAATTAACCTTTCACAGAACGAAAAACAGTCGTGAGATCGTAGGATGCATCAAATTAATTTCGGTTCGTTGTTGCCCAGATATTTGATGAAAAAAAACAAATGTTCGCTTGCCTTTTATATTTTTCTAATAACAGCTTCAAGATATATATAACCTGAAGCTCTTTGTTTTATGCTACTTGGTTTTAATACGGAAATGCGCGCGAGGAAAAATACATGAAACGTGTTTTTCATTACGGAAATGTGCGCGAGAAAAAATATATTTGAAAAATGGTCTCTGGATTCTGTAATTGTGTTAAAAAGTCAGTGCACTCTGAGGCGAGGAAATCCACTGCAAAAGATCAACTTTTTTGAAATCGGAATTTCCTGCTCACATTCCGCAGCAAATCTGTGACGTCATTTGAGGTATTATTTTGCGACATTTTTAGCAGCACTGTACTTATTTTACACACAGTGGACGCGAAATTTTCTGTTGCGGGCAAGATTATACACTGTAACGGATATACCATGGTTGGATTGGGTAAGCAATCCTACACTCTAACTAACCAACCAAATACTAAGAAACCTAGCCACACACTTTTTTGTGTACAGGGTCGACGACTGCGGGTCCGAAAATTTTCCGTCCACAAAAAAGACAAACAAACAAAAACAAAACAAACAAACAAACGCGGAGATAGGTGGGTAACATTTAGGATAGATGCGTATGGAGTGCCACTTTTGTTAAAAAAGAGGACAATTTCAATTCGGTACTCCTCGTTTCTCGCAAAAAGAAGGGTTTTTTTTCGGGACTCTATTCGGCGTTTGGTTAACAAACAAACAAAAACAAAGGTTAACGAAGGGATATTATTTCAAACTTATATTCCTCGTTTAGGGGTCGTTTTAAAAGGTTATGAACACGCATGGTAACCAGTTTCAATTGTGTGTGTGTGTGTGTGTGTGTGTGTGTGTGTGTGTGTGTGTGTGTGTGTGTGTGTGTGTGTGTGTGTGTGTGTGTGTGTGTGTGTGTGTGTGTGTGTTTGTGGGGGAGGGGTGGGGAGCCCCTCATGATTAGACTCAAATATAAAAAAAAATTATATGCAAGTTTTGCATCCTTTGTTATTACAACATTTGGTCATGGTCAATATGGAAACTCCTTTTGAGCCTTATTAACACCAAAGCATAAATAATGCAGCTTGGAATATATACAACCAAGTTCATGGTCTTTACTTGGGGGGAAGGGGGTGGGGGGGGTAAAAAAATAATGCGATATATACCCGCCCACCCCCTCAATGTTTTCTTCAATAATTCATAGCTACATCCCCATAGAGAAAACGCTCTCACCATAAGTATGATGCCCCTTGGTTTAGAGTCGCTCCCTATAGTATAGAAGAAAGTCAGTTGTAGCCAATAAATATCAAGGACTGCTTACGACTTTGTAGGAGGGTGAGCGCAGTAACGTTTTGGATGTTGCAGTGTCTATAATACAACGGTAACACGCAACTCGCAGTTATATTTCATTCAATAGTTTGTTCGGGTTAATATTTTTGTATTTATATCCCTATATATATATATATATATATATATATATATATATATATATATATATATATATATATATATATATATATATATATATATCTATATATATATATATATATATATATATATATATATATATATATATATATATATGTATATGTATATGTATATATATGGTTGTGGGAACTGAGAACATGACCGCAAATAACACACTGAATACACAAGAGTCTTCAATACTACATGGCCATCCGTTGATTCGGTTTTTGTCTCCGCGACTATTTATATACAATTTGTAAATTTATTGCTTAAATAAATAAAACACACTGTTATTATGTTTAAAATAACCAACACCCGATTTACTACAGGCCAAAAGAAATACAATTTCGCTGTGAAAGTCAAGCACTTTGCAATCCAGGCGAATTGTCGCCATGTTGGCCCTTTTAGACTTTATGGCACACCGAATACGGAATGAGAGGGGCGGACGTATGCGTGTACAGATATATCGGGATTGACTGCAGTTTGATCGGGGGGGGGGGGGTGACCACTCTCTACACTGCGATTCCAGATTAATAGTTCCCTGGCGTCTATGGCCTGGGAAGATACACGTTGTTTGAACTAGACGTTGATTACACTTCGGATGATCCAGCTCAAACCCGACGCGTGCCGTGTTTTACTGGGCAGAGCAACTGTCGTCACGAGCCTCTATCGTGGACCTTGTGAAAGATCGTATCATGTTCGGCACTATAAATAGGTACTAACTTTATACGAATTAACAACACCATATTTCTCGTGCAGCATCTGCCCTCATAATTCCAAATATGAAAGAGTAGTCAGGGACTCCTTCTGAAATTGTCCCCCCGAGAGAAGAGAGCGAGAAATTAGATTTCCCTGTCGTCCTCAACAGACGCTCCTCCGGGCGCCCCCCTGGGTCTTTACTGTGATGACAGAATGTTGTTTCAGGGCCAGGCTATGAGATTTGCAAGACATATATATGTACATATATTGATAGTGTATTCATAGCTTTGGGGTATGAGACTTCAGATCAAGGCTAATCTTCAACGAAAAGAAACGTGCGCTCCAGGGAGAATGACGTCATCGGGGAGGTTGGGTAACTTCATCACTTTTTTCTGACTGCTTTTCAGTTGCGGAGACAGCTCTTTCGCAACACAGGGCTGGGAGATTGTCAAAACCAAATATTTCACACACGCCAATGTTTTAAAAAGGAGGCTTAAGAAAGTATCAATCGTTACTATTTAACGTTTATTTCGAGCAAAGACTGTTATAGTCTTTGTTTCGAGTGAGGGGATGGAGGGGCGGGGTTGGGAGGCTGGGGTAGGTGTATCACGCAGCCTTGTATGCACATTTGCCACCTCCCCCTACACCCCCCCCCCCATCCCGAGACATGTTAGTGGTTTTCTTTTTCCTGGACAACCTGTGAAATGAATTTAATAAAACAGGCTGAAACGGTGTACAAAAGGTCCTCTTGAAATGACAAACCAGGTCACACAAAATGCACATTTTAATGCGTTCTCACTACTCGTTTCAACCAAGATGCTGCACCTCCTTCTACTGGAATGTTGCAAAAATTCCACAAATTAAATTGAAAAACACACAAATTGAATTTCCTGGAAGGATCACGGATATCTCCTTGAAAATCCCTTTTGCTACTTCATGCAACAAAAAAAAAATGAAAGAAAAAATGGCGTCGTTTTAGGCTCTGTTTCCAATTTACTCATGGGGTGAATGTCGAAACCAAATTTGATAAAACTGAAAGCATCGGCGATGACACTTGATATCATGGACAAAACTGTAGGTTGCGGTTATCACATGAGCCTCCCAAATGTAGCTCAAAAAGTGCGCTTTGATGTTCACCCGAAACAGGCTAAAAAGAGCTTCATTGAATTAAAGGTTCAAAGGACTCAGAACACATTTAATATACCACGCAGAAGAGAAACGTTATTTCATGAAAGAAATGAAATAAAAAACTCGTTAGGAGTACGAGGGGCTAGGTGGGAGAGGGACCACTTCCCCCTCTTCAGTGTTGGTTATTGCCTTCCTGCATACACATTCGAACTCCTTTTCTTTTTAATTTTCTTAACCTTTTTTTGTTTGGCCTCTCATGTTTTATTTTTTTTCGAGAGGGAGAGAAAAATCGCCGGAGAAGCGAATACAGTTAATTCACTAAACAAAGAGATTAATGGATTTAGCCATTTAAAATGTTCTATTTCATCATGATATCTGCATATTTTTTAAGACAAACAGAGTTTTGAGCAATTAAATGTTCTGTACTAACTGCCCTCGGTTTTACCTTTTCACCAAGCACTTAACTTGAAAATCATACCTGGTCCAGAGAATGTATCACTTTGGGTCATTTTATGCGGGATATGTCGTTATAATAGACTCCGTCAATCATCGGGTAGATCTGGCTTTTAAATAATTAATTAACTAAAATATAACACTACAAATTGTTCTTTCTGCAAAGGTTTTGGATTATTGTTGCCCATGAGTGAATTTGTCGACCTAGCACTAAAATGGCTTAATGCACAAATTGCCTTGCATTTTTTTGTTCTTATGCAAAACTCTCCCAGAAGTTTTCACCATAATCACATTCAACGTTGGCAGAAAAACGTGGAATGTAATTGTTGTTAAATGTGTTGTTATTTTTTTGGTTTCCTTTAGAGGATCATATCGCCTGCTAAATGCACTCCTCAACTTTCACAGCAGTAAAACTTCGCTAGAATTACACAGAAAAGTGCTTTTAAATCAAGAGACGGTGGTTTTTTTTACAACCCTTGAACAATAGCTAGTGGATAATGTCCTATACATCATCACCCTGTATTGAAAACTACCATTTGTTGTATTTCTATTCTTTATTTCAGAATGCCCTTTACAGAACATAGGATAACTGTTTCTGTTCCTCATTGAAGAAAAAGTACAACTGAGGGTAAGTTTTGTTTGTGGCGAGCGCCTTAGAGTTAACTTCTTTTACTGAAATTGGTCTTTCCCTAAATAATGTCCCAATCTGGAGATGACTAGTGAGCGTTAAAGTGCCTTTTTCTGCTCCTTCATTTGTTGTAAAATAATAAATAAATAAATACATAAATAAATAAATAAATAAATTAAATCAAGTCTTTAAGTGTAATATCACAAATGAATCAAATGATTTCTTGATGTTATAAATTTTGCAACTGTTAAGCTATTCATAACATAAATCTAAATATTAAATGCAGATATCAACAATATATTTGCTTTGTTGAAGTTAATATTTAACAGCTGTTTAAGGGAATTGTTGATATCCTGTTTTATTGATATCATTTAACAAACAGTTACATCAAAATTGATTCATTTTCAATCATCATATGATAACATTAATTAGATCTATAATTAGATCTATAAATCAATATGCAATAAACCATTCAATGAATGAAACAAAAGAGTCAATATAAAAATCATCATGGCAACTGTTAAAGTAATAAAAAGATGCATTAAAATATTCAACATTTTCTACAAACTTTTAATTGATTCGTTAAGCATTTTAAAGAAATAAATTTGTACGATACTGAAGGACATGTGCAATAAGACAAAACACAAAAGTTTATATCTAACTGCTCTAATCAGTTTACATCAAACATAATTAAAATGTATCCGAACACTGAGCTGTTAAGAATAAAAATGGATTAGATCAAATACAAAAATCTTCAAATATCATCAAATAAAAAAAATAATAATAATAACCTCAGTATTCAAATTAACTTGAGCAGTGTACAAAACGAACTCACTTATGATAACCTAATATAGCACTTGTTGGTATGAATAGTCACAGGAAGCAGTGTTACAGCGTATGACTGACCTGCAATATAACCGTATTCATTTACTGACGACTTTCTTTTCAATGACAGAAATCACAATTCAAGATGAATGTAGTCATGACTTAATTCAAGTGACAAGTGACGAAAACACACACAAACCTATGCTAATCAACAAAAACAAATTATTATCTCCAATTAATAATAATAATAATAATAATATATAATTTACTGCAATTACTCGCAGCTGTTCATTCATTTTAAAACTATAATCTGTCAGCAAATATTTTTAAAATCTTATTACTTATATTTACTTCAAAATATTTCATTTTAGCAGCTTTATTTTATGATTAAGTATTTCTTTTTTTTAGAAATAACAAGGCAGACTTCTTGAAAAGTATTTTCGTTAGGAAACATCCGGGGTAAAATGAGGAGTTGTCTGCAAACATTACATTCAGCGTTCATGGAAACAAGTTGCATAGTGTATCAAAGAAATGACCTTTCTTTGAGTATGCATTTAAATAGGTCATTCCCCATCACGTGATGCCACATTTATGAAGCAAAATCTTTCTGAGAAAAAAGAACGGAACAGCTTCCGCATTAAAACCATTCTAAAAATTCGTGTTTCCGGGCCGTAATTGGAGTCACCTATCCCTGAAACGAAGGACGTTATACATGTTCCGGCTGTCAGTTACCTTTAATAAATGTGATACCAAATCGTGATCATCTAAACTGATTAAGTAATATCCAGCCTAAAGTAATTCAAAGGAGTTCAGTAATGGCCACCTTTTGTAGTGCTATCTGCAATTACACTCTTAGAGCTCCACTGTAAACGGGTCTCTATCAGACTCAGGGCTAGCGATGGTTGTGATACTCGTGTTGTTATCGCCACACTCCATAAAAAAAAAAACAATCCTGTCGTCTCAGCCTTTTTCGCTATACCCTTTCTATTCCAGACCATAACAATTTCTAGTCTTAATGACATGATATACTCTTAGTCAATTTGAATTTGAGTAGTGTTTTAAAAACGGTAAGGGGTAATGAGTAAAGCACGGACTGAAGGAAGGGAGGGATCTTCAGCTGTGCGTATGCTGATTCAATGACTGACATCACAAATGGGTCGGGGTGGTGGTTAAAAGTTACGCTATTTATGCACTTTGGGTTAGGAGTTAATGTATGACTCGCAATGCCCCCCCCCCCGAGCAAATTATATTACGGGGAGTGTAACTGTGTCTGTTTTTATTATTATTGTTATCATTATTATTATTATTATTGTTGTTATTATTATTATTATTATTATTATTATTATTATTATTATTATTATTATTATTATTATTATTATTATTATTATTATTATTATTTAATTATGTATTTTGCTATATTTGGTCACTTTACATCGTGGTCTTCAGTACTGCTATGTTTTGGAAAGAATACAGGAAATTTGACTTTAATGATTAATATAATGTGTTTTTGCGAAATCATCATAACACAAATATCACAGTTCTAGATTTCGAAAACGTTGAGACGTCTTCGAATATAGTTATCTGTCAACGTTCCGGGTGCTTTGTATCGGTATATCATGTCTAGGACTGCCAAACAGGGCAGAAATAACTCCTATTACCTCCCGAATACTCCACTGCGCTGTGACGCCGGCTGTATTTTACATGGCAACATTCGTTACAGATCAGAAAACCTTTGCCAGCGTCACGTTGGCTTATACCTACGGCGAGTGAATGTGGCGAGCGAATTTTACGCGGTTAGATAATGCTAATTTTACTTCTCATTTCTTTATACGGGAGTGAATTTATCACTGGGTGGGCGTTATAATACAGATTTTTTCACATTCCAAATAAACCAGATAGACCTCTCTAATATTTATAGCAGAGAAGTATAATTAAGATAGTAACAACAACAAAATTACGAAATGAGAAGAACTTTGAAAGATCAGAACCATATTGTATATGTTTCGTAACCGTAAATAATAACAAATATTTTTGCTTAGTAATTACACTGTGTAATTACAGTAGGAACTGATAAAATAACCATGTATATTATATGTACATTGAAAAATAAACAGTTCATGTATTTAGATACTTTTCTTGCAAGGCATGAGTCCTAAGGGTGGTAGCCCAGTACAAAAGCTGCCAGATGAAACGAAACTGTCAGTGAACAGATTACGTCACTCTTAAGAAAGCACAAAACGCGACTGATGGTCTCAAGTATCTAAAATACATAATAATGGTCACATATGAATAACAGACACAAAAAGCAGTTAAAAATTCAGCCCCGCGTTTTATGGAAAGGCCCTTATTACATTAATTTCCTATTTGCGGATGCAGACGACCATTACAAGTGATCTCACGTGAATGTAATTCAATCTTAATGTACAGTCCCAGTACCTTAACAAAAAGGAATGAATACACTTGGGGATATAAACAAACCCCACTTCTAGAAGAGTACAAATAATAAGAAAACGCAATTACATGAATATTTTAGTATCCACATTTCTTTAAGCAAGGTTAATGTATGAAGTCTATATGCACTGATGGCTTTTTGTACTTTTCGCCCAACAAGCCGTATATGCTTCTGTTATTCCCAGTTGTTATAAAATAGGTTGTGTCAATTTAATCAATTAAACAAGTTTGCGAGACACAATGATACCTCTTTTTCTACATGATTACTTTCAGTATTGTGTATATTTCTTTGCATCTTTATCGCTATCGACATCTTTATTATCTAACTAACTTTTATTTATGTGTATATTCTACCAGAAAATTTTATATAGGTAATGATCGATATAATGAAACATACAGTCTTCCAAACTGGTAATGGTCTTGTGCTTGGATGCTATATGTTGCATGAAATGAGAGTACAACTACCCTTCTACCCAGTCTGAATATTGCTAATATGCAAAACAAATAACGGATATCTGTAATATCAGCAGAAAAATTGCTAATATTGCAGGGATGTCACGTTAAAAGAGATACTGGATTCCTGATAATATTTCAAGGATATAATGTTATAACAGATAATGGATTCTTGATAATAGTGCCTGGATATAATGTTAAAAAGATCTGGATTCTTGCTAACATTGCAACTGGAAAGACATAAAAATAGAATATAGTCATACTTCCGAAATACTCGATAAAACAAACACAAATACACACACACTCACTCTCTCTCTCTCTCTCTCTCTCTCTCTCTCTCTCTCTCTCTCTCTCTCTCTCTCTCTCTCTCTCTCTCTCTCTCTCTCTCTCTCTATATATATATATATATATATATATATATATATATATATATATATATATTCGCACTCGCCTTGCAGGTTCATTGTAACTTTTGCTACTGACTGCGAAAGGGGTTTGTTTTGGATCAGTCCACCCTCTCGTGTGGTTTTCCCATTATAAATTTAAAATGTTGAACAGAATCATGGTTTCACACATCAGACTTCTCGTAAAACCGAAGTTTTGTTATATTTTTAGTTATGTTACAATAAAATAGCAGTTTACCTGTTGCTTTAAAGATAAACTGTGCTAGTATGGAATGCCATTTTAACATTTAATGCTAATTCTTGGCACAAAAATATGATTAAAGATATCATAAAATCAATGTAGATCCAATCAATTTATATTTGGCTATCAATAGTTGAATTTTAGATGGCAATTTAATTTTAGATAAAATTTTTTTTTTTACAAATTTAAAAATCTTAGGGGAGGCACACGTTTCTATAAATTTAAGGGGCCATAGATTGAATTTTGGAGATGATTTTGATTTTTCGATATCAATAATATTTTTTATACCTCTAAATATTTATTGATATCAAGAATTCATTTTCGAGATCAAGAATACATTTAGAGATATCAACACTGTAATTAAAGATGGTAACAATTAATTCTTAGTATTAAAGAATCACTTTTGGAAATCAAAATTCTTGATATCAATAACTGTCTAATAAATATGAAAATAGCATTCCATATGCTAGTGAGTCAAAAATATATTCTTTATTAAAAATATATATTATTATATATTCTTTATTAAATGGGGCATGCAAGCAGCCTTTACGGAGCTCTTACTTGTTTAGACAATTGAGACTGCTTCAAACTAGAAACTTTAAAAATCCTTCAGATTACAAGAATAATAAAAAGCAATCTAATGTATTTTGTGGATGTCTGAGCCTCTAAGCCAGTTGTCTAAGTAAAGACCGACAATTGTATTTGAAATGATTTACATTGGCTTATGGGTACAAAGTAGGACGCTTTTTGTTTATTAATTGATAAATATGATTTAATAATAGCAATTTAATATAAGTTTAATAAAATTGTTTATACAGGTCCAGTTGGGCATGAATATCGTTAGATGTGTGTGGCTCATATCAACTGAAATATAATATTACCTGTTACAGATGAGTATAAAAAATCAGAGGCGGTCCAATGCCTGGTGCTTTATTGTGCATAATAACACGCACAGAGTAACAAGCAAAAATGCACTTTCCTATAAATAATGATAATTAATATGGCGTTATCTAACCGTGTACGAAACTTCACTCGCCACATTGGTCCGAACGCATGAGCCAGCTTGACGCTGTCACACTGTGTCAAACAGGCGACATCACAGCACAGGGTGAGTATCTGAAGGAAATGTAGTTTAATTCTACTCTGTTAGGCTATCTAACGCTTAATTGTGTATGTTTATATTATAGTAGAGATAGTGGAGACCATGGGACTGCCGCTTCGTTCACAGGCTATCTACACGTACCCAAATCAAAGCCCACCCCCCGTGTTATCTATCCCCAGAAGTATCATGGTCACTGGGATGCCATGTGTTAATTATATTTCCTTTACTGGTGCTTTTTTCTCAACCACACTCTCACACTTTATAAACCAATGCACGATGCGTGGCTCAGGCATTTGCAAGAATATCATTCACATTTTAGAGAGGTTCTATGGACAGTTTGTGATGTAACTCCAGTGAAGCTCTTCACTGGATACTTTATCTGTCTTAAAATGCACACAGGCAAATTGCACAGTGCTTTCTATAAGGACAAGTTGAAGAAGATGATGATAATGATAATAATGATAATGATGATGATGATGATGATGATGATGATGATGATGATGATGATGATGACGGGAACTTTCTAAGAAATGTGTCTAGAAATGTGTCTAATATCAGAAAAAGAAACTATTTTCAAACATCTTGAATGGCATTGCTATAATTACGTATTTTATGACAGTAATATAATGACGTGTTGTTTTGAGTATCATATCACACACCTAAAGTCGTTTTAAGTCAGATGTAAGTGACACATTGATATGCTAGTAGATTACTCTACCACATGTCACATAACATTGCAGTTAGGATGCGAAACAGATATAATTGGAGACATCCTTAGACACTATTTATAAAAAGATAACTTATTTACACTCCACGTGTTGGAGAGCTGATAAAGCGATCCCAAATACGATGACTACTGTATGACTACTGTAAACTGCATGGCGAAAGCAGGTCGGCAATATAAATTTTGAATCAATATCAAATTACGTTGCATATTGTTATTAAAATTATATTTGTAAAGCGACAGCAGAATTTAAATGCATTTTTGAAGAAGTTAAAGTACTTGATTCTATTCTATCTTATTACTATTGATCAACTTCCCAAAGGAAATCTGTTCTTCATCATTTGAATGAACAACTAATAATTAGATACATGAATAAACAGTGTCTCAGTTTTAAGATATGTTCTTTTTGTTCGGGTGTGGTTTGCGTTCTGTTCAGCCAGTGCTTCTCTGTACATAATATGCATTCCAGTGTAATGCCCGTGGACAATTCGTACGTCTGACACATGGTTTTCATAATTAATTTATGTTGCTAAAATGCAATCATGTAAAGGCAGAAAAAACAGTCTTCGTGCTTCTTGCTTAAGGTCGCCCTTTCTGGATAAAAACAACAAAATGTCCCAAAAGCTAATGCAGCTAAAGATGAGTAAAAGGAGAAACCACGTACGGAGAAAAATACCAATTTCTGCCTTATATGTAATAACAAGAACTCATCAGCGACACAATGCTTTGAACATTAACCACAGAGGGCTCATACAATGGCATTATCTGATATACAGCAAGGACAGTCAAATGACTCTTAAATCAATTATAGGAACATGACCCTTGTTGATAATTGGATTTTATCTGTAGTTGTTGGATCATGTTACTTGCTGTAAAGTTGCGCTTAGACTTTTTTCTTTGGTTTTTCTGTGACGCCATTTGCACCCTTAATTTGATATTAGAAATAGAAACTGAAAGAAAATAAAAACACAAAGTGATCATTAGAGAGGTGAAAAAACTGCTGCGCGATTGTGTATGACTTATTTAATTCGCTTTAGCATTGTTACCGTCTGTCATAGCCCTTAACAGAGGATTTGGACTACTTGATATGACGTCAAGGGTGAATTATATTGCATCACAAAATTGAACTGGTATTGATGCCTGTCTGGTTTTACCGCAGCTCACACGCAAGACATTAAGCATAAAATAGAAAATTGCATTTAATTTGATTGCAAAATTCAAATTAAAGAAAAAATTCTTGCCAAACTGTTAATATAGACAAATTTTTATTCGATTTTTAAAGCTATTTTAATTTAATTAGAAAAATTACGACTTGAAAAAAATGGGAATGTAACATACCTGTAACATACTAAGTTTTTATGCATTTGCAATTATCAAGAGATACGACATTTGTTACAAAAGCCATCAGTTATCAAGAGGTAAAATCTGTGGCATAAAATCATCAGTTATTAAGCGATACAACATGCGTCACAAAAGCCATCAGTAATCAAGAGGTACAACATGTGTCACAAAGCCATCAGTTATCAGGAGTAAAACCAGTGGCATAAAACCATCAATTACTAAGCGATACAACATGCGTCACAAAATCCATCAGTTATCAAGAGGCACAACCTGTGTCACAAAATCCATCAGTTAGCAAGAGGCACAGCCTGTGTCACAAAAGCTATCAGTTCTCAAGATGCACAAACTGTGTCACAAAAACCATCAGTTATCAAGGGGTACAACAAGTGGTATATAAACCGTCACTTAAGCCTTGCCTTCAGTGATGTCCCTCATCCGCAATCAGAAAGCTTCACAGTATTAATGCGTGTACATAATACTTTAAGTAAAGGAATTCCTAATACATTTATTCATTGTTTGGCACTATATTAAATAAAACAGGGCTAGGGTTTACATTCCGACTAGAAGATTCCATGTTTTACAATCGACAGTTTATTTAAAACGACTAGTTTAATAGGTTTTTTTCAGCCTTAAATTGAACACACTGAAAGCAACATTATCCATTTATCTCTTTATTTTAATGCAGTTTTACTGTCTGTGTGAAGTTTTCAGGCTAAATGCACTGATATTGTCACACATCATTTCATCATTCTTAAAATGAGTTTCCTTTCAGAGTTTTGTAAGATTTAGTTTGACAAAGACAAGTTTGTAACAACTGAAAAAGAGAAAATCATGAATTCTTCCGTCTTTCAAACTGGTTCTGACAGGATGGATATTTTCATTATTTCTTTCTGCATAAGAAAATCATTCATAAAAGAACTTGATTATAATCTGCCTTGGGTAAGTGTCAAAATTTTCCAAACAGTTTCCTTATTTTTCCCGCTTCATCTGAAATTGGCATTAACCACTTCGCCTCCCTGGTGTACGCTAATTTAGCAAATATAAACGATATCTTATCTGCTCGGAAAAATATAGTCTGAAATTTACAGACTGAAATATTGAGCAATTCACACGTAATGTAGCATTCCACTGCTATCAATTCTCTTAATATAGTCAATAATTACTTTCCTTGTGTAACTAATGAAGAGTTGTAATCGGACCTATTGGCAAATTACCATGCCATGTCTCTAAATCATCCCTAATCTCGTCTGGGAAAAGGTGGTTTAGTTTGAGGGGGTGCAAGCAGAAGAAATATATTGCATTAGTTCCTCTTCAGAGAAGAGCTTTTACGCTTTGTTCGGCGAGCCAAGATATTGGGCAATTGCTGCTGTGCTGCTGCAAGACCATATGGCTTGGTTGGTTACCTGTCCATGTATGACCTTATATATACGGATTGCCAACTGTACACCTGACACAATTGGAAAAAAGATCCCTCTGTTAAAAACATAGTGTCCCATAAAATTAAGTGGATTTACAAAGAAGATAGTAAACTGAAATAACTGTTGGGTGTTTATCAAGGATATGAGTGAGAAATTTTGAGGAAAGTCAGAACGTACTGTAATCTGTGTTTTTGTTTACAATTTCCATACAGAGGCCTACTTCAATGCAAATATGCATGACTACACGGTGAGTGAAATTTTATACGCTGTGATTTAATATATTCTACAAACAGTACAATGGTCGTTCCAGTATATATGTTGAAGTGATATTTGTCGACGAAAGGACCTGTGTTTGGATTATGACCTAACGGGTAATGGCAAGAGTTCTGTGAGTCAATACAAACATATTTTTATAAAAAAAAACGTCTAGTGATAGAACTCAACATTCGATTCGTTTTGAAGCATAATTCACAGTTAAAAATTTCTCGAGAAATTCTTATCGCATTCCCAAATAGTGCCTACAAACGGGTCACCTGTTTTGCTTTGAGCGGAAAAGGATAAAGCGGTGAGTGACTTTATAATAGCCTGTCAATGAACAGTATTTGGGTGACATTAATTTCTTGTTTTTATTGTATTAGTGGCTCCAGGCTTGATAAGTAGATTGCTCTGCATAAGACACTTGGCTGGCTTGTCACATTTTATGAAGAACGTTTTTACATTTATGCCTTTTTCTGTCAGCAGCAACTTCTGATCTTTTAAGTTCAGCTCAAGAAAACTACCTCACTGTTTTTTCTTTTGAACAATTCTAATCATGTAAAATTTTATAATGAAATCTTTGAAATTTATTGAAAGGCATTCCAGTGGATCTTTATACTCATTGTTAATGTCAAGATTCGTTTTCAAGTCAATAATGTTTTATTACTGGCAAAAATGTGTTTCTAAAACATATTAGCAACTTGTTTGAGAAAGCACTTCATTAACTAGGAAAATCCCAAACAAAACAGATTTTGTTGACAGAATGTCGTCATTGATCTTGGAGCCAAATTAAGATAGACGAGTATAAGGAATAGCTATACCAGATGTTTGGTACGTAAAGTATCACTTCAGGCCAGCAAAATTACATTACATTAGATGGTAAACCGTTCGTAAAACATTACTCCAGCACTCACACCGCTTAGAAATGCATTCAAGGTTTTTATAATACATTGTAATTCAATCTGGGTAAATCTTAAAGTGCGTTTTTGAACTGTTGACGCTACCATTTCGCGACATTTTTCTTGATATTAAGTACAGTTATCAGCGATCCTTCCATTGGTACTCCGTTTAATATTTTACTTAAAGTTGTGTACTTTGTTGCCTCAGTTGATATTTGTTTTCCTTTGCTTTCTAGAAAAAAAAAACAAATAAATAAAATTTGAGATGGGTAATACATTCCCCAAGCTATTCAAACATCTGGGTGCGTCCATGCCGAGTATAAAACAGTTCTGTATAATATAAAAAACTGTGCAATGGTTTTATAATACCGCGTGGCAACTAAGCTGTGTTTTAACCTTTTGAAGGAAGTGGGTCTGTGGAGTAAAAAGGTACTATACACAACAGACCAAACAGCTGTAGAGGTTAACTGTTGGACAACAACGAGTTTGAGCTTTTTATATTTGAGATAGTCCCTCGTAAATAACATACAGTTTAATATCGGCGTACAGACATTTATTATGCATCTCATAACTCTTTATTTCTAGTTCTGTTTTGTACTTTACTATGACGCAAACAATGTTAATACAGCTTTTCCAAGAGTAAAAAACAGTTTTCTTCTGCAAAAAATAAACCAATAATAATAATGAACAAAACGTCTGTCATCTGTTTTTGTGTTAAAAATTATGCGGAATGGCCGTAGTTCGTTGTGTCGCATTTTGAAGAACCTTTAAAATTACTTTACCTCGTTTTTAACAGTCTATTTTTAAAAAAAACTTATTTTCAAGTGCACTTAAGACAGAAAACTGATCTACATTTGCACAACGAACTGAAATCCTATCTGTACTTAAAAGTGGCCAGGACACTGTGCGTTCGAAAATTAATCACTGAATGTTCAGTCATGCTTAGTTTAGAAGACTTGTAAGGGACTGGCCTTTGAATCAATTATAGGAACTAGGCCTTTGTCGATAATGAGATTGGTTCGGCTGTGTACGGGGAGGATAATGCATGCGCTGAAATGATGCTTGCTACTTTCTTAAGATGTGCATTTGCAACTGAAACGTTATTATAATGACGTTAGAGGTGCTTCGTTAAACTGATGTACTGCGCTGAATTTTAGCCCACATCTGAGGAGATCATTTTAGGACAAATTCAGTGCAGAGCATACCATGACCACTTTCATGGCATAATCCATTGATGCTAATTCCATGTGACTGATTGATTGATTGACCGCGCATAGCTTTAAGCTACGCAAAACTGTGCATGCGACATTGCGCTATGTTTAAATCTGCGATTTTGAATCCTCCATTAAAATCCATCCGCCAGCATGATTTTAAAACCTAGTCCTCTATAAAGAGCCATGCGCTCGACATGTCATATATAACGGTAGAATGTAGCTAGCAGGTCAAGATTGTCATTTCCTCGTTTTTCACTGTTTCATCCACATGCTTTATTTATTTATTTATTTCTGGTTATATTTCAGATATAATTTCTGGTCCATAAACAGGTGTAAATATTGTAATAATTTAAATGAATATTTAAACACTTTTTGTTGGACTATATATATATATATATATATATATATATATATATATATATATATATATATATATATATATATATATATATATATATATATATATATATAGTGTCGAAGAAGAGAAGAAGAACTGGGCCGTAGTTCAACAGGCTTTCCAGGCGGACTGCAGTCAAATGGAGAGTAATCCTTCGAAACTAAACATGAACTAAAATAAATAGTAAGATCAATAGAAGATCAATACTGGTGTTCTCTAAAGAAATTCGTTTTTGTACTCACCCATTTAGCATTAGAAGCATCTCTAAGAGGCGTCTTGGGCAATGGGCTCCACAATCTCAGGGCTGCAGTGCTGCTATTCATATGAGTTTCATAAAAAATATCACAGTAATTTCTTTATTAAAGGTGGGGTTTTGCGGGTTTATATTTCGTAATTTTTTACAGAAGGATTGAGATTAAAGAAACGCTTTGACGGCGGTATTAATTTGTCATCTTCGTGTTTAATGAAAATTTTAGAAGCATTAAAAGTATCTAATGTATCAAATGTGTGAAATTTTTTCATCTTTTGTGAACAAATCCTATGCTAGGAAATATGATATTCCTTTAATTTGTAATAAGTTGGACTGTTTGATAGTTTGAAACTTAAGGACAATTTTACATGAAAAGAAACTATCTATATGTTTTCAGTATCAGAATTATTATTCGTGGCTTCTAAGATGTCTTCAAACCAATTTCTCTATGTACTTTAGTAAGAAAGTTTCGAATTATTTGTATCAGAAACAGAAATCA
Organism: Protula sp. h YS-2021; assembly: GCA_949752745.1. NCBI lineage: Eukaryota > Metazoa > Annelida > Polychaeta > Sabellida > Serpulidae > Protula > Protula sp. h YS-2021. The sequence continues at coordinate 22,013,572 of OX457031.1, read as the reverse complement.
GAAACAAATAAGAAAGTGAGAAAAAAAAAAGAAAAAAAGAAGTGTTCATGAGTCCCGAGATAAATCTTGTTTTTTCCCTGACACTTTTCACGAAACAACATTACTTTTGATGGGTAAGAACTAAAAGTCATTTGAAAGATGCAAATTAAAGCCTGGAGCTAGAAAGAACTACAGCGAGAAACATCCAACCAGTAATAAACATGTATATCCTTTAGGCAGCCTAGAAAGTTATATTTGCAACCAACTGAGTGCATTGAAAGACATGTAGAAATTCTGAAGGGCTACCACCTAAAGTGTCATAAATTTAATTAAAAATAACACCTCAGTCTAGCCATTTAGCACGTTTTACGGTTAGAATATGCCACCCAACACGACGAACGAACAAATTAACTACTATCGCCTCTTTTACATTAACAATTAACAAATTAATCACAATAATAATAATAATAATAATCATCATCATCATCATCATCATTATTATTATTATTATTATTATTATTATTATTATTATTATTATTATTACTGTACTTTATGACACTGCTAACTATCACTATGGTATTATGTACAAAAAAGAACACAGTTCTCTCAGTTTCAATATCCTGATTAATTCTTTCAAATAAATACATAAATAGTCTTTTGTTTTATTTCGCATCCTCTGAATAATAATTACATCAAGACCAACAATGAACCCTGGTGAGCAGTTGGGAGCACTTGTCCTAAAGCTTGTCAATCGTCCAGTGAGCAATTATACGACGAGCAATTTGACTACTGAGTGATTGAATTTAAGACTACACGGTATCACAAAGTTGTAGCAATTAATTTTCTTTTTATCAAAAAATGGTTATGGGATTGACATGTCGTGATAATTCTAAATTGTCTTTCAGCTACGAATAAATCAATGGCCTGATTGTCGCTATAAATCGTTTTATTACGATTGAATTTCAGGGTCGATTTATATTATTTGCCGATAAGATGCTGGTGTTTCTTGCATTCATATTGTCCCGGATATTTTTTACTCCCAAACATAATATTCATCAAAACACATTCTTCATTGAAAAAAATGCCATTCATTTAAATCTGATTGAAATTGCTACGTTTCTGTCATTCCAATCTGCATTCACATCAACTTATATAAAATATAGACCTGATTGAAATGGAAAGGATTGATATTCTAATTGCAAATACTAACAGCTCTCAGCACGTCACGGGACGGCGGTTATCACCAAAAGTGATTCTTCAACTTATTATCTCCCCCATGAGTGAAATAGAATGCAGAGAAGCATGAACGTATCAATTGTTTCTCATTGCTTTGCTCCCTTGGTATCTGATCTCCAGAAAGCCATTACCCATATTTTATTGTTCCATTGCGGAATGGTTTAGACAAAAGCGTGTCTTCATTATCAATTGAGCGGGAAATCCCATAAATTTCGTCTATAGCAGCACTGGAAACTGGAATATCTGTTGGAACAAAGAAAGTGTAGAGCGGAACTGTGAAATGTGATCACTCCGTAAAGTGGACCACTTCACAGATAGGACCTGTGTTCGATAGTTCCGTCCTAGTTGTGTTCCATTATGATCCAACATCCTCCCCCTCCCCCCACAAGAAAAAAAAGGGATTTCGGAAAGCGGCACTCGTGATGTGGTGCTGTACCTACACCAGGCTTACAGTCACTGGGTGACGTGACAGCTTTTGCGAAAAGTCCCAGATTTGTGCGTACGTAGTCCATGGGGTAGTTCTCAAGTTCAGTTCCACACGTGGCTGCATTCCCGGGGTTTCAAGGTACTTAAATTAAATTAAAGTTCGAAATACCTGAGAGAAGACAACGCCAAACTCAAGCGAGAAAACTGAACGTATAAGCGGTCGCCTGTGTGGACAAGGTTCATGACCTGCAAGACCAGCTATGCTCTGCTCTTAGCGCAACCAGGATCCCTGTTGAGGAGAACGGAGACATTGAAAAACTGTGAAAAAACTTCCGGCACACAACCCTTGCAGTAGCGACTGACGCACTGGGCTTTGTCAAAAGGAAACACCAGGACTGGTTTGATGAGAATGACACTGAAATCTCAGATCTTCTCCAAGCCATGCATGACGCGCACCTGCAAATACACTGCGTGTAAGCAGCAGTCACCGTCATTCAGGAAAGCATACCTGGAGCTCAGCTCAGAAGAACCACTCAAAGGCGACTGAGAGACATGAAGAACAAATAATGGTGGGAAAACAAAGCTATCAAACTTCAGGTGGCGACGGACCAACGCAACACCAAGGCTCAACTTGACAGCCTCAAGGCGGTTTACGGACCACGTCAAGCCGATCATCTCCGATCCTCACGCCAGACAACACCACCCTGTTGACAGACAAGAACGAGATACTCTTCAGATGGGCTGACCACTTCATCTCTCTGCTGAATAAGCAGACTGCTATGCGTGACGACGCTCTACGCGACATTCCACCATTGCCTACCATAAAAGAGCTGGACATGGAGCCCAACTGCGCAGAAGTCACCAAAGCCATTAAAGAACTGAGCATTTGTAAAGCTGCAGGCCCCGATGGCATACCGCCAGAAGTGTACAAATTCGGAGGGGCGCATATGGCCTCAGCACTGACAAAGTTGTTCGGAGCTTTTTGGGCCAAGGATGATGTCCCGCAGGACTTAAAACATGCGCCAATAATCCACCTGTACAAACGGAAGGGCAACAGAGCTCAGTGTGACAATCAACAGGGCATATCGCTATTATCGATCGCAGGAAAAATCCTGACCAGGGTTATACTAAACCGCATCACGGGCCACGCCATCAACAAGGTGTATCCTGAGACCCAATGTGGTTTTCACAGTGGGCGTGGCACTTCCGACATGGTCTTCGCCTACAGACAACTCCAAGAGAAATGTCTGGAGCAAAACAAGCCTCTCTACACAGTGTTCGTAGACCTCACAAATTAAAGCCTTCGACACAGTAAGCAGAGAAGGACACTGGAAGCTACTAGACAACATAGGATGCCCAGAGAAGATCATTGCTATGATACAATCATTTCACGACATCATGAAGAGTTGAGTTTTGATAACGGAACCTTTTCGGACCCATTCGGCATATCAAATGGTGCAAAGCAGGGTCGTGTCCTCGATCCAACGCTGTTTAGCATTGTTTTTGCGTTCATATTACAATACGCGTTTCATGACACGGAGATTGGAGTCTGCTTGCAAGTAAGTTGCGATGGTGGCTTTATCAACATCAAGCGCTTCTCCACCCGACTGAGTTTCTCATCAGAGACCTACTGTTTGCGGATGACTGCACACTCTCTCAGAGTCTTGAAGACATTCAGACGCTTGGACGATAGACAGATTCGCGTACGCCGCGAAAAAGTTTGCTCTTACAATAAGCCTGAAAAAGACTTAAGTAATGTTTCAGTTATGTCACACAACGGCTGGCTCAACGAACAACTAAACCAGTGCGTCTCAAAAGCAAGTGTTGCGTTTGGCCGTCTCACCAGCAGACTATGGAAGAGCCATGATGTCAAGCTTGACACTAAAATAAATGTTTACAGGTCAGCGGTGTTATCATCCCTGCTGTACTGTTGCGAAACGTGGACCCCTTACAGGAGGCACATTCGCCAGCTCGAAGCGTGTCCTATACATTGCCTCCGCCGCATTTGCAACATCCGGTGGCACGATCGAATTACAAACACCGACCTTCTGGAAAGCTGTGGGTTGACAAGAATAGAAGCCATGGTGATCAAGTCTCAGCTGCGTTGTGCAGGTCACGTATGACGTATGGACGATGCTCGTAATCCCAAAGCACTGTTCTACGGACAACTCAAAGCAGGGACCCTTCGCGAAGGACTCCCACGTCTACGCTACAAGGACTCTTTAAAATCGAACCTGAAGACATGTCAAATATACCCGATGACATTGGAAAAGGATTGTCTCAACCGCCCCTCTTGGCGTAGCAAATGCCACTCAGCAGTGCAAGACTTCGAAGCCTACCGCATTGCCGAAATCGAGCGTAAGAGACAAGCCAGGAAGATAAGCACCCCCGCTGCCGACGGCACCTATACATGCACCCACACATGTGGCAAAAAATGTCTCTTTCGAATCGGCCTTAACTCGCACGAAAGGGCCCACCAGCGCCGAGATGCTCATTCATCGCAGCGATGAGAGAACCATACTGGTCCCTTAAGTTCAGTTCCACACGTGGCTGCATTTCCTAGGTTTCACCGTACTTCAGATGCCGCTGACATGGACAGTCTTTGTTTTCAGGATTCACAAACTGATGGCATATGAAAAACTTCATGCATTTTTTACTTGATCAGAAGATGTACCAGTCACATTGGGTGGATTATGAAATGGCAAATAATAACACCTTTTTTAAATTTCGGAGCTGATCAGATTTTTTAATGTACAATATAAAAAATAAAGCGCAGTATTTTTAATTACGATTTGTTCCGAGTTGGTGTCATTTTACCTGCCTTTCTTGCTTCGGAATGTCCGTGTTTTTATGTATATTCTTGAGAAGAAAAAAAAAACATCTTAAATATATTGCTCACGGTTCAATTTTTGAAAGATAGATTGCCTCTGACTTTACAGACAGTGCCTGGGGTGTTGTGGCTTTGATGTCAGTCTTAAGCAAACTAGATGTAAAGTGCAGAGGAGGAAAATTTCATTCTGGAGTTCAAACAAAAGGGCAATATGCCCTCTAACTACATTTTCTAATCATGTTTAGATGAGAGAAAACCCGAAGGCGTAAACGACTCAGCCGAAAGGCTTTTTTTAAAATTAAATCTAAATTGTTGGGTCTTAAACTATCCCATTATACCTGCAGTGTCAGAGTCATTTACGTCAACACATCATCATCGAAAATTGAGCGCAGGGACGGAAGTATTAAGGGCCTGAAAGTGAAGTGGCACCAGAGCGGGCACCTGCGGGAACTGACATCATTTATGTCCAAGAACCTGAAGGTCATAGTAGCGTTGGAGCGTCATGCACTTGTTTACTAAACAAATAGTTGAAGATATCCTATATGGTTTAAAACCTCGTTGACCCTGTCTGGGTATGAGGTTGTCCAGTATCAAAATTAGGCAAGTGGTTGCATCCTGACTTCGCCATAATTTTGTTGAAAGGAAAGAAAAGAACCCAATAGAGTTGCACGGCCCCTTCCTCATATTTCATCTAGTCAAAATATACAGTAAAACTTGCCTACACCGGACAACGGGGGGACTGGTGGATTTTGTCCGCTATATAGAGGTGTCCGGTATTTCAGGGGTCATGTAAACCAATGAGGAAAAACGGGACTGAGAATTCTTGTCCGGTATTGGCAGTTGTCCGGTATCTCAGGGTTTGTCAAGAATGAGGTTTTACTATATATTAATATGTTCTGGGATGAAGAAATTGCAAAACAATGGGTTGACAGCGCTCCCTCAAAATGAAAATGAAGATTCAGTGCTAATTCGATGAAGAGTGCACAGCCTTTGAAGACAAGGCGTTTTTGAGTGGAAGTTGCAAAAAAAAAAAAAAAAACTTGTCGATGGAGTGTAGTGTTGTTTCAGATCCTCGCGCTCAATGGGGGCTCAAATTATTCATGGCTAAATGATCAAAAAGATTTCGAGAGGGTTATAAGGCTCTCCAGGACAGTTGTGGTAATTTACATACACCGTATTTTGGACACGCACAAAACGATTTTAATAAATATGTAACTGTTGGAGAATTCTTTTTAAAGTTGCATTGAGGGATATTGTTGGTGTTTTCTTTGAAAAAAAGCGTACGTCAGATAAATACAATCTGGACTCATTGTTGTGAAGGCAATCAGTATAAACTGACAATAGGAATATTAAATTGTCATCATATTTACAGTCTGACGAGTAGTTAATTTCATTCAGCAGCTATATAATAAAGCTCGCCATAAGGTGCCAGAAGTGCTTCACTTCCACAGTAAAATCACGTCTAGACCTCTTTCAGGTTAAAAAAGACCCTGATCTCATTGACAGTGGCTTTATGACATTGGCGCCTTTTTAACACACAGAACTCAAACATATTCGGCAGTTAATTTTTTCCATTGCATCAAAAAAAAAAAAAAACAACAACAAAAAGAAAAAAACAGAGGCATATCAAGGACTAACACGCAGGACTCTTTTGCGCATCACCCCTTTTTCAGACTGGATTTCATAAACTTTTAATACTCTGATTGTGAGGGAGGGAGGGAGGGAGGGAGGGAGGGAGGGAGAGAGAGAGAGAGAGAGAGAGAGAGAGAGAGAGAGAGAGAGAGAGAGAGATGAGAGAGTGAAAGAGGCAGGCAGGCAAAAAGACAGAGGAAGAGAAGTTAGAGAAGTAGAGAGGGAGAAATAGGGAGAGACAGAGAGCTGAGAGAGAAAAAGAGAGAAAGGAGGGTTGAGGGGCGAAAGAGGACGGTAGAGAGAAAAAGAGGAAGAGAGAATCCATCTAGAGAGATCTTAGTTCATAGTTGATGCCACTAATTTCTGTATATTAGCGATATTTACGGGTATCCACAATTGGGATATATTAATTTTAATATTAGAAGATATGCCTATTCATTTAGAGATATCTTTAAATGATGCATAAATATTAAAATGCCATTACCTATACAAGGCATCTACAAGAGATCAGATCAACAAATCAAACAAAATATCGTACTCACCCACTCCGAGAGCATGCCATATCTGTGGTAAAATTATGAGTTTTTGTAATTCTTATTTTTTTTATTTTTTCCCTTTTGGTATGTTTTAATTAATTATTTCTGTCTCCCCTTTCTCAATTATTGTTTACCAAACAGTAAATAAGAAATTGTATTCTATTCGTCCATCACCATGTAATACTTTTTCCATTGAAAAAAAAAGTGATTACAGCACTGACTAAAGGGTTTCCCACAATAAAACTAACCCTTCATCCATAAATGATGATTTGTTTATTATGTGATAATGTTTGTTCGTCGCACTTCGAGACTGGCGTGTGGCAGATGTCTTGTCGAGACGACGTCGAGACAGGGCTGTCTGTCATACCGTCATTCTTTTCTGACAATCACATATTAAAGCTATGGACCACATACCCGTCTATCGGAATAGCTACCCTCGGATTTTTTTCCGAGACATATCTCCTCCTTACTTCCCAACTTCCCACAAGTCGCCTGGCATTGTTCCCAATACGTACTGTCACATACAAGCCCCCTGTTTCAGTGAAGTCATAGAAACAACCCCCCCCCCCCCTCCCTCAACACCATCCCAGTTCTGTCATTGCAAAAAAATGATCGGGCCAAAAAAAAGATAGAAGAGGAAAAATAAAAACTCGCGTAAATTGTTTACTTCTTTAATGCCTTGACGTACATAATATCGTATATTTTAGTTTCCACAGACAATTTGCATTCTCGAGTATAGTTAATACAGCCTAGTAAAATTGCAGCTTTACTTAAAAAATATCGCGCGATAAATTTCCCCACGTGAAATGATATAAAAAGCAAGTACTTTAGCCCAGTATTTTTATGTGTTTCAGATTAAATAAGAACTGGATAATTCAATACTTCAAATGACGCAAAATTTACAACTGGATGAGAATACAAAATAAAAATATTACAAGATGACTTGCTGTGAAATGTACGGATACTTCATTGGCCTTACGTTGCTGTTCCTTGCCAAAGGTATTTTTAATCAAGGTTTCTATGTCGTGTGTTTGTCGGTGTTTATTTTTGAAAATCTCTTGAGTGTAGGTCTAGGTGCATTAGTCTTTATTCGTAGTCGTAGTAGTAGTAGTAGTAGAAGTAGTAGTAGTAGTAGTAGTAGTAGTAATAGTAGTAGTAATAGCAGCAGTTAGTAGTTGTAGTAATAGCAGCAGCAGCAGCAGCAGCAACAGTAATAGAAATAGAAGAAGTACTAATTGTAGTGTAACGCACATACTACTACTAGTTGTAGCAGCAGAAGTAGTAGTAGTAGTAGTAGTAGTAGTAGTAGTAGTAGTAGTAGTAGTAGTAGTAGTAGTAGTAGTAGTAGTAGTAGTAGTAGTAGTAGTGAACGTTATATTTTATTGCGAAATAATGTATCCTCAATTATTAATCTGTTGTTTAAAAAACTAATAGAAAACGAAAGGACGATATGTCATCAGGAGAGTGCGGTAGTACCATAATACTAAGACACACCACTCATTCTCTTTCCCCTCCCCACCCCAGCCCAGGGGGAAGAGAGGGTCATTACTAATTGACATGTGCATTGACCCAACTACACCCCCTATTGGCAATTTTCATTTCCAAGCCAATTGGAATGACAATGGTGAAATACGATCAACGATAGCTTCCATTTTTCACCATTTGCTGGTGTAGTGAGACGTCAAGTTCCGTCAAAATGTACGTCTTAACTATTTTATCACTCTCATGTGTAAACCGATATCACCCAAAGTGTCATAATCATTGTCGCAACATTGATGGATTCCCTTCATAGTCAGTACCTCCATTGTCTTTGTATAAGAATAACTGGTACTTCCTCAAGTCCCCGGATATAAAATAGGTTTCCTTATATTAGTTTACGAAATATAAACAACCACTTTGCATGCCTTTTCATCGTTTTATACGTCCCCACAATAAGTTGTTTCCGCTTGAAATCCGTAAGTGATGTTTGTTTATCACGTGATTTCCAAAATCAATCAATTACTATACATTGTCTAGACACAGTAATTGTTATGTTTTTTAAGATACTTCGTGTATCGTGACTAAAGGTAATGCTACTTAGGTAACTAATGATTGCAGATGCACCTTTGAACAATGGTCTCTGTAAGCTGTGGTCAAAATTTGTACAATGAGGAAAACAGAGAAAAATATGGCTGAAGATTAGAAATCCAACTCTAGTGAACAAAACTGCAAATTCTTTTTCTGTATTTTTCAATGCTTTCCTTGTGCTCTAGCTGATGTATTAATTATGAATATGTGTCTTTTCAGCACGAACTGAGATTAACATGAAAACAAGAGGACAAATGCATATTGTCAACGTTGGTGAATCCATACTGCTGAGCTGTGAATTCAGCGCCGTTAATTTTGACATGTTTAAAAATCCACCAGTGTGGAAAAAGGAGCAACAAACTGAAGAAAGCATAATGAACATTATGAGCAGGATACAAGATCCGTTTATGGCCACGAGAAGATTTGAAGTGACACACAACAATAGCCCGCATTCTACGTACCACAGCTTCGACTTACGAATACAACGTGAGGTTTGCTCTTCTTAGTCGCTGTTGTCATCTCCAAAATGTGCACTCATAACAGTTGCGAAGGAGGAAAGGGGGACAAGGGGTTTCATGAGGTGGGGACGGCGTTGAGCAGATAGTAAGGCGAACGGGTGGAGTCACAAAGTTTGTGGTTTGTGGCAATTTATGGTTGACTCTTTTGTGCTGTCGTTGCTATGTTTTGTGTAGATTAGCAGATGTCGCTGCTATGTTCTGTGTCGATGGACAGCTGTCGTTGCTATGTTCTGTGTAGATTAACAACTGTTATTGCTATGTTCTGTGTGGGTTAACAGCTACCGTCGCTATGTTCTGTATAGATGAACAGCTGTCGTTGCTATGTTCTGTATAGATAAACAGCTGTCGTTGCCATGTTCTGTATAGATAAACATCTGTCGTTGCTATGTTTGTCATAGGGGCATGGCAAAACTCCTGTATTTAAAAGCGGCCTTGCAGTAGCGAACACAAATAGCCAAAATGTTAACCTGTTGGCACGATGAACACAACTACTATTTTTAAAGGAGTATTTAGTTAACTGTTCTTTCAGAGTAACCAAAACACGCTTAGTTTTTCTTGCAAAAGTGTCCGTAAAAGGGCCGTAAATTGTTGCCAGCCCCTCAGAATGAATAGATCATATCATTATCCTCATGCTGTCCTTTTCAAGTACTGATTTTTTTTGCGCTGGTACGTTGTCAAGCTGTCAGAGGATTAGATGACAGGAATACCGATCCCCTGCAAGAAGCTCACCTCATTTCGCGTTCTATCTAGTACTGCAATTGTGCAGGATCTGTTCTCTGTTTCCAAATTTTATCGGTGCAATTAAGGATGACATCAATGCTTTCATCATTTCCTTTAACAGCCTTTGGGAACTATAATGGGAGCCATAAAGGCACAAATCAGTGCACCTTTTACGAGGAAAAGTGGCAAAACAGCCCCAGTAATAGCGACCCTAACAAAGCTAATCAACTGCCCTTTGCAGTGATGATATTATACCCACTTACTTGGGGGGTAAATGAGATGTACTCTTGCAAAGTTGGGACGTTCTGTATAGCAATTCTCTTCTGTGTTTAGAGCACACGATGAATATGATAGCCACGGTGAGTTGCATGACAAAATAATCAGCACAACGCGCTACGCGATGAAAATAATAGGTACGGTGTACTTCACGGTGAACATAACAACACAACATGTTATGCAATGAGCATAATAGCACAACATGTTATACGATGAACATAATAAAACAGCATTTTATACGATGGACATAATAGCACAATATGCTATACGATGAATATAATAACACAACACGTTATGCGATGAACATAATAGCACAACATATTATGCGACGAACATAATAGCAAAACATATTGTACGATGAACATAACAACACAACATGTTATGCGATGAACATAATAGCACAGCATGTTATACGGTGAACATAATAACACAACATGATATAAGATGAACATAATAACACAACATGTCATACGATGAATATAATAATACAACACGTTATGCGATGAACATAATAGCACAACATATTATGCGACGAACCTAATAGCAAAACATATTGTTCGATGAACATAATAACACAACGTGTTATGCGATGAACATAATAGCACAACATGTCATACGATGGACATAATAACACAACAGGGGAAAGAATAATAGAACATATTAATGCGGTGAACATAATGAAACAACGTTATGCGCGGTGAAGGTAATAGGTATTTTGTACTACATGGTGAAATTAATAGCAGGAAGTGCTGTACGATGAACATAATAAACACAATGAGCCGTATGATGAACATAGAAGACCAGATGTGCTAAACGATGCATGTAACTTACACGGAGGGCATACAAGGCGAAAATAACAGGCATAAGATGCTACACAATAGAAATAACGAACATTATTTACTAGGCAGTTAAGATACCAAGGACATCGTATCTGAAGGGTAAAAATAGGGCAGATAGGGCAGATGACGATGATTAAAGACCTGATACAACAAAAACGATAGGTACGACATGCGAACCAGTGAAAATAATAGCCACGGTGTGAAACTTCATTGCAAAAATATAGGTACTATAAATAACAGAGTGGAAATAATGCAGAATTCACGATGCAGAAAATAACAAGTACAGTGCGTTACCCCGTGAAAATACTTTCTGTGATGCGCTAAATGGTGAACATATTAATGCAGGTTACTAAATCACATGATGAAAATAGAAGCACGACATGCTACAAGAGAGAAATAACGGTCATGAGGCGTGAAATGTGCTGTAAATATGGTACACTATGATATGAACCCCTTTCTGGATCAGCTGCTACTCTAAAATCCCGGCCATCGGCAAGCAAAGTCGTCAGTGTCAATGTTTGTCAAGATACAAATCGGCCACTTTCAGGACGTCAGCTCACCGGCTGCTCCTCTCATTACTGTGCTCAATAAAAATAAAATTCACAGCCAGAATATGCCCAAGGCCACAGGAAGAACATTAAAGAAATGCAGAGACCCAAGAATAGAATCTCAAAAGCGAAGACGCTTGCAATAACTTCTCAATGCCTTTTGTAGTCTTAAAGGTTAAAAAACAGTATTAAGATACGCACGGAATAGTGTATTATTTCTAAGCGACAACCTTTTAATTAAGCAACAGTCGCAGAATGCAATCCTTGTATGTATCTTTGGTTCAGGACACGTCTAGCGGTGGCATCTAATGTACTTTTGATAGCCTTAGATGGGTTTTACTTTTAGACATTATTTCGAATATACCCAGGAGGGTTGAATGTGGAGCCACGGTGATGGTATATTAAAGTAATGGGTGGTTTGTTCCATTGTAATTACATCAGATCTGATAAATCATTCCCTTACTAGCCCTGTAACGAAAGTCACTTGGCACTCGAAAGCAACTAGGTCTCACAAACGATTAAAGATAGCTTTTAGCTAATTCTGTTCTTTTTTCATTTAGATAAAATATATTATATCTGATGTGAAATTACTGAGGCTTTCCCAGTAACTCAAGTAACTGTTGCTCTTGATGATATTCTAAATTTATTTCCGACAATACGTGTTTTTCTAACCCAAGAAAAGCTCAGGGGAAGAAATTAAGATATTCTGTAAAAAAGTAACCTGATAAAGCACGCCTTAAAGTTGAATTATTTGCACCAATCATGCAGCATACACAAACATCTTCGAGTCTAAACTTATCCCCCAAGAACCCGTCCTCAAGTGCCTATTTATTTGCTATTCTTCTTTTACATATCAAGATCTTTGCCATTGGATCCAGTGACTATCTTAATTGCTCTTTGTTTGCGGTGTGGCTTTATTCTGTAAGTTTTATCAAGCGGCCTCCTCACTAAAGTATTTTCTAGAGAATGTTATCACGTGTTCTGCAAAAACTTAACATTGACTTTTTATCAACTGACAGCACAACTCATTATCCAGTTTCCATTATTTTATATCTGGGTTAAATCTCTCGTCTTAAGTGAAGTTTAATGGAATTAAAATTTATTTTAAACTTAAATTGCTTTTCTTTGCGCCAATTAGAAATCGACATACATATAAACATTGAAAATATTGTGAAATCTTTTGCGAAAGTTTGAGATTAACAATGAATTTTCACAGGTGAAATGCAACGTGACTATTTTAACACTTGACAAGCTTTTGACTTGCAAGGGTTATATGAATTTGTGCGAGCAATATTCGTCCTTTTTTTCTTCTGGACAGTTTTTCCGATTTTATGTGTCTTCTTCTTCTCTGACACTATGAGCCCTATGACCATGAAACTTGGGACTTATGAAGAACTTGATCTGAACATGTGCATGTCACTTTTTATTTTCGTCTTTGATTTCGTTTTCTTTGTTAAAACGCCATGTGAAAAGAGTGTATTTTTTGCAAGTAAATGCGTATCATTTAACGACAGCACAAAATACACGTTTGCTCAGTGAGCTTTGTGCGAGCTCTCACTGCGTAAATAGATAACAAGGCGCATGCTTGATCAGTCAATAAAAATTTAAGTCAACAACAACAAAACACTACTCGGCTTATAAGGCGTATTCAAGCTGTGTTGTTTGCAATATATTATTCAAGAAATAACCCATTGAAGAAAGTATTTTTGCGTTTTAACATTTGTCAAGTGTTTAACATTTCGCTAACGGAATGAGCTTCTATTTTTTACATGTGCTTCTCGCCGACAACTCTAGCATGTTAACTGTTTATTTCATGCTCGAACAAATCCAACATAAACAAGAGGGACAGTGTTTTGGTTAAAACAAGAAAGAATATGTCTCCTCAGCCCCCAATCATTCACTCAATCAGTCACTTTGAACAGAAAACACAACATAAAAGTAGTCTCATAATGTATTTTATGCCGAAGGCCTAGTTGCGTAATTTTTCGAGTTATTGAGCTTTCAAACATAAATGACGTCATAACTCGTAAAAATGACGTCATAGGTACAACGCTGGCATGCCATAAAATTCCTTGCTTAAAAGTAGTCCAATAAGGTATTTTGTGCCGAAGCGCTAGGCACATTAGTTTTGGAATTATTGAACTTTAAAACATAAATGCCGTTATATAACTCGTCATTGATGACGTCATAGGCAGAAAAATTAAAATTTCGAAACCGTTCCAAAAAACGAGAAGTCGTACTCGCAGTGAGCCGGAAGAGCTATCGTGGATATTGAAATCGATCTCCCGTCTCAACCATTGTAGGAGGTACACTTTGAACATTTTTTTCTACTTCATGTATATAAGTATTTTTTTTAATTTAAAAAATTCGCTATAAAATTTAAAAATTAAAAAATGGACAAAAAATAAAAGTAGCATAAAGGACCACCAAGGGGTGTTTTCTCCCAAAAATCAATTCAATCCGGCAAAAAAATATACTTTTCCAGCGCCAACGCCTGGAATTAAACTCACGGTCTCATGATTTAAAGTCTAACGCGTTCATCATTACGCCACGGGTATGTTATCTTCGTCAACGACACTCATATATTTTTCAACAATTTGTCAGAAATTGAAAATTTACTCCAATAAAAACAGTAAACAGGCTGCACACCTCCAATATATATTCTATTACTGTGCAAGGTATGGTGAAGATCCGGCAGGCCGTTCCTTAATTATGACCCAAACGTAATAAAGCATAAATAATTTTTTTTTAAAAATCGCAAAAGTCCTTTTTTTTGACGAAAACAAACAATATCCCCTCACTGTACAAGTGCACTCTATGGTCGTTCTTCTTGGACGGTTTGAGCAAAATCCAATGAATAGTTTCGGAGATATCGAATACACTGAGTCAAAATTTACAAAATCGCCAAAAATATAATTTTTAACGAAAATAAAAAATAAAATAGCAGTGAACATTTTCACTATATGTGTGTTCTTCTCGCAACATTTAAGCACAATTCAAATAACCGTTTTGGATATATCGCCTGCACTAAGTAAAAAATTGCCGAAAACCCCCTAAGCTTAAAAATTCGCCAAAAATAAGATTTATAAAGGAACGACAAAAAGAAACATGCGCATAATCTGGGCATGTGATCCCAAATATTCATGTAAGTTTTGAGATAATCGGCTCGTTAGTTTCTGAGACATCGCTGCGGACAGACAGACAGACAGACAGGCGGACAGACGGACGGAGGGACACAACAAAATCTGTGTCTCCTTTAGGTGGAGACATATAATAAGAGAAACTCGGCATTTCTGTTCATGCACGATTAAAAATGAATAGAATTGCACTTTCTGCAGCAGGTTATTGAAAATAATATTTCTCTATGCATTACACACCACATACCATTCTTGCAAACTAAACAAAGGTAATGTAACAGAACAATCGCACCTAAAGCATTTCATCTAGAGTGGACGATAGGGATAAAATATAATTTTGTCTGCTTATATGAAAACAAAGGTTACATTTACTAATCTAAATTTACTAACTTAGTAACTTACAACTTAAAGCTCAATTTGCAGAGGCTAAATTTACAAAGGTTAAATTTATTATGATTGTTTACAAAGGTTAAATTTACTATGAGGTTAAATGTAAAGGTTAAATTTACTATGATTTTTTGCTGTTTATTGTATTTACTGTATTTTAATGTATTCTAATGTTTCGATTTTACCAGACAAACCACTCTTTAAGTTTTGTTGTTTGAAGGTTCAGTTTGTCTTTTAATTACTACCAATAATATCGGACAGGAACTAAAAAATAACTAATATATCTGTACTTAACCTACATGTGTATTCATATAATGGGAACGAAACGCTGTCATTCCTTTGGTCTACTTTTGCATAGTAGATGATGTTTTTCAACAACCGGTTTCCTTTTTATCGTAAATTGTACATCGTTCAAGTCCTAAGTTCTTACGAACATAATTTCATTTTTTATGGATGCTCTTGGGTATAATTAACAATTTATTGTCTGTAATTTGAGCCTTATAGCACTTAATATAGCAATTATTACATGCATAACCAATATGGCATTTTTTGAAATATCACCGCAGTCATTATAACTGAGAGCAATTTTTGCTACTGTGCACAGAAGCGTTAGTTGACACGCGAGTTTCAGCTCAGGCTGTTAACAGTAATACTTATAGATTGGGACTTACTGAGTAGGTTTAATGGGCAACGTCAGTTGTAATATTGCCAACAGTCATTTTCTTTTAACCATGGTAGCAGTTTCATTGTGTGGCACTTTTAGTGTTTTCTAGCAAACAAAGAAGTTTTTAAATCAAGCCTAATTTATATAATAATTAGTAATGACAGATGAGAATAAAACATAAATTTCCTTACAGAACAGAGGCTGCCGTTATGATATTAGCTAAGTGAAACATAGCTCACATTTTGTATGTATAAATTAAAACTAAATTGAGGCCTGTCAGATACTTTCAATTACTATGCACAAAAAAGATTCAGTGCTTATCTGTATTTTTAAGAGTAGCAGTTATTGAAACGGTATGTGTTTGACTAATCTTTAAGGAATGCAACGAGAAGACAGTGGAAATTACACGTGCGAAATTCTTGGCTCTGAAACAACAGTCCTGGCTGGAGTTACACATTTTATCATGGTGAGAGGTGCGTATCGTGCGTATCGTAACATAAAACTTGGCTGATTGATACTAAAATCCGTTCTGCGATTTTAAAGTTCCTATTTCTACCACATTAGGTAATTTTAACTTGTGCTCTTCTTACGGGAAAACTTAACAGCGGCATTAATGTTTTGTTTGAACAGTACCAGTAGAGAACTTGTTCATCACCACTTCAAATGAAACTACGCGTCCCGGACAAATGTCGGAGCGATCACTTTATTTCAGAGAGGGAGATGAAAATATTCTGAGGTGGGTTCATAATACTCATATCAATTATTCTTAATTTATTCATATTATTGACAAAAGTAACAAAGTTTCAGTGCCCGTCGTATGCAAATGTGTTAATTGTTAACACAATATGTTAATTATTTAGGTGTATCAGTTTTGGGGGTTACCCTCCACCACTGATGAGGGTGTACCTGGCGTGTAGCCACAGAGAACATACCCGCATGGAAATTACGGAGAAACTCAAGTGGTACCAAATGCCTAAACTTAGTGGTAAACCTTTACGTTGCAATTTATTAATAAAACGATACACCGGATATTTAAAAAATACTATTTTTGTGGTGCAATTTAGTTAAAAACATTTGTGTCATTAACTTCTGTTCTGAGCACTGTAACTTAATTTGGATTAGTATTTGGTTAGAAGTTTATGTCTAACCTGGGACTCATAGAGAACGGACAGACACCACGCACAGGGAGCTTATCACCCATGGAAATTATAGACCTTAGAAATAACCTTCATCCATAGTACAGATGATTCAGTTTTGTGCTGACATCCGATTTATCTAATCCATAAATCTGAGATCCAGTTATAAATGAAAGATTCAGTAAATACGTCTTTATTCATTCAGGTACGAGAGGATTACGTAATATCACACAGTACTCAATCAGATGGAGCTACGACTTCGATGTTTTGGCTCAGTTTGATGGTTGTGAAGTCACTTGCGCTGTTAACTTGCCTGGTATACAAGAACATCCAGTATATGCTAACTCCACATCAGCCGCTTTACATGTGCAATGTACGTAATGCTATCCTGTACTATTTTACATATGTAGTGTCTCTAATATAATTATTCCAGTATGTTACGTGTCCAACGTAGGTAAAATAATTCTTATAGTTCCTTTGTACAGTGCTTATGAAAATCCTTCTAATTTTTTGTATATTGAGTGCGTATGATGAAAATTTACATGGCCGTTGCCGGAATTCTTTTTCATAGAGCAATCTTATTTAACATTTGATATTAATTTATCAATAAAAGGACACACTATATTTTTTATTTTCAGTGACTTATCCATTCAACGATTATTATTAATGGTGGCATAATGTTTTAATATATTCTCTATACAGATGCGCCAGACACACTATATTTTTATTTTCAGTGACTTATTCATTCAACGATTATTATTAGTGGTGGCATAATGTTTTAATATATTCTCCACACAGATGCGCCAATCATTACGTGCCCAAACAATACAGCCTTGCCTGGGGATAAAAATGTGTACTTGATATGTGAAGTCCGTGCTAAACCACCCGCATATTCTCTACGCTGGCTGTTTGATCAACGCGGGACGGAGCTAACACACGGACAGCAGAGTGGCGATTATTGGGTCCTCGTAAGTCCGGTAAATTCTTTGCTTTTGAGATGTTTTACCCTATACCTTAAAGATATTTAGGATAAATTGGTGGAAACTACTTTAGAAGAGCGACGTTTTAAGGGTTGCGGTTTTGCCACAAGGAGCTTTTTACTCATATTTAAGTGAAAAAAGCTGCCACCGTATGAATTTGCGTTTATTGATTTTTTATGAAATTATGTAGACACACATCCATTATAATTTTCCTATACAATATGCATATATATTATAAGCACAATTATACTGCTAAAATGTAAGAAAAACCATCGTTGTCTTTGACTGGCTGTGGCTATTTTCGTTATGTAGCAAACAGAAGCAAAATTTTAACTCATTTGATATTGCAGGGCGAACCAAATAGAACTGCCTCATTAAGGTCCCGCCTGTATATTCGCATAGTCAAAGAAGAGTCCTTCAGATCATATACCTTTATTGCTGAGAATGACATCGGTGTCAATTCTCACTCTGTTTCTCTTGCTCAAAGTAAGTACTCGGAAACGGGCTCCGTCTAGTTTATTTCAAAAGAATTAGTCTAGTTTTAACATTTAAAGAGAGATTTTCTATAAAACATATTTCTGATCATGTCACTCCTGAAATGGATTTGTTACCAACAACGATTTACTAGAACTTCTCTTTGGTTATTTCAGAAATAATTCCCACACTGCCTCCTTCCAAAAGGTTGACATATTCCTCAAACTCGGCGACACCAATTGTCGAACCCTGGAGAGGAGATGGAGCCACCAAGGTGACGTCACGATATCTGACGACAGAGACTTTATTCATGTTCTCTTTTATAGTTAACTTGCTACAGAAATTGTGATATTTCTTTAAAACAGTTACCATTTGTGATCTTCATGTTTTTGTGTACGTTTAAATGTTGGGAAAGGGTTTTTTTATTTATATATTTTCAGTTTGTAGATAGATGCACATCAATTTTGGCTTAACATAAATGCTTTAATAGATGTTTAATTAACATTTTGAACAGTTTGAAGTACTTAACAGGATGAATTTTTGCCTGGTTTACCATGCCTTTCCATTACTATGATGTGCTTAATATGTTTCAATTTTATCAATTTGCGATGGAACAGAATTGCTTGTATTTATGCCATAAAATTGCCACGTTGTAAGACGTTCACTGTGTGATCGTCAGTTGTCATTTCACCCCATTACCAAGATGCTTTTGTAATGACTGATGTTTTAATGAAAACGTTTCATTTCGTTTACGCTCTTTGAGATATTTTGTACAATATAAATGTCACACAATATTCTGTGTTCAACGCATAAACAATATTATGATGAAGCAACATATTTGCCATATGAATTAATTAACTAATGGTGGTTGAGAATTGATAAATGATATTATTTTCTTCAGCGGACTATTGTATTGCAAAAGTCTCACAATTTCATCTGAATGTGAATGTTTCTGAATCAATTCATCATCTTGGAAGTACATAAGATCAAAAAGAAGTAGCCACCATGTAATGTTCCTTTCTCAACGTGTTGTTAAGCAAAGCAATTTACTACCACTACAGGAGTTACACAGCATCCGGAAACACACGATCCAAAATTAAGCAAAGTAATTTACTACCACTACAGGAGTTACACAGCATCCGGAAACACACGATTCAAAATTAAGCAAAGTAATTTACTACCACTACAGCAGTTACACAGCATCCGGAAACACACGATCCAAAATTAAGCAAAGTAATTTACTACCACTACAACAGTTACACAGCTTCCGGAAACACACGATCCAAAAGGCGATTTGTGAAGTTTAAAAATTCTCAGGGCATTCTCACAGTTTACATGCCTTCCAAACTACACAATCCCGACAATCAGTGAACTTCTAAAACGAAATGATACCGTGATGTTCCCATACTGGAGGGTGTTTCATTTCACTATTAGATGAACAGATCACTCATGCTGTTTTCAAGGAAAGGGGGAAATTCAGTTATTTGTTGGAAGTATTTTTTTAGTCATATATATGTCAAAACAGTTCACGTTTAAATGAATCAAACTAATTCTAAAAAGTCATTTTGTTTAAACCTGCTTGAAAGGTTTTTTATATTAATGCAATAAAAATATCTTCATTTTTCAGGATTTTATATCAGATGTTGTGTAATAAAGTAGCATATAAAAGTCACACGCTGGTTCTAGGAGCAATGCTCTACTGAACGCCATTTTTATATTTACTCAATATCTAAAGCTATTTCTAATTTCGTATTGATCGTTTAATTTGGCTAACCTCTATACAATTTTGGTTCTATAATGTCAAAATAGAGATAACTTTATATCTGACTATGATGGAGATATTTCTGATTCTGTGCGTTTTAGTACTATTAGTTTTGCTAATTTGCATAAGTTAGGAACGAAAAATGCTTAGGATTCAGTGATTTTAATTATAATTGAAAGCTTTTTCTTGCAAATAAACACTTAAATCTTCCTTCTTGTCATCAGATAAACAAACATTTTGAAGGCGCTTTTATGAAGTCTTGTTGCCATTCGATAATATTACAAAAAGTACCTGTGCAATAAATGCACTTGAATATCAAGAGGACATTTGACAAGATCGATGGTGTTCTTAATTCAGAGGTCCCGCCTTAGCTTTAAGTAACTGCAAATATCACGGGAAGATGTCCAGTTTGTTCCAACATTTTAAAAGAAGATAACGGAAACAAGCTGCATACCTTAATTTCATCAAATAAAATGTTATCTAGGATCTGCTGGGTGATGGTTAGCTCTTCAAAATTAGAAGTCCTTTTATTTCATTATCCAAATTTCTGGCCAAAGTTTGAATACTGTAGACAGTTAATTTGCTGGCAGACATATTATGTAATTAAATGCTGTAGTTAGTATATTTATATACATAGCTCTTTCATTCCGTCCTACTAAAATATGCCAATTATTTATTTGATTGACAGCTATATCTAATTCAGATCATCACAATTCTTATTTCAGATGAGGTACATCTTAATGATTCAAAAATACCTCTACTTATCCGACAATACAAGATAAATCTGTCCAATATGAAATAACTATGTTTCCTTTAACTTTTATCATTGAATCTTTTGTTTTAATGCAGAGATATCTATTTATTTGTTTGCATACATCAATATTAACTTGTTAGATTCCTTGAATGTTGAATAAATCTTAACTAGTTCTGTATGAGCAGCAACTATCAGGACTATCAGGCATTAAGCAAATTCGTACTTCCGGATCTTCCGAAAGAGGTGTCGTTACGACCACAAATGTTTTTTGGTTAAACTGTAAAGAAATGATAACGGGAAAACAGTTAATTCTAATTTTCTTTCAGCATGCACATTTTCGTATTTAAAAGGCCATCATATGATCTTTTAAAAGCTATTTTGCATATTATTTAGCCCCTATAGTAGCCAACTTGTTTCCGGCAAATGGAAATTTGCTGCCAAGTTTGGCTATCATTTCTTTACACCTTTAGTTCAACCAAATTCAGTCGAAACGCAAAACATTTCGGCAAAAGTCTAAGTACGAATTAGCTCATTTGAAAAAGTCAGACCGAAAGATGCTCAGGATTGAGTAGTTTCAATTATGTTCAAAAATTTTTTTTATACTATTAAGCTTTTAAATTTCCAAACCTTTTAAATTTAGCTTTTAAATTTCCAAACATTTGTTTCTTTATTTCTAAACTAAAATTCGAACTGGAACTAATCATCACATATTTATTTGAATACAGCAGTTTTTTAATAGTAAAACAAAATGAATACTTAAAATAATTTAATAAAAGAGTGGCCAATTGTTTAAAAATGGAATATTCGGTGAGTTTAAGTTTCAGGTGAACTCGAAACAAAAACGTTACTTTATCTGAACGAAACGAACCAAATAAATCAACTCGGTTTGGTTTGTGCTATGAACTGTAATGAAAGTATTTTCATTTATATATTGGGTGCGAGTACTGCTTAGTTAAGAAGCTATGCTACTTATTTATTAATTGAAGATAAGATTATTTATAAAAGATTGGTTTTTGCTGGAGCTGGCGTTGTAGTATACAAGGACACTAAAATAATATGTAACAGGTAAAATCAAAACATATAACAGGTATCGGTTCATCACGTGTTTCCAAAGAGCAATATGATAGTTCTCCAGCCCCCCCCCCCCACCCCCCCCCCCCAAGAACGTTGTTTGATATGTTAAGGAAGCAAGTTACGCCACCAAACATCATATATTTCATGTTATGTTAGAGCTAAATAAGTGAGATCAAATAACCTCAAAATAGTGAAAACCTTGCTCTGAATTTTGATGCAACTCGTACAAGATATACGTCTATTCAGAGATTGTAAACAATAAAATACTCGTATATATGAGGCTCTGCTACTGATAGAGTACATTCCGACCATTTAAATGGAGCATGTGAAACAGCACAGAACCACCTCAATGTTTGTAGATATAATAATAATAATAGCACTGTGTATTAAGGAACATATTTTGGGCCAAATGAAGGTCTTATACATGCACTTTTATCTTTTAATTTAATTTTGAATTTGAAGTTAAATAATTAGAAAGCAGCATTAAACAGGCATAACACTGTTCTAGTTTACCACGAAAAGACAAAACACATCGGGAAAACGAATTACCGAACTATGATATCTCAGATCGAGGACCGATTCCAACGTGAATTTTATAATAATCCTCGACTGAAAGCGACAAACTGGTCAATCTGAGCTCGGACTAACGCAGTGCAGCTTTTAACACAAGAGCTATCAAGAGTACATTGTGAATCTGAAATTTCAAATTCAAGTCATTATCTCAGAGAAAGAGAGAGAGAGACAGAGAGAAAGGGAGAAAGAGACAGAGAGAGGGAGGGAGAGAGAGAGGGGGGGAGAGGGAGAGAGAGGCGAGGATGTAAATTTTATCATTGTGCAACTGGGTATAAATTTGACGTTTTTCTGGAAGTTTCCGCCCTTTGTTTGTTTCTTCCTTGTCTTTTCTCTCACAAGATCTAGGTAAATCCGCAAATTTTTTTACTTCAAAGGTCAAGGTCAAGGTCAAATTGACGTCAAAGTTATTTTTCCATAACATGGTTTCCAGAAAACTCCTCCTAGCGTTTGAGACAGCGGAGCTTTATATTTGGCACAGTTATTTACAATCTTCATGTCTCTATGAAACTACAAAATATTTCTGATCTGATCTCAAAGGTCAAGGTCAAAGTGAGGTCAAAATATTTTTCAAAACGCCTATAAAGCACGAAAAGTGGCTATAGAAAGCGCTCAGTCCTAGCTTGAACATATAAGCCGCACTCATCAGAGGGGTCACCTATCATCCTAAATCTTGACCTTGAGGGTTATGGTCAAAGGTCACGTGACCTCATGCAGCGTTAACGATAGACCGACTTCTCTCGAAAACGTTTAGAGATAGAGCGACTTTGAGTTCATTTTCGACCTTTTTGGCCTAAACAACGTTACTTAATAACTTAGTTGATCCTCCTGTATTTTTTTAAATTCGCTTAATTTTTCAATTAAAAAACGACAAAACAAATTTGCGACACAGGCAGAAAAGAGCTGAGAGCAGTACTTTAAACTGGCATGATATCCGCCTCGGTGTATTGATCGCCCAACTCTCAATGAAAGCCATCACAGCATGCGTGTGCAAGTTTAAGTTGGCTGCAGCCTTTGGAGTTTTTATAATTAAAGTGTGACGAAAATTGACTCACTGATAGAGGGTGATTAGACGCCGTAAAATTCGCATTTTTTAACCATGACATTAGAGAACGATTGCAATCCTGGTCCATGGTCAATGTACAAAGACGGAAGTGGGCCATTATTTCGAAAGGGTTAGCGATTTTGAGCTTATTTTTGAATCTTTGGTTCTAAAAGACGATATGTAAGGGGTTCCTTGTCACTCTGACATCCTCAGTCATGGTCAAACTAAAAAAACTGAAGTGGGCCATTATCACGAAAACGGTTAGAGATTTTGGGCCTAAAAGATTATATGTAAGAGACACCTCGGTGACCTTGACCTCCTCGGCCATGGTCAAAGCCAAAAAAAGAAGTTGACCATTATCTTGATAACGGTTAACGATAGAACGATTTTCAGCTTATTTTCGACCGTTTGAGCCTAAAAGATGATATGCAAGAGATTAAGAGTTAAGAACCGTATTTTTGTGTAATTTTCGTTACTCGTTAGCGAAAACGGTCTAGTTAGCATTGATTCTGCATTCTCGGATGGCATGAGAGAAGAGATAGTAAACTGGACATCGTTTTACTGCACCACTACCAAATTCTAATCGCCTCACACGTGAAATTGGGCGGTGTTTGAGCGACCTCTAGTTTCACCTATTCATCTTTACAGAAATACTTTTACCCCATTTTTTAAAAGCCAATTGCTATGCGATTTAGATGAAGATCCACATACGGAGATGTAAAGTCTTGTAAAAGGGAGAATTAATTAGATTATGTCTCTGTTTATTAATTTTAAGGCTAACATGAAGTGGCATAAGGCTAACTTACTGACATATGGAACGAAACCTTCATTTCTTGAAAAAGGTTAAATATCGAGCATCCTTGCTTTCACTTTCGAACTGACATCACAGATACACGGTGTTGCCATGTATTCCTAACCAGTGACTAATATCAATTTCTGGCATAACTTCCTGCAACGTTTAATTCTATATCCGTATACTGGATAGCATTTGTTAGCGATATATGTTAATCACATGTTTACCGTATAGTGGCTACATGATGGTGACATTTATGTTAACCATGTGATTTAGGGGTGATTTAGGTATAAAATAAATCTATGTTTCGCCGAACCTATCAGAGATATCTCCAATTTTTCAACACCTAGAGCAAACTGCCCTTCTTACAACGACATCCTACTGAAATTATATCAACAACCCGTTCAGAGCCGAATGCACGACAGTCACAGCTGAGCTAACTGTTCCCGGACTTTCCTTTATCCAAGCCAGTGTATAATAGTGAAGCCATTTGATATTTGTGAAAATGTTACACCCTCACAGCACTGGATGACGTCATCAGCAATGATTTAATGAATAAATAACACTGCCAACCTGCTGCAGAAAATACTGAATAGTTTATGACCAAGAGGAAAGTAAAATACAGGCCTTTTTCAAGAAGATAATTTTTCAAACTTTACGCCTAAGAAGACTTCTAAAATAACAAGTAAAATCTTTTCGCAAAATTTGTTTGGCAAGAAGTAAAATTTATTTTCAATAAAAAGGAGTAAATGTTCACACTCTTTTTATAAAGAAATATGAATGAGATAATATTTGTTCTTATTTCAAATGTGAGATAATTTGAATCAGTTATGCAAACCCTACAGATGAAGCGAAGCCGTGTTTTGATCAGTCACATGGAAGTTCATGCATACACATCAATAAAGGATTTTGTATGTCAATTTACAGCTACATTTTCTAATTAAAATATGATTAATTACGCTGATGTAATAAATAATCAAGTGTAAAAAAATTTCATTCGAGAAGTAATAGTAGTATAGTGTACGCCTTGCTCCATATTCGACCTCTATTGCTCTCGGTCACTGAGGCGTGAGACGTCTATTGTTCTATGGGTGTGACGTCACAGTCAAGGTCATTCTACGTCAGAAATAGGTCAGCCAATGAGAGAAGGGGCTCCTACTTTGACCCATTCTTTATACAAATCGAGCCAATCTGAATCAATTTTCTCACATAAATAGGTCAAGCAATCAGATAGGGGCTCCATATCCTACCCCTATTGTTCAAAGAGGAGGCAACTACTTTGACTCATCCTTTGTGCAAACACTGGGGTCATTCTGACTTTATAAATATGCCACCCGATGACAGAGCAGGTGACGTCACCCAAACATCATTCCTACTGCGACTCATCCTCTGTGCTTTTGCTTAAATTAAAATACTGCAATAGATCAATGTTTCTACTCACTAACAGGAAATCACTATTTATTATATAAAGTATGTTTAAATTAAATTCTTGAAATGCTTACACTGTAGCGTCATGTCTAAAATTTTCGATGAACCAATCAGAAAATAGGTCAACAAAGCCAAGCTGTCCCACATTGCCATACTTGTTGACAAGAAGTACTTTTTTTATCACGACATTTCTGACAAATACACACAAGACAGTCCCTTTTTAACTCAACAAATCAAATCGAATTCTCTTTTTCGTTTAGCCAATCACAGTTGAGATGACGTCATAATCACCCAATCAGAATCAAGTATGCACACGCCACCATGTCAGCACTTGGTGTGACGTCATGGTAAAAGTCATAAATAGGTCAGCCAATGAGAGAAGGGGTTCCTACTTAGACCCATTCTGGAAGGCAATATGAGAAGTCTTTACTTCTTGCAAAACGTTTCTAATATGTGCTGATCTCAAAAGCATGGAATGCCAGTTTAACATTCATTAGGGAATTATTGATATCAAGAATGTTTGACCTGAACCATTGATTTATTTGATATCAAGAATTATTTTTTATCTCAAAAACTAAATTTTTGCTACCCAAAATTCAACTTTTGATAGCAAAATATATACTTAAGGACAGTAAAAACGCAACAGTGAAAAAGAAAAATCACATAGCAATATGTACTGTATACCTATTTTATTAAATTTTTCAAATTAACAGCTCTTACGTCCTTCTCTGAGTACACTTTTTCTGGAGCACTGGTTGTAACTGCCGCCATTGAACAAAACGTCGTACTCATCTCAAAAATTCTCCATACAAAAATTCATACTGGAGACATTTTAAATATCTAGTAACGCGTGTGGGCACCTCGTGCATTTATAAGGAAATTTATCCACCTGGGTATCGACGTGATGAGTCTGTTGATACGCCACTGTGGTACCCGATTCCATTCCTGGATCAAGGCTTTGTACAGTGCTGTGTGCGATTGGGGTTGCGGCATACGTGCGCAAATTCCTAGGTCGAGGATATCCCACAAGTGTTCGATGGGATTCATGTCGGACAAGTAAGGCGACCACTGTAGAATGTTAATGTTGTTGGCGCGTAACCTATCCTGACAAGCATTATCATGCATGAATATTGCACGAGGATTTTGGTTAAAATAAAGCACAACTTCCCTTTCTAACACAGTGTTTAGGTATCGCTGAGCCGTAAGGGTGCCGTCAATGATCAGGAGCCGTGATTTCAATTCGAACTTTATCGCACCCTACATCATGATACTACCACCTCCAAATCTGTCGATCTCGAGGACACATACATGATGATATCGCTTCCCTACTCGTCGGTATACACGTTGTTGTGCATCATTGCGGAATAGCAGGAAGCGGTTCAAATTATGACGTTGCCAAAGTCTGCCTGAGTGGTTTTGTGCCCACTGACACCTTACACATTGTCTACGGTTATCCAACACAGGTCCAACATAGGCACGGTATTACCGAATGTTGCCCTCACAAAGATGTTGCAACACGGTCTTTGCGCTGATTCGCGAATTGTGTCTACCGGGCGTAATAGCCGCTGTATCCACAGCACTTTGAAATCTATTGCTGAGGTGTAGCAATCGAATTTCACGATCCTCATGCACGGTTGTTACTCGCGGCTGGCCTGTTCTAGGGCGATAGCGCGTCAATCCGATTTCCTTGTAACGTCTAACGAGACGAGGAAATGTTGATCGGGCAACACCAAAACTGTCTGGCCACCGCTGTACGCGAAGCACCATCCATCAACATCCCTTTAACCTGTAACCTCTCATTTTCGGAAAGTCGCGACATCGTAACTTCCGCGTTGAACAGGACTTTTTCAAATGCGTAGATTTTTTCTTTTTCTTTAATGCACAGCAATATTGTTTTTAAAGCAATAGGTCCCGTCAGTCAGGTCACAGAGCCTCAAATTCAATAGACCATAATTAACTCAGAATTCACACATTGATACCGCCAGACAGAAAGATGTAGCCAGGCACTGAAGTGTGACCTTAGCTTAATAAATTGGCTGCCTACTTGGAATTATAACTTGGCAAATTAAAAAAATAAAAATACATTTTTTGCATTTTTAAAGTCCCTAAGTATAGATTAATGAGCTCCACATTGATTTACTGATATCTTAATTTATATTTTGATATAAAAAAGGAGTTGAATGTTAACTTTTGACTAAGAGACGTACTTACCCAGTAAACACTGCGGCGTTGCATCAACGAGGGACAGATATCACAACCGATGTCAAACCAACGTCGGGTTTTGGTTGTCTATGGAAATCGAAACAACGTCTACCTTCCGATAGTGAACAGACGTCGATTATCCGACATCTCATATCTTACATCTAGTGACCTGTCATAAAGTGATCTACAATTTCCGACGAGCGATGAAACAAGGAAGTTGTTCAAGTTCTGAACCCGACATCTGTACAACGTCGATTTTTCGACATCTATCTAATTTTACAAACTTCTGTTCAACGTTCACCAAAGACATCTGCTTAGACGTCGAAGAAAGTTACGTTTTATTTGCCACCAAAAGCAACTTCTAAACAACGTTACTTGCCCAAAGTCTAATCAGCGTTGTGTCAAAGACGACGGTTAGACGTTGCTCTGTGGTAGCGACCATTTTCAACCAAAGTACAATCAGAGTAAATGTTGTGATTTGGTTGGATCGACTTCGCAACCTGAAATCGACGTCGGATCGAAGTTAGAATATTTACTAGGTAGCTGTACTTTTATCTTCATCATGTTATATTCCTCGTATTACATGGTTTAGATTTCGTTTATACTGTTTGTAGAAACCGCTACGAGCGATTTCTGTTTTATTTTGAAATGGGGTAAATCTGTGAATATCTGTGTATTTTTGGGCGTTCAATTTCAACTTTTAAACGTGGTTTTGTGACGTAATTACAGATGTTTTGATGCTGTTTCCCAATCAGATTAGTAAGAACTGCCATTGCTTTAATGTATTGATGTATTTTACGACCGGATAACCTGGTGGTTTCAAAGAATCAAAGTAAATACTGCTTTCCCTTACTGACAATAACTTATTTGTTTTTGTGTAAAAGATAAGACATTATGCAACAGCCTTCCGCAGCCATCAAGGGTCTCTGGGCGGGGGTTTCTATGTTTGCCATAGGGGTTATTATGTAAGTAAAATCCGTCAGATCTTTTGGTTGCGATAGTGGTCAAATTAGATAAGTCTATTGGAGCAATGATTCGGCCTATTGTTGTAGATTACTTTAGATACTGTGGCCAATAAGATCCCGAATTGGTAACGGGGCACGTGTTGCACTGGACCGCCCTGGGGTAGAATTTGGGTATAAGAATATGTGATTTCGTCCCATCTGGAGTGATTCCGAGGTAACGCCCTCGAGATAAAAACACGGATAGACAGAAGGTCTAAGTCCTAAGAAGTGGACAAATTTAAGAGTCCCACAAGGGGGCAAGAAGCGAAGGTTCAAACGGTGGACAAAGTACTAACGAGGTCCTAAAGTGAACTAGAAGTTAAGGTCCAAAAGTGGACAATATTAAGATAAAAGAACTGGATAATTGTTACGTCCTAAAGCTGGACAGTTATTTGAGGTTGTTTATTAAGAATAAGTACTGAATCTCTAAGGGGATGAATGGGTGCTTAAAGAAACACGGATTTATTTTAGAAAGTTGTAGGAGGAGCCAAAATAGTTTTCGGTAAGCTATTGTTGTTTTATTAATATTGTGTTGTTGTAATCACTTACCTGTATTTTAAGAGAAAAACGTAAAGGCCAATATTCCAGAAAATATGTCTGTACGTTTCAGCGGTTTATTTCATTTGACAGCGATTTGTTTATGTATTGACACTTGTTACTTAATCGTCAGTTTAAGTGGAATTCTGGTTTAGTGAATAAGTGTCAAAGCCGTGTACCTGAGATTAATGTGTGGCTGAATATGTGTTGTTTCAGTTACCGTTGATGACCTTTATAACCAAGTTGAAGAACACGTCCATCAAGTTTTAACGCTGGTGACGCACCAGTAGGTTTTCTGTGGGGTGAACGCTTCGTTAATTGTGGACAAGCGCACCCAGTGTGGACGAATAAGTGAATAAAGGATTTCCAACGCGTCAACGAACTATTTTCCGTTTTATTCCTCTCCTCGCAACGCGACTTTTTAACACTGTTCACATCCATTTTAAAATAGATTTAAATTGCACTCTTATTATTAACAAGCAAATTATGTCACTACTCCACCTGCAAGCGATACTTCATATCCCCCAGATTTAAAGTTTGTTTGCCCGTAAGCTCCAGTTTTATCCTTTTCAGCTGCAGAAGAAAGATTATCTTCTGCAGCATTAACTTTTCCCAGTAAAAAGTCATATGTACCTGATAAAAATGGGAGAGTACTTGCAAACATACCCTCGTGAGCGCGTCATGTTGCTGGACCAGGAGTATCGCATCCAACAAGCAGCCGGACAAATTGCATGGGGTGAGGATAGTTTTCACCTCGGTCTCAAATACCTGTCGTCGGACCTGGGCCCACGCACACGACCCACCCGTAACGCCCCAACGGCACCCCGCACAAAAGCACCCATCGACCCCGCTAGTGGTTCCGAAATTTGCAAAAACTTCCAAACAACTAAGGGGTGCCTGTACCGCGACTGTAAATTTGCTCATGTCTGCATTATCCAGGGTTACCATAAACGGCACCCCGAGCACAAGCACTGAGTTGGAAGCGTCTCTAGCCCGCTTAAAGATAACATGGACACATGGCTTACAGAACTGCAAAACGACCCCGATCTCGTCTACCTGGCTAACGGAATTTCAGAAGGTTTTGACATTATAACACCCGGTGTACCTCTTACGAAAGTTAACCTCCCGAATAGCAAAAAAGCTGAGACAGTGTATCGTACAAAAGTTGAAGAACAAATCCAGAAGGAAATCGACATGGGAAGATATGTAAAAGTTGATTATGAACCAGAAATAGTTAGCCCCATTTCATGCGTTGTAAAAGAAGATGGTTCCATTCGCCTTATTCACGACTGCTCCCAACCCGACGGCCTAAGTTTAAACAGTCATGCGAATCCTGAAAAACACACTTTTGTTACGGTAGACTCTGCTGTTAATATGATCGATAAAGGCTGGTACATGGCGAAAGTGGACCTTAAAAATGCTTATCGGCACGCTGCGATTAGCATAGACTCGAGGCGAGCTACGGGGCTAAAATGGCGCTTCAGGGAAGATAAAGCTTATACGTACTTAGTAGACACTCGTTTACCCTTCGGTGCGTCCCTGAGCGTTGGAGCTTTTCATAAAATTACCCAGTCCGTCGTTCGAATGATGAATCGCCGGGGATTACAGGCCATAATTTGTTTCCTAGACGACTTCTTCATATGCGCAGCAACAGAACAAGAATGTAGACAAGCGATGGACATATTGCTCCAACTCCTACAGAACCTGGGCTTTACAATAAGTTGGGATAAGTGTGTCTCCCCCTCCAAAAACATCACTTTTCTAGGTATTAACATTGACTCGGAATCCGGAATACTTTCCATCCCCAATCAGAAGCTCACGGACGTCGTTCGTACCCTTAGGGAGTGGGGAAGCAAAAACAGAACCGCTACAAAGCGTGAATTTCAGGTGCTTATAGGTCGCCTAAACTGGGTTGCGTCGGTTATCCATTCAGTGAGACCCGCCCTCCGCCGGCTCATTGACCAGATGAGCAAACTTAGAAAGCAGAATCATCGCGCTCGCGTCTCCCGTGATTTAAAGCTGTCGCTACAGGCTATTCTCGATTTATGCATTTACTTCAATGGCACGTCCTGTTTTCTCCGCAAGGCGAGGCCCGAAGCTGCATACATTGTGACAGATTCCAGCGGCGTTGCTGGGGCAGCGGCCCTAGTTAAGGAATCACGCGTTACCGATTGGCTATATACACGCTGGGCGAGCGATTTTAAGGAACTCAATACTGCACATATTAACATAAAGGAACTGGCTGCGGCTGCGCTAGCAATCCATAGATGGGGCCCCACCCTGTGTAACTCGGTTGTTCTGCTATATACGGATAACACAACAACTCTCCATGCACTAAATAGATTCGCCATTCGGAATAAGCAAGGCAGTGACATTCTGAGGGACATGCTAATGACTTGTGCCATTTTCAATATTCGGATACGAGCAAAGTATATTTCTACAAATAACAATAAACTTGCCGACTCAATTAGCCGTTTACATTTGCTACCCCACGCAACGTACGTGGCACACCGAGTGCACATGGAAAAAATGTCGAATAATATGTCACAAGCGTCGTTTAATTTCATTATACAGGAGTGGTTCAGCAAGAGGCCATACTGGATGGCGAATTAAGAGCTTATCGTCGTGCTGCGTTCTCAGAAGCGACCAAGTCTGCCTACAGGACACACAGAGATACGTTCTTGCGGTTTTGCGCTTACTACAGATATACACCCGTGCCCGCGAGCAAAATAACTGTCGCCCGTTTTAGTGCTTTTTTGGCAAGAACGCTGAGACCACAGTCCATACGGTGTTATTTAGCAGGAATACGCGTGCTCCACCTGGAGCTTGGATATCCAAGCCCTACGGACGATAATTTCGTCCTATCAACGACGCTAAAAGGCATTGTCCACACCAAAGGTACGCAACCCAAGCAGAAACTGCCCATCACAATTGCTATTCTACAACGTCTGCACAACGTCCTAACACTTCAAGACTCGTTTCAGTGTTGTTTTTGGGCTGCATGCCTAGTGGCTTTCTTCTGTTACTTTCGAAAATCAACCCTCCTCACAAGGACGTCGTGCAGCCACGACTGCAGGAAAGACCTCTGCAGAGAGGACTATACCACGAGTACCGAGGGAGGCGTCATCTCCGTGAAGCATACAAAAACGTTGCAGAATTTCGACAGGAGATTAGAAGTTCCCATTCCATTTATCCCTGGATCCGTCCTATGTCCAGTAACGGCCATGTCGAAACACCTGGACATGGTCCATCTTGACAGCAACGCCCCCCTATTCTCCTTCCGCAAAGGTGCCAGCACTGTCCCCTTGACACACAGTCTTTTTGTCAACACACTGCGTACCCTACTCACCCAAGTCGGTCTCAAAGCAGAGGACTACAGTGGGCATTCGTTTCGACGGGGTGGTGCATCATTTGCCTTTTCGTGTGGCTTACCAACCTATATTATTAAAACGCAAGGGGACTGGAAATCGGACGCGTACCAACAGTACCTGTCGGTTCCATTGGCCATGCGTAAGACTTGTTCTAGAATCATCGCGTTAAAAATGGGTTCACATTAAACCTTACCAAAATCTGTCCGACCACTACTTCCCTCAATAACGATTGGGATCCTTTGGACAGTAAATTTGAATTGTGTCAAAAATTGTATGCATGTACCAGTTGATTTAACACGAGATAAATCATGATCCCAATCGCAGTCGTTTTATTTTTAAGTAGCTAGAGACCTTGCAAAATATCAAGAGTTTAATGGACAATTAAGTGTTTATTTGTTAATTGTGTTTAAACATGTTTTTTGTTCCCGCCTCCCTGTCTGCGGGAGTGGGGGCACACTACCGGCGAACGCGATAGCAGGCCGAATTATGGCCTCTATGTTTATTTTACAGATGTTCTTGCTTGCATGCTCACTCCTGAGTAATCCCCTAGCAGCAGGCACCGAGCCCCTCACACGCCCCCCTCTGTCTATTTAAACCCCGTCTCATCTCCGGTGTGACAGATCACACCAACTAGCTTGCTGGCGGCGAATGCATTAGAACGCAAAAATCGGACTGCTTTTAACACCCACCACCCCTCCCCTTACACCAATATATATATATTGTAGTTGTGTGTAGTGACACTAAATTTGAATTGTGTCAAAAATTGTATGCATGTACCAGTTGATTTAACACGAGATAAATCATGATCCCAATCGCAGTCGTTTTATTTTTAAGTAGCTAGAGACCTTGCAAAATATCAAGAGTTTAACCCAATATATGCCCCCTCCCTTTAAGAAAAGATGAAGTTATCTTGCTACGTCGGTTTCCAATCCGGCATCTTGAGAACAACATATTAAATGCCTAAGGAAGTACGCTTACTTCTATCCTTATTGATGTTACTTAGCTGATTTTTGGAAAATTAACCCAAAATGTAACCTACATATTGATGAGTATATAATGCTTAAAACTAGACCGAATTCCTCCGAAGAGAAAATGTTTGTTGTAAATGATGACCGACGAGGTCAAATGTCACCGACGTGTCTCCTAAGTGACGTCTTTCAGGTCAAAACGGTCATAAATCTATAACCATTTTTGAGATAATGGTTAGATTCCGATTGACCATGGCCGAGGAGATTTGTAATCATACGATTTATCACGAATTTGTAAAACCTCGCCCGATTTTTGGATATCACATGCGAGTGGATGAAATTTCTCAATTTCAGAACACGAACAAATTAATTATGTCTTGAATTTGTACACGGTTATACGGCCACAAATCCCGGGGTGGGATGGTGGGGGGGGGCACTCACGAACCAATAAGTTACCATGCGTGTCCACGACTTTAAAATGACATCTAAAAGCGGAGTGGCGTTCCGGAATAACCCTTTGTTCGGACTAAACGCAGGTTACGGAATGAAAATACCACCACACGGCATTTTTAACGAAACTGGTACTCCGCGCGGACAGTATATGGAATCAGACCACAATTGTTTAATTCCTGGTAGTTGAACAACAAATGAAAGATTGGAAAACGGTAGTTGCGCAGCAAATGGTGCTGGTTTTCTATTATTTTTGTGTATAGAAATAAACTAACGGTACATTTATAAAGAAGAGAGGTGGAATTTATGCGGGAGAAAAATAGAAGACTGTAACTTCATTGGTCTGGAAAAAATAGAGAAATGAAAATAGTCAAATTTTTAATGAAAATAGCGTTGATGGGGCACTTTTCGAGGGTACCAGTCTTTATACAAAAACATCTCGAAAAGTAAATGGTCATGTCCTATATTTCTTACTATTTTTGTTCATGTGAAAGGTCGATATATACAGACACATGGTCATCTTTGCTGTTCCAGATGTAGGGAAGGTGTCAGATTTTGATATGTTATAAAGAAACATATAAGTAAATTAATTGTGGTCCGAGACCTGATATGATGTATAAGAGATCTGACAAAAAGTTATAGTTCGCGGATAATTATCACTCAAATCACCTCAAACTGCCTCAGTATGATGTAACATTATACATAATTACATATCAAAGGCCATATTAGGATATTCATACTCCGAGCCCCCCCCCCCCCTCCCCACCCTCCCTCTCCTCCTCCGGCCCATTCTAGTACCTGTTCCCTCCTTAACGCGTGTGCAAGAGAATGACTTTTAATGATTTTCTGTGGCTGTTACACGCCGTAAATATTCTCCTGTGTGTTTGCATGCTACATCAATAGGCAATCCTGCTTAAAAATATTTTTTCTAAAACTAAAATTTCACAAAATATTAACTTTAAAATTTTTGCCTTAAGTTAAATCAGGTGATGTGCTGACATCATAGAGTGGTCGGGAGACCATTTTCGGATACCATTGCGCATTGTTATGTTCAATTCTTTTTTTCTCATCACTTACAGTTAATTTTTACACATTTGCAAATGAAAATGTAGATTTAGGGAAGCAATTTGCAAGAATGTTCTGTACAGCGGTGTCATCAGCATATCATAATCGCGAATGTGTCACTTTTTTTGGCCATACCAAGTTTCTTGAGCTGCAAATAGCGTTTAAATGAGTACTCATATAGGTTGTAGAATTCAATATTAATAAAATTTACGTTTTTCTGTCACTCTGGGGTTAAAAAATATTGTTTATTTCTTAATTTGAAGTATGTCTAGAAAAAATTTAAAAAAACTGGTTGCCATGTGTGGAAGAGCTGCTTTATAAGCCAATGCCAGGTATAAATAAGCTTTTAGAAGGTATTTCTGTTTGAAAATAGTCCATGCCTTGCAAAAATAGTGTTTAAAATAAAAAACATATTTTTAAATATAATTTTTTAATGCATAATTTAAAAAAGTGCCCGAATCTTAATTATGCTTTCGCTCCATTGAACGACATGTATTTTTTAAAACAATTTTTACACTCAAAGTCCCCACGTTTTCAGTCAGTTATAATTGCAAAGAGTCATTTTACATAAATAAACACTTACAACTGCACCCAGATAATAAAATAATGGAAAACATTATCATTTATTGCACATAAGAAGAAAATTGCTGAAATTGTTTTTCACTGTAAGATAGAGAATATTTTTTTAAAATTCCTAAATAAATTTAGCGCACTTTATGTGATTTATTTTTTATATTACTACATATTACACTACAAGATCTCCGTAAACCCTAAAGCTTGGACAATTTGGATTATTATAAAATCATAAAAATATAAAAAATAACGCTAAAATTGTAAAAAATTGCCAATTTTATACATTTTTTTCAATATTGTCTGAAGGTCTTAGGCAACTTGAAATTAAAATGTACCCCATAGAAAGGCGCAGTACTTGTACTTTATAATAATAGAGAGAAATTCTAATTTTACACATTATTAGAGAAAAGAAGATGAAATTATTAGTGTCGGTAAAGTGCGATTTTCTTCAAAATAAGGTTGGACTTGCTTTATTAAAATTATTTTAAAAATATTGTTGTATTTGTTGGGTATTTAATTTCTATTACTATCTATTTAGGGGATGATGCAGGGTAGACTCATACTATTTTCTGCGCATTGAAGTTTTATCAAAGTGATGAAAAATTAATTATGCTAAAAAAAATTAAAGCCAAAATTTCAATTTTTGCATTTTTGCCTAAAAAATTAATTTAAGCTGCGAGATGGGTTCTTTGCAAATTGCTGTTGATTACTTGCCATTCATACTCCAAAATGATGCATACCAAAATAAGTCAGCTTAGCAAACAATAGTCATGGGCAGACTCAAACTTGGAAAATTTTTATTTTTAAGCATGTCGCTTTCGGACGCATTTGTCATGAGGGGAGGTTATTATAAATGTGGCTAGTTCTTTTGTAACCGAGTCAATTTAATCGATCTGTTAGTATATGCTCTGTAATAGATATGTCTACGATATACTACACTGATTCCTGTGAATTCCAGATATTTTGCCTAAGATAGGAATCAGACCACAATTGTTTACTTCCTGGTAGTTGAACAACAAATGAAAGATTGGAAAACGGTAGTTGCGCAGCAAATGGTGCTGGTTTTCTATTATTTTTGTGTATAGAAATAAACCAACGGTACATTTATAAAGAAGAGAGGTGGAATTTATGCGGGAGAAAAATAGAAGACTGTAACTTCATTGGTCTGGAAAAAATAGAGAAATGAAAATAGTCAAATTTTTAATGAAAATAGCGTTGATGGGGCACTTTTCGAGGGTACCAGTCTTTATACAAAAACATCTCGAAAAGTAAATGGTCATGCCCTATATTTCTTACTATTTTTGTTCATGTGAAAGGTCGATATATACAGACACATGGTCATCTTTGCTGTTCCAGATGTAGGGAAGGTGTCAGATTTTGATATGTTATAAAGAAACATATAAGTAAATTAATTGTGGTCCGAGACCTGATATGATGTATAAGAGATCTGACAAAAAGTTATAGTTCGCGGATAATTATCACTCAAATCACCTCAAACTGCCTCAGTATGATGTAACATTATACATAATTACATATCAAAGGCCATATTAGGATATTCATACTCCGAGCCCCCCCCCCCCCCCTCCCCACCCTCCCTCTCCTCTCCGGCCCATTCTAGTACCTGTTCCCTCCTTAACGCGTGTGCAAGAGAATGACTTTTAATGATTTTCTGTGGCTGTTACACGCCGTAAATATTCTCCTGTGTGTTTGCATGCTACATCAATAGGCAATCCTGCTTAAAAATATTTTTTCTAAAACTAAAATTTCACAAAATATTAACTTTAAAATTTTTGCCTTAAGTTAAATCAGGTGATGTGCTGACATCATAGAGTGGTCGGGAGACCATTTTCGGATACCATTGCGCATTGTTATGTTCAATTCTTTTTTTCTCATCACTTACAGTTAATTTTTACACATTTGCAAATGAAAATGTAGATTTAGGGAAGCAATTTGCAAGAATGTTCTGTACAGCGGTGTCATCAGCATATCATAATCGCGAATGTGTCACTTTTTTTGGCCATACCAAGTTTCTTGAGCTGCAAATAGCGTTTAAATGAGTACTCATATAGGTTGTAGAATTCAATATTAATAAAATTTACGTTTTTCTGTCACTCTGGGGTTAAAAAATATTGTTTATTTCTTAATTTGAAGTATGTCTAGAAAAAATTTAAAAAAACTGGTTGCCATGTGTGGAAGAGCTGCTTTATAAGCCAATGCCAGGTATAAATAAGCTTTTAGAAGGTATTTCTGTT
This sequence comes from Protula sp. h YS-2021, assembly GCA_949752745.1. Taxonomy (NCBI): domain Eukaryota; kingdom Metazoa; phylum Annelida; class Polychaeta; order Sabellida; family Serpulidae; genus Protula; species Protula sp. h YS-2021. Next base: position 21,975,339 of record OX457031.1, on the reverse strand, counting down.
TGAAAATAGTCCATGCCTTGCAAAAATAGTGTTTAAAATAAAAAACATATTTTTAAATATAATTTTTTAATGCATAATTTAAAAAAGTGCCCGAATCTTAATTATGCTTTCGCTCCATTGAACGACATGTATTTTTTAAAACAATTTTTACACTCAAAGTCCCCACGTTTTCAGTCAGTTATAATTGCAAAGAGTCATTTTACATAAATAAATACTTACAACTGCACCCAGATAATAAAATAATGGAAAACATTATCATTTATTGCACATAAGAAGAAAATTGCTGAAATTGTTTTTCACTGTAAGATAGAGAATATTTTTTTAAAATTCCTAAATAAATTTAGCGCACTTTATGTGATTTATTTTTTATATTACTACATATTACACTACAAGATCTCCGTAAACCCTAAAGCTTGGACAATTTGGATTATTATAAAATCATAAAAATATAAAAAATAACGCTAAAATTGTAAAAAATTGCCAATTTTATACATTTTTTTCAATATTGTCTGAAGGTCTTAGGCAACTTGAAATTAAAATGTACCCCATAGAAAGGCGCAGTACTTGTACTTTATAATAAAAGAGAGAAATTCTAATTTTACACATTATTAGAGAAAAGAAGATGAAATTATTAGTGTCGGTAAAGTGCGATTTTCTTCAAAATAAGGTTGGACTTGCTTTATTAAAATTATTTTAAAAATATTGTTGTATTTGTTGGGTATTTAATTTCTATTACTATCTATTTAGGGGATGATGCAGGGTAGACTCATACTATTTTCTGCGCATTGAAGTTTTATCAAAGTGATGAAAAATTAATTATGCTAAAAAAAATTAAAGCCAAAATTTCAATTTTTGCATTTTTGCCTAAAAAATTAATTTAAGCTGCGAGATGGGTTCTTTGCAAATTGCTGTTGATTACTTGCCATTCATACTCCAAAATGATGCATACCAAAATAAGTCAGCTTAGCAAACAATAGTCATGGGCAGACTCAAACTTGGAAAATTTTTATTTTTAAGCATGTCGCTTTCGGACGCATTTGTCATGAGGGGAGGTTATTATAAATGTGGCTAGTTCTTTTGTAACCGAGTCAATTTAATCGATCTGTTAGTATATGCTCTGTAATAGATATGTCTACGATATACTACACTGATTCCTGTGAATTCCAGATATTTTGCCTAAGATAGGAATCAGACCACAATTGTTTACTTCCTGGTAGTTGAACAACAAATGAAAGATTGGAAAACGGTAGTTGCGCAGCAAATGGTGCTGGTTTTCTATTATTTTTGTGTATAGAAATAAACCAACGGTACATTTATAAAGAAGAGAGGTGGAATTTATGCGGGAGAAAAATAGAAGACTGTAACTTCATTGGTCTGGAAAAAATAGAGAAATGAAAATAGTCAAATTTTTAATGAAAATAGCGTTGATGGGGCACTTTTCGAGGGTACCAGTCTTTATACAAAAACATCTCGAAAAGTAAATGGTCATGCCCTATATTTCTTACTATTTTTGTTCATGTGAAAGGTCGATATATACAGACACATGGTCATCTTTGCTGTTCAAGATGTAGGGAAGGTGTCAGATTTTGATATGTTATAAAGAAACATATAAGTAAATTAATTGTGGTCCGAGGCCTGATAGGGTCTCAAAATTATGCCCCTTTCTCTGCTTCTTTTGTTGTTGTTTTTTCTTTTCTTCTTTTCTTCTTCTTTTTCTTCTTCTTCTTCTTTTTCTTTTTTTGTACATGGTAACACATTACGATATCAAGTGTAATGAGTCATAGCTATTGATTCCTTATAATAAACAAATTTTCCCCTGTGGTTTTATGAGATCTTACATATCGGAAGTGAGTCATTAGCTATTAGGCGTCATGCCAATAAACAATATGGTGGTTATATGACAAGAGGTGTTTAAAAAGCTGACTTGAGGCGATGTGTCACTTTCGCCTTCGTTCCTCAATAACAGGAAGGCTACACATTTGCACGCCAGCTGCACTTTTTATGTTAAGATTTTGTCTTTTCCGTGTGGGTATTAACAAACATGGCATGCTTGTGTTGCCATAGGGTTGTACTAGAGACAAAATTAAGTCATTCGTACATGTGATCGAGCGATCTTGAGATCCCATGAGTGCGCCTATCTGATGCGAAAAAAAACCATTTGATCAACCTCCAGATATTTTGGTGATGGTTAGTTTGTTTGTAGGATTTAATCAAGATTGTGTTGCGAGCAAGTTTATGGAAGAAACCAGATTTTGACGTTCTATAAAGAAACATATACTGACGCAAAGTAAAAACGCAGAGGCTTTAAGGTGGTTTTTATCCTGTTCCTTTTGGGTTATGGAAATGAAACAAACGTCAAATGTTTAACACTATTAGAATAGATTGCACTGTTTTTTTTCACACCAATACACATTATCGATTACGAAAAAAGTAACACCTTAGTGTCTAGCACATATTGTAAAATGGCGCGTTGGTCAATTGAATCAAACATTTTAAAACTACGTGAAAGGAGAGTTAAAGAAAAATCGAGAAGTTTACAAAAAGAAAAATCCAAAAATTCCAAAAACCAAAATGCCACGACTTACCGAAAATGAGAGGTGGCAAGCGATCGGTATGTTAGAGTCTCGCCTGTCACAATCAGCAATCGCTAGAAGGTTTGGAGTGGCGGTATCACTCATATGCAGACTGCAACAGCGTCACCTACAGACCGGCTCTGTACAGGACCGCCCACGACCTGGTCAACTAAAAGTTACGACCCAAGCGCAAGATCGATCTATACGAACGGTGTATCTTCGAGATCGGTTTCGAACTGCAACGGTTACCGCGAATGCGACTCCAGGGAGACACAACAACCGCATCAGTCGACAGACAGTGTTAAATCGGATGCGCGATCACGGGAGACCAGCTCGTAAAGCATACGTTGGACTAGTTTTAAATAAACGTCGACGACGTATGAGAACTAAAAGGTATTGGGCAGCCAATCATTCGGGAAACCGATGGCCAAGAGCATTTTGCAGAAGAGTACTGTTCTCTGATGAATCCCGATTTCAAATGTTTCGACACGATGGTCGTAATCGAGTGTACCGGCGAACGGGAGAGCGATTTGCGAGACCTTGTGTTCGCGAGGTGGATAGATTTGGTGGAGGAAACGTTATGGTATGTGGCGCTATCAGATTTGGCTGTAGATCACCTTTGCTGATTATTGAAGGCAATTTAACCGCCAAACGTTTCGTCAACATCATCCCAGAGGGTCAGATTATACCGTACTGCACGAACGACTGGTGTGGTTTGAAATCTTCACCCCCCCCCCCCAAAAAAAAAAAAAAACAATAAAAACTACCCCCGGTGCAAAGCTGTATGATTGGATTCTCTGGGGTGAATATTAAATGTCACACCGTTAATCCATATTCATGCAGGACAATGCGCGTCCCCATGTAGCAGAAATATGCATGAATCTGCATCGGGATAACAATGTGCAGACTCTAGAGGCCTCCATTTTTATCCGACATGAATCCAGTAGAGCATCTGTTGGATACGACCGAAGAGTTCGAGCCCGTACGTCGCCCCCTTAGAGCCATATCGAACTCAGACAAGCCGTCATCGAGGAATGGCATAGGATACCACAATGGATGATAAATAGTCTCGTAACGTCTATGCCGCGACGTGTTGATGCGTTGGCTGAGGCTCGAGGAGAGCACACGAGATACTGAATCTTGAAAACTGTGATATCGTAAAAAAAAACTATGGATAATTAAGAATAGTTATAAACGTTTGATATAGGCTAATTTATGGGCATCGGTGAAAGATCAATAAGGAAATACCAGTTTTTCCGATTTTTTGTGTCTTCTTCTTCTTCTTCTCTGACACTATGAGCCCTACGACCATGAAACTTGGGATTTATGAAGAGCTTGATCTGAACATATGCATGTCATTTTTTATTTTCGTCTTTGATTTCGTTTTCTTTGTTAAAACGCCATGTGAAAAGAGTGTATTTTTTGCAAATAAATGTGCAGCATTTAACGACACCGAGGTACCTCTTACCTCTAACGAGATAATAGTCAACTTCCGGTTTCTGACCTTGACCATCATGCAGCAGGTCAAGGTCACCGAGGTACCTCTTATATAGCGTCTTTTAGGCCCAAAGGGTCGAAAATGGACGATTTTTGACCTAGACTGTGGCGAAAAGGTCCACTTCTCCGAAGCACCCCTTATGTAACGTTGCTTAAGCCCAAGAGGTAAGAAATGAACTCAGAATCGCTCTACCTCTTACTGTTTTCGAGATAATAGTCAACTTCCGGTTTTTGAGCTCGAGAAAGTCAAGGTCACCGAGGTACCTCTTATGTAACATTGTTTGGGCCTAACGGTTGAAAATGAACTAAAATCCCTGCATCCCTAACCGTTTTTTTAGATAAAAGTCAACCTATCTTGGCCGTGACCAACAAATCAAGGTCCAAAAGATTGAAAATGAGCTACATATCGCTCTATCTTTAACCATTTTCGAGATAAGTTGGCCTATCATTAAGGACACATGTCAGACACAAGAGAAGTAGTACAGCAAGTCACGCAGAGGATACAGGAACGGCTCAAAATACGTGCCCATTCCTGAGGCACGAATTCGCCTTGAACAGGATGAGACATGAAATCTAGTTCGGGCAAACAATGTGAGGCCTAGAATAACAGGTTCTCTCATATTCTTAGTCACGCGATAAAACGCGGAGAAACGGCGTAACTTTGGACTCAACACGTTTGTTTCAGAACTGCACTCTAACAAAAGGGGCAAGTGCACATATCTCAAGAAAAAATTTACAGTGTGCACTCTTTTGTTTGTTTGTTTGTTTGTTTGTTTGCTTTTTTTTTTTTTTTTGGTTTTTGTGTTGTTTTGTTTTGCGCTATGCGTTTAGGGAGTTGTTTCGAAAACTAGTGGACAAACATGGCCACCAGTATGCCTCCACCACTCCCACCCCCACAGTCAAGAATATGGGCTTTAATCCGAGCGATAAAACCAGAAGTTCCGGCCGCTTGCACCTTGATCACACGGCTCTGGTTTTATGATCCCCATATCATTTATAACACAAAACGTGAACTGGATATTCTGGAGCTGATTGCATGAATCAAGGGCTGGAAAAATACACATCGTGGTTATATCAAACGTGATGACCTATAAATAGCCTGCTTATAAACAAACATTATGTTAAGTATTTTCCTCTAACGTGTCTGGTTCTTTCTGGTTGATGTATATCAGGCCTCAGACCATAATTTTTTACTGCTTTCGGCTGAAAACACGTTTTCCCTGGCGTAACTGTATGGTTCCCACACTGCCATATATATTATTCAAGATAAGGGTTCTTCCACACCCACAAAAATACGTTACCATCCAAAATGGAGCAAAACCGGTTACCTATCTTGTTATCTTTTAGCAAAGGTAGGTACCCTTGGTCACCTCACTTCGAGATTAAAACAAACAGACGATATGCTGACCTTTAATATCAATTTTTCCTATGACAACAAAGACACATAATTAATATGAAGGCATGTGCATATGATTGTATTCCTCAAGCTTGCATATAATAAAATTACCCACCTTTGTATGGACTGTGCATATTAAAAATGATAAATGTTTTTTCCTGTCTTCTTTTGTATGAAACAATGTGACTTGCAGTGGCCAATGGTCACGCCGCCATGGCCAATAAAAGACTTCCTGCATTATTCCTAGTATGCAATAACCTAACAATATAGTCAGAATACCACCCAAGCAATATGCCATTCACAATGGTGTGCTGTATACACTGAAAATGTACCTACTGATCAAATTTTCCATCATACACATACGACTTGCGAAAATATTTCCACGTATAAGTCCCAGTGTCATAGGCACAGAGACAGAACTAACCAAACCTTTTTATCTCTTTATTTGTTTATTTATTTTGTTTTTGAAATTATGGAATAGAGGGAAAACGTATCTTAAAAGTCCAGCTGATACCTCTTCTAATTAACCATTGGCGTAGCCACGTTTTTACAACTGGGAGGAGGGGCAAACTTTCGCAACGGTTGGGGGGGGGGGGCGGAAGGATACTATGGCCCCCACTCTGAAAAGTGGAGGGGCTGAGCATAGTGAAATGCTTGGGTTGGTTGTATTAGAGCGACGCGTGGATGCAAATCTCGACATTTTAAATGCATTGAATGTTCATATAAATTATGCTTTATGCACTATCCTTGGTGAGAACCTGGGAGGGGGGGGGGGGGTGGGAGTGTAACTGATACCGTTTCACAGAGTAGCAGCAAAGTTCTGTATTTTTCTTGTGAAAAAGACTCATAGGAGGTTTCGGAATCTGAAAAAATGTCTTGTATGTAAATGAAAGCAAACCAAAATATCAAGAATTTATTTTAGATAACCTTATTTCATGAATGAAATAAAAGAAAAGCAGTTTTTGAGCTCGAAAATTTTGTTGTTATTATTGATATCAATAATTAAATTTTTTACATCCAAAATTTAACTGACGGTTCGTTAAATTTTATAAATGTGTATCTCCTTTTCAAGTTTGCAAAATGATTTTTTGTCATTTAAAATGGAATTATTGATTGCAAAATATCAATTCATGAGGTCCACATTGATTTATTGATGTCTTTAATTTTATTTTGATATCAAAAATTAGCATTAAATGTTAAAATGGGATTCCATATATATAAACATCCGCGAATGTGAAATCACCGGACATCACAAAGCGAAACTGAAGGTATGTCATTAAAGCACGACACGCATGTTTTTTTTTTGTGACGTTTGATTTTTCCAGTATTAAATGTTTCAGCATTATTCAAAAGTTTACCGTCTTATTTGGAAAGCAAAACCTAAAACTACAACAATTAAGTCACGCCGGAAGATAACTAACGGGAATTCTACCAGCACATCATGTTATGTCCTTGTCAAGAAAATGGATGTGGGGGGTGGGGGGTGGGGGGGTCTCGGCTGGAGGTATTCACAAAAGTTAACTGCACACCTCACATGGGAAAGCAGCTGATTTAGCTAAACAGTCTTTACATGAATATAATGCAATATGATAACATAAAAGTATCATCTATTAATTCACTTTCAAAGTTCTGCTCCGTACATGAGTTTGTTGACGGTAAACTTAAGTTTACAACAAACTTAAGTTTTGTGAATACGGCCACTGGTGGTTACATTCTGCTAGAGAAATGTCTGTCAGGAAAATTACTATCTAATGAAGATATATCCCGAAACAACTTCATAATATACAAGAATAAATCAACCGTAATTCGCAATCCTCTACCAGGAAACAGGGTGATGTCATTTCCCAGTAAACATTTCAGCGCCGATCCAGCGTCAGTTTGAGGTTGCAACATCGACCCGACCAAACCACAATACGAACTTTGTTCTTAATTTGGTTGTGACTGGCCCGACCATAGATCAACATCTTACCAACATCTTTAAGACAATGCTGAATAAACATTGGCTAAGCAAACGTTTTTTAGACAATGTCTGGTAAAAGGCAGCAATCTCCGACGCCTAATCAACGTCTTGTGGGCAATGTTGAATAGAAGAAGGTTAATCGGTGTTGGAGAGACGTCACTAAAACCAACGTTGTGTAGACGTCGGATCACAGCCAACATACAACCTCCTTGTGTTATCCCTTTCCGAAATGTAGCCGTAACAAGTCACTTCGAAACTAGACCGAAATTCGCACAGCGAATTAGCCCCACTTGGAATGATAATTTAAAACGGAAGGTAGATGATATTGCAGTTTGTTAACAATTTTCATATATCTGAATGTAGAACATCCTCCTAAATACTACTAACTATACCGGTAAGGTCAAAGCCAAAAATTTGCTCTATCTCTTACCGTTTTCGAGATGAAGGCCAATTTCTGGTTTGGGGCTCGAAAGTGACCTGGAGGTCAAGGACACCGAAAGTTCTACCTTACGTATCGTCGTAGAGGGGGTGGAGGTCGGAAATGAGGTCAGAATTGTTCTATCTCTTACCGTTTTCGAGGTAAATCATTGTTTTTCTTAAATAAGGTCAAAAAATTTTATCGGTTGCTTCAGATCCCATCGCCCTTTATATATGTGCCAATTTTGGCTTTTCTAGCTTCAATGGCCTTGCTGTAGATGTCTGGAAACCGATTGATCTTTTTCGTGACTGGACCTTGACCAGTAAGGTCAAGGTCAAAATTTTTTATCAGGTACACCAATTCAGATGACCCTCCATACATTGCCAAGTTTGGTTGGTCTAGCTTCAGCGGTCTCGGAGGAGCTGTCTGGAAACCGATTCGGCAGAAGAAAAAAAAATTTAAAAAGGAGGAAAAAAATAGGTGAAGAATTCGAGGCAAACCATCCCCATTTGGCATTTTCAATGCCAAGTGGGAAGTAGACCAAAACGAGGAAGTAAAACACAAGAATTCGACGACTGCACATGTTTGTTCTACCTATTTAAATACTCATTGAAATTGATTTCATGCATATCCTGGCTGGGGTAGTATAACGAAGGGGGTAACAATACTATACCTGTCACTGCCTAGGCGGTGATTGTAGATCAGTATTTGCCCGATGTCTGGACAAGTTCGCTTTCTCAACGTCTATGCAGCCATGGGAGATTATTTAGCACTTGGCAAGCCTTTGGTTCGCAAGGGCTATATGAATTTGTACGAGAGGTATCTTTTTTTTCTTGACAGTGATCGGATTTCTTGCGTCATCTCCTCCACTGGCACTACGGGCTTTAGGGCCACGAAACTTGGGACGTAGGTGGAACTTGATCTGAACGTGTGCACTTTTTATTTTCGCCTTCGATTTCGTTTTCTTTTTTAAAACGCCATGTGAACAGAGTGTATTTTTTTGCAAGTAAATGTGGAGCATTTAAGGCAAAGCACAGAACACACAGTTGCTCAGCTTTGTGCGAGCTCTCACTGCGTAAATAGATAACACGGCAAATGCCTGATCAATCAATAAAACTTTAAGTCAACAACAGCCAAACACTACTCGGCTTATAAGACGTATTCAAGCTGTGTTGTTTGCAATATATCATTCAAGAAATAACCCATTGGAGGAAGTATTTTTGCGTTTTAATTTTTGTCAAGTGTTCAACATTTCGCTAGCGACATGAAATTCTAGTTTCAACTTCCATTTCAAACTTGTATGCAACGTTGATTATATACGCCCATGCAGAAACCCGTTTCTCTATTGACAGCGAAATTCAGCAGTTAAGGGCCGGCATCAATTTTTATTAAATGACCATTTATTTCACACGTAAACATTTTAGCTTTTATCTTACTTTTAAGTAGAAACTTGATACGGCAAGAAAAATGTTAATAGGTAAATGTAGATTTATATTCAAAGCAAAAGAAAGTCCAGTATCCCTCACGCAGAAGCAAAAGAAAGTCCCGTGGTTATATTCTGACGCGATATATAAAGCGTGAGCACAAGCAAGATAGTTTAGTTTGCTAGAAACCAAAGCCATTGGACATGTTGCAACAGCATTCTGCGAATATGCAGAATGCTGTACATCTTTAATAAACTAACCGCAAAACGAACAGTTGCTTTTTTTCTCGAAAATTACAGAAACATAAGATATACCGCAATCTTCATATTCGCAGAATGACTGGAGCCCAAGCCTTTACGTCTCTGGCCGCGACACTAACGGCTATCGTACCGAGGTTCAAAAATGAGCTGGATGACAAGTATTCTTGCGTAAAATGCAAACGTGTACTCCGACCACCAGTCCAACAAATAAAATGTGGACACAGGATATGCAAAGGTAAAAAAAAACCTGGATAAACTCAAATACATCTAAGCAAGGGTTTGTTTACATACAATGCTTTGGTTTTCAGCCGTTTGTATAAATTAAATATAGAAAGCTGTTCTGGCGAATTTACCGCAGTTTTTTTAATGAAATAAGTATCAGTGGTTAAATAAAATAGGTGCTTAAAGGAAAGAAACGTTTCTTTCAGATTGTTTAGATGATGTCATTGTACACAACGACAAGGGTGCCGGTGCGATTCTCCGTTGCCTTGGTGACGACGAAGAGTGTGCAGAAACGGATATCACTCAGGTAAACATGCTCCTCATTCAGAAAGCGAGGGACCTTCGGGACCATACATGATATGGGGATGGGGGGGGGGTAAAGGGGGGAGGTCAGGGAAAGTGGGCGACGAGCTTTTCTGTTGTTGATTCCTTTTGTATGTGTGTTTTGTGTGTTTCTTGCTTTAATGTTGCGACCAAATCGCAACATTAGATCTGATTTAAAATTTGGTTGTGATTGTTCTCAAGACAAAAATAGTCTATTCACTTGTTAAGCAAATTTATCGCGGAATTTCAATGCTGCGAAAATTTAGCAACGGTTCCACGGACTACTAAGCCAGGGTCCCATTTAGAGAAAAAAACGAAGAAAAATATCCCTCACCGAAGTCTACTTGATTCGACAAGAGCGCGAATTCTTGTTAGTGTTCTAGTGAATAGATCACGTTTTTATTAAATACAGAGACAGTGGAGTGGGGTCCACAAACGATTTATTCAGTGTATTGGCAACAACGAGCTGCCTGCCATTCGTGGCATTTATAGCAGATGTACTGATCAGACTTGTGGTTATACAGTCATGGTATTTCCCAATGCTATTTTCGTTGACCAATGAAAGTTGGCCACGGAAATAATGCTGAAATCAGGCGATCTCTGCGCAGTTCAAACTTGCTTGAAATCAGCACAAAGGCTATTTTGTCCTTCGCACATATGATAAAGCCTGGGGAGGCCACTCATGTACCAACTGGTTACCACGCGTGCCCCTAACTTTTGTTAACGACTCCTAAACGCGGAGTACTAATTTTGAAATAATACACCCTTAATTTCTTATGAACAAAAGGGAAGTGTATTTTCGAAGTAACTCCCGTTTTTGCGGAAAACGCGCAGTACTGAATGAAAATTACCTCTTTTTAAATGGAATATTGGCACTCCTGAAGACCACATCTGCACTCAAAATGACCTCTGAGCTATTGTGCAGAGCTCCATAATATCTTTATGATAAATAAAAGGGTCTTGCAAAGTACGACGCGTTACTGACGTAGGTTATAACCAAATTTATTACTCTTGGGCATTTTCAAGACGACCACATTTGGTAGAGACATAATGTAGCATGCCAAGTTGGCCAACCTCAATTTATTGGCATTCATTAACATTTCCTCAGCAAAAATGGGCATTGAAGCCCATTGTTACGGCAGTTAAAGCACATGGTATGATATCAGTTCAGTTTAACCAACTGTCCACACAGAATGAATGATTAAAACTGTGTGCTGCTGACTGAGCTGACTGCAGCGTTTCAGTTTGTTCTATTTACTTAAGGGTATATATATTATTTTTTCGCCCGTAGCCTATCCAGAAAACGCTAATTGACGTAGAAAGATGAAAGCCGCATTTTTTACCTCAAGGTCAAAATTAGGTAAAATTTAGTTTTACCTCAAAAACTTTACGGAAAACTCTTCCCACAATGTTTGATATAGGAAGGCGACATTTGGCAACGTTATAGAGGGTAATGAGTCCTCGTGAAATCTGCAATTATTTTTACGCTGACCTCCAAGGTAAAGGTCAAATTGGGTCAAAATATTAAACCCTTATTTATCACGAAAAATGGCTAGAAATAGCGCTCAGATCCTCGTTTGAACATTACAGAGGTTTCACTACAGAGTCAAGATCAAAGGACCTTTGTATATAGCATATGTAAACCAGTATCCCAAAAACGCTTAGAGGTACAACGGTGACCTTGACTCCTCAGTCATGGCCAAGTTCAAAAACAAGAAGTTGACCATTATCTCGAAAACTTTTTTGAGTCTGAGCGATTAATAGCGTATTGTCAATCCTTCGCGCCTAAAAGACGTTATGTAATAGGTGCCTCTGTGACCTTGACCTCCTCGGTCATAGTCGAAGTCAAAAACCGGAAGCTGACCACTATCTTGAAAACGGTTGGAAATTTTGAGCTTATTTCCGACCCTTTGGGCCTAAAAAACGATATAGAACCGGAACCGGAATATCAATAGCAATATGCATACTTAAGGATAGTAAAAACGTAACTGTGAAAAAGAAAAATCATATAGCAATATGTACTGTACCTATTTTATTAAATTTTTCAAATTAACAGGGCTGTAAGTCCTTTTCTGCGTACACGATTTTTTTCTTGAACACTGGTTGTAACTGCCACCATTGAACAAAATGTCTTGCTCATTTCAAAAATTTGTCATGCAAATTTGGACTTGAAGACATTTGAAATGTTTGGTAACGCGTGTGGGCACCTCGTGCGTTTATAAGAGCATTTATCATCTGGACATCGACGCAATGGGCCTGTTGATACGCCACTGCAGTATCCAATTCCATTCCTCGATCAAGGTTTGGCACAGTGCTGCGTGCGTTTGGGGTTGCGGCATACGCACGCGAATTCTTCGGTCGAGAATATCCCACAAGTGTTCGATGGGATTCATGTCGGACAAGTAAGGCGGCCACTGTAGAATGTTAATGTAGTTGGCGCGTAACCTATCCTGACAAATAGCGGCTACGTGCGGACGGCCATTATCATGCAAGAATATTGCACGAGGATTTTGTTTGAAATAAGGCACAACTTTCCCTTTTAACACAGTGTTTAGGTATCGCTGAGCCGTAAGAGTGCAGTCAATGATAAGGAGTCGTGATTTCCATGCGTTTTTTTGCGACCAAAAGCAAGGTGTAAACAACGTTGTTTGTCCAATGTCTATTAAGCATTGTTGCAAAGAGTTTGGTAACACTTAAGTCTGGTAACACTTCACGACCAGTCACAACCAAATTACAGTCAGATTTAATGTTTTGGTTTGGCTGGGTGAAGTCTCAATCGCAAATCGACGCTCGATCGACTTTGGAATACTTTCTGCGTAATGGCGATAAAAAAGCCTTTTTTTCAAAAACTTACCAAGGTGTCAATGAATATAAATGAATATAAATGAATATAAATGAATATAAATGAATCATTTTCCTTATTCAGTTTCCAGTCCATGCGTGCGCCATGTGCAAGCACAAGTGCATGCACGTTGCCACACGTGCATCCATTCTCACACACACACACACACACACACACACACACACACACACACACACACACACACACTACTACTACTACTACTACTACTACTACTACTACTACTACTACTACCAAATGTCATCTGGATTTTTCTTTACAGGTATTCCGAGACGTGGGTATGGACCGAGAACTTTCCAGAATGACGGTGTACTGTCCAAACGAGAAGCACGGATGCAAAGCCCAAATGAAATGGATGGAACTCGCAAAACATCTACAAGAGTGTATGTTTTCATTGGTAAAATGCCCCAATGACGGGTGTGAAGAACAATGTACCAAGAAAAACATTGAGCACCACGCACAGAATGAATGTGGCTTTTCCAGAATTTTGTGTGAGGTTTGCAACACAATGGTGACAAGGTCGGAAATGGATCTGGGGCACAGAACAGTGTGTGAAACTAAGGAACGTGTATGCAAGATGAGTAGCCTGGGCTGTAATTTTAAAGGCAAATCATCTGAGGTAACCAGCCATGAGAGAGATATGCAATATCATTTTGGTTTATTAGTTAACACTACTTTGACCCAGCAAAACACTATCAAACAGTTAACCACTGAAACTACACAGCTTAAGGAAGAAAATATTGCGTTAAAACAAGAACTGTCAGAGCTAAAAATAGAACATTCGCATTTGCGAGAGGCATATACCCAACGATCGAATCGCATTGAAAAGACCCTGGCCTCGCATTCAGAAAAATTTATCAATTATGAAAATTATGAAGAAAATTTAAAAATTAACTTATCTGAAATGAATGCAAAATTGTTAACTACCCAAGATATTGTAATGGTACATCAAGGAAAGTTAGCTAATTTTGAAAATGGGCCCATGGGATCAGGACGTGTTGCCTCAGCACGCCTGGACGAAATGGAACGATCGATTCAGTCTTGCCATTTGAAAATGGCTGAAAACGATATTCGGTTCCGCTGCATCGAATGTGCAAGTTATGATGGTACGTTAATTTGGAAAATTTCCAATTACCGCCGTAGAAAAGCAGATGCAGTTCAGGGCAAAACATTATCATTGTACAGCCAACCTTTTTATACAGGTCCATTTGGCTACAAAATGTGCGCCCGTGTTTATCTGAACGGCGATGGGATGGGAAAAGGGACCCATATCTCCTTGTTTTTCGTTATTATGAAGGGAGAATATGATGCCTTGTTGTCGTGGCCTTTCAGACAACGCGTCTCTTTAACTCTAGTAGATCAAGAGAGTGGTCGTAAAAGTCTCACGGATACTTTCAGGCCCGATCCCAGCAGCACAAGTTTCAAACAACCCTCCGGAGACATGAATGTGGCTTCTGGATGCCCGTTGTTTGTTGCTCAGAGTGTAGTCGAATCCAATACCTATCTACGAAACGATACGTTATTCCTCAAGCTCCAGGTCAAACTTGATGAGTAATGGTAAAAACCGGGGGCCTTAAATCATTGTGGGGAATGGGAAAAGGTAGGGGATTTCCACCCTCATTACCGATATCTGCTATAAAGGGGTACAACACTGATTCTATAATCAGGATATGATGTCACTCAAAGCAGTGTATGTTACCAATAAAAACCGACACGTCTCTGGTTTTATATACAAAAACATGTGACCACAACTATGTATGAATGAGGAAGCTTTAGAGACCGGATCAAAGTTTTTTCCAGTCGATATATATACATATATATATATATATATATATATATATATATATATATATATATATATATATATATATATATATATATATATATATATATATATATATATAACATAGTTATATATATATATATATTATTATGTCATGCAACAACTTTCGTTTCCGAATGGGAATACGGATTCTTGCAGATCGCTTCATATTGCATCAAGATAGGCTTAACATCTCAACTTTGAGCTCAAATCCTGTTCTCAAGTGGAACCTGATTCTGTATATAAACCGCCCAATGTAAAAAAAAAAGGAAAAAAAACAGACAGTATGAATGTCTAACCATGACCGCCACTGAAAGACGTAAAAGGAAAGATCTTTCACTTCAGGGTCAAATAGAGTTAATGGTATTATAAATAAATGATTTTTAATTTAAATGATCATTTTCATACAAAGCTGTTGATGTAAGTAGAGTGTTATTATGTATCTAAATCATTATGTAATCAAGGTTTGTTGTTATTTCACTAACATTCAAGAGGTCATTCAAGAGTTCATGATGATCCAATAATGTCCGATATAGGACACCTTGGTTGGAACCCCGCAAATAAGATCACTTTGGTCCATTTCCGCAAAGTGACCGTATTTCTGGGGTTCTCGTGTAAGTAGTCACTATTCTGGAAGTTTCTGTCTTTTTGTTCTTTTTCCTGTCTTTTTTTTTTTTATTTGCTTTCGTTTGGATGGTTACCAGAAAATTCCATCTATACTCTTTGATGTTGGAGGACAAGATTAGGTCAAGTATGGAGGTTAATAGAGAGTCACTGAAACCGGGGATTGTTTTCATCCTGACGTCAAATGTCAAGGTCATACTGAGGTCCGAAAATGTTAAAACGCGTGTTTATCACGAAAAATGGCTAGAAACAGGGCTCAAGTCCCAATTTCAACACTTAGCCATTATTTCGAAAACGGCCAGCGATAGACTTGCATCTCCAGCCCTGACAAGGTGTGAAATATGGGAAAACCACGTGATCTATGACGCCATCTTGACTTCCAGGGCTGATAATAATATGGAAGCCATTATGTTTTAATAGTATGTTTCAAGTCAAAAAGTGTGAAATTTCCAACAACAAAAAATTGTTTCTGTATTTGGTGAGATTTGGTGATTGAGTATAAACTCAATTCGATCACTTAAATATTTTCAGCAAAATAACATTTTTATAGTTGTGTAGTGAAGTTGGTATCCATTATGTGTGTTGTGAAAATGAATATATACAAACATGTAACTACATGTTCATTTGTGCTTGGCTGTTTCCATGAGTTGCAGCTTTTGGCTTAGTGGTTAGCACGCTCGCTTATCAAGCGAAAGGTTCCCAGTTCGAGCCCCGCTTGCGACTCACATATTTTCACAACATTGGTACCAGAAGTGTACGAGTACGTTCCTGTCGCGGTTGTATGGTAGATATTCGTGCAACGTTGATGCGGGTGCGAATGGCAAGAAGGGCACGTGTGAAAATTGGAATAAAGCAGCCACGTGCGGCTATGGGTGGCCCAAAGAGACAAAGACGGGAGAAAATATGGAAATTCGTACGATGTTCAAACACTGTAGTGTTACACTAATACGAATGGAAAGAAGGGCATGTGAAAAGCCACGTGCGGCTATGGGTGGTGAAAAAACACAACAGGGAAGAATGTCGTGAAGTTGGTATCCATAATGTGTGTTGTGAAAATGAATATATACAAACATGTAACTACATGTTCATTTGTGCTTGGCTGTTTCCATGAGTTGCAGCTTTTGGCTTAGTGGTTAGCACGCTCGCTTATCAAGCGAAAGGTTCCCAGTTCGAGCCCCGCTTGCGACTCACATATTTTCACAACATTGGTACCAGAAGTGTACGAGTACGTTCCTGTCGCGGTTGTATGGTAGATATTCGTGCAACGTTGATGCGGGTGCGAATGGCAAGAAGGGCACGTGTGAAAATTGGAATAAAGCAGCCACGTGCGGCTATGGGTGGCCCAAAGAGACAAAGACGGGAGAAAATATGGAAATTCGTACGATGTTCAAACACTGTAGTGTTACACTAATACGAATGGAAAGAAGGGCATGTGAAAAGCCACGTGCGGCTATGGGTGGTGAAAAAACACAACAGGGAAGAATGTCGTGAAGTTGGTATCCATAATGTGTGTTGTGAAAATGAATATATACAAACATGTCACTACATGTTCATTTGTGCTTGGCTGTTTCCATGAGTTGCAGCTTTTGGCTTAGTGGTTAGCACGCTCGCTTATCAAGCGAAAGGTTCCCAGTTCGAACCCCGCTTGCGACTCACATATTTTCACAACAGTTGTCAATCCTGTATATACGTTGCTTGTTCTGTTCAGTAATCTAATACTACTTTGACAAACACCGAGTTGTTTGGGAATAATTTACAAATTTGTATGAATGGCTTGTACTGTGTGTTACTTACTTAAATTTACTTGAAGTTGAGTTCGCCATGTCCTTGGCTATAGCAAAGGGTCAGATCGCCAAGGACGAAATTAAAATCATTTCATTATTTTTCGTATAATAAAACTATCGTTTTATTTTCGTAAAACGCGCTTTTACGAGTAAAAGCGCAATTCGCGCTCTCCAGTTTTTCTAAGAAAATAGCGGAGCACACAGATAGGCGTGTGTTGTAAACACCACGCTTGAAGGGAATGATTGATGTCTTCAAATGACGTAATACTTAGCATTCCTGCATTCTGATTGGTTGGAGGGATGGAGAGTAGGAAGGAGAGTGAAGTGACCCATTCTAATTGCAAGGAAAAATTTCATTTCTATTGCGTAGTAATAGAGAACCGGAAGGGAACCCATCTAACAGTGGAGATAAGCGAATTCAAAACTTTTACTAAGTAAAAAGTGACTTTTCTAGTGGTAAGCCGTGGCAAGAGCACAGGCTTTGGCAAATAGGTTTATTTGGTCAAGTAAACTAAATAAGGTTAAACTTTGCACATTAGTAGGAAACCTTGATGGGAAGATATTTGTGCCCCGTATTTGGTTGTGATGAAAAAAGCGTTGAGATTGGCTGCGGCATGAAACTATAAACAATGCTATAATACATTCGAAATGGAAAACACATGGAGGCTTACAATTAATTTTGATTTAAAATATACACAACGTCCTTCTTTTGATTAATAAATGCTTATGTTTTTTTACTGAATTAGACAATCAAAATAAGCTTGGAAGCTTTTTGTAGTCTCAGACTAATAAGGACAGAGTAATAAATAATAAATCTCTATATATAAGCAATGATATATCTAAGTAATATTATACATTAAAGTTTATTAGGAAAAGAGAACACGTTTTCTGTTTATGAGATCTCCAGAAGAAGTACGATCTGAAGTTAGATATTCTATTCTATAACGGTATAAAAATATCGAATTCGCAAATGGCATAAGAATACGAACAACAATAGATTTTTCACAGAAGGCCATGCAATCGACTGTAGCAACCCCTTGTTTAACATACAGGATCTTGTACTAAATGTAAGGAGAGCTATATCTAAAGATTATTATTGTGTTTTGATAAGGAAAATTGTTAGTCTCGCCTTTTGGGCGCAGTAAGGACTAAATGAGGATGCTTGTATTTTTCAAAGTATGCTTTGTTATAAAAAGATGATGAAAGAAACACAATAATTATGTTTGTAATTTGGTATAAAAATGTTCTCATGAAACAGTTCCTTGTGAATTCGAAACTGATAAATATGATATTTTATAAAAAGCGAGAGACCATCTTCTAATCAGCTATTCTTTCTAAGTAATAAACCCCATTTGTTAAAGATGAACAAGTGCGGCTTCAATACTTAGGCATCTATTGGATATTTCCCGGTTATTACTGCAGTTTAAATAAATCCACAACATTATCGCTACAAACAAGAGAAAAAAACAGATGTGGGATCAGGCTCGTGTCAATTTTGTGGTGTTCAGGATACTGTAATTAACTTTTTCTGGTTTTGTAAAGTCACTCGGGAAATAATCATTTATTTATTTATTTATTTATTTATTTATTTATTTTACCCAAGATAACAGTTTATTTAAACTTTGATACTCTATGCTACATTTGACAGAAGCGCAACTCACAACCTGACGCACAACCAACAAAATAGTTAACAACACCAAATGATACGAAGATTGATTTATTCTGCAGGATACAACTATGTAATGATTAGGCCTGGGGAAAGCGAATTAGAATATATTGGTTACCATGCATGTCCATGACACTTAAAAACTATCCCTGAGGGTGGACTATCAAGTTTGAAAAATGCTTAAACCCCAAATGCGGACAGCCTATTAATTTCATCCCCTAAACACAGACCGCAAAATTTAAAAAAAAAGGTTTTTCATCTATTAGCTCATATTTTCAAGAGTACAGGCAAACCACCATCAAAATGAACTTCATATACACGCATAATGTTGACGAATGCAAAAGTTTTGGATTCCAATTGACGCTGTAAGCGGATTGAGATTCCGAATGAAACACCCCATTTAGTGGAGTAATGAGGGAAAATACACCTAATCCTTTTGAGAAAACCTCTGATTCACTTTTTATGTGGAGGGAAGGGGACAAACAGTAACCTATGCTAATAAATCCCCCTCCCCCCGGAGTGGGGAGGGGGACAATGCAAAAATTTGAGGCACTATACACCTAACTCAATATTTGAAAATATTTCCCAATTTTATGTATTGTACGGTTGAAATGAATCACATATTTCGTATATGTGCGAACTCGCTGGAAGACTTCCGAAGAATGAACAACCCCCCGCCCCCCCCCCGCCCCCGCCCCCCACCGCCCTCACTCCTACCCCTTCTTCTCACCCCACAAAAAGGTAATACCCCTCTGCACCATTGCACTCACTTTTCACTCCGATTTTAAAGAACCTCGGCTGTGAGAAGGCCTCGGAATTAAGACCATTTCTGATCAGTTCCGAAGTCGGTCTTATTTCTGGATGATTGATATTAAATAAGACCATGGGGGCCATGAAAAATACATTCAAAAGGGGGTGTGGAATGTTTACCCCTATACATGGCTTAGGTGGGAATGTGTAGCAAGAAATACGCTAAATGTTTTGGCTTTTCGTCAGCCATATCGCCTTTTACGGTCTAAAATTAACTCTACTTTTGCTTTCCTGCGATCTTTCCGCTTTTTAAATTGCCAATTTTTTCATCTTTTTATTTTTCATTCTTCGTGCTTTTCCCTTTTTCACATGAGAAATCTGCAACCTTTCTGTTTTTTTTCAGTTTTGTTGCTAACATTTTCCCCTAGCCTCACATTTAAATTAAGTTCCACACAAAAGTATTTCTGCATCTTCCACCCCCCCCCCCTTCCCCTCCCCACCATCGAAGGGAGTAAGCGCTAATTTGCATTCCTGTTCTCTCTATTCATTTCGACCGGAACACATTTACTACCAACCAAAAATTTATTTACTACCGAGATTGCGTCCCTTCGTTTCTATTGGCAGAATCAGTGCGCAAATGGCTCCCACGAGCGCTACAAAGGCGTAAATACACACGGCCAGCACGATTGAATGCTCTAGCATCACTTGCCCTATAAAGGGCGTTATAATCGCCCCTATTCTTGCTGCAGCACAGCTTGAACCTAAGCCAATGGCTCGCACTTCTGTGGGGTACACTTCCGGGGTGTATACATAAAGTGTCTGAAATGCCCCAGTGATGCTCGATCTGGCTACAAATATGAACCCTGTTAATACGTTTTCGGGAAGGCAAATCATTAGCAATAGTGTGAACCCTGTAAATAAAGCTATCTGCAAGGCTAATGCCTTCTTTCTACCAAGTAATTCAATCAGAATCAGACACATTAAAATGCCGGGAAATTCAGCAAAAGATGTCCATAGCAGTTTGATGTAATCGCCCTGATCAAGCTGTTTGCAGTCCAGTGCGCATGCTGGGTTCGAATTTTGCGACACCAAGGAACCTCCTCCGGTGCAGTCAGAAGAATACTTATAGAGCTCCGTTGACATGAGTACCAAACCGTAATAAGAAAAACACACTGCTATCCAAATAAACCACAGCAGAGATGAAGTGACTTTGAACTCGGGATTAAAGAGATCGCGAATCCTGCCCCTTTTCTTCGACGCTTCTGAATCCTCCCCCAAATTGGATGACACTAGTCGCCCTTCCGGCAGCTGTTTACCGTTATCGCGAGCAATTCGAGAAAGCGTTGCCATGGCAGCCTCTGTGTTACCACAGGCGATGTCGTAACGCATGCTTTCAGGCATCCATAGGCACGCCATGGTGAATATGAGGCATGGAAGAGCCGCTGCTAGCACCAAGTATCTCCAGCCATACTCAGGCATAATAAAGACGGCTGCAAGGACAATCAGAAACGTCCCACACGACCAGAACACTTGCACGGAAACTATGGCAAATCTGAAGTTAGTAGGCAAAAATTCGGAATAGATCGTGACGGCTTGGGGGACACCACCTATTCCTATGCCGACCAGAGTCCGTAAAATCAGTAACCATATATAGTTTGGTGAGAGGGCGCTCAGTACACCATAGAAAACAGTGTAAATAGCACACATCATAATGGAAGCTTTGCGGCCATATTTATCAGACAGTTTGCCCCATCCTGCACTTCCGATCATCATACCAATGAATACCAACACAGTAAGTAGTGCTTCTTGAACTGTATTAATGCGCCATTCACAATGTAGGGCAGGACTTAGAATACTAAGTATCATGATTTCCATTGCATCCGCCATCCAACATAATCCAACAAATACTGTAAGTTTCCATTGGAATTTTCCAAACCCAATGGAGTCTATGGCCTCATCAACAGTATACGTCCCATCAGAAGTCAGTGTTTTATAATTAGATGGTTTTCTGTTCGAATTAAATCCGTTGGTTTCCAAAATATTATCATTTTCTGCATTTTTTGATCGCTTCAAAATGTTATTGCACAGATTAGCCATAATTATAAACAAAATTTCCAAATAATATCACAACAATGTTTAAAAGATAAAACCCAGTAAAAGGTGCTACTGGTCATTTATTTCGGTTCACTTTGGCTAGCAGAACATGATGTGCCGAACCCAGTCCCAGAGAATCCATTTCAACACAAATCCAGCTTTTAGAATTACACTTTGAGATGAAATATATGACCGCTTGTGAAGATTAAGCTGAAACGAAATATCTTCAGATTATCCGTTTGTCTTGTCACCTCTGAATGCGCTTGTATTTTCTAAATCCCGCAATTTGTCCACACATTCATAGTTCTTTATTGAAGGAAAAATAGAAACGTTTTGATTTCGAATGAGCACACAAATCATTCAGGATTACAGTTTATTTCAACCATAGAATTATTCTATCATTGATTTAAAGAAGTAAAGTGTTTGTAAACCCCAGATGCTATAAAGCCAATGCTCTGCACAGCTGTTGTCTCAATATTGACTCGAGCTTTTCAAAAGTGAAAGGCTTACATAGAATTAAATCGAAATATGTGTCGGTGTTTAGATAAAAATCGAAGAGAAACATGACTAGCTAGACTACTGCTGCATCCTTTCTTTGCTCTACATATGTTGAACAGACTAACTAATATATACATTTTAATTTTTATTGCCCAACCACGTGTTGCAAGCATGGCTTGTCTATACTGAATTGACATAAACATAACCCCTTTGCAAAATAAATGGCAAATTGGACCATGAAGCATGTAGACATTCGTGTCGTGTTATTAGAATGACCTGTGCGAAGAACCACAGTGTTTTTCCATTTCCAGCTTCAACTTGTTCCACTTTTAAATTATAGAACTGGTTTACAAACAGGCACATATACTAAAAATTCTAATCAGAAACTTAGACCCCTTATTCGAGGTTTTTTTTTTTTTGCAGTCACAAAAGTTGGGAAGGAAGGGTGGGACGGGGGTGGGGGGGGGGGGGGTGGGTGCTGATAAGCGGGCTATGTATACAGCACAGTGCCCGAATAGCCAATTCTTCAGACTGATTTGTTCCGAATTTTACCACACACAAACTAGTTTGAAATGACATATGTTCAGACACTAATGTTTCCTATAATTTTTTATTAGCTTCACACATGAAAAAATGAAAAAAGGGCGTCTGACTTCTTACTGACAGAAATATGACATCCCTTTTTAACAATAAAAGGGCTCATGAATGTTACACTACTTATAAATGGTAATATATTATAATATTTTTAGTGGGCCTGTTTGTTTTAGTTGATTTATTTTACCAGCAAAAATACTTAGCATTTTAAAGCATCATTTTTGTTATTTCACTGTTAAGCAGGGCAGTTCTGGAGGATAAAATACGCCCCATGATACAATTTACCCCCTTCCTGGAAACTGCGGAGAAAAGTCCCCCCCCCCCAACCCCATTGCTTATTTACGCGCAGGAAATCTTCTTCGTAAAACATGCAATCTGTGCAGAGATTTTCCCCTCCCACTCCTAACGAAGTTAATTTTTTTATCAAATATTGACACATTTAAGCAGAGTTTGTCATTCAACGGAGTACTTCTGATGAAATATACTTAGCCTGACACTCACTGTGAACATAACTTGGATTCTTCTGAGCACTGTGGTCACCAATGCGTTGATCTTGTATTTGGGATAACGATGCCACTCCTCAATAAGTGCTTGGCAGAGTTCTGCGAGATTTCGCGGAGATGGTTGACTGGCCCGTATTTGGCGATGCAGATGATCCCATAAATGTGCAATAGGATTAAGGTCCGGTGAATATGGGGCCATGGAAGCAGCTGACTGTTGTTTGCCATAAGATATTGCTGACACACATGAGCGACGTGCGGGCGTGCATTATCGTGCATATAAATGGCATCTGGATTCGGCTGTACAAAGGGGACGACTTGAACACTAAATACGGCGTCAATGTAGCGATTATCCGCCAGGTTACCATCAATAACGAGGAGCTGCGAACGCCAGCCAAAGCGTCTTACGCCCCATACCATAACGGAGCCACCACCAAACCGATCAACTTGTCGTACGCAGGATGTGGTGTAACGTTCTCCAACACACCTGTATACTCGTACACGACCGTCTGCTCGATATAGTTCATTTCGAGATTCATCACAGAATATCACACGTCGCCAGCTGAGGTGTCTCCACGCTAATTGGCTATGACTGCGGCCCTAGTGAGTGCGATTTTGACGTCGATGGGAGTTGTACACGATACCAACCAGTGGCTGAGGACATTGAATTCCATGCTCGAGGGGGCGATTAATTACCGTTTGGCTGGATATGCGTGGGTTGTGAGTGCCAGGAGTTTCGTTTGCAGCCATAACGGCAGTACGAAAGCGGTCGCGCATATGCTGTAAGCGAATTCTTCGATCTTGTCGAGCGGTCGTTACATGAGAACGCCTGTTACGCGGTCTGTCCCAAGTGCTTCCGGTCTCTCTATAGCGCCGTCGTAAACGATTAATTGTTGCTCGAGTGCACCCAAAGCGTCTGGCCACCTCTCTCATGGATGCCCCTGCACTCAACATGCCTATTGCTCGTTCCCTTTCTGTTTCAGAGAACTGTGGCATTTTATCTGTGGTTTTGGAACAAAATTGTCAATTGTTCAAACATAGGGCTTATTTCAGCAAACTGTGCGAGTCAATAAACAGTACTTACACGCCAACACAAACACGCAGTACCTAGCTATGACAACAACCACATTGTTTCGCACCTACCTGGGTACTGAACTGATTTCTCAACAAAAAAAGTGGCATACACATAAATATGGCCTAATAAATCAGTTGTGCAAATGTGAAAACTTTATTCTTGAAAATAAAAAAGTTATTCGGCTATATGTCTGGATTTTTTCTTTTTTTGGGTCAGTAGGTTCTGACTAAACAAACCCTATAGAACAATTGAAGTAGTTATTTTGTCGTGAATATTTTTCAGTTAATCAGGGGTGAAAAGATGCTTCAGTAGCCTTCGCTACTGATTAAAGTACTGATTACAGATTAAAGTTTTAGGTTAAACACGCGTTTCATCAAGTGACGAACACAGGTTTGAAGAAAATTGGTGATGCACGTATGACCATACGCCATTTCCGCCTCCCAATAAAAACGTAAGAAAAGGCAGCGAAAATGAAAGTTTTGAGGCCTTGAGTCCGTGCCGGTGCCAGTTTCTTTCAAAAGAGAAATAGGATACGTTTTGTAAAGGAATGGAGAGGGGTGTTTCGGACCTTAACTTAACTGCGTGCACAGTCATTGTTTTCTTTTTTAAAGCTAATTGACATTCCTGTTTAGGTGGCGAAATCCACTTTTGGTTGAAAAAAGGATATTTTGGTACTCCACGTTTTGGGGTTATTTGAAAGGTTGAATGCACATCGTAACCAATTTGTTTGTGAGTGTCTCCTCCCCATTCCCTTCACCAAGCACCCCTCCCCCCAACCGGACGATGATATCATAGACAACTTATTATGTCAGCTGGGAAATTCCCTGGTTTAAGTTATTTTGTGTTGTTACCATAATCAAAACATTTATTGGACATGTTCCCAGTTAGAAAAGACTTGGCATCTTGCCACATGTTATGTACTATGTTTGTATGGCCATCACCTGCATTTATTGGCCAGAAAACGCCAATTTTCTACTTCTTGATGCATTTCATATACTTGAATATAAGGGATTTTAAAAAAAATTTACAAGTGAGTAGGTGTGTCTGTTATTATTTTAACATATCAATCAGTTAAATAAAATCTTCTCAGTAAAATCCACAGTAAGACAGTAAATACACATGGGGTACATTTTTGCGACCTGTAATTTATTAACCATCCTAAGTTACAGTCAATTTTTAACTGGAATTCTCTGGACTTATCAGTCTCACATTACCGCTTGACTTGGATAAATGCTGTAATCTGATTGGCCCATTCAAACTGAACAATCTTTCTAGTAACTAGTAATTAAAAACTTTTTGCTTCTATTGTGCTGTTTTTTGTTTATTCAACGTTGTGCCAAAGACGTTGATCTATGGTTGTGTCCAATTAAAACCAATATACAGCCGGATTCCATGCTGCGATTTGTCATAGCACTAACGCAACCTCAAATGGACGTTTTCTCTGCGTCAGAATATTTACCAGGATATAAAATGTCAAAAGCTCTATTGCGTAGAATTTTGATGCATCTCGCAACTTGGCATGACTTTAAACAAAGATTTTTATAGAATACTGAATTTTTAAGTGTCCAGAATCATATTTGGCGCGGGGGGGGGGGGGGGGTTGGCAAGTGTGATTTTCGCTACTGGGTAGCGAAAACGGTCTAGTTTTACAATCGTAATTGATACAGCTTTGAAAAAGCATTACAACTCCATAGTTTTTTGCCAGATCTGGTTCTAGTGGAAAGGAATAACCACAATATTTTTCTTTCTCAGTAATCCGTTAAATTTCGAATCATGGATGGCTGTATTTAATTTTATATGACGTACAGATACAACTAATTAATATAAAGCGATTCGCGTTGGTAGGGGGAGGTGTGGGTGTGCCCGGGGGGGGGGGGGAGGCACTCAAGAACCTTGAACGCGGAGTGCCAAGTTTGAAAAAATAATCAATTTAGTAACCAAGCGCAGACATTCCTGTACATTTCACCCCTGCACATGGAGTGTCAAATTGAATTAAAACATTCCTCAACCTTTAGACCTTTCTTACACGCGCCCTATTCCATTCCCACTGCAACCTCGCTTGGGCCGAGGGGTACTGAGATAAAAAAAGGAATGTGGGTTCTATAAGCCAAATCACACTTTGAGCGTTCCCAATGAAATGCGCAAAAATTCTGCGTTTCGAATAAAATTAACCGGTAAAAAATGAAAGAAATGAAGGAGCGATTTCGCCCAAATGTCAAATTCCTCTTCCATCAAAGAGCAATCGGCTTTTTAACAACCCGTATGCTATTTTAAAAATGTGTTAAAGGTTTTCAGTTTCAAGTTTCATTTTCTTTTATGTTCCGAGTATAAGCTGTTCTTGCGACATTTCTTCTATATTTTTTCTAACATTCGAAATTCAAAATTCTTGCACATTTTATTCGAAACACCCAAAGTGTGATTTGGCTTATGTTGGCGTTCGGTCTTCCAGATTCGAGTATTTCCGGTGTTACCTAACAAGGAACTTTGGCAATGTTTATATATTTCTGTATAAAGCATGTCATTGCACAACGCGGGGAATTCCGTGGATTTTTAAGCAAACCAGCCACATTCAAACAGTCTCTTCAGATTCTTTATTTATGTTTCTTCGTTAGGTAAAGAAAAAGGAAACCACAAAAAAGTGAATATCTCCTGTAGTTTGCAATCATGGTTTTTCTGGTTTTCGCAATTATAAGATATTCATAAAATTGGGTGTATTAATGTCACGAAAGTTTTGCAGAATTCCCTAGAAATAAAACAACATTCTTGACACATTCTTGACACATTCTTGACACAAGCCGCACCTTTTTTATTACAGATAATGGTCTTCGGTCTTCGCAAACGTCACTGAAGTGTGATCCAGGTCATTATGCAGAAAGACAGTTCCCGAGATCAGCACCGTATTTATTTCATGAATGAATGGGCGTCGCAATGTAGTATTAACACTTGGCAAGATGAAGTCTTGCAAAGTTATTATATGCTTTGGTGCTACGACCCGTGAGATTTTCATCGTTTTTTTTTCTTCACAGTCGGCCGTCATTTTGTCATCACAATTCGTCAGAAACTACTGGTCCGATTGAAACCAAACTTTCGCAGTATATAGAACTTGACGTAAACTAGTTCTATCAATATTTTTTATTTATTTTTAAGATTGTTTTCAAGGTCAAATCAATACACAAAGACGGGATATTTTTTTCCTTTCTTGTGCTCTAAGCAAAAGGCTGATTCTCGCTGTTTGCTATTACAGCTGAGGCCTGCTGTAAACGGGTGTAGGAAAAAATGGCACCGGAAAAAATGGCACTTTTGAACATGCGGAAAAAATGGCACTTTTATTTTCCATCACATGTATATTAAACCCTGAATAAAAAAAATGGAATTTCAGTTAAAAAAAGAATCATTTCATATATCAGTGACCAATTTTTAAAAGTTATACAAACAACTCGATACACATTTACGTTAGCACGTGATGAATTTTTACGTCCGCGGCGAAGCTCGACGCAAACGCGTAAAACGTACGTACGCACACCTACAGCAACGGCTGTACCAGCTTTGTGTAGACAGAAGAAGTGATAGTAAAACGGTCGAAAAATTCCTGCGAGGGGCCGGACACAACATTCGCTGGAAACCACATGGACAAATTATGGAATAATCAGTGTTATAGGGTTTGGATATGCATTTTCACAGCACAAAACAGTGAAAGTAAAAGTGGATACTATTACACGGTTTTTGAAAATGTGTTATAAAATATTCCGTGGATATAGTAATAAATGATTAATAAATGAAGATTGAGTGAAAACTTAAATTATATAAATCATACGCAGTATACTTGAAGAGAACATTTCTACTTAAACTATGGACCTTGTAATAAATAAATGATAAATGAAAATTCAGTGAAATTTAATTTACAATTTTATGTAAAATATGTAATAGGCAAGACTTTTCTATTGCTAAAGTATGAAGTTATGTAAATAAAATATTGCAAAATGTTAGAAACAAAGGTGCCATTTTTTCCGTTATTTCAAAAGTGCCATTTTTTTCAGTGCCATTTTTTCCAGTGCCATTTTTTCCGGTGCCATTTTTTCCGGACCCCGCTGTAAACACAGTGGAGGCTTTAATTGACGCATTGCTAAAAATAAATACATGTATGTGAATGCAATATAACTCGAGACCAGTTGAATATGTGTGCAGCTGAGCAGAATAATAAAAAATTAATAGACTTTAAATTTAATAACGCGCATTTCTGTGTGCACAATTTTGATGAGTCATTATATATAAAATATTAAACTATAAATCCTTAATTGTCATAAAGTTTTCGATGTAGTTTGTGGATGCTAGTATTCGAATTTCAAGTTATAACGGTCAAAATGTAAAACAGTAGCTTCGAAAATCTTTAAAAAATCACACGCTCGAGAGTGGTTGGATGGAGGGGTGGGGGCTCTGCACCAGGCATGTTAAATGCACGCTTATATGCAGGTTAGTTTTTAGCAGGATACATGGTAATGAAAAGTGAATTATCCTTTTAATACGGGATCGCACTAAATCCAAATTTAAAAAAAAAATAGAAAGTTTAGGGGTTTTTTAATTTTAATTTGGGCCAAGTGTTTACCGATTTGACTTTGGGCAAATCGTGCTCCTCGTATTCATATTGCAATGGGCAGGTGTTAATTGCTATATAAATGGCTGGAAGTGACCCATTTTTATTATTACAGGGATTTCACGAGGCTTTCAACTTGCAACACTGAAAACATGTAATGATAAAAATAGGCACAAGTTTCATTCAGGATGTTTGAAAAGACTTCATTGAACTGTGTTCTACATTTAGCCACCAGGTGGCCTTAATTCCTGTGTTCCGACGTACAGTATGTCATGTTGCCATGTGGAAAAAAATCCGGACAATTCCCACTTGATCAGTTATCTCCACCAAACATATGCTAACCACATGGTTGACATATGTTAACAACATGTTTACCATACGCAGTTAACCTATGTGAACCATATACATATACCAGTATATTATTATTTTGTCCAACAAAATACTGTGAACTATTGCGTTCAATAACAGATGCAGTACGACTATCATTTCCAAAACAGACAGTCAAAAGCGTTGGCAAACCACGTGATCAAAATTGCTTAACATACATTGTACTTAATTAGCATGTGGTAAACATATGTTTACCACATATGATCAACATATATAACGATATATGTATATATATATCATAAAATACTGTTTTTATATTATAGTTCCCTGTTTTCCATTCGATTCCAGTGTTTTCTTTGTTGTTAGAATCTGCATATAGAATATCATACTGTATTGGTAGCTCTTATCAGGCTTTGGAAACAAATCTGCTATCCTTAAAGTAAAAACACTTTGAAACACTTTGATCATTTTTAAAGGATCAAATATATATTGATGTGGCAGATTTGAATATATGGTTGATAATTTCTCCGTGTGGAAAATTTAAGCAGTGAATTAAAAACAGGATTAGGCCATTTTTCTTCAGCTGAGTTGTTTTTATGTGTTTTAAAAAGTTTCATGCGGATTTGAATAGAAAGTCTTAAAAATTGAAAATTTCAGGGTTTTTATTGATCCTATGATGTATTTATTTGATTTTCTCGATTTTATTGGGACATTAGTTAAGTGTTGAAGCACTTTTTTTTAATCTTGAAAAAAGAAGAAATTTTGGCTGGTCTAGCATATCGCAAACTGGGATCTCAATATGGTTGATTCGGAAGATATTTTGGGACTTTCTCTGAGGGTCGGAAGTCAGCTATGATTAAAGTTCTGACACATCGCTGACACGTTTTAAGAGCACACATATTATTTATGAAGCATTATTTACAACGTAAACATGTGTAGCAACAAAAAGTAAACAAAAAGAAACTAAATCATAATGCGCTACTCAAACGTAACAGGTCGCGAGATGTGCTGTATTGCGCTCGTATTCTCCAGCAAATTGTGACCAATAGCAACATGCAAACAACCGCGTCGCTTGAATCGCAAAGGCTGCTAAATTGCTTAAATAATTTTACTTTTTGAAAGGAAATAATGAGTTCCCTTTGAACATTGCTAGACATTTTGCTATATTTAATTAAAATTAGACAAGTATATATAACACATTGTATGACTGGTGAGTGGTGTGTGACAGTTGAGTGGTGTGTGATAGTTGCCTATGGATACCATATCAATCGATAAGAAATTCATCCCTGTATAATTAAAAGGGGTGATATAATAAAAGTATACCTAAAATTTTCCAATATTTTACGAGCACGTGTTGTGTGTCCAATTTATTAAAAAAAAAAAACAAACAAACAAAAACAAAACACAACGTTTCACAAAATTATATAGCAATCGGTTCAAACGTAGCTGAGAAGCACGTTACTGCATTCCTAGAATACGACAGCCCAGAAAGGTTATTTCCTTCAAAGAAATTTATACGTCACTTCCATGGGTATGCTTAAGAATTTGCAGGTTCTCACTTGAAGAAGACCCAGTAGGCTCATTTCTTCCTAGACATTTCCCATATCACTTCCAAGTATTTCCATTGAACTTTTCGGAAGTTCTTCCGCAGTAAGGTAAGAACTTGTTGGGAGCTCTAGGAGTTTCCATTGAACTTACTGAAAGTCCCGAGGATTTTCATGGAAGTGGCTTGAACATTTCTTGGGAGGAAATGAGCCTTCTGGTCTTTCTTACCAGAAGGAAAACAAGACAAACAACTACATTAAGAACTTGTTGTGTACAATCATGTGGTACCCGTGTTTGTTGGACTCGGGGTGCAATTCCAAAAATACCTCCACCCCATTGATTTGTTTACTTTAATGAAATGACACTTATGTAAATTGTGTTGTTCTGTCACAAGTCTTCGCCCAATAGGCAGTGTTGCCCCGGAAAATAGAACAGCAAGTGAGGCTGAACTAATGTTGAAAAACAAATGGTTCTTTTTGTGTGTTGGTCCATCCCGGGGTTGCGCTGTAGATTGCATGTATTTTTGACCAACACACGCGGATGACAAATTCGATTGGTAATAACAGCCTATATAACAGAACCCCCCCCCCCAAAAAAAAAAAAAACAAGAAGGAAAACCAGACAAATTGGTCTTTCATTTTTGTCCTGTTTTAATTAAATGAGTTTGTGAAACATGAAGGGTTTGCATTTCGCCAGCACGCATGACTGTCTCCTACAAGCTGGTAGCATGTCGTTTTTAATTGGCAACAAGTTTTAAGCCAGAACAATATAAAAATAGAACTCCTTTTAACCTAATTATCAAAGGAAATTTGTTCATTTGTTTCTATAAAATATTTCTTTGATACCAAAATTATTTGCCAGTCTTGGAGCGTGCTTTCCCAATGATGTAAAGCATTTAATTGATGGATGGGTTTCCGGGGGTATTTCCTTTCTTTCGTTCCCTGGCTCGAGATAAACCACAAAGAAAACAAGTGTCTTCAAGATACAGATGTAATTCCAGTCTTCGATGCTATTACGTTCTTTTTTTTATATACAGACAGAGGGTTATTTATTTCTTTTGGTGTGATATGAAGTAGGAAGCGCAGCGGTAACCCAGGAGAGGACCACCCCGGAAAAAGGGACCAACTCGCAAACAAAAAAAAACAAAAGAACCACTCTTCAATTAATAGTTCCGCCGTCAACGCCTCGTATCATAAAGAAACCCCCAACCCGCAGATAGAACCATCTCAGAAATGGGACCACCTCGCAAAAAGGGCCACTTTTCAATTAATAGTTCCGTCATAGTTGCCTCGCGTTACAAAGAAACAAGCAACCCACAAATACGATTACACCGGAGATGAAGTCCTGTTTATTGGATTATAACTCTGCTGTAAATATAGTCACGCCGCGGAAGCCATTGCTAGGTGTTTCAACGAAACATATCAATATTTTATCAAGATTACGTTTATGCAGTACCATTCTTTTCAAATTTGGTTTAAAAAATAAATATTTTTAAAACAACATTTTTGCCAGTTGTTAAATATTTCCTTGCAGCGGAAACGGGGAAAAAATCAATGAAATAAGGCCCTAGTGAGAGGCAGAACTGTACTACAAGATCACGTAGTGCATTTACGAGTCTTATGAATGAGCACAAATTCGAAAGCACCAATCAAAAATGTTGGTGATGCGCAGTTGTTTATTCTAATACATTCCAAAGGTTTCTGTTTGCTGGCGGTAATAAATAAGAAGTCCTGATGAAGTTCTTGGAGAAGCCTGTTTGTGACGTGAATTCTACCGCTGCTACTCCCGGAAGTTGACTGTTGACTTCTTTTATTTGCCGTCATTGCACCTCTGATTTTCTCAGGTTTAACGCAGGTTAACTGTTGTTCAGTAAACACGGGGTCGTTATACGGGGAAAAATGGGGAAAAAAATAAACACAATACATTTTGTGCTCTGGTCGTTTAAGGGTCATTACTCCCGATGCGCAATGTGTTGTTCAAGGCGTATGGGAGAATCAATAGGTCTTTAAAATGATTTCTATGTGTTGCATTTATGCTACTGCTCCTGATAAAATTTGCCCCTGTAAAACTTAAAATTGGACGACCCCTCCTAGTGATTCACCACCTTTGGTACAATGTTTTGTGTGGACTTGTCGGATTCAAACGCAGCGCAACTGTGAATATTATTTCTTCAGGTTAAATAAGTGAAAAAATATGAAGTGTCCCTAACTCAGAGAGACTTCAGTTTCAAGAATTGCAGTGTTGCAGCCATATCAAAATGTTTGTTTTTTAATCAGAATTGCTTATATTCCATTTTTATGTATGTACAGGGACCTGAAAATGTAGTGCTTGATCATCGAATTAGCAGAGATCTGCACTGCTGCTCCGGTAGACGCAGTACAGATCTGTACTGCTGTCCCAATAACACATTGTAAACATATAGTACAATATGTAGTTAAAATAATATGGTTAACATGTGGTAACCACATGATCATTATGATTTCAAATTATACCCTTCGGACTATAGCTGACTAAATGATCATTATGATTTCAAATTATACCCTTCGGACTATAGCTGACTAAATGAATGCAGGACCGCATCATAAAACCGGACCGATGTATACATTCCTCCCTCCCCACCCCCAGATGTTTTCCTTATATTCTTTCGACTAGGCCGATTGTATCCCCATCGATCTCGTTTGCGTTGAAACGTAAACCGTTTTGGTAGAATTTCACACCTCTTGATATCACAAATTAACCTAACAATTGAACACATAAGAAAAGGAATAGAGCTTGATAAAGTTATCTTTATTCCAGCACGGTATTAGTGTGAAGGAAATGGAGATAACAACGACAAGGGAACCTCCCATTCTTACGTAAAAAAAGCATTGACTAATATTTGTATTTTCACTTCAGTCACTAGTCATTAAAAAATTAGTCAGGGTTTCTTTTTAAACGATCAGTTGGTGTAAATAATTGAAAGATACCCTTGTATATTGGTTAGTTCACATCTGTGAATTGGATAGCAGCTGGATAAATTTAATGTGATGTGTAATTTGATCCCTTTATTGCATTAAAAATGTTTTATTCGTATATTGTATTTCAAATTCACCATTTCACCTCATTCTGTACAATAGACTGTATTTAAATTTAGATATGTATGCAGTCTGTTATTCTTGCTTTATGCAAGGGGTTTATTAAGTATTGTTTTCTATAAGAGAAAAACAGCTTTTCTGTGAATCTAGACTCCCGAGAACAACTATTTTTTTTTCAGTTTCCATACCCCCATTTTATACTTGCCCTGTGTTCACAACCGGATTATATACCAGTGTACATTCTCCTCTTGTCTTCGTGGAAGATTATTAAATGTATGCTCCCTCCACACAGCAAAAACCTCTCCCTCGTTACCATAGAAATGGTGACAGCAGAAGTCAACATTGCCACTACAGTTTTCACCGCTTATACTTCCCGTGCTCAACGTGGAGGGAAATTATTGAAAAAAACTGGTATTTAGACTATGGATGATCAGCCAATTCTCTTCATCTACGGTCATTATATTGTCCGAATAAGATCTTACGAAATGCCATTCTAAAGTCCGGATTGAAAATTGTATAGATAACTGGATTTAATAAACTATTCATATACCCAAGCCATACAATAATGTTAATAACAAGAATTGGTAAGTGGCACTTCTCCCCACAGAACGGTCTTATAAGGGACCAGATAAAGAACGGCAGCCAGCAAAAGACGAACGTGCCTGTGATGATGGCGAGCGTCCTCGCAGCCTTCCGTTCGCGTTCGCTCCTTATCTTGTCTTTCTTGTCATGTTCATGTTTCTTTTTACGTGCTGTAGGTAATTTCTTCGTATCCAGATAAGCTTTGGTGATATCTAGTATGCTTGATGATTTCTTTCCGTTTTGCTGTTTAGCAGTTTGTTCTGGTGATTCCGGTGGACTGGGCGCCGGAAGTTGGTTTCTGTTGTTGTCAGCGATGTGCGTCCGGGAACCAGTGCTTGAATTCGGACTGGCGTTGGCAATCACTGTAAGTGGCGTTTGTGTGACGCCATCGCTATCGTCAATCTGTGTTTGTTGCGCCAGCATAGCCGTATGTTGTCCATTTAAATTGTTGGCAATTAAAGGTTTTAAATTGGATGCCATGTCCTTATATGCTTGGAAATGTCTCTTGCGTATCCGGGACTTGGCAGCACGATAAATTTTGCAATAGATTATGATTATGAACAACAGAGGGAGATAAAACGCTCCCATAGTGGAGTAGACAGTGTATCCCAAATCTTGGCTGATGACACAACGCCCTGTAATATCGGGATGGTTACTGTCGTCTTTCCATCCGAACAACGGGGGGATGGATATGCACACAGATATAATCCAGCTGGCAGCGATCATTATCAGTATCCGTTTCGCTGTGCGACTGCGCATATAGTCGATTCGTGTTATCGCCCAGTAGCGATCGAGGGCTATGCACACCAAATGTAGTATTGAACTTGTACAACATATTACATCAAATGAAACCCACATATCACATATTTCCGGTCCCAGGAACCAGTTTTGACTAACTTGATCCAGCAGTGCCAAAGGCATGACAAGCGCGGCTACCATTAAATCTGCAACGCCGAGCGATAATATCAGATGATTTTGTACATTTTGTAAATTCTTCTCCAACACGATAGCTGCAATAACAAAGACGTTTCCTATGATGGTAATCACTATAATGAGTCCCATACAGATTGACATGGAGAGTAAATGAGCCGTACTGTACGATTTAAACTCCGTGTTGATCGTAGAACTGTTGTCGTCTCCACCCGGTGTTGTATTTTGAATAGGCACTGTGAAGCCCGACGATGCGTTATTGGTCGATTGTAAAACGTCATATTCAAACGGTTTATCCATGGTACTGTTAATATCCTTTGGGTACAATATTCCTTATAGCAAGCCGACTTGGTGTATTGTTTATTTATTTAGTTATATGTATCTTTTCTTCTCATTATTTTCTGAGTTTGCTGTTGTTGTTGTTGTTGTTTCCCAGTCATTACTCCATTAGTTCAGTAAACTATATCATGCTTTAAACCATCGGCTTTTTTTTCTCAACTATTATCGTAGATTAACTATAAATTTACTGCATATTTAGACTGATGTATCCGATATTCACAAAATGTCAACCTATCCAAATGGTCTCAAAAGTCATCCTAGTCATTCACAACATTTGCAGCATTCTCTTTGTTGAAGCGCATTGTCATTTTGTACCGATTCCGCCGTATTTTTCCTCTCCCTCTGTATTGTGGCAGCTTCGATTAAACATATGAGTTACCTTTATGCAATGAAGCCCCAGATAGTGTAAGTGTAATGTCAATAAAGAACGCCGCTCCTTTGACAAAAAAAAGCGCTAATGTGTCTATTATTAATATATACTGTTATTCAGTCAACTGTTTCACAGTCTCTCATTTATCCATATGTTCTCGGTTAATGATATCGAAGAGTCGCTTTCCCTTATAATTGTGAAATGTAAGCTTGATGTTATTAGTACAGATTTGGGATAAAGATCCATAGCTTTTGGTTCAGATAGAAATTACTTTTGAGTGGCACAGAACACCCGTAGTCTATAGATTGTCCTCAGCCGTTCTTGCTCTTTGCGACTCAGGGTTCCATCAAAAATTTGTCTGCTTTTTTTTTTGGCCACAGTGCGCTATCGTTATGTCGTTTGTGATTAGCGAGGTCCATTAAGATACCAATGTAGTGCTAAAACGATCATTTCATTATGCAATAAGCATATAAATTGACTTGTTTTGCAGAGCATTTGCAGAGAGTGCCTCTAGACGTGACTATTTTCCTAGTAAAAGCAGTGCAGTTTTTCTAAGCGCGATTTTCCATAGCGCTCTCCCCTCTCCTTAACCGATTAATAAACAGTAATGCTATGCCATTGGCTTAGAAACCGATAGCGTAAGGTGAAAAAAATGTGAATGCGAAAAAAAAAATCATTTTTCTGTTTGCTGTAAACTCATTATCTGTATTTTACTTAATTGATCTTGTCATCCGATACACTTTTCTGCGTGCGCGTCTGTTCCTTGTGAACGCCACATCCGCCAGTATTTGTTGGCTGAAGCTGTTACAGTGTAATCTTCCTTTCTGCTGTCACACTTGCTCCTCCTGAAAAGAAAAAAAGCCCAAGTCATGTCGAACGTAAAGGCACTACCTAGGCATATTGATGTCATTTTAACGTCACTTGATAGCGCGAATTTGATTGTGATGTGGCATAAAAATTTTAAAAATTTTTCTTTATAATGAGAGTCACTGTGATGTTATATTTAAATGTTGAAATTAAATTTTAACCTTAAGTGCAAGGCTGTTCTCTCTCTCTCTCTCTCTCTCTCTCTCTCTCTCTCTCTCTCTCTCTCTCTCTCTCTCTCTCTCTCTCTCTCTGTATATATGCGTCTCTCTCTCACTCACTCTCTCTCTCTCTCTCTCTCTCTCCCTCCTCCCTCCCTTCGCAATTGCCCTAATTCTGTACAGCTTGTGATAAGACACTAATAATACATTCTTTCGTCTAAGATTGCGCGCTAATTCCAGCATCGTACCACGCAGTCCCTTCCGCTCACTGGCCCAAACTGTCATCAACTGTAATTCCACATAGCATTGCACACAATGTTAAAGCTAGTAAATGAATGTCAAAGTAAGAAGCAAGGGGGTTCTGGTCCTCGTGTACTCCAATACTGCAACGAGTGGGTGACGTCACAATTTTTGACACAGGGCAGGTTGGGGAGAGGGGTCTAAAAATCCGAAGATTTTGAGTATTTGTCTTATGGATGGGCGTCGAAAGGGAAAAAGTTTCCATATGGAAATTCCCAAATCAAATTTCCTCTTTTTGTGGAATTGTATCATGTGTACAGTGTGTAATAACGTTTGAGACATGTTCGGAAATAGTGTGAAAATATTCATTCGGGTGAAGGTCATACAGAGGAGCAATGACACTGCAGCAAGGGCAAAATCTCAGACAACAACGCCAAAACCAGAGTAAAAACTCACGGTAAAATCTCCGAGCAAGACTCGAAATTCGGAGCAACATGCTGAGCAAGGATAAAATATACGAGAAGATAATTTAGAAAGAACTCTTATCCGGTGTGTGCACCCAGATACCCAAACTTTTAGACCAAATCAGATACGTCCGGAGGGTGCCACGTGATCTTGGAATTTGAAGAGAGGATTCGGCAAATCATTTTAGCTTGAACGAGCGGTAAATGTTACCAAGAATGAAAACATAATACACACTTCTTTAATTTCCCTGAAAGGTCCGGAAGTGGTTATTGTTGGACAGAAAGGTTGGGGTGGTTATAAACGGAAATATTTTTTGGAGAGCTAAAACTTTATTTTTATTGTCTTCAGGGCTGAAATACCACCCAATTCGGGCTGGTTCTCTGAATAAAATTTCACACCTGCACCTTAATTCTGGTTGCTCTCCCTCCCCATAAAAACACACACACCACGAAACTCTGGGTTATTTGGACACACCTGTGCATTGAATTTTCAGTTATGAAATGTACATAGTCATTGTAGCATACATATCATAAAGTAGGTGTTTTACTAACCGCACAGCTGTTCTATAGAGTTTTATTGTAAATAGAATATCAATAACAGAAGTCCGAACACATTAAAAAAAACTATCAATTAAATTCAGCCTCGTCGCAAAGATCGAGATGAAAGGCCTGTATAGTTTCATGGGTTGTGACCAGTTTTATAAAGCAGGAGTAGGAGCACTGGCCAATAGTGATTTTGGGTGCTGTTTTCCATGTACAAATTCAGTTTCTGTGTCTATTTTCTAGGTAAGAATCCCAACATCTTGCTAAGCGTCATTCATATTTACTCAGTTTTGCTTTTCCTGGTAATACCACCATACCTTCATGTGCAAAGATGCAAGAGAGGACACTTCCGTCTTCTGCCCACCCACCCTCTCCTTGATCTATATGAAACACTCGAATCGCACTGACCACCACAATCGCCACTCATATGTGTTCTTTGGGCCAGAAAAAATAACCTTACCCTTGGTTTTAAAATAGAGGGAACCCGGTGGCCCGAGGCCCCTGATTCCGGCTCGGCCGTCGAAATTCTCTCTCTCTCTCTCTCTCTCTCTCTCTCTCTCTCTCTCTCTCTCTCTCTCTCTCTCTCTCTCTCTCTCTCTCTCTCTCTCTCCTCTCTCTATATATATATATATATATATATATATATATATATATATATATATACCGCCCACCATTCACGTTTTTCTCAACCACCACCCCACCACCCTGGGTTTTTACTCCGGGGGGCTTGGCTCTCTTTCCTCACCCCCCCCCCCGTCCAAAGCTTTCCTAGGAATTGGTTCTCGCATTTTCCTTTAAAAACTATTCTTTGAACAGTCCATTTAAAATGCTAAAAATAGAAATTTGCACTGCTCTACATTTAGTCTGTTCTTACTTCAAAGTAGAATCATTCAAGCAGCTGCTGGTGTAAACTACGTTTTATTTAGATGTTTCATCTGCACACTGTAAATTTCAAACAGAACAGAACCAGACTTGCAGCGACATAGACCACTTAGAACACTGTGTACCCCTAGCCCCCCTCCACGCCCCCCCCCCTTCGCCCCCACTCCTCCTCCTCACCCCACGTCGTCCTCACTCAAGCTAAGAATAGCCTCGGGCTTTACGAATCTACATGGTTCTAAGGATTCGCGCCAATGGCAACATTCAAAAGGCTATAATAACGAGCGTGCGAAAAAGCCAGCTCCTCCACATTCTCCGTTCAATTTATGTAACTGCACAAGACAACTGGTGCCAACTGAAGAACAATACAAAAGATCAAATATTACACTCGAAATAAGAGCGAGAAAGAACTGAGTTTTGTTTTGCATTCAAACCTGGAGAAGGTGAAACGATGAAAGAATTTTACTTTGATCATCTAAAACTCCTCCAAGCGAATCGAACGATGCATATCTCAAACCTGTATCAACCTGATTTAAACTCTCTGTGGTATTGTTTTATCTTTGGTTATGATTATAGGACATCTGTACGCACATATGAAGCAGAACTTTACTTCCGGATAAACCCCTCCCCTAACCCTCCCAAGTACATAAAACATATGACATCAGTACTCATAACCCACATCTCCTCCGCAACACCGACGCATTTTAAGTTCCTAAAGCATGGCCCAATGTTCAGAAAATTGAAGTATGGCCCCTGCATCTCTTAAATGTCGAGTTCGTATATGAGAAATTCATACGTAGCCAAAGGCGTTGAAACTCACGGCGGGGGAGGATTAGATTGTTATGACCATAAATTATGACCACTGACCCCCATCCCTCACACCTCCCCCTCACCCTCGCTTTGTTACAACCCAGTAAACATTCTTAGGTTGCTCTAAAGTCGATTTGAGGTTGTTGCACCGTTCCGACCAGATCACAATATTTACTCTCTTTGTACTTTGGTTGTGACCACAGACCAACGTCTAGCCAGCGTCTTTGGTACAACATTGAACAGATGTTGGGTAAGTAATTATTTATTTAGACGCAACAAAACGCAATTTCTCCAACGTCTAATCAACGTCTTTGGCGCAACGTTTAATAACGTCGAAAATCAACGCTCGATAGACGTCGAAAAATCGACGTTATATAAACGTCGAATGCACAACCAAGAAAAACCTCTCTATGTTATTGCTCACCGGAAATGGTAGCTACGACAGGTGACTTCGTAAACAGACCAAAACAAAGAGCTAAGATGTCAGAATTTGAGGAGGGCGCAAGTTTTTTTTCCCACCAACGTCATGAAAATCGACTTCATACACATTCTATGATACCGGATGAAGAGTGGAGTACTAAGGTGGACGGTGGCCAGTGGCCACACTATGGTCGCGATGGCGATTCTAGATTATCATTGCTCCGAGGTCTATATATCGTAGCTTACCCGACTTGTAAACAACGCAGCCTTCCCGATGTCTATACAACGTCGCCTTTGTGAAGTTTATACAATGCCAGAAGATAGAAATTGATTCGACTTCCATTTGCAAGCTCAGCTCATATCGCAACGTTGATTAGACGCCAGATTATCGATCGACGTCTATCCAACGTCAGAGGGTAGGCGTCGTTTCGACTTCATTAAACATCCAAAACCCGACGTTGATCCGACGTCGGGAGCGACGTCTAGCCAACATAATCAAGCGTCGCAATGTTTATTGGGAAGCATTTCAATGTCTATATAAGATTTTGAGCAACAGACTTTTATTCGATAAGATGGTTACAGACTCTTCTTTTATTTGTTTTATATTTTTGTGAAAATGGTTAATATTACACGAAGACTATGAAGGTTTAATGTGCACATTTTAACAAAGAGAAAAAACTGTCGCTAATTGCAAAACGTATGTGATGTTGAAATATTTTAACAAGAGTATTAGCGACAAATTCAGAGATTAAGGGGTGCAAAGCATTATGAAAACTGGAAGCCTGTAGAAAAAAATAATAAATTCCTTATGCAAGTCCTCACTCTTGTGTCATTACCAAAAGGGTGACCCTCTCATTACCGTAAAAAGGCTCTTTTGACATTTAAAGACTATTAGTATTTTGCTTTGAGCATGCCCTTGCACTGTGGCAGTAATGTGACGAAACTAATGTTTAATCACACCCAGTGGAGTATTTCCTGCAAGACGAAGGCGTGCTCATAAGAATACCGCCCAAGTCACGTGGACAAATCTAGTACGAGGAGAGGGAGGGTTGGGGATGATGGGTCGCAATCCCTTAAAATGGCACGCAAATCGTATATCTTGAGGTCAAAGGGAGGTTGTGTCTCTCCACATTATCAGGCCCATAACAGTGTGGTATTTAAGCATATGTAACCCCATGAGAAAATCTATGGTCCCCTTGTGTGTCTCCACTGCACTCACAGCAGTTCCGCAAACCATTCGAGATAAGGCACAAAAAACACAGGCAGGTGGTTCGATATTTATTCAATATTTACTGATATCTCTTATTCAATTAAACGATATATGTAACTAAATATCCCTAAATGAACTGGAGAACAGATATCTCCAGTTCATTTAGGGATATCAGCAAATACTTAAACGTATCTACACAGTTTAGAAGTAAAGGTATATCAAAATCATCGGGTGGTACCTCATCAACTGGGTATCATATTATACTGAGAACATTAATCTAGTTTATCCTTCGTTCAACATCGTTAGTTTTATGTCAAAATGCAGACAAAATGTCCGTGAGGGAATTACACCACTTTTTGCCATATACAAAGATACCAGACTAAAAGACGCAATCCTGAAATATCAACAAAAACAGGTGCGTCTTACTTTCAATGAGTCACCAGTTTTCTGGTATAAAATATGTTATTGATGTGTTCACCAGAACCAACCAGACCAACAAACAGCTCAACCTTTTTTAAGGAATAAAAAAAGTTACTAGTTTTCCCAATAAGATCTTTCATTTTTGCTGCAAGTTAAGTCTGCCGTTTATAGCATCTGTGTTTTTTACTAAATTTTGGGCAAGATAGCAGCGAATGTAAATTATAAAATATAACTTCAAACCCTATAGTTTAACATAATTTTGTACATTGCGTATAATACAATTTTACAGCAAATGAGCTTCCTATGCCAGCCACAAACTACGACTTCTTTGCTCTACCAGGGAATGTAGGTTTTCAAATAATCTTTGTGATCATGCTCCACAAAAACTTCCCGTTTTGTTTGTTTGTGTA
This sequence comes from Protula sp. h YS-2021, assembly GCA_949752745.1. NCBI lineage: Eukaryota > Metazoa > Annelida > Polychaeta > Sabellida > Serpulidae > Protula > Protula sp. h YS-2021. Next base: position 21,932,819 of record OX457031.1, on the reverse strand, counting down.
GATTAGACGTTAATATCCTAAACTGTTTAGACAGCACATTCCAAAATCAAACTAATCACTTTTCCTATCCCGCCATCATGGCTGATACCATCTTTTTGTTCTTATGGTTTGGTCAGTTTATTTTTCCACATGGGGCTCTCGAACTGACCATCTGTCATTCTCAGGGCAATAAATAAACATGGGCATTCGAAGCGCTGTTCAGTCGAAACGTTCGGGAGCGCAGCCAAGAGGCTGTGTTTTGGGATGGGGGACAAGGCAAGTTTCCTTTGGTTTTCGCCACCTGCAGCCTCTAATATCCTGGAAGGGGTCATTCACGTGCCATCTGTTTACCATACGTGTCTATGACTTTTAAAACGACCCCAGAAACTAATTTCTTTTAAAATAATGCCCGCCTATTTAACCAAGCTCGGAATGCAGTCTCGAAAGATCCCTTTTTTGTGAAAATTATCCCCCCCAACCCCTTTTTCACGAAACTGGGATTCAGCGCGGACTCCGTCTGCCCTCAAAATTAGCCTCCCCCGCTTTTTAGGACACACATGATACCACATATTCCAAGACCCACCCATCCCCACCCCTCTCGGGCTACAATAACACATTGTATAATGCTATATAAGTATGATGGTGATTGTTATTTTAAAAATTCATTAATTCAATTTTCACCTTAATTTTCTCCATTTTCAAGTGCAGAAGGCCAGGGGCTCCCTTTTCGACGAACTTTACGGAGTATTGAGGTATCTACATTGCGAGATATGTCATCTGGCTAGCACATTAGTCACCTGCCTCCATTCCCCGCAACCGTCCCCCACCACCCAACCACCCCCACCCCTCCTCATAACACACACCCCTGCGACTGTGTGGGAGTTGTGTATCACCGATGCAACATAAATCCTTTAAATATTGATTTGTTTGTCTGCAATTCCAATGGCGTGTGTACGTGTTCAAAGGGAGAGGCGCAAGGAGGCGTTAATAATAGGAACCATCTGTATGACCAATGGACCGCAAACCACTACTCACACAACAATCCATATCTATATATTCTGGCATTTCGCCTTAAGTTAAACATCAGATATATTTTTGAGACACGGTCTAATAGCGGTATACTGCGATCCGATCAAAAGCTTTGGGGCTGAAATTGAATTCACAATTTTCAAAATGAATCTGCCTGCAAGGCAGCTCGAGCCACTGGCCTGAGGAACTACCCCACGGGTCACCATACGTGTCCATGCAATTTTTTTAATGACCCCTAAACGCAGAGTGCATTGTTTGATATATTACCCCTGTCTTAACCAAAAGCTGAGCAAAATTCCAAAAGAACCCCTCTATATTTCTGAATAACGCGGAGCACTGAATGAAACTGCCTCCTTTTAACAAAATTGGCAACTAGAGCGGGCCGGTTTCTAGTCTCAAAATTACCCCCTTTCTCCGCTGGAAGGGGGGTTGACCCTGAATGATTTATTTTTGAGAAATGTTCACATGGCTTTTTAAATTCTTGTCAAATTTTAAGCAGAATCGTTCTCATGAATTTAATTTAAATGGACATTTTGTCCTTCGCTCCACTATGCTGGAAAAAAATCATCCCCCAAGTCTCAACACATCTCAGACACGACACTTAACAATGGGGACGTAATTGGACCTTATCAATAAAATATTACATTGCTGGTTCACTCATTGTAGTAATATACAATGGGAATATTATATTGCGGAAAAAAAAATAAACATTCATCGTGTTGACTCGGTATATGCTAATAATACATAACAGAACAATGAAAAGTATAAGCTAACAATACATAATAGAACAATGAAAAGTGCGTTTTGAACTTCAAAATAAATAAATTAATTACTAAAAAATACAAAGATAACTGACGGTACATGTGCCGAGGTTATTACTTATCTGTTGAATTTGATAATTAGTTTGTTTTATTTTTTAATGTAATACATATTTTGATGTAATACACAAATGTATAGTTAATATTATTTTATTCAGTTGAAGACTGAGTAGACAGGTTAAAAAGATCAAGTCAACAAACTTATTTACAAATATAGTCGCTATTGGGAAAAAATCTCAAAATCATTGTAAGGGTGACTCATTAATTGAATATACATGTATCTTTAAGTAGACATATCTCAAATGTCTCAAAGACGGTTTAAATTTTTTTTTAGTTTTTATTATTCAGAATTCGGTTACTTATTAAGTATAGATTTTTTAAGCGAAGCTGAGATATCCCCATGTCACTCAAAAGTATATCTTGTGTGTTTAATGAATTGGAAAAAGTTTCTAACTAAAACTGTAAACGAATTAAATAAATTTAATTTCATAAAATAATTTAAGAATTTCATATTACGAAACGAATTAGAGATAGCAATAAATCATTCAAAATATGAATAAGCAAATTAAAATATAGATATATCTGATAAAATTATAATTTGCAGGAATATATCTAAATACTTATTTAGAAAAAAAAATATGTTAAACATTCTGAAAAAAGTGATTAAAAGCATGCAGTGGAACTACGGAAATAGAACCACACAAATAGGGCCTATTTGTGAGTTTCTTTTATTAAAGAATTTTCGGTGCTGTAAAAAAACTGGTCTGTCTTTACCAGGTGATCTCATTTACGAGGGGGTCTCATTTACGAGATGATCACATTTACGAAGTGGTCTTATTTACAAGCTGATCTCATTTACGAGATGGTCTCATTTGCGAGGTGGTTTCATTTGTGAGGCGGTCTCATTTACGATGTTGTCTCATTTGCGAGGTGGTCTTATTTGCGAGGTGGCCTCTTTTACGATGTGGTCTCATTTGCGAGGTGGTCTCATTTACAAGGTGATCTCATTTACGAGATGGTCTCATTTGCGAGGCGGTCTCATTTGTGAGGTGGTCTCATTTACGATGCGGTCTCATTTGCGAGGTGGTCTCATTAACGAGGTGGTCTCATTTGTGAGGTGATCTCATTTGCGAGGTGGTCTCATTTGCAAGGTCGTCTCATTTACGATGTGGTCTCATTTGCGAGGTGGTCTTATTTGTGAGGTGATCTCATATGTGAGGTGGTCTCATTTGCGAGGTGGTCTCATTTATGATGTGGTCTCATTTACGAGGTGATCTCATTTGTAAGGTGATCTCATTTGCGAGGTGGTCTCATTTACGAGGTGGGTTCATTTACAAAGTGATCTCATTTACGAAGTGTTCTCATTTACGAGGTGGTCTCATTTGTGAGATGGTCTTATTTGCGAGGTGGTCTCATTTGCGAGATGGTCTCATTTACGAGGTGGTCTCATTTGCGAGGTGGCCCCATTTGTGAGGTGGTCTCATTTACGAGGTTGTCCGATTCCAATGTTTCAATGTAAGTTATATGTAAGCATTTGGTTGACAGAAAGCATTTTTATGTTGATGAAGATGAGACACAATTCTCTCTACACTGTGTAACGTTCCTGATAGGAAGGGGCATTTGAAAAACTTATGCTGTCGATTTTATTATCTTATAACTTATTTTAAAACTGATTTGCATTGTATCTTGTTCATCCGATTTCAAACGTCCTTTTGATAGATAGCATTCGTGATGGCGTTTACGGTAAATTATAATGAGAACTGGTTGTCAGAGAAGGAGGCCAGGCAGAGTTATGGGGCGTGAAATACCATAAGGATGTAAATAAACGGCGTGAAAATACCTATGGTTATTGAGAAAAACATCATGTAAGTAAGCATGATAGATTATTTATATATTCGCATTTATCAAATGCCACAGACTCAGATAAAACCGATTGCTCTTTTAATTTATTCACCTCAACAAGAGACGGCATTCAAGCATAAAAAATGTGAGACAGGATATTGCTAGCGTAACTGCTTTTCTCCTCTCCGTCCTGAGTTATGGGTGGGGGTATGGAGGAGATATATCTTGATATATTTTGCCTGTCCGAACCCAGTGGAACCCCAAACTTTTTCAAACCGTAACAGTTCTTGCTTCTTAGAAACCAAGCACTTCTTTTGATTTCTTTTATAGTCGTTGTCTTCGCCTAAATGCCACTAATATTCAGTACACATAATTCATAATTATTTTTATATCTTCTTATCCGTCGCTTTTTGGTGTTTTTGTTGAGGAAATCTTCTGACAGATGAAATAAAGATGGATGACGAATCGAACAACCCGCTTTATCTCATCTAATTCTTGGTAAAATGACTTTACCTTTCTGTCAGACTAAAACACGACCTGGTATAACCCTATAAAGGCTTATTGTTTCTAGGTGATGGATGTATATAACTAAGATAGAGGATGAAAAATTGGGATAAGTTTTCGCGAAGTTGCTCTCAGGCTGTGGCGTTAGACAAGGATTTGGGTTATCGTGTGTTTTGTTTCTTCTTGTTTTATCGATTTTAGTGATTGTGATAATAAATAATGCTAATATCAACCAATAAGTTGACGAAGGAAATAACTTCCAAAACATCACAGGTTGTTGATGATACAATGCATATGTTGATGCTATAACACGTATAACGTATATGTTGATGGTACAATGTATATGTTGATGATACAACGCGTATGCTGATGATGCAAAATCTGCCAATAATGTGCTGGAACTAAAGCCTGTTCCACGAATTTATTTAAAATTTATTGAGAATTATTCTCTTGCAGTATAAAATTATATAGAATGTGCCACACAACTTTGTTTCGATTTAATTCGGGTATAAGGAAGCTCTATATAAATAGACCAATAAGCTAAAGAATGAAAGCAAACAAAAGTGTTTTGCTGTTTCAATATTAGGTAAGAATAAAAGGTAACATCACGACTTAATAAAGCATATCACTCGCTAGCCCCGCGTCTTGCGAACACAATTAAAGATCATCCATAATTTAGCACGAATGCATCTAAATTTCAGGGTAAGACCATCACAGAAATAAGACCACTTTTGTTCAGTTCCCTTTCTAATTCAATCCTGCAATAGAAACATTTCAAAATAAGACCACATCGAAATTCAGGACACCTTTGGCCAGTTCAAAGGCGGTGTTAGATCGGAGGTTCTGGCGTACAGCTGTACCAAGGTCAACAGATGACGTCCAAGATTTTACGTATCGGGAATTGAGAGTGGAGGCGGGGCATAAATTTTGTGCACGTGCATTATGGATAGTCTCTCGCAGAAACAAGGACTAATGATTGCAGCCCACGTATGATCGCAACAAATGGGGCCCATGCGGGACAATTGATGAGGCAGTGACATTTGAGCCCCCGAAAACGGCATATTAACAGAATTGCTATTGCCCCCTCCCCCCCCCCCCCCCCAGCCAGCCCTGATTGGTTTAATTGATTGCATCAACAGGGTTTCCTTTCACAGTAGGGTAGCTCCAAAAATGGACTTCCGATTTGGCGCTGAGAGGCAGCATGAGCTGAGATGCACCTCCTCATTTTTTCATTTTGTTTTATTCCCTCCCAGTAAACATCCAACGTTCATATCCAACGTCCATCTGAGGTCACGACGCTGGTCAGACATTAGGTCGGGTTGAAAGTGGTCGTGATTAGTGGCGATGAGTCACCATGAGTGTTGCCCTGCGTCTTTGCAAAGTTATATTTTAGGCATTCAAAATACAAAAGATTTTGTAAAATAATAATAATAATAATAATAATAATAATAATAATAATAATAATAATAATAATAACCAAAGACCAACTTTCGCGAACGTTTCGTCAACGTCCTTGGAACAGCTTTGAATAGACGTGGATAGACTCTTTTAGATGTTGCTATTTGACCAAGTGCTTTGGATAAAAATATGTTGAAAACCAATTAAAATTACCGTTCAATAATAACCAAAGTTACCTTGCAGCAGTTTGACCAATGACACCTTCACAAACTTTCCAAGCTCAAAGCTTAAATGACTGAAAGGCGAATGTTTATATCGTTTGGCTACTTGCATCAAAACAAAAAGCTGGGTTTTTTTCCTTTCTCTTTTAAGATTCGAACTGCACTGAACAGACAAGTCAAGCAACGCCAAAGAGAAGTGATTAAATAATCAGCACCAATTGATTGGTATAGAAAATGAAGCAATAAACGGCCCACACTGCACCAGCCCTTGCTGACAATGAACTTTAAAGTTTTATCATCTTAATTATTACCAAGAGCAGTCTTAAGAAACTCGCTGCTTTTCTCTCAGGGAATTACTGGTGTCTCGCTTATTTATGTTCCTGTTCCTGTTCCGTTATCCCTGGCCTGATTCAGGCGAGAACTTCTGCTACAATTTGGGAAGTGATTTGTGACTTGTGAATTCTTGATGACGTCTGAAGTCCATATTGTGGGCCTTTACTTTAGAAGTCATAAACGATGTTAGAAAACTCATATCGTATTGCAGAATAAATGCTACACAATCGATCCAAAACAAATGGCATTTCTTCCTTGAAAGCAAAGCAGTAAAACTACCCTTTTTGTACTACAGGCTTCTTGAAATATCCTACCAGATAATAAACAATAGTTGCATTAATTCAAAAGAAAAAGATCCTGGTACTGACAACAGTTTTAAAAAATAGTAGAGTTTTATTCTTGGCGTTTTATTGCACCTTTATCATTGAAAGTTTGGCCTTTCTCGATCTTTATCCTGAGAAAGGAGCACCTTTAATAATAAAAATAATAATAATAATAATAATAATAATAATAATAATAAATAATAATAATAATTTTAGATAACCCTGTAATCCTGCTTAAAGCAGTTTGCCATATACGCATTTGATTCCAATTTATCGATTATTTTAAATTCGGGATTGCAGGGTTATGGGGTTGACTCCGCTGCTCCTACTTGGCCCGCTAATGTGAACTCTATTGCTAGTAGTGGAATTGAAAGGCAGCTGTTTCCAGCTTGTTTAAAAGCAGACAAAAGAAGCGAGCAAAACGTTAGATACACAAGGGATTTTGTTTCTCACGCAAAGAGAGTTAGTAGAGCTTTTGTTGCGACCAAACGGAACGTCTAAACAAGGCTGCTTAGTGCACATCTAATCAACGTTGCACCAAAGACGTTGATTAGACATTAATCTATGGCCGGGTCGATTTCTTAACCAGAAATCGACGTTATATCGACGTCGGAATGTTCACTGGTAAAGAGCATGTATAAACATGTGCTTCGTAGAGTTGAAGTGCAACTGGCATCGTTCCATTACTTTTAACATAGGCCTGTGAGGAATTCTTAATTTTGAACTCTTTATTGTCAGATTTTTTGTGGTCCCAAGTGTAATTTTCGCTACTAGCTAGCGAAAGCGGTCTAGTTTGTGATTTTTTTGGAACGACAACTTTCTGCTGGCCTTTAAGCTCTGCTATAACTAACCTAATATCAATTAATAAAGCTCCTTTTTGTAGAAAATCATATGTGTGAAACCAGTGTCTTTTGTCCAATTGCGCATTTTCATTTTAAAGCACTGCGATTTTCTCGCTAAATCCGATCGGCAATTCACCTGTGTGACTTGAAGGGGCAAACACTGACGGCTCCCTTTATATATAAAATTTTAAAAAAAAAGCAAAAGTTGTCTGAAAAGTTGCCTTAAAGCACTTAAAATTACAATCCTGTCCAGCTTCAGTGTCAGCTCCTGTATGCATTAAAGTTAGTTTTCAAATTTTCATTAATGTGACTTTGAATTGAGTAAAATCGTCATTGAAAACCTAATGGATCATCCTGGCTTGTACGTAGCTAGTAACTTTGGGTATAAAAAACCCCCTTTAGCTACACTGGAGGCTTCTAGACCTGTTCAAAACATGACGGAATTAGAATACAGTGGAGGTTCAGTGACTTGTGTTGTACACAACGCTAGAATATTTAATCGAAACAGCCATGGGAATGCTTCGGGTATTGCAATTTGCAGCGACCCCATTCAGTGACATTTGTTCTGTTTTGTTCCCTTTTTTTTTTTTTTTTGGCCGCCAGATCATTGTATGCAGTAGAGATGTATCAGACGAGGTCCACAAAGTGCAGAACGCCCCCTCCCCTCCCCCTCAAACATCTCCAAGGCAAGTCGCACTGGTTGGGGCAAAAAAATCCAAGCAAATCCAATACGAAACAGTATCAAACAACACCCCTGAATTAATCACTCCATATTTTCAGCTAGACAGCTTTGCTTTTTCGGAAATCGCCAATAAAACTCTCTCTCTCTCTCTCTCTCTCGCTCTCTTTATATATTGTGTTTTCATCGTTGTTAAATACAGTAACGGAAACGTTCCAGATATTGTCAATTAAATTTCCCAGGAACAATGCCTAACAGCAAAATGTGCGTGACGGACGATTGCCGGTAGGACCGAATACAGTGCAAATTAAAAAATAAACCGGAAATATGAAATCAGTCAAAATATGTGGAAGTAATGTGTGATTGCTTAGTATGCCATTCAAAGTTCAAACACACTCAAATCAAAATAACATATTAATAGGATCGTAATATTAACTTAGAGATGTCTTCCTGTGTGTTTTTTTTCTTCCCAGTGCAAACGTTTCGCCATTACTAAACTATCATTGGGGCAACCTCGGTTAGGACATGATTGCAATTCATTTACAAAACGCCAGTATCAAATAATTGGCATTTGAAAAAATATTTTCCAGTGGCAGAACAGCAACACTTATATATAGCAAGCCTAAAGGAAAACATCAGAAATATGTAGACAGCCACAGCGGAATAGGACACCAAGTATAACACAGTAATCTGTGTATATGCCTCTTTTACTCTTTCTTAAGTTGTTTGATATACGAAGAAACATTTTATTATTATTATTATTATTATTATTATTATTATTATTATTATTATTATTATTATTATTATTATTATTATTATTATTATTATCATTTTATTATTATTATTAGTATTAGTATTATTATTAATATTAACACATTTATATCGCGCTTACAATGGTATAACCTTAAGCGCCAACAATATAGGTATTCTAATAAGAAATTAAAAATTAAAAATTAAAAACAATGACTAATTGAGATAAAATTGACATGAACACCTTAATTGTATGCCAGTCTATAAAGGTCTTTATCTACTTAAGGAACAATAATTTAATTCCACACTTTAAGCAATGTGTGTTTTTTTTTTTGATAGACAAACTCTGTTATTTGGTTGCCAGGAGTACTTATTCTTGTCAGTACACTTAACAACACCTTAACCCCATAATCAGAGATCGCCAAGAACTAGAATAATAAGCAATCTTAACGCACTCAAAAGGAAAAAAAGACATTGTTACACTGAAATTTTAACTATTTCAAAACTTGCTCAAAATAGATTTTACCGAAAGTTGTTATTACATCGGGCTATATAGCATTCCATCAGCATTCAAAATGGCGTCTAAAAGCACAGACAAATAAAATGTGATAAAAATAGCGTTGTTTTTGCATGAAGAAAAAAATTTCAAAACAAAAAATTCTTAAAGCACTATTGGACATCTGTGCAATATTCATATTGTTGTTGTATTGAAGTATTGAATTTAAAAAAAGTAAAATATCACCTGATCTTTATTTACGACCCTTTAAATACCATCCTCTGATACTTGTCGGAGACGGAAACTGTCATAATTCATAAGAACGACGACTTTTGGACGAGCTGTCCAAAGGTTTTAAACTTTCAGCGCAGCTATCTTTAAAAAAAAATTCGATTTTGGCAAGCATCAACCTTTTAATAAAAGTGCTTAATTTTTTTCAGTTTGCATAGCGTTCCATACAAAAGATACCTTTAACTTAATTACAGTAGCTGCTGCAGGTGAAGTTTTGAATTCAGCGCCTCTACGCATCAAGCATTCATGCTTTCTTCAAAAAAATCAATTTTGAATAGTGTAAAGTAATCTTTCATTTTATTTTTCTCAATGCATTAAAGATACAGGAAGTTCCACACTTAAATTGATTGAACGAAATTATTTTTAGTATTCTGTGGATGGAAAGTATTGAACAATCATATTTTTTAGAACGGAGTAAGTGGAGAGCTGTTGCATCGTATCAAATTCACTATAGTATTATATTATAAAAACTTAAATACCAGAGAAAGTGTAAATATTGCCCCTGGCTTAACAAATGTGACGCCAAGTTGATTCTCTGATGCTAGTTAGCTCACTGTAAAGCTGCCTGAGAGAGCGAACGTCCGCAGCATATGGCCAAAACGGAATGTCATGTTCACCGCGTGCCCAAATAGTAAGACAATCTGTGAACAACTTTTGTCAGGCAGTGTGTGTTTCACTGTCATCTTGTCAAAACCGCAAACATTAGCTCAAAGGTCAGTGCTTTTCATTTTGAATCCCGTTTCTCATGCTTCTCAAACAAAAGTTAAATCTCAGTTTTAAATTTCAAAATCTGCCAATTTGTGAAAACAAAATACACAAAGTTTTCCAAAACATTTAAAAATTTATGTGATAAAATATTTAATAATAATATGATGATGATGTAGCCATGATGCAGTTTATACTTATGCAGAACAAGAGCATAATATAACAAATATTAAGAATCGATGTGTTTTGTTATCTGTTCAAACGTTTCCTTGAACCTGTTTTTGATGTGTAACAAGCTAGTTGGAAAACATGTTTCGCTATTTTTGTGAACTTTTCCCGTCTTTCAAGTATAACGATTTTAGTGTATATAGAAAAATGTGATGGTCTTAGCAACTGATTGATCGTGTGTATTTCTTATGGAACAGCTGGGTTAATCCAGCTATTGCAGTATGCGTATATATAACGGGGACGGGAACTGATTAACTTGGTCTCGCGATCTCAGTCGATAGCAGACAAAAATTTGTCTTACTTAAAGAATTAGCTATATTTTATGCATTGACATGTCCGTTTTAAGTTAGACATTTATTTCAAAGTATTTCGGAGAAGGGTCGTACTTTTTTCTTCTGTTTGTCCATCTCAACGTTTTGAAACTAATAATTTTACAAATACAAATAATTAACAGTCCTTCAAGAATGCATGCAATTGCCGCATGTGTTAATATTAGTGTGAGGACTGTTTTTCTCTATATTTGCATCTGATCACGGAAGTTAAATCACACAACGCTTTACAAGCGACCCGCCCGAGTTTTACTTTTACAACACAAAATTATGTGAACGATCAAAGAGTTCATCCTTACCGATATTGTCTAAGCTTTCATTAAGCTACATCTGGTCTAACATAACACTCTAAAATGTATAAATCCTCGGGAATCCTGTGATATGACAAAGTATTAGCTTCTTTTTGTTCAAATACTGAATACTGCAATGCTCGACCACACCCAGTGATGGCTTGAAATTACACAACTTTGTGTTATATTCAACACCATTTAAACATCTTGAAAAATGGATTCGACATGGTCAGATTTTGAACGAAAATAAAGAAACGACAAAAATGTGATCAATATCAGATGCGTTTGTTGATCCAACAGCAGAAAATAAAATGAACGGAAACCCAATCAAAGATTTTCAAAAGGTCTGGCTTTAATTAAAAAGCTACGCGTACTGGTGGTTCAGCATCTGATATCAGCATCTGGTATAGAAGTTTATTGCAGGAGTAAATGTGTCTCTGTTAGTAGTCTTGATCTCTGGTGTTGTTTCCGAGATATACAAGTTTGTACCAAAAGCTATTCTACCAGTCTGTGTATTCAGTATATCACTAGCCGTAATCCAAGTATCTGTATAAACCTTAGTAGGTTCAATACAAATGCTACAAGAAAGGAGTGATTTCTTATATAGTGAGTGTTTCTGTTTCCTTATCTTTTGGGAATATGACCAGAAGGGTCACAAGTGACATCACACATAGGCTGTCGCAAAGGTGAATGTTTTGTGAAACAAATATTTCACGACCAATGTGCTAATATATACGAGTCAATTTATTAAACGTTTCTAGATCATTGCACTGTGATATATTTCTGAAATTATTTAGCACTTTGCCTCTTAACATACTATTACAAGCTTTCTTGTCCCAGATCTCCTTTAAAAGTAATCGATAAAGGATCTGGACCAGATTAACAGGCGAACTGTAAGCCATAATGCCAGACGTTTGAAGTTGGATAAAATTGGCACTCAAACCCGATTGCGCTAGCTGCAATGGCAGTCACGAGTTCACTCTCTTACGGAAACGGACTTCCCACTTACAACAGATTTCAACTTCAAATCTATTAGAAATGTATTCATCTATATTAAAGGGAGAACTCTCAATCAAGTAAAATACTCTTCATCTGTCGTGGCTGCACAAGTACCTCTATATCAAATTAAGTGGCAGTGGTATCAGAATCATTGAGGAGAGCAAGCAGGATGTAAATATTTCTATGGAATCTATTGTAACAGAAAACACCACTGTTTTTCAATACTTACATAACCTAAATGAACGTAATGCGCTTCCTGACAAAACTGTTTCTGTAAATTAAGTAAGAGAAACATCACTGTTTTTCAATACTTACATAACCTAAATGGAAGTAATGAGCTTCCTCAAAACAAAAGTACCACTGTAATTAAGTTTGTTAGACATATATATATATATATCGTATTGTAAGGAAAAATTTGTAATATTTTCTGACATTTTTTTATTCTACCCTGTAACTAGAGTGTGAAAAGTGCATTGTTATCTTTCTCAAGCCTTTGTTATTTTTATGACAAAGATTTATTGACTGATTGATTTGATGTAGGCTTATAATGCCCTATCAGTAAATAGACATTTCATTAAAAGATCATTTTGTACCTAAAATCCGATAACATTATGAACTGTTTAGTCACATAAAAAGTGTTTACGGCTATATATTACATGGTACATTAAACCACAGTCAATACTTATGTTTAGATCAATTGCAACGTAAAATGATTGGCAAAAAATGAATTTCTTTAATTATTGATTCGTGATTTTCTTTGCTGATGATTAACAATGATACTCTGTTTGCTCTTATATAGAATAATCTTGGACGGACTACTTTCGTTCGCACTTCAACATACAAAACTAAATAGAATACAATGGACTTACTGTGACATTACACAAACTCATTTTACTATCAAAGGCTTTAGTCATAATTGTTTTCACATTATAAAGCAGGATAGTGATTGATGCTATTGTAAACAAAAAGTGTGCCCCAGCAGCTGAATAATTCTGTGAAATGTGAATTTAGCTCTGAAAGATGCTGCTTATTTATCACAGTATAAACAGTAAATAACAATGTTAGAAGATGCTGCTGATTTATAATAGTATAAACAGTAAATGACAATGTTAAAAGATGCTGATGATTTATAATAGCATAAACAGTAAATGACAATGTTAGAAGTTGCTACTGATTTATAAGAGCACACAAACAGTAAATGACAATGTTAGAAGATGCTGCTGATTTATAATAGCATAATTAATCTATTATAAGTTTAATCTATAGTTGGGGCCTTCAGTTATCCCTCAATGGCATCAAAATATACTCATTCTGATAGAGCATTCATACAAATACTCGTACCCAATTTTGACAAAATCTATTCATAGGGTTTGACGACACGTAATTTAAAAGAAATGCAAACCAGGTCAAATTCCGAAAAATCCAATCCACCTGAAAGATTATCCATATGAACAGTCACACAGAATTCCATCAAAATCAATTTACAAGCAAAGGCAGAATCATAATCACAAGGCTCAGAAGAACCACCTTTAGGCTGTGCGGAAGGCAAATATACAAAGCCCAGTGGTGACCTGTAATGACTACTTATCAAAATTGCATCATGCCGAGATGCCAACCATACTTGCACCCCCAATTTCATCAAGTACATTTTCAGGCTTTGGTTGAAAGACCACTCAAGAACCCTAAATCCACAGCGATTTTGCAACATGAATTTTATTAAAACCTTTTCACGAACTATGACGCAATTTAAAAGACTCCTACTTATCCACAGTGAATAAAGAACATATTAACAGTTCTGTCGGGAAATTGAATAACATCTCAAGAACATCTAAATATAACTAGCTCCGGAGGTTTGGCACATAAATACTCAAGCCAGGTTTTAGGTTTAGGTCTTCACCAGTTTGCAAAAATGTTTTAGTCAATTTGCAAGACAAGCATGATGCACAGAGTCAAGCAGATGGTCAAGTAAAAAAAATTATGCTCCTCCGAACCGTAAGCCATGCATAAAAATTCTAGATTGGAACTTAGTCTTGGAAAAGCGGAGACCTCTTTGTTAAAGCAGTTGAGATGCCCACAACTAAGATAGTCTCTCTGGTAAATATATATGCCTGAATTCATTTCTGTAGGGAAGTGTAAAAATATAAATGGAGCTTAAAAAGTCCGTTTGACATATACCCAGTAATATACAAAAGGCAAGCATTACAACTATTTATAAAGTAAACCTCTTTTATGATGCATCGATGCATTCCACATATTGCAATGTTGTTCATTAGGCTCACTGATATGGACCATTGTGTTGATCTGCGACACGAGACACGTTTAACCGTTTAGATCTCCTCTTAGAATCCGATATGTTAGTTAAATAGTGGAGGTGGACATTTTGCTATTTCTTTTACTTACAAACCCAACATTATAGATTGCAGATTTTACATACATTCATTGAAAGATATCAATTTGAAATCAGAATCATATTTTGCCATTTCCAATGGCACATATAATAGCAAGTTATTAGGCATTTTCTCCGTTCACTTATGAAAAACCACGTTAACGAAAACATTGAAAATTAAATCCGATGATTCTTTGTAACTTTAGAGTAAGTGTGACTTTACCTGTACCACTTAAAACTAAAAGTGTGAATTCAATATAGTTTCAGTATTTAGAAAAATGCTCATGAACACTGACTTCAGTTTGATAAGGCGGGAATGGTAATTGCTAATTGGTGTGTAACTAATCTCACACAATTAACACACCTTGTTCTTTTTAGTTTTAATATAACTGGATAACAGGAACTGAACACACAACTAACTAGGAGTGAGAGAAATATAATAAAACATAGCCTCTGCAGTTATTTTATGTATTTTTATGTTGCCACATGTCTGTCCAATTTCACTTGAATTACAATGCAATGTGTCACTAAAAGGTGAGATACAAATAATATTGAGCCAATGGATGATTTCGACGAAATTCGTCGTAATAAATATAAAGGATATGCAGTTACGTTGGCTCGGATGATCCACCAAATGTAGATCTGTTACGATTCGAGATTCAACAGATTAACGACAATCTTCATCCACAGTGATCGATATTGAATCATGACACTACCGACATTCGTATTTCAATTAATGTTCTGATCCTTCCAGTTACTGTTAATTATTAATGTATTTAAGAATCATTGAATCAATAGTTCTGTATATAAAAGAAGACTGAGAAATATTGTGATACGTTTAGATTCTCATTTGTTAACAAACTGTATTTTACGACTACGGATGTTTAGATGTAAACGCAGGATCACTTCAAAGAAATTAAGGACATTTTCAAGGAAAATCACAGCGTTCATACAAAACAGTACAGATCCACATCAATAACAGTACTAAGATTTTCAGTGTCATATTTTGTTCAGAATTGCATTCAAAATCACTGAGTGGATTTAAGTTGCGGAAAGGCTTAATCTCATTTCGTTTCACTTCTATGCCAAGCAAGGAGCTATGCTCCTGTGCAAGGATCGAGATATTTTCAACGAAGTTGGTGTAGTAAGACTGTATTTCCGAGTCAGTTTCATTTTTTGCAAATTTGGAAGAATTTTAAGTTGATAAAGGTTTTAATAATCGGTTGAGAGTAAAACTTAATCCGACGATTGGCGAGCAAAACACAAATGTACAGAATGTAAAGACATTCCCAAAAATTTGTGATACCTATAAAGAACGTTTCTAATCTCCATTTATAACGAAATCCATTACGTACAGCTGTGAACATGCACATGGGTAGAGCAAAACTAAACTCTTGTTTATTGGCATATTTGTTCAAACTTTACCCCATGCTCTGGGGTAGCCCTGCTAAATGTCTAGGAGAATGCTTTGGGGTACAGCAGAAAAGCAGTTACTTCCATACTCTCTTACAGCCTCTGCTATATTATAAAAGCCCATATTTTTCCACCCGTGTAATCAGAACGAAATGTTTCCTGCATGTTTTAAGCAAAGTATATGCTAATTTCCTCGGCACTTTACACACTACACTAAATAAGTAAAACAGCATCATTTCCCTTTACAATATAAAGATGTACAAAGGGCGCTGGTGACACTTGCAATCACTTTACACCCGACCTGCGTATGCTTTGTGTCCCAATGGCTAAAACACCGCACTTTTCAATTTGGTTGTCAGGGATTGTTGTCGAGCCATTAATATATAGCTGTGACCATGACTGCTCCTATACATGGTGGGGGAGAGGGGGTGTCCAATAAACATTTCGGTACTGTTCTTTCACGCTTTACAGACAATAGGTAAAACCTGCCCGGTGAACAGCATTGTATATCCAGTGGGACAAGATAAACCTTCCTCTATCTAAAAATATCCGACTCACTGAGTGTGCAAATGAGTTATGAGTAGTTGCTTTTGTTTCATAATGAGAGTTAAACAGTCTGTTTCTCCAAATGCAGTCGGCGACGTAAGTGCAGGACAACTATGTATGTTTCCGCGTAGAGTAATCCAAACTAACTTCCAAAGTGTCTGCATGGATTGCGAACGTATGACGTTTCTTGACACTCATTTAATTCCTTAGCCAAAACTTCTGCTCTTACTATTCATTTCATTTTAGAATTGCACATTTTAGAGCCATCACTTTGGTTCAGTAAAGTTAAGAATGGCATTTTTAAGAAATCACATGCAAATTAAGTAATTGCAACTGATGATGTTATTGAGTTGATAACAAAAGTTCATGAGTACTTATCCAGTGTATTTTTCCAATTCTTACAAAATGTGCAGAATAGTGGAACAACCTTTTTCATACGATCACATTTGACGGGCCAAGAAATGACAATTAGTCAGATTATTATTTTATATTAATTATATATCATATTATATTATCATATCTATATTGGGTTATAAATACTTCAGAAGTCGCGATATTGAATCTCGAATAACAATATAGGTGCGAAACACACATCAGCTATTACTACTCGAAAACATTATTCATTACGTACTTTGCAAATGTTCTTACTAGGCAAATGTACTTTGAAATTGTTAGTTTAAAAGCTCGATTCTGGTGCTTTACACTAATTTACACTTGGGACGTGGTCCCAAGGAGTTGTTGCGTTAGGGGCCTGAATATCCCAAGCAGTTGTTGAATGAAGAAAAATTCAAAAAATTTCCGGGTTTTTTTCTCTTTTCTTTATTTCTCTTGGCCTTTCTTTTTGGTTTCTTCATCAGCTTGGTTCCAGAGCTAGGGAATGAAACTTGCGTTACATAAAGTGGACCAAATGATTTGCAATCATGGAAAAAATTTGCAACGTTGCTATCGCCAACGTCTCATGACGTTAAAAAATTTTCAAAATGAAATATTTCAAAAACTGTTTCACATAAACTGTGGAGCAAATACGCCATGAAAATACTTTTGCAAGAAACATTTGGTGATCTCCTTCTTTTTGACGTAATTTTTATTTTTCTATTTCTGACCAGTTTAAATGCGGAATTTAAGAAGGCTTTTTAAAATAAAAATGAGCAAAAAAATGTAATTATAAAAGCTCTATTCCCTCAAACATACCCTTCGACTGGCACCACAAACAGCCTTAAATACAGTTATACTTGATTGCAGTACCCTGTGTAACCTGTGCTGCCTTGACATCTTACAACAAATGCCATATATACTTCTAATATAAGCATGTGCCTCAAGGGCAAACTGTTGGTTACAAGTTATGCCGATTTAAACTGTCCCTGGCTCCCTCTTGCAACTGGTTTGAATGAGAGTGTGAAATATACTGATGAACAAAAGAAAGTAAACAGAATATTTACATTTTTGTTTCTCTAGTACTATTACCTGCATTATATTTAATTTTATCAAGATCTCACAACTCTGAAAAAGTGAAAACAGCATTGTGTTTGAATTTCGAAACAATGTCGTTTGTAGACCTGAGATTTTAAACGATCGTGAAGTACAGTTGACTGAACCATGTGCCAATAACGTGTGGGCTCCGCGCGCTCAAGGAAGGGCTTGAACTCCGTGTTGCACTGAACAAATGAGTGGATTGATTCTCCTCTGTAAATAATGCTGCCACATTATTATTAACGCTTGTCGAAGTTCTTCATTATGTCGCAGAGGAGGGTTTCTTTCTTGTATTTCCCGGTCCAGAAGATCACAGAGGTATTCCAGTGTCCATGGCAACAGGTTTACTCTAAGCTATCTCTTGTAACATGTGGTCGCCCGTTATCTTTCAAAAAAAAAAAAGGTTATTGTTTTGCTGGATACACCACCTGCCCAGTAGGTATGACGTCGACATAACGATTTGCCTTCAGATTCCCATCAATGATCAACAGCTGCGAGTTCTAGCCGAATTTTATTGCACCTCAAACCTTGGTCGATCCAATCTGTCGGGAAACGCACTGTTGAACGAATCGCTCTCCACATCTTCGATATATGCGTTACCTGCCGTCATGTCGGTATCAACTGAACAGAAATTCATCATACTTGAAACCAATTGCAATTTGACCAGTGTGTAACGCTGTGATTTGCCGCTCCGTAGTCGACGTTTTCGTGCGAATGGCGCCATTCTCCGATATGTTCCGGCTAGTCTTCTCGCCATCGTGAGTCCGTTTACCCAGTGTTACTGTTTGTGATTGATGTGATTGCGATCGTTTCAGCTTTCGTTAACTCTTAGTAATTTTTTAACGTCCCAAGTGCAATTATCGCTACTCGGCTACGAGATCGGTCTAGTATTTCATTCGATTTCTTTATTGGAATCACAATTAACTAATAATTTAAAATGTTACTTTTATCTGGGCACAGTTTTTAACTATCAACTTCTAATGTGATAGCCAATAAAGAGTGTGCTGCTAGTCCTGTGAATAAAATGAATTATAAACCAGACCCTTATTCTCAAAAGCGAAATACTTAACACTTGTCAAAAATATTTTAAAAGTTACTTTCTCCCTTCGAGTAGAATTTTAAAATTTTTCAGCCGGTTTCTTTCAGATTTCGAAACCTTTTCTAAGAAACTTTGATGCCGGTTCGAAAACTTTCCAGAAAAAATAGTGTCTCTTCTTATTCTCTAACTCTACAGACCCCACCCCGACACCACAGACCCTAACCACGCTCATGATTTGAATGGGCATTTAGTGTAAATGATCAGGTAAGATTTTGCATCCATGCATCGTTCTTATAGAAACACGCATTTCTCTGTGCTGGGCTATTTGGTTTATGCAAATCAAGTACACATCATTTATGTAATCCACAGTGTGGCCATTGGAGCAAATACTGTTGGAGACTTTACGCGTTTCTTATTAAAATTACTGTATTTTGCTTCACGTTTTGATGATGAAAATGAAATTAAAAGCGAAAACAAAAGGATCAGATCAAACTTCAGATCAAGTACTACATATGTGCGAAATTTGGTCCTTATTTTAGTATGGTCACAGACGTAGCAGGACAAAATGACGGACCAGTACAGATCGAGAAAAAAGATCCGAAACATCGGCCCCTTACAACATCAACATACTCTTCGAAAGTCTTCGACTTGCCATGTGTTATTAAGCTTTCTACCACAATCCCTTCTTTCAATTTCATAGAACACCTGAACTGGTCACTACTGGTCACTTTCAAGTGTTTCAAATTTAAGTGAAACTTTTCACTTGGAAAGTTTCACTTTTCCAGTGTACTTATTTTGCGAAGCTTGTAGTGGAAGGTACCTTTTCTCTTTTTCTCTGCAAGTTTTTTTGTGAACACAACGGAAATGTGAACAGCTAGAGACTTGAAATTTTACTTGAGTGTAGGGGAATATCCATTCCGAAGCTGTGTGAAATTCTGAGGCGAAAGCTGCCTCAGATTTTGTGTCTTATCACTAATAATTTTAAACTGCACATCATTGCATCACCTCATCACTGCATGGTTTACTTTGCAGTTAAAAAGAAAAATGAATTTTTATGACTAACCGAACAATTAACTGCACCAGTTAAGTCACAGTTTTAACCTGCTATGTACTTGGTTAAGTGTTAGTTAACTGTACTCCAGACACCCAGTTTAACTGAAAAACTTACCCTTTGAGGTGGGTTAACTGTCAGTTAAGCATGAGAAACTCTTCTGATGTTCAAATAAATTCATTTTCGTTTCATACCGAGGTGTAAACAGATATATTTGAGCCACTTAGATTTAACTGGGTTTATTTAAACCGGATTGTGTTTGTCCACACAGCAGCTTAAACGGGTTTTACTAAGTCAAGCCGCTGTTGCAAATGGCATGAGAAAGACTAGTAGAATATTTATAAATGTACAGAAAACAGTTCTTTCATTCAAACAAATACTACTACTACAATTATTACTACTGATATTGCTACTACTAGTAGCTCTAATACTAATAATTTGTAATTATACTAAAACTAATACTAGTAATAATAATAATAAAATAATAATAATATAATAACAATAATATTTTGTTCTATTATGGAAAGGATTTTTAATGCCATTAAAATTCTGAGAAACTCAGATCTTAAGCTCCTTTCAATGAAAGAAATGCAACACCTGCTGCTCCAGTTCGGATCAGAATTGGTTGGGAAATGATTAAAAATCATATTAGGACAAAGACTGTATCACAACCCTCTGATAAGAGGCTGTACCCCCCCTCTCCCCCTACTCACATTCACACCGTACACTATAACAATAGTATTTATCTGACAACTTAGAAAAGAAAATCTTCATTTTTATTTAACCACATAATTTTCTGAAAGAGTGTTTTAAAAGCATCCTGTACAATTGAAATGAACTCTATATAACTTTTACCGCGTCATTAATAAATTTTCACGTCATAGCTTCACAGTTACTTTCTCCTGTTGCCGCCTTTTCCATTGTTCCATTATTGGGTAATACCCACAAAATGACTTCATTTCTTCTTCACTGCACCAGTTAATAAACCAATTGGCTGACTTTTGGTTAACTTGTTTCGTGAATACCATCTAACCAAATCTGTTGGCTGACCAAATTTCTTACAGTGAGTTGAACAGTTAACTGCAAAAGTTCACCTTTGTGCATATTATCGCAGACAGTTAATTGCTTATAAACCATTTGATCTGACTGATACGCTGAAATTGTTCACCAATTTTAAAAATTGCTGATTTGACATATGCGTACTTCTAGAAACATATGTATCCATCTTTAGATCAGGTGCAATTCCTGTGATGTTGCTTTAGTAAAAACAAACCAAGGATATATTTATGAAGTACGGTGAAGTTATAAAAAGTGCTCAATGGGAAAGTTGCACTTCTGTCTGGGTAAATGGGTGCGAAAAATAAAACGCTGACACCCATAGCGTAATTAGTCGGCAGTCCTGGTATTCACGAAAGTTAACTGTACTCATAGAAGCGGTTGAACCAGCTGTATCGTTTAAACAATTTTAGGTTGATTTTTATTGGTTAAATATGTTAAATTTATTCATTTACTTTCAGATGTTCCGGTTGCTAACGGAGCAGTTAGCGAAATCAGTTAACTGTACAGTTAACTTTTGTGAATACGGCCACAAGAGGCTACCATTTTATGAATCTGCATGAATGACCTTGTTAAACGCACGCCACATCTGAATATTGGTATTAAACAAGAATTCATTGCATTGAGTGAAACAAACATGGACAATACTTTCATTCCATATGTTAATCATATAGCCATACCGCCAACACATTTTTGCTGGTAACGATGTGATGAACCTTTTCCATTGAAATATTATGTTATATCATGTGGTTACGCGGCCAAATATATTTTTGGATAACCACATAACCACCTCGGATTCCGAAATACAGCCCGTGACCATACCCCTCCCCCTATTCACACCCAACCACAGCCTCAGACCCCGAGGCTATACCCTCCACCAAGAAAGCATACAAGCAACGGTCACCTTAGACGCAATAGCAGAATCGCGCCGAAGTTTGACGGGAGCTGTGGAACATGCACGGCCAGGACGCGGAAGAAGAACTTCTCAATGCCAGAACAACATCGTGGGCGGGCACAGCGAAACGCGGGGGGGGGGTGGGGGTGGGGGTGGGGGTAGGGGTTCTCTTGAGTACATGGCCCTTGGGTCAATTAACGTACGGTTACTCTATTGTGAACACTCTATCGTGAATTCGACACATGTTGATCATGTTGTTACCATATGGCTTAATGCATAATGATCAATGGTGTTTACAACCACATTCGGCGTTCACACAAACCAGGTCTTTCTTTTCCCATTGAATACATTTTTCAATAAACCAGCATCATTGCTGTATGAAAAGCAAATGTAATGGGAGATACATAATCCTCTCCTCATTTTACAGGAAGTACACAGAGAAATAAAAACTGTGTGTTTTTCAAACGGAAACAAAATGCTGAATTCGAAAAAAATCTATTGTAACAATTCACTTCAATCGAAATCATCGCTACTTTTTTGGCGAAATGCAATTATTAGAAAAGGATGGGTCTTTGTAAATTTTTAGCTGTGATCGTTTAGCAGTAACGCTACGGAGCATATTGAAGAATATATTGTCCATGCACGCTTCTTGAAACAAAATCAACAAGTATTGCTGAAAAAAGATGGATTTATCAGAAACGGGCTATAGGGACACAAAAATCAATACAAATAAAAAAAATGCTTCTAAATTGTTTCAAGTTATCACATTAATGATTAGTACGAAAGAGCCCTCGATGAAACGATCTATCTGAAAAACACGACGTAAAGAAGAATCTTTTAAAAATAAAGTTAAAATTAAACTTACATGAATACCATGGCTTAGACATGTGATCCACGTCATAGTCATTTGGGTTTATCCTTTAACGCTAGCAGAGAAAAACGGCAGATTTGACAGATTGGGTTCATTGTGTGCGAGTCACCCTCTTTACTCTCCACAGATCTATTTTAACCAATCACCAATCATTAATTGATGGCTATTTACTTCAAAAGTTGCTTCATTGAAATTTTTCTTTTCTAGTGAAAGACAGAT
Organism: Protula sp. h YS-2021; assembly: GCA_949752745.1. Taxonomy (NCBI): domain Eukaryota; kingdom Metazoa; phylum Annelida; class Polychaeta; order Sabellida; family Serpulidae; genus Protula; species Protula sp. h YS-2021. The sequence goes on along the minus strand of OX457031.1, from coordinate 21,909,817 downwards.
TTTGGTTTCCACTTTTTTTCGCATTTAAATGACTGTGGCGTTTCCATTCATTACGTCTTCAATCATCATTGAGAAAATAATAAAATCCCATCACGGCCATACATCTCTTCGGATTAGTCTTTGGAGAGCAAGGGCCAAAACCTAGAGACTTCAGTAGAAGGCGAGAAATTTTACACAGCAGATTGAAGAAGTCCTTCGTTTTCTTCCTTTATCAACGGCATTGTGGAAACTGCGAGCACTTTTCTATGTGCCTGGGACTTCTCTCCTGAGTACAGAAGTGTTTTGAAGAAGAACGTGTTACTTACCGTCGAAATGTGTCTTGATTAAATGATATTAGTTGAAGCAAATGATGGACTAAATCTCGGGTATTTGATTGGCTGAAAGAAATACGTCACCACGTGTATGTAACGGAAACCTAATTCCGTTTATTGCTTACTCCCAAAGATTAAAAACGCACAAACGCAGAAAGTATTCAAGCGAGCACCCCCACCCCCAATAAACTGACCACATACTGTAGAATTCACCACCTCACCTTGTACCTTACTTACAGCTACTCTTCGAAACATGTTACTCCTCATGACTGTGAACAGTCCATCCACATGCATTGAAGCATACCATTATATACAAACAAAAATACATTGCCATGTATTGGAGCCTAAATGGAGATTACAAACGCTTGAAAAGCCAAAAATAATATAATTTTTCTCAAAGTTATTATGTGGCCAGATTGCACAAAAAGGAAGACGGAAGAAAATTGGTTACGTCACTGTCAGGTGGACTTTATGGTGGTCGTAAAATGGTTTCACAGAATAAGGCTGCCTCCCTGTGAAGATTCAACTTTTAAATAAATAACGCAAAAACAAAACCAGAAGAATAGGAAAAAGAGCCGAACTTTATTCATTTCTAAAAAAACGTATCGGTCTGTTATTTTGTTCTGAATATAATGCAAAGAGATTCATCGCTTAGTAACACAGCAATAGCAACGGAAGAGAAGATTAAACGAAATCAAAGGTAATGAAATAAGACGTATGGGCAGCATAGGCTCTCTTGGTTCTTGATTAAAAATACGTCTAATTTAATTTCTTAGCAAACATTTTCTGTTTGCTCAGCTTACTTCATTGCAAAATATGGGCCAGTTGTTCGTTCTATGTGCTGTTATCATGAATAACCTGTGACTAATTGGTTTGCCTTCCAGCCAGGGCTTTCAGTTTTTATAGGTTAGTGCTTATTCACGAACACCATGGTTTACCACAGAAATGAAGTGGGTCAGATATGGGCATCTGATTGGAATGGCACAAAGCCCTAGTTTTACGCGCGCGCGCTGGCGCGTGGTTCCTAGTTTTACGCGCGCGCGCTCGCTGGCGTGTGTATGTGCATGTGTCGTAGAGTGGATATTTGTGGCATTGATGCTATTCTGCCCCTCCTGGGTAGAGGTCACAGATTGATTCTGACACCTTCGATGCTTCATTCTAGATGCCGCAAAAACTTCCCAACCCTCGTCGATCAGACACCCATAATGGTATCATTCCACCTCTATGAGGTCGCATGCAATACTGAAGATCGTGATTTTCATTTATTTACTTATTATTGACCTAAAACTTTTTTTTCTACGGTCGCACTGTAAAGAGCATTGTTGTTTTTATTAGACGATTTCCACGGATGCAGACAGAAAATATAGAAAAGGCTATTTTGGCTGTCAATATGATAAACTTCTTTACATTTTGTCCTAAAACATTTTTTCTACGGTAGCACTGTAAAGAGCATTGCTGTTTTTTATTAGACGATTTCCACGGATGCAGATCACAGAAAATATAGAAAAGGCTATTTTGACTGTCAATATGATAAACTTCTTTACATTTGAAAGTATAACCGTTACCATAAATAATTAAACTGTTTTGAAAATAAACGATTGATTAATTGAAAGATAAAAGCAACAAGGTTGACCATGATGGTGGATTAGTGCATTTAATAAACAGCATCATTAACCAGTAACTTGAATATATTTTTTTTGTAATGTTCAATGCGATTTTTTCCAAATGCTTCCAATGCCCAGTCATTTATATGTAACACGCACCTGTCATTTCCCACTCAATAGTTATTGAATGAGTAACACGGTTTTACCAGCTGACAACACATGTGGAATGGGTGCTAATCTTACCCGTGTGCTGAGTGTATTTAGTCCGTCTTTAAGAAAGGAAAAGCTAGCATATGTCACATTCCACACCCCCTCCCGCCGGACACACCCCTGGGTTGTCATTTAGCATGATATATGTTAACCCAAAAAAAAAAAAAACGCGGAGAAAGAGGAGTAATCTGAGGTCCCCGCGGAGTGCCAATTTCATTTTGGAAAAGGAGGGGTGGTAATTTTCATTCAGCGAGAATTGTACTCCTTTGGTAAAAAGGGGGTGTTATTTCTAGCTTAGCACTGCGCGATTAGGGGTCGTTTTAAAAAGTCACGGTCACGCAATGTCACCAGTTGGCGTATGAGTAGCCCCCCTAAACCACCCATCCCCACCCCTGCGGACACACCAGCGCCATCAAAAATAAACAAATAAAATCTAAAATAAAAGAATCAAGTATAAACCTGTCATTTGCCCAAAAGGATGGGGATGCGTATGATGGTCAACAACAGTCTCGCACATTACCTGTGCATCTTGAGACACACAACAAAATGTGACACAAGAATCAAGAGAAGTGAAAACTAAGACATATACAGTAAACAAGTACTGAAAAAATAACTGTTTGTATCAATTAACGGCCTGTCAACGAAAGCATATTTGAAACTGTGACTGCTGTTATTGTTGTATTGAAACAGCCCATCCGTAGGATGGGCCCATCCAATAACAGCGAGGTATTGATTTACCCCATCTTCGTTGTTTTGCGCTTCTATTGTTTCAACCCATATTTGGCTATAGAAATAGCACATATTTTCTTCTCCCCTTAAAAGTGGGAACAAACTGCCTTGTATTGTGAACAAGATGGGCTGTTTTAATGGTTGATGGGTGTAGAATGGGCCCATCCTAAAGCTGTAAGCCACAGAAATAGCACATATAGAATCAGTATGTGCCCAATCTATAGACAGGTGCATAGGAATACTCCATCCATGGAAACAGCACATGCAAGGCCGGCAGAATTGTACCTAATGTTTGAGGCGGGACCTCAGTACCACCAGTGGTGCTGAATGCTTCAAAATGCTATATTAGGCGGTTATATATAAGCTGAAAGAAACGCTCAAAACCAAAACAATGCTGCTCATACTGCTGCCTTGATCAAGCCGCTTCAAGGTTTTAATTACAAAGCCGATGGGAAAGGCCAAAAAAAAAACGCAGTTTGTCTTTGCTGCGTAGGAGCGGTGGGGGGATGGGGCTATATATGTATATATATATATATATATATATATATATATATATATATATATATATATATATATATATATATATATATATGCCAAAAAAAGAAATTTTGCATCTTTTTTTTTTTCTTGAACAATTTGTGAATAAACATGTGTATTTATATATATTTTATGGAAAAAAACTAAGATATTGAGATAAACATATATTGGGTGGTGGGGGCGCGGGGCGGTGGGAATACAGAAAGATAAAAGATCCGATGCCACCCCTGACGGCGTCGCCTAACAGGGTGGCAAGGAGGGGGCGGAAGAAGCAGTGATTTTAAGACACAATTAAAGATGGGGGCGGGGTTGGGGCGGGGAGTTCAACTGAAAAATTTGTCGGGTCCTCAGTGCCACTTCAGGGCCTCAGTACCACTAGTCAGGTCCCGAGCAGACGACAACATTTACTGAAAAATATTGTCATTGTTTCGTCAATTAACAATTTTTGACAAAAAAAAATATCACCCAACTTGACTGAGGCTACAGACGAAGTCCCTATTTGTTGTGTTTTCCTTCACTGAGTCGTGTTTCATGGGGGGAAACTGTATGTGCTGTTTCAATAGCCTCTGTATTGATTTAGCCCAGCCATTGGATGGGCCCATACAATGATGTGGTGTTTCAATGCTGGGGTGTTTCAATGCTACAGTTATCAACAAAATATGTGAACTAAACGAGATCAATACGCACACGCAAGGAGAAACCGTGAAAAATACTAAATGCTTGTCATCGCTAATCAGCACAGGCAAATATCCACTAAAAAGTACCAGACATACGTTAGGAATGGTTCGATCCCAAGTCAAGTCTAACCGTGTTCGAGATAATAGTCCACTTTTACCTTGTCCGTGGAAAAGACGGTCAAGGTCACCAAAGTGCCTCTTATGTAATGTTATTTAGGTCCAAACGGGTCGAAAATGAGCTCAAAATCATTCTGCCTCTAACCGTTTTTGAAATAAGAGAAGGTCAAGATCACCGAGGTACCTCTTCTGTAATGTTGTTCAGGTTCAAAAGATCGGAAATCACTGAAAAGCGCTCTACCTCTAAGCGTTTTCGAGATACGGCGCCACGTGACTTTTCATCTTGACCCTCAAGTTCCACATTCAGGATGCAAGGTTACCCTTTACTGAGAGCGTTTTATACATTCAAACTGGAATCTGAGCATTTTTATGGCCACTTTTCATGATTATTTTGATCTCAGTTTAACCTTGACTTTTGAGGTCAAGATAAGAAATATTTGCGGTTCTTCTGAGACCTGATGATTGTCTCTAAGTGTACAAAATATGAAGCCCCCGCTGATTCAAACGCTAGGAGTTTTCTGGAAACTATTGTATGAAAAAACTGACCTCAATTTGACCTTGGCCTTGACCGTTGAGATAAAAAATTGTGGATTCACCTCGAACTTATCATTCTCTATACATGTACCAAATTTAGTCTTCCTCCGTCAAAGAGTGTAGGAGGAGTTTTCTGGAAACCCGCCAACGAAAAAAAAAGAGAGAAGGGAAAAAGGGGAGAAAGGGGCAGAAACTTCCAGAAAACCTACCAACTTATACCCGATTGCAAACGAAATTTGCAAGTGGGAATAAATCAGAGTTTATTGCTTTTGCACTGTTTATTATTATTTTTATTATACATTTTAATTTTGATAAGCTTTTCAGAGAGTTTATATAGAATCCTTTTTCTGCGAAGTTATTCAGTCTTCGTCCTTACTCTCAAGGCATGTGTAACAAGTGCCTGAATTTGCTCCAGTTTTCCGCTAAAGTGATGTAGTGACTTGCACTGAGCTTTAAATGTCGATGTGAATATTTCATCAATAACCCTTATACTATTATGCTGTAGTTAGATATCGAAATTCACATACTTACGCTTCACAAATCAAGTGCTGTTATCCATTCCCAGGCATGCCATTTTTTGTTAGAAATTACCTGTTTGTTGTTACTATTATTTCAATAAACAATAACGCACGTTTCCTTATTGTACAGCAGAACTAATTACTCTCCTGTGATATTTTTTTCTTGACTATGAACAGATTATTTAGATAATTACTGCTTTACATAACGCTTAATTTGAGAAATCATATGCCATCCATACATGCCGGCGGTATTATACAACTGATCATGCTTGTTTATTCATGCTGGCAGTAGCTATCTGGGTTGTGACAATAAAATATATTGCACTAATATTTTAGCTATGTTATTTTCGGTTGTTCACAGGATATAAATATAGTTTATATATATTTACAAATGCCCAAATGTACTTATCAAATGTTTCTCAGCATCAAGGCCATGCAACAGGATGGCAAGATTACGATTTACATAAATCGAGATTTACATAAATCACGATTTACATAAATCACGACTTACATAAAGCATTGAAAGATTTGAAACAAATTCCGTTTCAAAATCACTGCTCTTTCACAACAGTGATTGTTGCATTTGTAAAAAAAAAGAGCTCCTTTCTGATTGGTCGAGGGTTGTTCAACAAATTTGACTGTGACATAGTTAGCAAAAATTAACTGTTACATAATTCGAAGTTCAATATTGTTTTTATTACAAACGAAAGTCACGTGTTATGTCAATAAGAACTTTTAGAAAATGTGAGATGTGGCTAAATATACTCATAAACATTCATTTTACCTTAAAATGTTTGGTTTCGTCCAATATCGAATATCTTTAGAATGCTTACGAATAGTTAAGAATTCCAAAGCTGCTTCAAAAATTCCCCTTAGAACTCCCAATAAAATAACTATAATATAAAACAACCAGTTTAAAAGCACGAAGCAATGTTTACAGCACATGGACAGCAAACTGAATATTTTCTAGCGACTTTCGTAAGTAAGTAAACCCATGGCGATAACCAATGACGTAGTGCACGTCGCATCAGCGAAGAGCTGGATGAGTGGCAACATAGCACAGATTCGGTAATTTAAGCTCCTGTGGCCATAACAAATGCAACAAAGCAATTAAGTTATAGTTAGGAGGGTAACATCCAGTTTTCCCCTTTGGGTTGAAATGTTGTACTCCGCTTGTAACATTCTCGTGTCACACTCCTAGACTCATCACAATTGTATAATGAACCGGACTTCTAAGAATTATTGCACTTGGAAAGTTTCGCTTTTCTAGTGTTATTAAGTTCGTATTAGAATGCTGGAGTAGCCTCAACTAGCTGAATAGTAAACAGTGTGTGCTTACACAAGCAGCCATTGTTTGTTTTGTGTAGAGTGTGGGTTGGTATCAAGGCAGTAATACTTAAAATGATACTGTATTACAGTTTGACACCGATTCTTAAGTCCGTCCCTCTCCCTCCTCCTTTTGGCTAGATGCGCAATGTTTGAATGTATTTACCGGCAGATTTTTCTTCATATCTTTCAAGTTACTTTTTATTTTAGGGGGGGGGGGCGCTGTGTTTCTGAATGAAGCAGTTTTGGGGGGAGTGAGTGGGCTCTTTATTCTTTTCGGTCTTCAGTCAAACATCGCTGTCGCTTTGAAGACTAAGAACACCTTCCCCTCCCCAGTTGAGTTTATTCAGCTGACTTATTACCCGCATCAATCTGTTATAGGTTTTGATTTTTATATATGTTGTTGACAATGTAGAAAGTTTTATGCATATCCAAGTGTATCACTTCGCTCAGAAGAAGTGAATTTGTGCCCCATTTTAAATTTCAAATAATGTCTTCAGTGTTACTGATTGGTTAGATAATTCTAGACCCAGGATGTATTGCCTTAGCCCCTTACACTAAGCTTTTTCCCGTTCCAGTACTCCTTACCACTAGTTCTTTTCAGAAACATTCTCTTCGTTTCTTTAATAGGAATAAAATAATTTACTTAGACTTTGCCATAACAAGCCACTCTTTGATCGACAGAAAGGGACCGGAATGTACACGTGGCAATCCAAGTTTGTATTTTTCCTCTGCCTTGTTGCATATATTTAACGAGTACAAAAATTGGTGATAAAAGGAAAACTTGACAGAAGTGGAGCTTCGCACAACATGATCATAAGATTGTAGAACTTAGTCTGTATACAACGAACTGATCTGAGATTAAAAAGTGCGCACTTTGGTCTGCTTTAGTTGTATTGTTGCACGAAAGCATTCCAGCGAGAAGTTGAAATAAAGTTCTTTGTGAATTGCAGTACAATTTCTCACTTGCTTAATTTACCAACGAAATTCGATTCCTAAAAAGATAATACAAATTCAAATGTAAAAACTGCAAATAGCTTTTTTTCAATAAGAACTGAATGGAAACATTGCAAAGAACGGACATTAAAGGACAGAAAGCTATTACATTAATCCAATATAGAACGATTCAGCATATGCTACGCTCTCTGAAGATGATGTAAATATTATTTCAGATTATTTCACACTTTATCCAAGAGATGGTTGTAGCAAGCTAGAAATGGTGAGAAATCATATAGGATCTCGCTGACCTTAGGAATTTACTACATATCTGCACGTAAAGCTGAGATACGACAAAGCTGAACGGTAAAGCTGTCCATGTACACTTTCATGAATAACGTTCTACTTGAATAAGTAACACCCAAAACAGTTTTGTCGTTTTGTGACGAATAATTCCTGTAAAGTACTTTTGTTGAACCAAATATTTGCACTTCATGATGTCTGTGAGGCGACACAATGTTTGTATTTCATGCTGTCTGTGAGGTGATACAATGTTTGTATTTCATGCTGTTTGTGAGGCGACACAATGTTTGCATTTCATGCTGTCTGTGAGGCGACACAATGTTTGTACGTCTCTGGAACTGTATAATCCCCGTTTTCACAAAACAGAGCATCTAGTCAAATTACTTGAAAATGTAAACTCTAACCCAGTAGAGATAAGTCAGGAAGCAACAATGTTAAACAAGTGAAAATAATAGAATAAAACGTTCATTTCTTATATCAGAAAAAAATGCTCGTTGTTAAGAGATCAAGACGCACGACTAACATCCTACGGCCAGTGGCAGCACCTTTTTGAGTGTAAAGTTTAGTTCTGGTTTTGCATTACACATTCATGAGGGATTAAGTCGGACTTTGACCCTCATTTTGCTCGTATTGTAATTTTCCTACTAGAAGCCGCTCTGGCTTGAGCTACTCTGTTTAATGAACTTAACCTGGTGACTCGGCATTACTGTCTACAATATGCAAGGAACCAATTATCAGCATCTGCTATAAGGTCTCTTTAACAGGCGAACTAAAGTTACACTTAGTATTTCTATTGAACTTTAACAGCCTGTCACAGTTTTTATTGAATCTGTTAAAGATAAGTCTTGCATGTGTAACTGAGTAACCGAACTGAATCCACTTTCGCAACAAACAGAATGTTTCTAAATAAATCGGGTTATATAAATATTGAGTCTTTATCGTATTTCTTGAAAGAAGATTAAAATGGTTCAGGCCACGAAGAATATCATGAATACGCGAGAGATGTTAAAGTGTGGAGATTTACATATTTTTAAGTAGAATTTTGACCTAAAGTTGCGTCATTTAAAAGTTAATAAAAACCTGATTGAAATGAACCGGGAATGAAAATAAGTATTACCTCTTCCGACTGTTGTCGTAAGGGTAGTTTAACAACTTTTAGTGAAATCAAGATTAAAACAAGATTAAAAGTTGTGCAGGAATTTACGCATGTGTATGCATAACAACTTCAAACAATACTATTGCTGTTTATTGAAGGAACCCAATGGTCTATTTGAGATTCATAACAGTAGTTTTAGAAAATTGTTGACTAAATCAAGTAATTCAGTGACAGGCGGACCTCACCACTTTGAATAGTATATTGCAATAACGTTGTAAAATGGTGAAACATAAAAAATTAATTGCCTCTCTGCAAAGGGACACGACAGATTTGCTACAGTAGCGAAGTGTATGCTCTCCCATGTTATCTTATTAATGATGTTGCATTTAATAAAAGTAAGAAGATAAAAACTGCCCTATGTATAGAGAAATAAGAAAGATATAAAACGCTTCTACAGCGAAAATAAAAAAAGGCATCTTATATAATACATTCATTATTTTGTTATCTACACTTTCTCATTGATATAGAAAATTTTATTATGAATCATAAGAACTATCTAAATTACTGTCCTATATAAACTCAAAATTTATGAGAAAACAATTGATATTTCTGTATGAAGAAGTATACAAATGTCCATATTATACCTTTCGATACAAATACGAATGTGTAGCTGTTAAGGTTGTAAAATATTTATCGACGCAGCCCAGAAAATCGACGTGACCAGAAAATGATGTTTTTTTTTATTTTAAGTAACTGATATTATATTTACTAACTTTTAAAAATAATAACATTAAACTAAACTAATTACATTACATACAGTTATGAATGTTTAAATCTATGGTTTGCGGCTGCATTACATTGCTTAACAATTTAGCAACATATATAAATAGGTCAACTATTGAGTTATAAAATGTGGTATTGTGTTCATAGCATTATCAAATGGTTTTCCAAATCCAAATTGTTACATTATATTTAACTAATTCATCTGACAACATATTGCTTTTCTCTTGGATTACTCTCCACTTCTATATTTTAATAGCAATAAGTGGTATATAACTTGCATACATGTAATAATAGCTTTAAATTGTGTAACGCAGTAATTCTGTGACGTCGTATCATGATACATATTGTCGGTCAGATTATTTGCCTCCGAATAATAGCTACCTCTTGGAAAAAAATGTTTCTGGGAGATTTTTTGTTGCAAAGTAGTATGCAAAAAATTGAATCTAGGTCAAAATTATTAATATCTCCCGATAATCAATGGTCGTTTTCATAAATATGCCAACAACAAACCCATTAAGTGTTATAGATTAATAATAAACCATTTATTTTTTACCCTTAGAGCGTGTTATGCAAAAAAGATTTACCACTACACAGGCAAATGTGGCAGATTAATAAGCAGAAATGCGCCCATACTTTAATTCAATGGTTACTTCATGCAGTTGTTTTAAAATAAAGTGCGCTGGACCGAGCAATAGCTATGAGCATTCTAACCATTGCTTATTTCCCACAATTTAGAGCAAAAAAGTGAAGATAAAGGCAACAATAACTGTGGGATTCATAGAGTACGAGTTAATTTTAAATACCTTTCATAACGACCCAAATTCTGTATTTTTTATGTAATTACTTTATTTTAATAATTTAACAAAATTAATTTTACATAATTGTGTAATCTGCCAAAAAACTTTCAAACAGTGAAATACGATTACTTGATGACGATGTTAATAAGGTTATTTACTTGAAGTGATTGACACAATAACTGACATGTAGATACCTCAAATAACGTGTGCATTGTTTTCCAATAAAACCTGCCAAAGGGCACTAGTAACATTAAGGCTATTGCGTATATAACTTAACCTCTGATGCACATCATTGAAAACCTGGAGTTCATACATCAAAATGCTTCAGTTCACGAATAAAGCTAATACGTACATTTTTCATGTCACAAAAAATCGTGTCACTTGATTCTTACTAAAGCAAGAAGTAATAGGTACATTTGTAAATCGAGAACTACAAAATAAATACTTTACATCAATATATTATTCAATGTTTGATTAATAGTTTCGTGTGAGATACTTTGCAGACAACGGATTTGTCTGCAAATGCTCTTAAATTTATCACGTAGTCAAATAAACTACACTCCTTTACACTCCTATGAATTGATCAATTGGTCAAAGAAACAGTGAAAAGTTTTGGAGAGAAAAAGTGAACGAAATACACCAAATTATCACTACTGAAATAATCACAAACTACTGCTTACAATGTGTTTTCTTAGGAGCATTTTGATGACAGTTTGTAACAACGTCGTGCTCTAAACTATCACTTTTACTTTATTTTTCAAACAGTGCTAATGGCCCTTACAGAGACAATGTAATTCTTCGCTATTACTTGTATCTTCTTAGGAGTACTCTAAGGAAAGTTTTCAAGAATGCCATAACCACAGACAGATAACCGCACTATATTTTAGGCAGTGCTTTAATGTTTACTGAGAATGTCACAATTAAAAGGTTATAATGTAAACTAGAAACGAATCGTGAAGAAATCTGACTTTGAAATCATGCAGGACTTTTTGTGTTAAGGGCCAAAGAAAATAAAGCAGTTTTCCTTGACATTTTGCCTCTGCTTCCAAGGACGAGTCAGATACCTTTACTATCCTGATATATGGTTCGCCTTTAAATGGAAGGGTGCCGTATCTAAATAGATAACATGAACATTCAGCGGGATTATTCTATTCAAGGGCAAATTTATTTTAAGCACTTCATCTTCGCAAACCCTTCTGATAAGCCAGACAGACGCAAAGAACAAGCGGGATGTCTCTCCGGATACATTTTACTTCTTTGCATCTCAACAGCTCTTTCGTTCCGATCACCATATTGTCATGTCAGACATCATTAACAGACAGTTTTTATGCCCATAAAAGTTTAAGGAAACTTTCATTACAGCAGAGCTCTGTTTTTAAAGTGAAGCCGATGATGTGTTAATGATGGGTAACTAAATCTTATTCATCATGTGTCGGGCAGTACTGCGATTAACAGAGTTTTATAGTTTTCAAAACAGAAGAGTTACTGGCATATAATGTATTTTGATGTAAATGCATTTTCTGTATTTCTATGGTTAATTTCAAACGCTCAACTGAACCACGATTTAAATAAATAGTTTTTAACACTAACCGGTGTCGTTTTGTTTGTTAATCATTACACAACACGATAAAAGTTGTGATTTAGAGCAAAAAAGTAACATGTTTGCTTAGAAACAGTTTACCGCACTTGCAAAAAAACTTTAAGGTTCTTAGGTTAGGTTAAAACCTTGGTGGTAATCCGAAGTACAATAACACAGAACGTTTCTCTTATAATTAAGACAGACAAACGCACCAACTGATCTTTATTAACTTTTCAAGTGGAGCTAAATATTGCAGTAAATTATTTTTGCAATTCTTTTATCTGTTGTTTTCCTAATGCTTATTAAGAATATTCAAACAACAACTTTTATGTCGTAATGTAAGTGTACGATAAATAAGTTATTATTGTAAAAAATGTTTATTTCATGAATAGATCGTGCGTTTGAGAACTTGCTTAAAGTAAAAGTAACATCACGCCATAAGTCGTGAGGGTTTTTGACAGGAGAGATGACCAAAATGTTTCACATTAAGCAGTATTAAACTTTATTGTTTGAACCTTTTAGGGATCGACATTAAATACAATGAGAGAGAGATTTGATTCTGAATGCGTAAGATTACTTTGTACCTTATATTGGTATTCATTTGCTCACCTTTGAAATTGCACTTTTTTTCTTTCTCTCTTTCTTCCTTCTTCCTTTTCTTCGTTCACGCTTATAACGTATAAAAAACACCACCCACTTCACCAGAGAGGTGAGATGTGAGCACTTGAGAGGTGGCAGTATAACACATTTGAATATTTTCTACCCTTCTAGTAAGTGTTTTTTTTTCGTCTGCATATGTATTAAGGCTGATTATTAAGTGAAGAGTAAGACGTTCAATGTGACAGATATATATTATACTTCAGTGGTTTGCAGAATCAGCCATGTAATTTAGTTACAGAATACTGGATGTATACGCGCTTACAGAATTGGCTTGTGGTATAGTCAGAAGGATGATACGCAGTTATCTTCACCCCAAGGGTAGCATGTTATGTTAGGCAAAGCTATGTAACACTCATATTTGTCAAACACCTTTCGACCAGTCATAAACAACCTTGTATTTACCTGTCCATCGATCCCCTATAAGAGTAGGCAATTTACGCACATATATAATGACTTTTGAAAGTAAAATACCACTGGTTCGAATACAATGTGGTATTATGTTTGAGCTAATTGCTGTGGACTATGTACAGTACAACTACAGTTTTGTTAAGCCTTTCATTAACTACATAGATTCTTGTCAATAATTCGTATTATTTCACAAGTATTTGGAAAGTATTTTATAAATATTTGTTACAGTATACATATGGCTTACACAAGATATTATCATGCCATAAAATGCAGTGAATTGTGTAAAGAATATGTTTATTTACAAAGCCGTGTTCGTTGTCGTCGGACAGTTGCTATTCAGGAGAAAAACATGCAATTACACTGCAATTAATAGAATATTTATAAGCAGAGTAAAATGTTACATAAAGAGTAATTAATTATTAATAAAATAAGCAAGCAGAACATAACTGCTAAGGGCACGTGATTGGCATAGCACTGCAAAACGACGTATCATTAGAGAACATGAGTAAACTGTCCTCTTTATACTTCTCACAAAGAGCTTGATAAACCACGATGCGTAGACTTCTGAACTAACTACCCATCCCTAAGATTCCGCTCAAGTTATCTATTGTTTGTTGTTGCTAAATGTCGGTAAAATCGACTCGAAAAGCTATTGCTTAGACAATGCAGAGTTGCTCTTTGGATCGGCGTCTTATTTAGACATCTGTGACAGGTGCGTGAAAGAACCAAACAAAAATTTGTAATGCCTTCACAAGTTCCAAGCACCTGCCTACCTATCTATCTATCTATCTATCTGTCTATCTGTCTATCTATCTATCTATCTATCTATCTATCTATTATTATTATTATTATTATTATTATTATGTTTAACATTATATTATGTTAATGCTAGCAGACCAATTCTTGTTCCTTTGTTTCTGCTGATTTTCATGACAAAAACAAAACACATGTCAGCGACATGTCGAGAAAATCTGAATGAAGGTAATAGTAAAGAGAAAATAAACGGGAAAATATGAAAATCCTTTGAATTTATTACAATGGGAATATCTATTTCCCATTATAATCACAAACTCGTCTCAACCTTGACTATAGTAATGACACCAGAAGCATTTCGTAGACTTCTCTACAACTGTGGTAGTACAAGTAAGTTATTAAGTTATTACTAATGAGAAATCAAACATACTTTATGTACCGAACAGCTGAATGTATAGCAAAAAATAATAAAACATAATGGATATAATTGCAAGTACAGATCTGGGCCCTATTTTTGGTGACCACATAAACACTGTGTATTGTGGTGTTTCTGGTGCTTTGTTGATTATCGTTCTGTTAAATGCTAATGACTGCCAAAGTTGCATAATTCAGAGAGGACGGCCTATGCATCTTCTTTTCCAAATGGGTACTGCTTTTAATAACAGTAGGAATTTAAACTTGTCAAATATACTTAGTGCTAATTTTCCTCTGTTCCTAAAGAAACCACATCAACATTAATTAATTTTTTAGATGAAACTTGAAAACGCATCATCTCAGGATTGACTTTCCTTTAACTGCGGGTACAGCACAAGACAAGTATATACTGCAGAAAAGAAGCATACTCTGTATACAACAAGTACACACCGTAGAAAACAATTGTACACTGTAGAAGAGAAGTATACACTGCAAAAGAGAAGTATATATTGTAGAAGAGACGTATATTGCAGAATAGAAATATAAACTACATAAGATAAGTACATATTGCAGAGAAGCACATACTGCAGAAGAGAAGTATATATTTTCAGAGGAGAAGTATATACATTGTAATAAAATGACTACATCTGAACACCAGTGTTGTCATGGAAGATCAAGCAGTTTAATACTTAATTGCACAAAAGCATCATGCAAATTTGATTGAAACCCACTCACATTCGATATTGTGTATTAACATGCAAAATGATTCATTCAATTAATCAATCAATCAGAAAAACCAAAGAAGTAATACATTAATATAGAAAGAACAGATAGAGGGCGGAATCCATTATTTTTTGTATTTAACAAAGAGAGAAGAGAGCGCTGAACATTTAGGCCAGATATCACTTTTTGCCGCGCCACTAAACTCATGACATCACATATCAGAAATCTGGCGTAAATAATGAGCAAATAATGGATATTTGTTTCTACACCCCCCCCCCCCCGCCATTGCAGTTATTTGAGCTCCCAGCTGACATGTTTAAGAGAGTTAGAAGGGCTGGGAATAGTCTTTAGCCAAGTCTTGCACCACGGGAGGACACAGAAATGGTCCCTAAAATAGCAAAGAAAAAGGGCAATGGCTAAACGACAGCAGCAACTAAATGAATTGGAAATGATGCTAGAATGTGTAAACGTAATGATAGCACTGACCATTTTTAGCTATTTTTCTCTATGTCCCTGGTAGCATAAAATACGGACTTTGTATACCTTACTTGGAGGTCTTAAAGAAAAGAGGAAATCAAGTTGGCTTAAATCTCTTGTGATAATCAGATCCTGGAACCACGAAACCGGATACCGCGTAACCGGACGTGCAGTAACCGGACCTCTAGAAACCGTACTTCTTTGTAACCGGACTTGTCGTAATAGGAAATGGCGCAACCATGAGAAAATAGACACAACGTTTCGCGAAGTGCTGAAGTGGTGAATATCAGGATCTGTATTGCATATCAAGATCTAAACAAATTTTAACGATTTACCAAAAAAAAAAAAACAAAAAAAAAAAACACTTAAGCCACCAGATCTGGCAAAGTAAAAACAAAATAGAGAAGATATTACCAGGAAACTCACAAAAAACTCACAAAACTAAGTTCACGCCCACGGTATTTATTTGTGGTGAAAGCACAGGTGTGTTCGTATTATTAAAGCATTGACTCACACATTTCAACATAAAAACTAATACTTGTGAATAATGAGTATAACAATACCTTTCTATTTTAGGCTCAGTTGTTTTTGTTTGGAGATGGGAAGGGACAGGTGTTAAGACGAATGCCAAGTTTAATAGATGTTATGGTTTTCAAGAGACAAAAAATCAAAGTCTTTTGAAGTCAACCCTCCCCTCCCCTGGAACCCTACCTCCCCTGATTCGATGCAGGAAGTGTCAAAAATTCAGTGATACGTCAATATCTGTCATAAAATCGAAGGCCATATCTTTGAAGTTTTTGTTCCACAGCGTCTTTTTTAAAAGGTTATAACATGACAGTGTAAAGGTATAAAATAGCAGGATCAAAGCAACTCACATCATCCGATATGCAACGTCAAAACAAATGTGATTGTCTGGTATTTCGAATGCATTGATCCTTCCTTGTCTACAGTTAGAAATCATGGTACTTGTGGCAATGAAATATTGATAAAAATGATATCGCTTTCGAGAGTAATGTCTTTGAAGTTGTCAGTTCAGATTTCATGCTCGGATCCAGAGAGTATTTAAGGTTGGCATTTTGGGTGCGGGCGGTGGGTTGTAAGCAATCTTTAGTAGTAAAATAGCGCTTTCCGCATAGGGTGGGGTGGGGAATGGGGGTGGGTCAGTCCGCAGTGACAGCAGTGAACGTGTAAACTGCAGCGAAAATGTTGTGAGGCAAACCCGTAGCGCCAATATAAGCCATTCAAGCATTTATACATGAATTATCCACGAATTGAAACTGTTTCCGGTTGTGTCCTCGCCACGTGGTGACTGAGTCTGTTGGTAAGCCCCTTCTAACCCAGATCATCCAACCAATGTAACTTGAAGCTTATGTGTGGGATGGGCTTCGAGCTAGGGCTGTTATGATATTTAGTGTCTTTTTCGCGAACGGATGTGATTACAAACGCCGTAACGCCTGCAGTAGGATAAATATGAATTCGAGATTTTATGCCTTAGAATATAATATTAAAACTGCAAAATGCGATTGCCTTCAGCTCTTTTTTTATTTCAGAAATTAATACGAGTTTCCTATGGGCGGTATAAAGCTTAGATGTTACAGATTGTAAGTGGTATGGGTTGTAGGCGTTGTGGATCGTAAGATTTGTTGGCCGCCGGCGTTGTTGGCCCTGGGCGTTGCCATTCGTAGGCGCTGCGGGTACCATGCATTGTAGGATGAAAGTGTTGAGGATAGTAGATGTTTTGGGTTGTAGGTATTTCTGGTTGAGCGCGTATGAGTCGCAAGCATTGTGGGATGCGGATACCGTAGTAGACATTTGAGGTTCACAGACGTTTCGGGTGTAAGCATTGTGGGTGGTAGGCGTTATTGGCCGTAGCCCTCAGGTTGTTTTATTAAGGATGTCTGTGTGATTGCACTCAGTCTGGGAAAAAAAGGTAGAGAACTATTTTACTTTGAACACAACTTGCTGCATCAAGAAGCACCGTCGCAGCAACTATAGAAGCAATTACCATTTAACTGACCACAACCATGGCAGTTTCTGAATTAATTCAGTTTTGTACTGGTTATTGTTTGCGGTATTGTACAAGCTTGTTTGTTCCATTTAATTACTAGCCATTCACCGCCTCAGTTTGAAAGCAAATGACAACAGTGGAGAAAAATCATGGAAACATTCAATAATTATTGTCAATTAATTACCTTCTTCACAAGATACAACCGTAATCTATTAAGTTAAATGAATTGGTATGTATATAGTTGCAAAACCAGTATTTTCTAAGGAAAGGGGGCAGGTGTTGTTGGACTTTGGTATGACGTGAAACGAGTCAGTTGCTACTCTGTTTCCCCAATCTCGAAACCAAAACTGAGCAAAGATGTTTAAAAAAATGATCTTGTTATCTACTTAAAAGAATGATATTTGCTTCTACGTTTCGCCATATTTCGTTCACACAATAAGGATAAAGAACAAATTTAGCGTTGTCATGGCGACCCTGTAATACACTGACTTGTGCATAGTCAAAGAAAGGGAATTGTGTTCTTATTTTTTATCAGATTATTTTTTAAAGTACGAAAACAACAATGGTTCCAAAGTACCTCCTTGTATGACCTGCTGCTCTGTTAGTTCTCACTCATTAGGAGAGAAATACACACATGGAACTTCTGTATAATTTTACCATGAATTTTCCACTTCAGCGCAACACGTTAATGAGATACACGCGTTGTTCACAGTAATTCTAGCATTTTCACTGTAGCATGAATAACCATGGTGTTTGGACTCTTTGAGGGCTGAACTTCGTACAGAGTTCGATAATATTTTTTTCGAAAATAAAAAAAAAAAACTACCGGCAGGATGCACAATAAATCTCACATTAAATAGTTCCTACCTACCTATAAAGTACTCGGATTGTATTCCAACTATGCAGTCAGCGTAGGAATACAGTGTTAAACTTTGCTGTTGATATTCTCATTACATAGTCCCAACTGAAAAGATACAAAATATTTGCTGTACAACATGCTTGAAGATTAACTAAATTTTATGTACATTTCATAAGTTTTGTCATTGGAAATACTAAGAAACGTAATGAAACGAAGGGTGGTATTCTGAGCAGGAACGTAAATGTTCATTCCCCGAGGATTTTGAGGGAGTTGCGGTGGCCTGGAGTCCGGTTTGGGAACATGAAGCAACGTGATATTTTAAATTGTATCACATCCAATTTTCATACAAAAATTTCATATAAACATCTGATTTGAGGGAAAAAGAGCTTTTAAATGAAATTAATGCCGCCTGAACGTGTTGGTCTTCTCGAGCCACAATCAGCAAATTTGCCGGAGGAGCTGAAATTACATAAGCTATTTCAATCTTCAGATTCGTTCTCAAGTATCCAGAGAAAAAACGTTGTCCTTTCTTTGAAGGGCAAGAGAGAGGTTTTCTGTGTGAAATGAATTTATTAAGCAATGACGGTTAGCTCAGTTGGTTAGATCATTGGTCTAGTAATACCAAGCCCCCCCTGGTTCTGTTCCAGCCAGGGCTGGTAAGTAGCGAAATAACCTTAGCTCCAGTTGCATGGGCTTAGGAGAATGCCATGGGTAAGTTCACCTGCCACGTAATATTATTTATAATTCTCTTTCTGCCAGCACTTAAATAAAGAGAAATGAATTTGGCACTTTTATGCCCAACTGCTTAAAATTAATAACGTAACTTCCAAGCAACATTCCCCCGTAATAGGAAAAAATACCGAGGAAATTAAAATATTGTTTGGAAAGATGAATTTTCGTGACATTTTTTATAAAAAGATAGGAAGTACTAGTTTCAGAGTAGTTCCAGCACTGGGCGGAAGATGGGCTTATAGTCACTTCATAAGTAAAGAATAAAACATAAAAACCCTTTAAAATATTGATGTGTTTCCTTTCTGAAACTACGTTTTACAACCAAGAATATTAAAATTTAACAAATTATTTTTTTTAGCGAAAGGATACCGTTGGACGTTCCGTTTAAGTGTTTCTAAAACATGTTCTTAGGGGGGGGGGGGGGGGGGGAGAGAACACGAGATACATTTAGCATCGGAACGTCGGAAAGACGTCACGATTCGATATCGGCGTTTGGTAGGTGTCGAGTTACAACCTCTTTATGAAGTCAAACCGTTGTCGGCTGATGGCATCCGATCACGACGTCTAATTGACGTCGACCCAACTTCATATCTCAACGGGTTCTCCTTCGCCGTCAAAACAGGGCTTCAACCACTAACTTCTCCGCTTCTCTCCTCTTGAATATTTTTCACTTTTGAGACAAATTATGTTTCACTTTTTCAGATGTAAAACACATTTCCTATTGTTGTGCACGTAGAAAACTCTCTGTGAAGTTTCAAAACGATCCTGTCATGAGTGAAGGAGAAGATACAATTTAAAGTTTCAAACTTACTGATGTGTTGCTCCATTTTAAATATCGATAAAAAATTCCCCACTTTTCGAAAATCCTCGATAAAAGGCCTTCTTACAAGATTCGGGGAGGCACAACCCAAAACTCCTGGCTTTGATTTTTTTAGTTAAATTGTGCAAATAAACATATATTCATTCAAAGTTTTGAGAAATCGAACGAGAATCAAAATCGAACGAGAACCGCTTAAAAGGTACAGACCGGGATTAGAACCACATAGTTCAAGAGATCACTAAATATAGAAATCTGTAAACAAAAGAGGGGAAGTTACGCACAAACATACACAAACATACGCATACATACATACATACATACAGACGGACGACAGACACCGGCTCATAAGACATCCCAGCCTCATAACTCAAGAAAGCTGATAAAATAACAGGAGTCATATGGCACAAACAGTACTAAAATCATTGTTTCTGGGTACAATTTTATCATAAATTTTCACGCTTGCTCATTCAGAACTCACATTCCATTTTTAATTATCAATATTAAAATTAAAGTAGCATAAAAGTTTTACTTAAAGTCTTAAACAATGTTTTTATAGAAAACAAAAAAAAAAGACATCAATAAGTTCACCCAATGACATGTTTATGTTTTATAAATTTGCAAGGTGTGTGTAACAAAAATAAAATTATGCATTAAATTAAGACGCTGGAAAACGTTGGAACTGTTTCGAATTCTCAACGTCACATTAATGTCGTTTTCCGACGTCGATCGCATGTCAGTGTTTAGTCAGAATTTTGACACCAGATATCAACGTCGGTTCGACGTCGATTAGACGTGGGCTCGACGTCGATTAGAAGTCGGTTCGACGTTGATTAGAATTCGGGGTCATTTTACGACCAGTTGATGTCGTCATCCGACATTGTACCTACTGGAATTATATGAAAATCATATGACCACATATAGCATATAGCACATATAGAGTTATCTCGGTTTTATCTACAAAGTAATAAGCAGGAAAGGTTGGGTGTTCGCTTTGTGTATACCCATTTTACGCGCGAGGTATTTAGCGGTTGTCTGCAATGAACCTCAAGGCATAGCTGCACGAAATCTGTAGTAGAAAACTTTGCGTAAAGCTAGTCTTGAGGGTGTTTGGGTGGGGGGTGTGGGGGGGGGGGGTCATCTCCGCACATCATCTTCACAACGTCTGCCCACTAACTTATTTAGACGTCGGGTGAGTGACATATAGACGTCGCGAAAATACTAATCGCATCACCGTCTAGACAGTGACAATCACAAGGAATAGTTTTCAAAGCTCCCGTCAGAGTTCCTCTGTGTCTTCAGGTAACACGGGATACGCATGAAGTCAATTGTCATGACTATATTTCAAAAGTTGGCAGCAAAAACTGGCGGGCTTAAGAACATCCCATACTTTATGTCTTTATTATCGTCACTTTTCAAACAACCAGCCATTGCAAGTATCAAGGTTAAATTTCCTGTGAGCGTTAACTTGACTATTTTTTTTGTTACCCGGACATTTTTATGACGCCTGTTTTTTGACGTCTAGAAAAATCGTCATTTTCCTAAATATATTCATCGTTCATATATTCATGAAACGTATGTTCAATGTTGATGTTGATAGTCGTCGATGGTCTTCAATCTGTGAAAGCACACGTAATCGTAACCGTACTAAAACCAGATTTACTGTTACGGGGGTGAGCTTTTTAGGGCAAAATCAACGTCTACACATCGTTGCTCATCAAACGTCTATTCAACGTTGCGTTAAAGGCGTTGATCTGTAGTCGCAACCAATCAAAATCGAATTACAACATATTCAGTGTTGCCTGATTTGGCCTCGTACTGACACAAGCTCAGAATGTTTACTTGGATATAACATGTTAAAAGCTATGTTGCGTTTCGTTTTGATGTAACTGGCAACTGGGCATGTAACACAGATTTTCACAGACTTCTGAATTTTTAAGTTTTCTGAATTGCATTTTTTTTTGTAGTCTTAGGTGTAAAGTTTGCTTATAGGTAGCGAAAGCGGTCTAGTTATTTTATTTGTTTTATTCGAGTGTGGGGAAAGAAGAGAAAATAATACTCTTTGTTTGAATGTTTTCTCCCCTGCTTTTGATGTAAATCTTATAAAGCGGAGTATTGTTCAGATACGTGCTTAGGCGAATATCTTATAGTTTTCCCTGACATTATTGGCTTCAAA
The DNA here is from genome assembly GCA_949752745.1 of Protula sp. h YS-2021. Classification (NCBI taxonomy): domain Eukaryota; kingdom Metazoa; phylum Annelida; class Polychaeta; order Sabellida; family Serpulidae; genus Protula; species Protula sp. h YS-2021. The sequence continues at coordinate 21,887,733 of OX457031.1, read as the reverse complement.
AAAAAAAAAAGAAAAAGGAAAAGGGTAAAAGAAGAAATCGCTGCTATATCTTGTAGTCATGAGAAAAATTATGCACCATCCACGAGCCTCGAGTCAATGCGCTCAATTACAGCAGCTCACTATTCCACACTATCACTTAATGCAATAATAAATAACGCCGGCTTTAGCTAAAAAAACACACACATACATGGAAATATTTGTGGTGGAAGGATGACATGTTGGCATGCTTCACAAACACCTGAGTCCGCGAGGAAAAGCGTGCAGTAACATGCATAAAATAGTTAACACAAGAATACATATACACTTGTGAGCACACATGTGCTCAGTTTATGACTTTCCCTAAAAACCTCCCAAACTCTCGTACATTAAGTCATTTGAGAATCACACAGATAAAGAGTTCACTTTATTTATGCAAAGATCCATGAAACATTCTTTGTGTACATAAAATTTTGAAGAGTGTAACGTTTTATTTCTATTTCCACTTTTCTATGAAAAGCAAAGTTTTTTTTGTGTGATATAAAAACTTGGCACTACTTTAAAGTGAAAAATAACCATTTGTTAAGAGCACTTGACTGGTAAATGACAGTCTTAAATCAGCATCATGCATACAGTAACAGATTATGTTTCTATGTTAAAAAGTTCAACTACCCACTTGTCTTTTGTTGCATTGGCTGCCTGAAAGAAACTATTGCTTCTGTTGTCTTAGTAATAAAGTTATTCAGTTACATCTATTCATTATCTCTTTACAAAGAACTTCTACTCAAAAGGTAAAATGAGCTCAGGCATTAGAATGTGAAACCACAAATGTGTAGTTCAAGTTTCATTTCGGAAAATATACTCATACACATTAAAAAGTATGCACAATTTTTAAGCTTTTGTATCTTTGAAACTATTTAACATGGAGGAATGCCATTTTTGCTGAAATAAGAATACATAAGTGTTCACTACCTGACAAAACAACAAATTCAAAGAGTGGCAACGTTTTGAGAGAGCTCAATTTGAAACAAAGGTAGGTCCAATTTTCACCCTTCACAGTTTTAGTAAAAAAAACCAAGCACTTCAATAACATGTATGACCACCTCCAGCGTGAAGTAGAGCACCAATCTTTCTTGGCATCGAGCAGCTGAGACGGTTAATCCTCCATCCTGGATCAATGTCTGGCATAGTTCGGCATGTTTCACGGAGGCGGATCCGGTTGTCTAACATTCCGATCCACGTAATCCCAGACATGTTCTATTGGGTTCAGTTATGGGGAGTAAGGTGGCCACGGTAAGATGTTAACGTTATTGTGTTGCCCGTAAAGTCAACATGTTGTCTCGCGTCACCCTGTATAAAGACGGCGCTGTTTTGCTCGATGTGGGAGACCACATGACCTGCCAGTATCGTTTTAATGTAGCGTGTTGGGGTTAATTCTCGCTCGACAACGAGTAGCTGAGACTTCCACCCATATTTAACCGACCCACCTCCAAATCGGTCAACTTGAGCAACACAAGGCCTAGCGTAGCGCTCACCATTTTGCCGATAAACAAGTGCTCTACCGTCGTTTCTGTACAATAAAAACCTCCTGGACTCATTGGAAAGGATCACTCGTCGCTGAGTGCCACTGTGGTTACGCAGCGCCCACTACCGTCGTAATCGGCGTCTTCGTGCGTCCAAATCACCACGCTTCGATAAGGTCTGTGAGCACATATCCCGTGTTTCCCCAAACCTTTAGACACTGTCATTTGGCTTATCCAGTTGGTCAGGTATGAGGTATCTGGAACCTGCTGCGTAAGTGCACTAACCGGACGTGGCGATCCTGTTAAGACGTCGTTACACGGGGTGATCCGCATGAGGTCGATCGTGGATATTTCACGTTGCTTTGTGCTCTCCTTCAGCCGATAAACCGTTTCTCGTGTGTACCCAAATCTTTTAGCGATGTCCCGTACAGAAAGTTCACTTTCCAACATACCTAAACCCCAGTGCATCTCGCTTTCAGAAAGCCGTGGCATTGCGTCTTTAAGTTCCACACAAAAAATTTCAATGAGAAACCTTAATGCATTCGTCTTAACTTTTTTATACCACAAGAAATTTCGCGATCTACTGTCTGTATATTGTGCACCGAAACAATATTACTCAAACCCCGCTATTGATCAGTACTAAAGTTTTAATGGCCATAGCAAGGTGTGACCCGGGATAAAGGTGCAAAATAAACATCTAATGTGGAATTTCAAAATGAAGCTTTATTATTTTTTTTGAAATATTTCAAAAAAGTGTGTATACTCTTTAAAGTGCATGAGTATATGTTGCCAATATACTGTACTCTAATACGATTCTGCAACTCAATGCGAGCACTCTGGCTGTGCAATTCTAAACTTATCGACAGGTTTCAAACTGTCAATTTTTTGGCGTCGGTAAAAGCGATTGCTGTTCGATCGAGAGAAAAAACAAGTCTTTGTTGAGATATTTACCATAATCATGAAAGTACAAAATCTATTTAAATTTTTAGTCATAACGATATATTAAATACATAATAATTAAGAAAATATCTTTATCCAATATCCCGTTACAAGACCTATTCGTATCTCAGTTAATTTATTGATGATTAGATGTTGGTTAGACCGGATAATAAATTTCATTATGCACTGTACTTTTTGTAACAATTATGTTTGTCTCATCATGCCTTTTCGGTGGTTTTTTACATATAATTTCTTCACGTTTAAAACTGAGTCAAATTAAGATTACCATTCCACAGCTTATGAAACACAGGATATTTCAAAAGCCAAAGGGAATATCAAATCGTTTCCTTCTCTAACACTTTCTATAAAAATCCATTATGGTGTTTTGTATGTGTGTAGGGAAACTTTAAATAGTACGATTATTTTCTTCAAAAATCGAAATAATTCGACACGAAACACTAAGAATTAAATGAAATTTAAATGAAAGTTTTCCCTTTGGATTGTAACAGATACTACTTGCATGATGTGTAATTACGTCTATTAAGCCTTTTTTATTAAGTTACCAACACATTAAAGACAATATAGGCAGTTTAGTTTTAAATTCTTCTTTATGTTACCAGTTCGTATAGATACGCATAGACAGAACGCGAGGCGAAATGTATAGAAAGAAACCAATATAATATAGATACGTCCAGATATGCATAGGGAGTAACTCATGCTCAGTCCCTGTTAAAAGTTTCTTATAACAAAAAAAAAACATATTGCTGTACACTGCTTGCTCGGAAACCAGCGTTAACAACATGTTGATAGACAACAATCACCTTAAAGAAAGATTATGATAATTCGTTTTTCGTCAGCTTGTCCCACATATAAAATGGACATAATGTCAAGGAAAGGTGCTTACCGAAATAATAGGAAAACCGCAATGAACTTGGAGCTGAATGTTTTTTTTTTTGGGACAAGCATTCAATCTCGACTCTTGCTTGTAATACGGAGGTTAATGTGGTACAGCGCTGTATAATGCAACAAAAATACGAATATTTTCTTTTTAGTTTCTCTGAAGGGAATGAGACTAGATAATTGCTTTGGGTCAGTTAGTAAAGAAAACAGCATTTCATTACATAACAACTATGTTTCAGCCTTTCTTTTATATATATATATACACTGAAAGACTAAAGAAAGTTTAAACCGGGATTCTAAGTTTGATTTTTCATCTACTAATTATCGAATTTTAGTGACAGCCAGAATAGTTTAATTTTACCATAAACTCTTCAGTTTAAAACAGCAAAGAATTTCTCTGCACTGCACACCTTAACAAAAGCCACTACCTAAAGAATACGCAAGTCACATTGTGGCCGTAAACAGAATTTCAAGTCACAAAGTCAAGTCAATAACGTGTTCGTCGTCCATTAGCTTGACACAAAGCTTGAATTCGACGAGACATCGACATGACCAATCGATTTATGCGAAACCGGGGGAATCAATGCCATTCCTTTGCAAGAGCCTGTCTCAATCGTGGTTTTGTGGAAACGAGTTTCTGAATCGTGCTCCTTGTTCCAGATGATCCCACATGTGTTCAATTGTGTTCATATCGCGACTATAGGCTGGCCAGTCAATCACTTGCACGTTGTTTGCCCTCAGATAATCCTGACACACTTGTGCCACGTGCGGCCTGGCATTGTCCTGCATGAATATGGTGCCTGGATGTTGTTGCACATGTGGGATCACCTACTGGCTGAGTACAGTGTCTCTGTTTCAGATAGCCGTTAAATTCGCATTAATAACGAGTATCTGCAAGCGCCAGCCGAAATTTATGCCCCCTCACCAACCTGTCGAACGCAATTTCCGGTGTATCTCTCCCGCGCCTTCTGTAGGCACGCCCGCGGCGATCCGAACGGTACAGTTGGAACCAAGACACTAAGTATTCACGACGCCTCTTATTGTTCCTCCACGCTGATCTACGGTTTTACTCGCCTAATTCATCCGATTGCGACGTCTTTGATCGCTCAAAACCATTCCAATATACGGCCAAAACGTACTGATTCCATACGCGAGTCTAATGACTCATTTGGGCCTAATCCTATTGTTTGCACGTCCCAATGTTTCCGCATGGTGGCTGTCCGAAAGCGATCGCGAATGTGACACAAGCAAATGTAGTGATCCTGACGCGACGCCGTTACGCGCGGACGATAGTTTCGTGGTCTTTTCATAGTGCTCCCGGTCTCACTGTAGTTTAAAAATTCAGCTACATCCAAAGCCTCTAGCAACCACTTGCATCGAAGCACCTGTAGCCAACATGCCTATATTTTGGTCGCGACAGTTTTGCACCAGTCGCGTCAACGTACTTCCGTTTTTCCGAAACCGTTTACCATGTTCACGTGTCCTCGTAAATGTCCACTATGCATTTGGAATTGGGAAATGACTGAGAACAGTACACTTTGGGTCTAAGGCCCAATAATATACCCTAGGGAAACATGTAACCCTGACACCACGAAATTCTTGCAACACAATCAAAGCATTGCAAGAAGGTGCATCGATAGATTCCAACTTACTGATCCAAATATGATATTAAAAATTGAAAAAAATAATAAAGTTATCCAATTTTTCGTGGCTACCAATTTTCAGTCTTTCAGTATATATATATATATATATATATATATATATATATATATATATATATATATATATATATATATATATATATATATATATATATATATATATATATATATATGTGTGTGTGTGTGTGTGTGTGTGTGTGTGTGTGTGTGTGTGTGTGTGTGTGTGTGTGTGTGTGCGTGTATGTGTTTGTATGTGTTTGTGTGAGCGTGTGTTTCTTTGTGTGGTGTGTAGGTAAGTGGGTGCAAAAGCCTCAAAGGATAAAGCAGGAAATTGGATTAATTTCATTTTCAAAGTTTCCTAAAGTTCTATTTACATCCATAAGCGAAAAAAATTTCTACGAGACTTTGCAAACTGTGGTAAAACACTAGGTGCTGTAGCTATTATATTCTTTTCATCTTAATCTCTACTGGCGAAAGAGGCCTTTTTCTCCGAATCAAATCTTATTTTTATCGGGAATGTAAATTTCAACTTTTCTTTCATGCTTTTATTGTTACACGCTTATGGGAATATTTAATTATACTACCAGACTAATGGCGTCACCAGTACAAACATTAACAATTACTAGCATTTCATTGCATTAGGTCTTAATCTTCAGAAATTTATTTAAATGTTAAATGTGTCCCTTTTAACTTTAACGAGTACTCTTATTACAATTTTTGTTTTGTGTAATTAAATTCATAGCATGAAGCAATGGAGAAATTCCATTACCTTTTGACAATGGAATGAAGGAGATTTTTTGTCCAAAATTTAACAACTCTCAGGGGTGATTTTTGCATATTACAATACACACTGCATTATAATTAAATACAAATGTCATTTTGTTCGGTGCTACCACTGGGATTTTATTTCATGTTTTATCATCTTTTTGTTCTTTTTTTCTCGACATCCTTTCTGAATAATGTGCTGTTCACGGGCCTTGGCATAGCACCAGGAGGCTGGGCCTGTGTGACATAGTAACATAGAGAGAAAGCGATATTGAGCATACACAGCATAGCATGCCTCCAGACAAACCTTATAATGTGGACAATTCCCTAATTCGGACAAAATATTTCAGTACCTTTTCATTTCCACAAAACGGTATGACCTTTCACGTTCGATTATGACATGAATAGAAGATAAGAGCTATCACACGTTTCATAAGCTTCAATTATGACGGCAAGAGAAGAAGAAGTGATAGGCAATGTAGATATATCAATAAGAAACCTGAAATATGTGTCATTTATAGCAATCATGACGTATAGACATTAAGGTTACACCTACCATTTATATCATACGCGGCAATTAATACGTAGAGGTAAGAATAACAGACTTGTCATGTATATCGTATACTGCAAAGGTGACGTAAACAAAGAAATGCAGACCTAATGTGTACCACACACGGCCATTATAAAGCAGGAATATCAGATCTATTCAATTCAGGTTTAAGAACGCCAGACTTGTGCTGTGCATCATATAGTGATGACGCAGACATAGGAAGATCCGACCTGTCATGTCTATCATATCTTATAACGATGATGTAGAGACAGGAAGACCAGACCTGTCATGTACATCACACTGCAATGATGACCCAGACATAGGAAAACCAGACCTGTTATGTTCATCACACTGCAATGATGACCCAGACATAGGAAAACCAGACCTGTCATGTGTAATGATGATGTATAAATAGGAAGACCAGACCTGTCATGCGTATCATACAGGACTGTTGTGAAGATAAGAGAGAAGAATGTGATCTGTAGATTCAGGTAAAATATTTCCTTTTTGACGCAAGAATGAGTGAAATAAAAAACCAAAACAGAAACCTGCTTGGTCTATTTTCAACGAGCTATTTCAGCACCTGGAAGTTTGTGGTCTCGTCTGTTAATTATTGAACTGAAAAACAAGTTGGTTGTTTATTATTCACCCACATGTCGTACATAAACCAATGAGTCTTGAATCTTAACGTATTCTTAAACACGTCAACCTCTCACATGCATTTTTGGGTCTATTTTGATTGCTCACTTTCTGGCTTGGTTTCAGAAGTAAAATGTCCTGATTTTGAAACTTGAGCTACAGCATATTATCATAAAAGTAAAAATTATGCTTTTTCAATTGATATTAATTAAACTGGTTATTCTGATTTTATATTTTTAATACCCAGGTTATGCTACAGTTAGAGGACTAATCTATTTTTAGCCAAATTATCCTTGAAACTAACCGCAGACCTGTTCCACAGACTAACAATAATCCCCAATCCTTAATCTAAAGACCAGTAAATAAAATTTTTATTGCGTTTGGTTGTTGCTGTAACTACACAAGCCAATTGGTCCTATTGCTAAATTATTCACGAATTGTTACCTTTCAATAAAAAGCATTTCAAAAACTACCCACCTGCATAACAGCGATATTTATAATTGTCTTTTTAATGTCCGATCAAATTTAAGTCTTGCTTGTTACTTTTTTCGGGTACACATTGCACGTTTTGCGGATTATAACAAGCAAAAAAAAAAAAAGCAAACAAAAAAGATGTTGAATTGATAGTATGAATAAACCAAGTGAATGTCTACTAGTCTCTTTTGCTAATACAACACTCACGTTTCAACTAACAGACAGAAATAAGAAGTGCAATTTAGTGCTTTGCTAGTCTCCATCTTGTAGGTTACTCCATTAAGCCATCATGCTCCATTAAATGAAAGCTCGAGATAAAAGTGAGCCTTTAAAAGTCGCATTTGAACTGCTAACCAAAACCACTGTAGTGTCAATACAAAAACAAACAAGAAAAAAGTGGTCTGTTAAAACGTAGGTTCCTTTCCTGATATAGATTTTACCAGATGACAAAACAATTTACTGCAATTGGCACTACAGTTTGAAAGTCTTGGATTGACTTTGACAATTCCATTAAACATGAAACAGAAATATTCAATAATTTCTAGAAGTTATATTTCGAGACACCTTATTCATGTGGCTTGTGGAAGGGAATCTAAAAGACGAATATGATTATCTATCTAAACCAATAAAATTAAGCAATCTTTATTCCAAACATACGGATGTCGCTGCTCACCTTGTAGCTGTCTCCAATTTCAATAAATACTCCAAAAAAAAACTTTCGAACACAATCTGTAAAATGCATTGTTACTGTCAGAGTAATGTTTCTCAACTTGCTTTAAGTGACAAACAGTTAAACCCTTAAATAATTATCTGTACAGCATGACCTGCCTCCGGGAAACTTGCATAATTTGGACAAAATCCGGACAAAATATTTCAGGCCCTCTTAATTTTTTACAACCTATCGTAGATTCTACTGTTTGTAATTTGTAATTGTAAGCAACGGTGCTGTCTTTAGACAAAAAAAAATTGAAAGTTGAACCTTCGGTTCGCATGCTTTTAACAGGCAGTAAGTTTCCAATTCAAGTTGACCAGTTTCATTCACTGATCATTCAGAACAATCAAATAATAAAACATTCTTTGAGGAAAGTGAGGAGTCAGGCATCTTGTAGCCTGTGCAAAACTGAGACACACATTGAATAGACAGTAGAGTGTCTATACTACCAACAATCAAGACGTAGTTGACAAATGAAACCATAATTGCATAACCTGAGTAATCTGGACACCTTGCTAATCCGGAGAAATTTCGTCATTCCATATGCTGTCTCATCCTTCACCTGCCTATCTCACGGGTCGCTCTCTGTTTCTTCCGGGATATTTATGATAGACCAGTAATACTCAGTGAGTCAGTATCTGGATCCACAAACTATTACAGTACGGTATGGGGTCAACGTCGGTTTGACTGTATATAAAAGTCGAAACAACATCTTTTCCTCCGAAGACGGGCAGACGTCGGATGACTGACGTCGGACAGACGTCGGAAAAAACCGTTGCATAGGAATGGTCACAGGGACATTCCTGGGATACCATGGCTGCCCTTCTACCAAAATACAACCGCCCTTTTGGGATACTACGCGCCCTAGAATATGTGTGAAATCACTTTACATGTCTTTTTTCCAAAAGTAGATGTTTGAATCATCAGTTTGACTTTTGTTCTAGAAGACCCAACATGGCTGCCATTTCCACAAAGCGATAGCCGTGTCTCTGGCGTCTATACAACGTCGGGGGAAAAGACGTTTCGACCTTTTTATATAGAGTATCTTTAGTATATGGTACAATTTGTGACTACTTATATTCACGTCTACCACGCACAGGCATTCTCTGGGAATCTAATACTGCTTTGAAGCTGATTGCGGAACCGTCGGCAGCCATTGAGGAAACTGATAAGGGACACCAGAAACAATCAAATGATCTTAAGCCTTTCCCTGGGACAATCTGGCCCTATCTCGACTTTGCTTGGATTTGGTGCTCCATCTGAAAGGGGCCTGCTGTGTGCTCCAAATCCAGAGGGGGTGGGGGGGGGCATTTGGTATCTTATCTGTTACAAAAAAAATGCCGAGAAAGGTATAATTTTGAGGTCAGACGCGGCTTAGTGCCAATTCCGGTATTTTTTATTCAGCACTCCGCGTTTCCCACAAAGGGGGGGGGGGATGTTATTTCTGAATTTCACTCTGCGTTTGGTTAAAAAGGGGTATTATTTCAAAACGAGCACTCCTCGTTTAGGGCTTGTTTTAAAAAGTCATGGGCACGCATGGTAACTAGTTTGTGTGTGAGTACCTCCCCCTCTTTGGCCTCCAACATATTAGAGGTGTGATGTTCCATTTGCTAACAAGACACCAAGTAATCTGAAAGTGTTCCTCTTGCTCGCACTGTTTAAAATTCTTGTGAGCGATAATACAATATTGATGGTGTATCATTGTTACCACCACGTCCATAAAACATCGTAATCACAATTTTTATGCACTCATGAAATGTCCATTTGGAGACGCCTGGATAATAATGAAAGAAAGGTATGGAATAAACACTGTAATATAATCGCGTGCAGAAACAGCAACAAGCAGAGATATTTAGAAATGCTCGAATGACGTCACGATTTGATATTTGACGCATGATGGACGTTATTTTGTTTGCTGGGTTGTTTTATTAACAGTTTATCTGCCCCGTGATCATGACACGGCAAACCGGAATCCGTAACTAGCCATAATCAATACTATAAATTTGCCAAACAGTCTGGACTGGTCCCACAGGAGGGTTGCGTCTTAAGTTGCCAGTCACTTCACTTAAAGGATTTAGTTGTAATTTTGCCTGTGTGTGGCACACACAGACAGTCTGTAATAAAGTGATATATGTTTGACAAACGGTGGAGTAACAGAATTAAAAAAAAGAAATCAATGAGTTCTTTCTTTGTGATTTCCCATTTGCTGCGCTTTTGTGAAAAATAAGAAGAAATGGGTGGCACATAAACATCGCAACTTGGCGCATTGGAGCTTAACCTTATGTCAAATGCTTCGTCGAGAAAATGAAAGATTCTGATTTGTGAAATACCAGCTTTACGGTCACTGGGGAATTACAGCACTGTCTGAACTAAGGAAAACTAGAGTGAATTCAATATGCTTTCATGAATAAATACACATAAAGATAAAATTATTGTGATACGAAGCGCCAAAAAATCTTTACTTTCAAGAATTTTATTTTTGTTCGAAAACTTTCTTTTCTATTTACACGCTAATCACACCCTAACCTTTTCGAAGTCATGTCCAAAAAATGGAGAAAAGTACTTGTGATTTTGAACACATTCGTTCACCAGCATTATTTCTTTGTGTGTTTCTTTCTTTTCATGCCTGTGTACTTTTTTGTGTTGTTATTTAGTATAGTTATGTGGCGTGACATGAGCTTATTGGCATCTCCTTGTCAAAATGTGTGGTCTAGTCAATTTATTTGAGAAACAGGCAGGCCCCAGATGAACATTACCGACTTCCTTTGACGCACGCCCTCTAGCGGGCGGGCTTGAAACATCACTCCTTCCGCAGTGGAAAAGAAATTAACCACTTCATTGAATGCACTTAATCAGAAGCTGTAGGCTGCAGGCTCACATAAACAGCAGGCATTTTTACAACAAAAATTTCAGTTACCGGGAACAGCGAGGGGTTCAAATACAACAACGGCTTGAGGAAAGCAGGAGGTGGGGCGGGAGGGGGGCGGGGGCAGCGGAAGAGCGGTGGTGAGAAATGAAATCGTATTACATCAGCAATACTTTGACATTATTTTAACAACTGTTTTAACTCATCGCATTGCTTGCGTTTTAAAGTTAACCCGGATTGATACTCCTGTCATTGAAATACAAAGTGATGGCGGAGTAATTTTGGGGGCCGTTTGCTTACTTCAGAGTTAGTAAAAATAGGCATGCGTACTACTTTTTATCAGATTCAGATGGATTTGATACATTCGTTTCTTATCCATTTCATTTAAATATTCGATGCATATCAGCTTGTGGTTAATATCTTTACGGGCTAATTTATGGCCGAATGTGGGCATTTGATGTATGGGTGAATTACGATTGTGATATGCATCTTGGCAATGTAATTGAATTCTCATGGAATATCGTCGTTTTGTCGATACGTCGAAATTATCCGTGATAATTCATGACTGACCTTTTATTCGAAATCTACAATATTCAAACATAAAAAAAGTCACTAGGTTTTGTGTGGATGTGCTGGTAAGTGTGTACTAAAACAGAGAAGCTAAAATCTTCTTTGTGAATACAAGAATATGGGATGAAAAACGCGAGCAGTAGCTTCGAGATGCTGTTCACCGTAATGTCAAGTTGTGGGCCTACTATCATCGTAAAAGTGCACCGTGCTACACCCCGCGCATGAATTTATGAAAACCTACCAAAGAAAAAAGGTAAACTTTGGAGCCTGAATCCATAATTATGCCTTATGGCATGAAATGGATCACCTTATAATATTCATGTTTTTTTTTCAGAAAAGTTATTAACATTGTCATGACACAATCAATGTGTTTATGATCAATAACTGTCTTACTTTTGTACCAAGGTGTATGCTTCTGTGCCTCTACATGACTTTGGAATACATCTTTGACTGATCTATTAACGTACTACTCTACACTTTCATGGAAAATAAATAGCTATCAAAATAAAACAACTGATCAGATGAAATTTGCAAGATCTGCATGACTTGTTTGATTAAATTAAATTTAAGAAATAGTCCTATTAGCGCTTATCTCAATCACCAGAAAGCGCGAAATTATCCGTGATAATTCATGACTGACCTTTTATTCGAAATCTACAATATTCAAACATAAAAAAAGTCACTAGGTTTTGTGTGGATGTGCTGGTAAGTGTGTACTAAAACAGAGAAGCTAAAATCTTCTTTGTGAATACAAGAATATGGGATGAAAAACGCGAGCAGTAGCTTCGAGATGCTGTTCACCGTAATGTCAAGTTGTGGGCCTACTATCATCGTAAAAGTGCACCGTGCTACACCCCGCGCATGAATTTATGAAAACCTACCAAAGAAAAAAGGTAAACTTTGGAGCCTGAATCCATAATTATGCCTTATGGCATGAAATGGATCACCTTATAATATTCATGTTTTTTTTCAGAAAAGTTATTAACATTGTCATGACACAATCAATGTGTTTATGATCAATAACTGTCTTACTTTTGTACCAAGGTGTATGCTTCTGTGCCTCTACATGACTTTGGAATACATCTTTGACTGATCTATTAACGTACTACTCTACACTTTCATGGAAAATAAATAGCTATCAAAATAAAACAACTGATCAGATGAAATTTGCAAGATCTGCATGACTTGTTTGATTAAATTAAATTTAAGAAATAGTCCTATTAGCGCTTATCTCAATCACCAGAAAGCGCTTAACATTTTTATTATTCCAGCACTTTCAATTACGTTATAAAGCACTAGGTAATTCATTCCTACTAAAATACCCCACATTGCAAAAAATAAACTATCCAGACCTGCTTGTATTCGTGGAGGTTTTTTTTTTTTTGTCATAGAGGCAGGGACACCCTTATTCAATTACGCAGATTACCTAGTAGTACTGTGACTGACTTAAGTGCTTATAGAATAGCAAGAGAGAGCCATGTGACAACAAACACTGGCTCCGTTTTCTTATGTTGTGCAGTTGGCCTGGAAAGGCCAAAGTGTCTAGCCTCTTCCCCATAATGTTTTATTTTGTTGCCAACCCAATAAACACTCCAAGGTCACTCCAACGACGATTTCAGGTTGCGACGTCGAGACAAGCAAACCACAGCAAATCTGCTTGTACTTTGGTTGGCCACAGCCACAGATCAACGTCTTGCCGACGTTTGATAAGCAATGTTGTTCAGACGTTGTTTTCGGTCGCAACAAAAACAGAACTTTCCCCGACGTCTATTTAACATCTATGGTGCAACGTTGAATAGACGTTGCAAAATCGACGTTGGATAGACGTCCAAATAGAGGTAGGACTCACAGCAAAAACAAATTTCCTTGTGTTATCACTCACTGGAAATGGTAGCCATGGCACGCTACTTTGAAAACAATACAAATGTGAGAATTTCAAGAGCGAAACTTTTTCCCACCTACTTTTGAAAAAAAAAAATATTCATGGAAATCGGTCTCATACGTGTCCTACATGACCGGACAACGAAAGAGTGGAAGTGCTGTGTTTGAGGTGTGACCACAATGTGATTCTGGCTCTCTAGATTTCCCGATGGGAGATAAGCGTTTTTCGACTCCCATTTGCAACCCTTACTCAACGTTGATTAGACGGCGGATAATCGATGTCTATACAACGTAGGAAGGTAGACGTTGCTTCAACCTCTAAAGACACAAAAAAAGACCTATGAACAACCAAAACCCGACATTAATCCGACGTCTTGTGCTACGTCTATCCAACGTTGAGGCAGCGTCGCAATATTTACTGGGAAGAAGTATGCTTGTTTCTGTCTTTTCAGTTGCACCCCTTTGCTGAGCCTCAGTCCAGAAAAATGAAAATGAAAATGATTGCCAGAGAAGCGATAGCTTTCTAAAACCAAAGCAAAAAAAAAAAAAAACAGAACAACAAAACTCTCCAGGAAAAAAAACACCTTGGATGTACGGATATAAGTATGTCAGGGATGGAGTGGAAACAATCCATCATAAAAGCTGCCTCACAAAGCAGTCAAAGGGTATTGTGTCCTCAAATGTTAAACGAGCCGCTACTGTAACAAAAGCATTTGCTTTGATAAGAAAGATAAGGAGTATTCGTGCCAACAGTCCTTTCGAAAGAGGACTTTTCACAAATGTTGCGCGAAGGGCAGTAGCCCGCAAAAAAAAAAATAATAATATAGTGACACACTAAGCGAGTCTCGTGACTTCTCAGATCCAAAGAGACTTAGAGAAGTAACATTGTGAGCAAACCTTCCACGCAAGATGTCTATTATAAGACGACAGACGTAAACAGAAAAAAAACTCACCTGACCTACAACTATGTACGCAACCTGTCTCTGTATATTTATCACAAAGAATTCTCCAGAGAACTTTATTCCAACTCTTCCCCTTTACTTTAACTTAACTTTCCCTGAGAATTTTCTAACTTGCGTAAACTATATTTCTATTTTTCTACAAGAAGTGCAAGTTATGAATGTTTAATATTTCAGTACTATGTCAAAGTTCTGATATGACCGGTTTAAAATGACGTTGTATTCAGCACATTGATATTATCCGTCTTTCATTAGGACATTTTTCTATTGTTAATTGCTCGTAAATATTAATCACGGACTGTAAAATGCAAGTTAAATATTCTCAGTGCAATCAGTAAATCTGAAGTTGGGATGCAGATAGCCACATGTCTGGAAAGAGGAAGTTGGCAATATGAAAATGATACCGTGCAAAAAGCCCCGAAAAGTCCAATTATTGCCAGCACTACTTGCGTTTTACAGGATCCGGATATTTCATTGTCCTCTACTGGCTATGGATAGCCATTTAGAGGATAATAGCACTCATGGTTGTATGGATCCATTAATTCACGAAAGGAAGCTGTTAAAACAGACCCATAGAACATAACAAACAGACAGGTAATACGAGAACCATGGCCAATTTATAGCCCTGAGTAGTATAATGAATCTACAACGGATTCACCTCCGGAAGAAAATATTTCCCCTTATGACGCCGTTCAGTTTGAAAACAACCCTGACCTTCACCCCTGGTATTCACGAAAATTGTGTAACTGTGTAGTTAACCGTACACCGCTCAAGGGAAATCAGCTGATTCAGCTAAATTACTCAAACAATTTTCTCACAAGAATACGATATAAAATAAAAGTAAAGTAACGGCATTTGTTAACTATACAGATAACTTTTGTAAATACGGCCCCCAATAGTCAGGTGCCGTATTCACAAAAGTTAACTGCACAGTTAACTTTACTACCAAAAGCGAAATTCGGTGTGTTTTTAGCTATAACACATGTTGCTTTGTTAATAGCGATACCAAATAAAATATATACAAAATAAAACACCTAATAATTTCTTCATACTTAGCTTTTGTCAGACACCCTCATTTACATATTTACAAAAGGAATCTGTTTCACATGGTACAGGGACTTCTTATGGTCGGCAAGTACTGAAGACCCTGTAATGTTCATAGAATTCACGTGAAAATCCCAGATAAAAGTTTATTCACTGCTCAAATCAAAAGTCATAATTGGATAAGGCCAGCCAATGAGAATAGCTGATTTTCTGGTTAACTTTTTGATGAGTTGGGTTGAAAAGTAGAGCTAAAACTGAGACACCATAAAAATATAAAGCTTATGAATTATCGAGTCACATTGGTTAAAGTTACAGTTATACTTCTTGAAGTCGAGTGACAAGTAGTTAAGTGAATACTTTCCGATACTTACTAACCAATTCACGTGACCTCAGACCTTGACTATCAGAGTTAAAATTCATTTCACGAACCGACCCCTAATGTAACTCCGGTTAGTATCTCTCTATCTCTAACGGTTTTCGAGAAAACACCACTAACATGACCTTTAACTTTAAAATGCACCTCAAAATTTATATAACAGACAGTCTGATAAAAAATGTTTAAGAAATAAAACAAATTATAAATGCCCCAGTGGGCTTTTTTGGCGAACAATCATGCAAAGTTTAAAAAAATAGAATCCGGTCGGAATTGTTAGAGAAGCGGCATTGTGAAAATATTCTACCAAAACGTTGAAAAAATTCCCCTGTTTAGTCATTTTTTATCGCCTCAAACAGCAAATTTTCAATACAGGACAGCCTGGTGAAATTTTTGTGCGAAATTGTAAGGCAATCCGATCAAACATTTATGCAGGGAAGTCCGATCAAAAATGAGGGAGAAGAATAATTTTAAGTAAAAGTTCACGTAAGTACACACGTACATACAGATGGCGGATGCCCCAACTGATATGATATTACTATCCCGATGAAGTCGGCTGGTCTAATAAAACATTAAAATTTACGTTTTAATGATAAGAAAAAGATTACTAAACCAGTTGAAAAAGAGCATGAAAAACGCTATTTTTACTTTTAAAAAAGAAACTTTCTTTTCACGAGATTCTTTTAATTTTAAATAGAAAGGGTCAACGTCACCACAAAGAAGAATAACTCTTCTTTGCGTTTTATGCTAAATGTAGCCAGAATATAATAAAGCATAACTCGATCTTGTTAAGTGTAACTGTACGTGTAAAAAGTGTAACTCGGCATCACTAACACTCTATAAATGGATACTTGTGTCGCCTTTTGACGTCATGACTGTCCATTTTAACTCAACCCACATTTCTTATAACTCGTGTATTAGGCACACGCAGGGAATGCTCGAATTCCCTAAGATATTATCTGTTGCAAATGTAAACTATTTGTTTGCTATAAACAGACATGTACAAGTAATATAATCAAACTTTCCTGTTTGAAAATCGTGCTCCATATGAAACTCATTCCAGCATGAACATAAATTATCATTCAGTTATGACCAGAGCGCTAAGTGTTATCTAAGTGAAATGGATTGAAGGCAAACTGGAATTAATGAGCATTAAAATGCCATTTTCTTACTATGTTATTACACTTAACTGCTTTTTAATGAGTAGTTTGAAAACTGCCATAGGAGCAGAGAGCTGACGTCACCGTGTTTTCATGGGTACAGTAACGGCATGATTGTAATGGTCACTTCTGCATTCTTTGCAGCAAATACTTTCACATCTCACATCAAAACCTTTTCTTTTAAATAAATAACATATACACAGCAAAATGTACTCTTTGAATATTTAGAAATTAAATTTGACAGTCAATTAATGACATAGCAGCCCGCTTCTTAATAGCGCATAAAAACTGATATGCCACTTTTGTTCGCAAAACATTGAGATCTGTGGTAATGCAAAATACAATTTACTTTTATACTGCCGAAAGTTAAGTTGATAACTGCAGAAATGTTACTAAAGCCTTGGGTATTTTTGTCAATAATCCTGATTTCATCTTAAATACATTGAGTTCACTGAGTTTGATTGCTCCCCGTCATGTAACAGTCTGCAAAAATGCATTAAACTTATTGACTGCAGTTATAAACTTTAAATTATGTAATTCTATCTGGATACAACTTGACAACCGACGGGTACGACTTAGCCATAAAAATTTGGGAACGACTAACCCATCCGGGTACGCCCTGCCTTTGGTAGAAAACAACACTTAAACAGCACTAAGTGATGATATACAACTCATATAGTTGGATGTAACGTTCCTTTTTTATTTCATCGACCATGCTTTGAATGTGATGCTCTTACATGTCTCACTGAGTTTCAGTATTGGTCATTAGACTTATTTGTCATTTGGGACATGATATTCCTGTTGATTGATAATATTTGCTTAGTTTTCCGTATTGCGCAAATTCCCTGAAGCGTTCAGTGAAATTGCGTAGTAAAAGACTAGGTAATTCGGAAAATACGCGTATTCTCTGGAAATTCTAGGGGATTTACGTCTGACGGTCACAGAATGGCACAGCAAAATAACAGGTGATCTCTTGACAGACCCATCCATTATGTTTTAACACAGAATGAAAGGATATATTACGTAGTTCTGTATTCCATTGTTCGCAGTTAATTTTACATAGAGTTGATGTTTAACATTTGGTGCGCTTCACCACTTTACACCATCAAAGCAGATGTATTGGATCGTTAGAGAAAAGGAATAGCCAGCTCTTTCTTTTATATCTTTTTACGCTGACTAGAATCTAGAAAACATATCTCATTTCTGGCCATATTCGTCACACCTTTGGCTTAATTTTAAAAATAGTTATTACGCTCATCCAATAATATTACAAGGCCATGTTTCTAGGTCAAATTAAAGCTATTTTGGTTAGTTTCCCACGTATTCTGTTAATATAGACGACACATTTATTGCCGTGCCACTTTCTTTCTTTATCATTTACCTGTCTAGATTTAACAGTGAAATGAAACCGTGATCTGCGATCTTAACAGGCCGAATCGTCGTAGGGGTTGACTGTTAAATAACAAGGGTTACACACAGAGAGATTTTTTGCTTTGTTTTTTTCGATAGTTAATGTACAGTTGTATAACATAACATTCTTAACATTGATTCATGACTTTTTGTCAGCAAAAACTTTGGAAATTCAGTGGCAAGACGTGACAATATTGAATTCCGGAATAAGAAGAGTTCCCGCATCGTTGTTGCATAAATGCTACAGCACGGTATCCAGATATTTCAGTCAGAAGTGGAAAGTGTGACTAGATCGCATATGAAATCCTTCACCATCCCACCAGTACCTCGAATGTAAATCTTGGACATAAGAGTACCTTGCATCGGAGTCATTCATCTGGGTTTTGGTTTATATTTTTGTATCAAAAGAGGTTTATAGCTTATCTGTAAACATTTGAGGATATTTTCACAGTTTATCAAGTGCTGCAACGCAAAAGAAAAAATCTTACTTCATAAAAGTTCAACATTTATTGTTATAATCCATAAGAAATGAAATCAATGAATATCATCTAATTCCAATTCGTCACCGTAAGACTAACTGACAAGTTGGCTTTCTGGCACTCGCACATTCGAAATCGTCATTTTAAAAAACGTCGGCTCAGATGGGCTTGCACTCGGCCTGCCATTTTGCGAACCGAATTCGTTTTTGGTTCGAGTGACACCGCTCTAACTTTTATAATGATCACAATACAAACACACATGTTCTTAACATAACCATTCTCTGTTACTGTCTTGGTGTGTGAATTATATCTATGAATATTTTGTGAAAAACATTGTATACTTGTGGAAAAATATGATACCAAATGGAGAATTTATAGCAATCTCCTAAAAAAGAGTGCGTCATACAGTTTCGTACCATACCAAATACAACATACGACACACCTGCTGATTCAGCCTGTGAAATGGCCTGTAAAGAAAAACATATAGAATAAAATTTGAAAATGTATGTGACTTGACCGGTAAAGAGTATGGGAGTTTGTGAGTGTGTATGTGTGAAATTGGGTAGGGTAAAATATAAAATCTTGCAACTGAATTTTTAAAATAGAATAAACAACAATTTTCTATACAAACCAACACCTGCTTAAAAGCGCTGCATTAAATAATGTTTCAGTGCTGCTCATTTATGAAACAGCAAAGCTTCTGGAATCAAGATTGCTAAAACTGCATGTGCAAGTTTATGATTGCCCAATAAGTGCAAATCTAAGGACACAATTTCGTAATTTACGTCCAGGTGTTTGTATTACATGTAGTTTACAACTTGGTAAGACCTAATGTTATTGTCACTGCATCGTGCAACAGATAAACGTCAGACAACTCCCCATAAGTATAACAAAATGAGAATCATATTTGTATGTAAAAAAAGGGGATACAATTAGAGTAGGCTATTTTGCAGGTTAAAAACCTCTTTCAATAAAATTTCATTGTTGAGGGAGGAATTACAACTTTAAAAATTTTGATTTTACGGCCAGGATAAATGCCTTCTCATGGGTTCTGGTACAAAAGATGATGATAGAAAGCAAGATACTTATGTCATAGATCTTTCTATAGTACTAACTAGTGTTTCATTCCCATCAAATATATGTATTGGCGTTGTGTCAGACTTTGGCCAATTAACTGCAATAAAAGCACTGCTTGAAAGACAAAATAGGCAGCAGGAAAACATGATCAGTCCTTAAGTATTGACTTGTAACAAAATACAGGAGATATATGACGGTAGTGTAGTCAGTGTAACAGAAAGAAAATACCAGAAGCTGTCAAATTAAATTTTGAGCTCAACAGAGAGCACTGTGGAGACAGATTGAAGATCAACACTAATGTATTAGATCTATATCACAATATACAGTGACGAACTAATTAAACATATCTAAATATATATTAGCGCTTTATATTTTTGCCGTGTGCATCTATTTTGCACTGTAGATGCTTGTTTATAAACCAGTTCGGATTAAAGTTGCATACAGTGCAATGGTCTTTGTTCGAATTTTGCTAAAAATGTTGGTACTCCATAAAACATTTTGGCCACATCTTTGTGTTAAATATTATTGAATTGTTTGATGTTTCAGAATTATTTATTTTAAAACATCCCATGCAATACCAGCTTATATTTTAAAATATTTTTTTATAAATAAAGCTTCTTTTTGGACCAATACCAACTAAAACCATTAAAATGTTTCTCGTGAAAAATGTTTGATCGGTGATGACAAAAATAAATAGAAAGCATTGTTATTGGACAAGCACTTACAGTTCCAGTCGTAGATTTAAAAACTCTTCATCAAACACATAATATATGTATTAATTAAGTATAGGGTCTAACTATGAAGGAACTTGGAAATAAAAGTATCCTTAAAACTAAACAAAACCAACCTTAAAGCAGTTTTGTGGTTTAGCCTGCCTTTAGAAAATATGCAGCGATAACATACAGAAAATACACTGGGCCTGCGTCAGTGATAAATAAAAGTAAGATGCGGAGCAGTGAGCTAACTATCAGTACCGTTACAAGAAGGCTTAATATAATGGTGTTGGTCAGTGCAAAGTGACAGAAACTCACGCGACACAGATTGAATGCAGCGTTTACATCTATGAGTCTCAGACATTTTTGTCAGCACACTACAAGGGCAACCATCTCGATGTTTGACAGCCATCCTTGTGATATACAGACAAGAGAGTTGTGCTTTCCCTTTGTTTATGGTCTTCAAAAGCAACAGATAAAAAACTACAAAAGGTTCAAACCGTGACTTAGTGTTTCGTCTCAGGAGAAATAGATTCACGTCGAAGCATAAAACCTCCTTTTTAGTGAGAGTCAAGGATAGTTAACTCATTCTCTTGACTTGGTACATTTATTTCTTTGAATTCTATTATTTCTAAAAGGTCTAATTTGACACCACACAGAAAACTTATTCCTCATGTCATTCATTCAGGTATTTAACTACCATCACAATTGTGAAGATGTAAGTAACAAACAGTATGAGTAAATGTTCGATTTGTTTATTGAGTACATTATAGGAAGCAATCGTAAAGAGTTTGATAAGCCTTGCGTTGCCCAAATATGACAGAAATAAATGTCATTTCTGTAACAATTTACTAAATCACTTTACAGATTAACTAAAGTAAACCCTATAAACTGTTGCTGATTTAATAATGATGCGTTGGACAAGGATTTTGTCAAGGGGATATATAGAGTTCAGTTGTTTCGAGGATGGCAATGGCATGCTTTCTGCATCAAAATGAAAAATATTTGTGTCATTACGTAGAAATTGTCGGCATCTTTGCGATGAATCTTCATAACCAAAACACTCGTATCCTAAATGTAGTGAATTGTTGTGACTTTAGGAAGAACACGCGTATTATTTTCTGTGGCTTAAAGAAAATGAAAACAGTGAATGGTGACGTGGACACCATTTTGGATTTTTATTAAGCATCCGCTCTCTGTGTGATGTGACACAAACGCAATTAATGACGTAACAAAAATATTACTTTTGAAGCTATACGCCCCATGTTTCATTACTATCCATTGAACAAGTGAAAAAGAACTTATTCCAAAAAAGGAGATACACAAAACTACCTGAAATAGCATCAAATAACCTCAAATCTGAAATTGAACAGCATAAATTACTAAATTGCTCTATGATGCCAATCAAACTTTGTTGACCAAACTAAGATCAGCGTTCAGACTGAGGCATTTGATTTATGGAGAGCTCAGTTCAGATTAAGGTACTTGATTCAGGTAGAGCTCAGTTTAGATTAAGGCACTTAAGGATTCTTACTACAAAAGGGAGGCGTAAAAGTATAACGTTATTTCTTGTAAACTAAATATTTACCTTAAATATGATATAATTTTCTGCAAGAGCTTTAAAAATTGTGATAGTGTTTCAAGAACGTCTATATGGTTTTATAACTTTCAGATAGATTACTTAATTAAAAAGTGGCAAAATCTTAGTTATTAAAACGCTTAGGTTGTTGAGGTAAAGACTATATATAATTTTTGAGGTGTTTGTAAATTCATACAGAATGTAGCATTTAGTAATCAAACTGGTATGCACTTATTGGTAAAAGCTAAAAGGTACTTTGAACCATCGCGCACATGCTGCTTTACAACGAGTGACGGAAGTTTTTGTCCGAACCTATTAGAGCAGCATCGCAGGAAGTTACGATACACTCTTCGTTGACCGACTCCTGTTTTCACTAAGGGATCACCACAAATGCCATTAGTTTTCTATGCCTCTTTAACGTATGTACTGTTTGTATTTGTTATATGACTTGCGCAAATGCTGCAGTCTGATTGGCCGATTCCCAATGTCACTATTTTTTTTTAATGATGACTGGAACAGAAATATTGATAGATATTGCAGTTATTTGTAATCAAAACGCCAGATAAGTCACTTAAACAAGTCTAAAATTAAAAACCTTCTGATCAGTAAGTTGTCAAATGACGTCATGTAACAAAGCATATACGGACTTACTTCCAGTCAACATGACGTCATTATTGACCAGTCTTGGTCTTACTTCACGTTGACTGGAACTAAATCAATATCTGCTAATTGTTATTGATATATAGGTTAAATTACAAATATTAGTTTTGGAAGACGGTTGAGTACGCATAGTTTCTAAGTGATTAACATGAGAACATTTAAAAAATATACAGCAATCATTAGCAAGCGAAGTACAGACGATATCTATTTGTTGCTCTTTCTTGTTCATCGAATCTAAGCTCAAATACATTAGTCAGCGTGAAATATGAATCCTTCCGTCGGTTTTTTTTTTTTTTTTTTTATTTGCATTGTGGTCCAATGTTTTGTGTGCATGTTGTTATTTCTTATTGTATTTCAATATATTTATCTCACAGATGAAATCTTGAAGCAAATAATTTCCGTCTTGACAAGCTTATTGTCTCTACTCAATTACTCATTGAAAAAAAAAACATGTTTTGTTTTGTTAAGAATAACAACACAAAACACTCCAACAGATTTTCGTTCATTTAATTCTCCAAGGGAGAAGGGCTGCAACATTATAAAGACTTTCCGTGCACAAGCATAAAGTTTAATTTTAAAAATAAAGATGGAAATACTTTGTATAAAACTTGTGAACATGATTTTCCTGAATATACAATAGAAGAAATGTTAGCGTAAAACCAGCATATTTTTGTACAAGAAAAATCCCATTAAATAACGGGGAAAGAAAAATTAAACAAATGAAATGGCGATAGAAAAATTAAAAGGGTCTTGAGAATGGGATGATTTTCTGAAGACGCATCCAGCCCTTTCTGTACTGATTCGGTACTTACAGCGAGTGCTTAAGAATCAGTATATCATGTCATCTGCTTATGCTCGTTCTGTTTGGAACATTTAAGTAAAATATTCAACTAAATAATATTCCAGTTTGAGAGGGCGGATGAGGAGTGAACTCCCATAGCAAGTATCAGAAACGTTTTGTTGGATTCCGCATTTAACGGTAGCTTTTCAATACCACCTTTTCTCTTTGGCTGCGATGGATGATGACTTAAAGATTGAGAAAGCATTAAATGGTCATTTGACATAAACAACTATATATCGGTCAGTTTCTCCCATTCACGCAGAAGGAGTAGACCCAGGGGATCTACCACCAGCCATCCCTGTGGTCCCTGACCGCTAGATAATACCTCCCCTCAAGATGGCCATAAACAAACTGTGTGAGGGTAATAGCATGCAACGGAATCTAGCTGTCTTTAGTGAGCTATTCCAGCAGCGATCACAACGTGCCTGACTAATCTTTGAGCCCTGTAGTGATTGCATATTCCTATTCGAGGGGTACAAAATAACAGGGCATAAAATCTGAGGTCATCTGGTCGCTTCTAAATAGATGCTACTAAAATACTAGGTCTTGAAAGATGAACTGTTTTTATATGTATACATTTTGATTTTTATTATCACTTCCTACTAAATCATTGCCATTTTAAAATTACATTCATTAGGATAATATCGTTCGTTTTAATTTACCTCGAGGAGTAGCTATTTCACTTTCAGATTCGTTGTTTCGTTTTAATTTACATTATAATTTTATCAGTTTATTTTAACTTACTGGTGCGATTTCGAGCCTGTTGGCACGTGAGCCATTTGCCCTGTCTCTCAGTGAAATTGCGTTTTCCCCTTATAACTATAACCTGCGCATAAAGTTGCCATTTCGATCTAAAAAGACTATTTAACTGGATTTACAGTTGGGTCATGAACGGTATTGTCTTCTCCCAACGGCATTTCCCAAAGCTTATATGTTATCATATCTTGCCAATCACAATCTTTCAATTCGGCGTTATGTCCCCTTTTATCGCCTGGCTGAAGCAATGATCATAAAATGACGTTCATTATGCATTTCGTGAACGTCGGGATTTTGCGAATAAAACCGCGTTTACCATTATGAAAGTGAGGCTGGGCAGGAGACTGCATTTGTCATTCATTTCGCGAGAGTGAGATTGAACATAAAAACCTCGTTCATTGTTTAATTCATGAGTGTGCGATTGGGCATAAAGCAGATAGGTACAACAAAGCCAATGCCCCTTACAAAACCTAAGGGGTATTTATTCTTCACGCTTAGTAGTTCTATTCTCGAATTAAATTTTAAAACCACCAACGCAAAAGCTATAATTTTAAAATAAATTTTAACAATTTTTGGCTTTCAGACAAAGTGATGTAGTCATACGTTACCTGCTGTCCTTGTTGTTATTGTTGTTGTTATTGTTGTTGTTATTGTTGTTGTTGTTGTTGTGGTGTTGTTGTTGTTGTTGTTGTTTACAACAGCGCCATCAAGGAGCACCAGTTCTCTGAAACACGCGAGATGCAATGCTCTGCTAGTGATAAACAAATTTATGTTTTATTTCGAACTGTTTGCACTTTCACAGTGCACAGGTATGTATAAGTAGCCTGTTAATTTCAGGAATCAGACCTTTGATCTAGCAAGCCTAGGCTCAGTACGGGCACATTTTCTATACACGTTCAAACCCACAAATTTTTCCACTGAAGTGGAGCAGAGAATTTTTAACAGGCCCACGCGAATTACCACTTAAGCCTACTCGACTCTGCAAAATCGTAGCTCCACTGGTCCGGAAAATCCTAAATTTGGGCATACCTGACTTCATCCCTGATGCATCCCACGAGTATTGGACCAAAGAGCCCTGAATTTAAAGGGCGAAGCACATGATGGCATGGAATATTGCTTACACGCTTATAAAAATGTCCAGATTTAGACACTGCTATCTTTTATTCGAAATATTTTAAGACAACTTCTAAATTAAGTCTTTGTTTTGTGCGGTCCTTTCATAGTAAACATTGCCACTTCTATCAGCAATCCCAGACTCGGCGCTTCCGACCGATTTCCATCTTTTTCTAAGAAGCTGCAGTTGTTTGATGTTCATCTGGGCTAAATCGCAGCGTCCATCGGACATCACAGTAGCAACGTTGGACAGGCGTCGGGATTTCATTTCATAGTAAAGCCACAATCCAGTTTTCCCTACGACGTTCCATACACGTTGGGTACGTACGCAGCCAAAAGCAACGTAATCGTCTTATGGTTCACTCAAAATGGCAACAATGATAGTTACTGTTGGTTTTTCACAAGGTCAGACTTATGACTGACACATCTGAGGGACGTTTTGGAAAACAGACATGAAAACTGATGGCACTTACACCGTAACAAACAGGATGACCCAGAGGCATTCATGGGTGGGGCGGATGATCGCTTTGATTGAAGTGCATCAAATCACATGTTGATTTGCCATATCCCGGTTGCTGTGACTTTCGTATCCGTTCAATTCCCCGACTCCAAATACAAAAAAAAAAAAAAAACTCGCGACGTCCATGCGACGTCTTCACAAAGTAGAATATTTAATTGGATTGCCATTCACTTCCATTCCAACCAGCCTCTTAAGTATAGCCACGCCTCAGTCAAAGACTCTTTTTTATTCAGTGACATGAAGTGATTAATATTTAGTCAAAAACATTTATTGTACTTGGGTTTTGATTGAAAAAAGTACACAAGTAATGCAATATTCTGTCTGGTGAACAGGCATACTAAAATTTACCCTATCCCTTTTCAATTAATTTGATTAAAATGGTACGTACTTTTTATATCAAAACAACTTAGACGATTAATTCTGATTTTCTTGGCAACGTCATTTTTCTGCATTTTTTATCATTTGAAGAAACTTGTACATTACTCTCATTAGTAATAAAGTCGGTTGAAAGAAAAAGAAAAAAGAACAGTGATGCACGTGATTTTTATGGCACTGGCACGAGCGCCTAGGTGCGTGGATACTGTTGTCGGGGTGCGTTGGTACTTACACCGGGACATTACAACCAAAACAAGACTATCCAAGGATATTATGGCCAACAGATATAACACTATACATCAATAACCAAGTTAAAATTGGAAATCTCTGGCAAACAAAAAGATTTAAGCCTTTACTTTGCTCTATTTCTGTTTTAAGCTTTTAGTTTTAATATTTAACACTTGACAAGCCTTTGGCTTGCAAGGTGTTTCTGAATTTGTGCGACAGACGTTGGTATCTTTTTTTTCTTGACAGTGAACGGATTTTTTGTGTCATCTACTCAGCTGACACTACAGGCCCCAGGGCCACGAAACTTGGGACTTAGGTAGAACTTGATATAAACGTGTACATGACACTTTTTATTTTCTCCTTCGATTTCGTTTTCTTGTTTAAAACGCCATGTGAAAAGAGTTTTTTTTTTTGCAAGTAAATGTGGAGCATTTATCGTGCAGCACAGAACACGCAGTTGCTTAGCTTTGTGCGAGCTCTCACTACTCAGCTTATAAGACGTATTCAAGTTGTGCTGTTTGCAATATTTTATTCAAGAAATAACCCATTGAAGGAAGAATTTTTGCGTTTTAATTTTTGTCAAGTGCTCAACATTTCGCTAGCGAAATGAGGTTCTAGTTAATATTTAGCATGCCATAAATGCATTTCACTAAGTGAAACATATCACACACACACACACACACACAGATATATATATATATATATATATATATATATATATATATATATATATATATATATATATATATATATATATATATATATATATATATATATATATATATATATATATATATATATATATATATATATTCTTACTTTGTCTTACTTTTTTCACTTCTCTCATTGGTCAATTTTTGTTCCATGCCGGAACACCTTGATGATGTAATACACGTCGTGTTTTGTACGCAGAAATTGGTTCATTACTGGCACCTTTTTATATATATAACTCAAATGACCAAGGTGTCCAGGTTTTTTATTATTATTTTTTTACCTTGAAACTGAATATCATCAAATTATAATTCTGTATCCAATAGAAGGGTACCCTTGATGGCTTTAGGCTGTGCGCAGAAAAAATAAAAGAACATTTGCATCGTAAAAATATACTTGTGCCTCAGTTCATTGCCTAAATGACATATTATGATGATAAAAGCAAAAAAAAAATCCAATCAAAAACGCGAATTTCATGATATAAATGCTTACGTTATATGCAGCGATTGTGCCTCCTAGTTAACCTATTACGCTACAAGTTAATCGCCTGGTTAATGTAACTGATCTGGATAAGCAGTTCAGTGTCCCGGAAGTGGCTTAAGGGGCTGTCTCAATAATAAGTGTCCAATTACGGCGAAAGCGAAGCAATCGAAAGAAAAAATAAGTCAGGTTCACATCCCACTGAGACGTCTAAACAACGCATACCACTGTAAACACTGAGACGTCTAAACAACGCCCATCGACCAATTTTCTAAGTGTTTAAAGAGCTGCAGCTGGATGATTCTTCATTGCGAAATGCCGTCATTTTCTGACATCTGGTCTCTGCCTCAATCAACCAATTTCCAACTTTCCAAGCCAAAGTTGAGGGGGGGGGGAGGGGAGGAGGAGGGGTAACACATTGGTTAGACTTTGACATAAAATCGAATCACAATGTGAATTCCACTTCATGTCGCGACGTCTATCCACCGTCTATCCAACGTCGCATGTTCACTGGAATATAAAAAGGAAAAGAAGTACAACAGAACTAGCATATTTTGAGAGCAATTATTTCAAAGCTAAAATTTCGTAATCCGAGCTTTTACGAGTAGAATCGTAATTCGCTTTCTCCACTTTTAGTCTACTCTCCTACAACAAGCCTGGGTAAGTTTGTAACCACCTGGGGTGGGGGCGTAAAGGGAAGGGGGCGTAAAGTGACGCAATACTAAAGGATTCCCTCATTCTGATTGGTTGTTGGATGGGCTGCGGGATAGGACTGTTCGAGCTGCTGCAAAAAAAGTTTGTTTTTATTGCGTGGAAAATATTTTCTGGAAGGTAAACCTATCAAAAAATGGAGAACGCGAATTACACAGGGTGTAGAGGTAGGTGGAGATGATACAGTTTCCAATAATATTCATCGAAGAGAGGGCCTGTGACTGAGGATGGTCGACGTTTTATCCGCCTTTTCACTTGTCGACATTTTGCCCGCAGACGGTTTGTCCTGATGCCCACCCCCTCCCCAAGCAATAAACAGTGTTAATACATAGTGTAAAAAGCAAACTAAATTAGTCGAACTGTTGCATAAAAGTTTCACTGTTTTTATTCTTTCTAGTCTATTCTCTTTTCTTTGCATAATTGATGTCTTTGTTGTTAGTATTCCACCTGCTGTGTTCGCATGCGCGGTAGACTTTCGTCTGAGAGCTGTTCCAGAGATTGCCTTACAGGTAAACCTCAGATTCCTTGCGTTATGAGGCATAATATATTAATACACAGACTCACAGAGACACAGCTATATACTCTTCCCTCAACACATCGCTCCCCTCATCTCTCTCTCTCTCTCTCTCTCTCTCTCTCTCTCTCTCTCTCTCTCTCTCTCTCTCTCTCTCTCTCTCTCTCTCTCTCTCTCTTCTTGTTTATATATCTCTCTGACTACATCTTTATCTCTTTCACTCTCTTTTTTTCTCTCCCTCTCCCCCCTTCTCCCCTTACTCCCCCTCCCTCCCTCGCTCCCTGTATCTTTATCTCTCTCACTGTCAACTCTCTCTGTCTTTTTCTCTCTCACTTCCCCCTTTCTCACTCACCCTCTCTCTCTCTCTGCTTAGTCATTTCGTAAGTCAGTGTAATGAGTTTTAATGGCACAGCCACTATTGAATGCAATTTTCACATTTATTAGGGAATGATTGATATGAAAAATTAATTTTTGATCTCAAAAATTGATTTTTTTATATCAAGAATTAAGTTTTGCTATCTCTAATTACATTTTTGACATCTTTAAATGTATTCTTGATCTCAAAAAAATAATTCTTGATCTCAATATATATTTATTGATATCAAGAAATATTTATTGACATCAAGCATGATTTAATGATCTCTAAAGTTTATTTGTAGAGATCAAAAATTCAATTCTTGATAGCAATATTTGATAGCAAAATCCCAGTTTTGAGCTCAATAATTTTTTTCCTTTATTGATCTCAATAATTTATTTCAGATATCATTATTTTAGAATAAAACTTTTCAAAGTTTTAGCGTGAAATCTGCAAACTTGTAATGTGGTCCTATTTGTCAGATGGTTATATTTGCGGCTTGGTCCTTTCCCGGGAGTCTGCTGTTAATAGAAAGTGTCCCATCATTGGCGTAAAACCATAATATTGGAAATTAAACTTGATGATATGTCCCATCACATAAAAGGAAATTCAGAACAAAGGGCTTATCAAACAGCGGCAATAAATGTTGTTTATTCCTTTTGTTTGTGAAGCTTTCCTTGCATGACAATATGGTGCCAAACTGAGATTTCTACAGAGCCGGAAATCATTGAATTACGGTTTAATTGGTATATGCACTCTCGTGAGGTAATGCGCGTATTAGAATTGTCCGTCCAGTGGATGCCATTATAAATCGTGACATGCAACAGACTGACTCGTGCTGATTGCGACCTATCTGGTACTTGGGAAAGAAAACTCTCCATATGTCCATATGGTTTTAATTGGCATCCACGTGGTCACATCGTTAAACCCTTATATGCCCCCCCCCCCTATCACCCTTAAAACCACTATGGTTGGTCTGTAATGATAATATGGTTACGATGTTTCATTATGTATTGACGAGATTGCCGTGGTTGCTACATTTCATTCGTTTATTTTGTTAACGCACATATGGTAACGTCTCTAGCGTCCATGTGGTTCGTTAAAGATCTGGTGTTATAATATATATAAGAGCATATTTGGTTGCGTTCCAGTATCTCTTTGTCATCTGTTCTGAAAACCCAAATGTTTTGTTTTAAATCAAGATATCTTGGATCTTCCAACCTTAAGGAATCTAAAGGCTATTCGACTAGGGCATATTATATTTATAACGTAATAGGGCCATTCTGATAATAGAAACCTCGGACGGCACAAGCTACTTGCTGAAAAATCAACACCGATTCAGGTGATTTGAAGATCGTGAAGACATGTTGCAAAAAAGCTGTATCAGAGCCATTAAAAACAAATACGTCTTAATGTATGAATGATATACTCATGCACATTAAAATGTATACACAATTTTGAAGTTTTTGTATCTTTAAAATTATTTAAAATGGAGGAATTCTATTTTCGCTGAAACAAGATTATATAAATGCTCACTAACTGACAAAACAACAAATTCGAAGAGTGGCAACGTCTCGGGAGAGTTCAATTTGAAACAAGGGTAAGTCCAATTTTCACTGTCCACAGTTTCAGTCAAGAAACCAAGCAGTTCAATAACGTGTGACCACCTCCAGCGTAAAGCAGAGCACCAATTCTTCCTGGCATCGAGCAAATGAGACGGTTAATCCTCCGTTGAGGGTAGCGGTGCCACTCCTGGATCAATGCTTGGCGCAGTTCGGCATGATTTTTCGGAGGCGGATCCCGTTGTCTATCCACGTAATCCCAGACTTGTTCTATGGGGTTCATGTCTGGCTATATAAGGTGGCCACGGCAATATGTTAACGTTATTGTGCTGCAGGTACAGTAAACTGCCTCGCGTTACCCTGCATAAAGATGGCGTTGTTATTTTGCTGGATGTGGGAGACCATTTGCCCTGCCAGTACCCACTCCCTGCATAAAGATGGCGTTGTTATTTTGCTGGATGTGGGAGACCATTTGCCCTGCCAGTACCCACTCCCTGCATAAAGATGGCGTTGTTATTTTGCTGGATATGGGAGACCATTTGCCCTGCCAGTACCCACTCCCTGCATAAAGATGGCGTTGTTATTTTGCTGGATGTGGGAGACCATTTGCCCTGCCAGTACCCACTCCCTGCATAAAGATGGCGTTGTTATTTTGCTGGATGTGGGAGACCATTTGCCCTGCCAGTACCCACTCCCTGCATAAAGATGGCGTTGTTATTTTGCTGGATGTGGGAGACCATTTGCCCTGCCAGTACCCACTCCCTGCATAAAGATGGCGTTGTTATTTTGCTGGATGTGGGAGACCATTTGCCCTGCCAGTACCCACTCCCTGCATAAAGATGGCGTTGTTATTTTGCTGGATGTGGGAGACCATTTGCCCTGCCAGTACCCACTCCCTGCATAAAGATGGCGTCGTTATTTTGCTGGATGTGGGAGACCATTTGCCCTGCCAGTACCCACTCCCTGCATAAAGATGGCGTTGTTATTTTGCTGGATGTGGGAGACCATTTGCCCTGCCAGTACCCACTCCCTGCATAAAGATGGCGTTGTTATTTTGCTGGATGTGGGAGACCATTTGCCCTGCCAGTACCCACTCCCGTCTTAAGCGGCGTCTTCGTGCGTCCAGTACCACGTCTCGATAAGGTCTGCGAGCACATATCTCGTCTTCCGCGAAACGTCTGGACTCTGCCATTCGTCTTATCCGGTTGTTCCGTGTGCCTGGTGTTACTGCCGCCGTTTGCGTAGCACTCTGGAACCTGTTGCGTAAGTTACTAAACGAATGTGGCGATCCTGCTGAGGCTTCTTTACACGGGGTTGTCCGAGTCGAGGTCGATCATGGATATTCCCCGTTGCTGTATGCCTCTCCTGTAGCCGATAAACCGTTCAACTTGCTCGGTTGCACCCAAATCAGTTAGCGATGTCCCGTACAGAAAGTCCACTTTCCAGCATACCTAAAACCCGGTATCTCTCGCTTTCAGAAAGCCGTGGCATTGCGTCTTTAAGTTCCACATAAAAATGTTCCTTAAACCTTAATGCATTCTTCTTAACTTTTTCGTACCACAAGAAATTTCGTGATCTACTGTGTGTACATTGTGTGCACTGAAAAAGTATTGCTTACACCCTGCTTTTGATCAGTACTAAAGTTTTAATAGTCACAGCAAGGTATGAACAGCAATAAAGGTACACAATAAACACCCAAGCTATCATGTGGAGTTTCAAAAATGCAGCTTTATTATTTTCGGAAATACTGTGTATACATTCTAAAGTGCAGGAGTATATCTTTCGTGCAAGAATTGTAGATAGCTTTGCGTTGTCGTCCCAGTCAAATAGCAACATTACATCCCGTTCTAAATTGGATGATTCGTTGCGAGCGTAGCGTTGGGATTAGACCACCACCTCACAAATGTGACCATCTTAGAAAAGGGCCACTTTTAGCCTTAATCGAAACATAGATCCAGTTTATGATGGTCTCATGGATGTGGATGTTTCTTAGGCCACCACTGCATATCCAGTCAGCCCTGCCTTGCTTATTTAAGCGCAAAAATTTCATTTGGGAATGGGCGATTACGTATGAAACGGGACAGATTGAAGACAGAGCTGAGATTATTGCTAACTGAATTGTGAAAATGGTCTACTATAGATCTCACTATCGGCAAACTGACAGGATAATTTTGGCGTTGCGACTTCAAAACGACAAAGCATCTTCCGTCATTTTTCTTACACTTAAAGCTTTACGCATTTCCGCCCTAAAAACTCCCTTTTCAAAGGGTGTCGGCATTCTTGTTTCAGGTGTTTTATGGTATGTGAAGGGTTTGGAAATAATGCTAAAATCACGATTTGCAAATGTACCCTTTCCGAATAAATACAACATTGCTTCCTTTTGTTTATTACTTTTTTTTTTCTTTTATCGCTTTTTTATCACCCTTTTCATTGCACAAACGCTTTCAGTTTGTTCAACCCTTTTCAGTACCTCTCATTGGTATAAGCAGTGTTCTTTGTCCCCTAAATGTCTCCTGAGCAATCCGATTGCTTTCGGACCAATTTTCCTCACTCGGCCTGTCATTGTACCCTTTTACTTATCTACCTTATAGCCGTAAGCTCGGCTATCTAGATTGCTATGGCGTTTATTTGTTTGTTTGTTTGTTTGTTTGTTTATGTGTTTGTATGTTTTCTTTGTTTGTATGTTTGTTTGATTTGCAGTTTTGTTTGTTTGCTTTTTGCTTAAGTTTCATTTAAGTGCACAGCATAACCAGTAGTAAAAAAGTAGAATTCGTTATCATGGCCACAATATCAAAACATTCAGGCCTTTGGGTAACTCGTATTGTACAGACGTCGTCCAGAAATCACTCAAGGGTTGCATTATCCTTTGCAAATATATTTCATTCTGTTTTTACTTGCAAATCGTAATGCGACCCTGTTATGACTTGAGTTCTATTCACTATTATTTCATCTTTCTTTTAGAGTAGATATCTTTTAAATGATTTTTTTTTCCTTGTAATATTATCAATGTTATTGCTTCTTACTGTATATGCCCAATTGCTCAGCTTTCTATAATGTGAAATTGTTTTTTCTAGGTGCTTATTGGCTATAATTTTCCTTCACTTACCTTTTTTTTTAATTTCTTGTTTTAATTATTAAAAACCACATGAGTTTACATCGAATTGAGCCATTGCATAAAATACAGTAGTTTTTGAATCACGCGAAAGAAATTTCTATCACATTCATCCATTGAAGGTTTATTGGACATTCCAGTTTGATCTCAATGCATTGAATATCACAACAAATAAGAGTATGCATACTGTGTTCACGGAAATACTTTTTTACCGGTTCAATACTAGTTGAGAAATGACAGATGTTTTTAAATGCCAACACACTGTAAGTAATCTTTCCAGTGCTGTGGGCGATATTTGATGGATTTTCAAGTGCACGAAGCAGCTCATGACTGTCTGTTTTTTGTCCTCCACACATTTAACAATTATTCAAACAGCGAGTGATCCAGTATTTGATCAAGAGTTGTTTCGTATGCTTGAACTTGGTTGTAATTAGTCACACCATCGCTCAGTCGTCTATCTCTTTGTTGATCGCTGAGCAGTTGACCAACAGAAAAGCAGATCGTTCTTTAACTGAGAAGAAAAACAGAGAACCAGGAAATCCGCTTTGCGACCAATAGATTAATTAACTCCCACCAGAATATTTCTTTACACTGTGTGCCTTGCTGAAGAAATTTTGCTTGTGGGTGCTTAACACAAATATCACGAAGTGTCTACCCACATTTTTTTTTTGCATAACAAAATATATAATATGTTTATAGGATTTCTCATTATTGTAATTTTATGCCATATTGCATAATTACCCCTTTTATGCATATTTTGCAAATTAATAACTATTCCCATATAAAATTATGAATCGAAAATACCCCCACTAAAAGTAATAACAATAATTAATAAATAAAAATAAATAAATGGTGGATGTCATTTGGCGATCTATTTTAGTAAACAATTGTCTGATTGTCAACTGCCCTAAATCTACAATAAAACTGTATACCTTAAGGTAAGTGGTGTGGCTCTGAGATCCAGTAAACAAAAGTGACTGTCAGAGATAATCAAATGAATTTGAGCTTTGAGAAAAAAAAGGTTCAATGTTTAAACCGACTGCATGATTTTCGCTAGAACTCTACCATCAACTTGTGTCATTTCAACAGCAAAATAACGTTGTCAGTAATTTAGGTTCACTTTTTACCTTGAACATTTTCATTATTTCAATATCACTTTCTTTAGATATCTTCAATGCCGCGGTTATTGTTGTAATTATAATATCTTCTTACTATCAACTTTTTTTTTACAGCCGTTATTTTTCTTTTGCAATCTCAACAATTCTAGCGCGATGACTCACAAAAACCCAGGAGGGCTATGTGCATAACGACACACGTCAGAGCAATTAGCAGCCATTGAAGTTGGTCCCTGAAGTTCGTCTGCCTTCCAAAATACAGTTACATAACGATTGATCAAGGCTCCTACACACCATATGTCTCCACACCTAATGGCATTTCCTTAGTCCCTTTCCTCGAGTTTTTATTACTATATTTCTTTATTTTGTTACGACTTCTGGTGTATTCCCATATTTGCCTACTGGTTGTAAAATCAACTATGTGAAAAAAGGCAAGTTGCTCAAAAAACCTTCAACGACTGCAGTCTTGCTTACAAAGTCCTAAACATTCTCTCACAGTTGAAAAACCAAAATGCCAAAACTGGTTGCAAAGGCTTCTTATTTACACGTTCGTTACTACAAAAATGCATGCCATTTCTTATCAGCTTTTTGAAATGCAAATAAGTGTTTTGTGTGTCTCAATTTTCTGATTACAAGTATGATTCAATTTGTGATAATCTGCATGTGCACAAGTAGTGTGAAAACAACAGTTCCAACACCGATCTTCAGAGCCAGGTACTGCAAGCACTGTACTTCACTATTGGCCAATGCTCTTTCATTACCCTGTAGGTTTACACCAAAAATTGTCGACTGTGTCATTTCATTAGTAAAATTTATTTGCTAATCTTAATCGTCAAAGGCTTTCAGCGATATAACCCAGAGGAATAGAAAAGAAAGGCAATAGGGCAAAAAAAGTGTTCTTTATTGTGAATTTTGGGTTTTCAAGATTTCACTGAGTGGTTGGAAAATGACGCCACCAGACAAAATGGTCTCACTCATTCTTGTTATAGATAAGAAAAACGGTATTTTGTTCTCTTCTATTCTGCACTTTCAGCATTCCTATTAATGTTTAATGTGACTAGCTGTTCATTTTTGAACATTTGGAATGTTTCACTTTCCTACTGTAATTAAGTTCGTATTGCAAAGAGATTTTTCTTTTTTTTTTCCTCTGCAAATAGTTTCAGCGGATCTCTTAAAAAAGGATAGCTAGAAAATCGACATTTTACACAGTATTGGATGATATCCATTCTAGCACTGTGTGAAATTTTGAGACAAAAGATGCCTTAGATGTTATTTCATCGAAACTAATTTTGCACCGCACATCAACGATAACAAAGCAAGAAAGAGTAGCCTTAGCCAGTGAACAGAACACAGTGTGTGCTTACACAAGCAGCCAATGTTTATTTTCTGTGGCGAGTTATACGAGGTGAGAAAACTACGGACTATTGGTAGCAAAGCAGGAATATATAAACATATAATGTATTAAATTTTGTCACCGATTCTTAGCTCTCTTCAATCTTTCATGTTACTTTTACTTTCCCTTAATATTCTTTCGAATAAATCGCTTTAATATTTTTAGAGAGGTATTTCTGAATTACACAGCTTTTTTAGGGGAGAGGGTGGTGGTGGGCAGATTCTTTGCGGTCTTCAGTTGCACATTCCTGTCGCTTTTAAGACTAAGAGTCCCTCCCCCTGCCTGCCCCAAGTTTAGATTATTGCACTGACTTATCATTCG
Organism: Protula sp. h YS-2021; assembly: GCA_949752745.1. NCBI lineage: Eukaryota > Metazoa > Annelida > Polychaeta > Sabellida > Serpulidae > Protula > Protula sp. h YS-2021. The sequence continues at coordinate 21,850,716 of OX457031.1, read as the reverse complement.
AATTCATCCGTTAAAGGTTTTGATTGATAATAATGTTGTTACCGATGTAGAAAGTTTTCTGCGTTTCCAAGTGTATCAAGTTCTTATGTCCCGAGATCGCCTGTCTGGATACCGATATGGTCATTCACACGCACACAAACTGGTATCCCGGAATCCACGACAATTCATCTAGCGACATTTAGCCTAAATTGGCATATACAATATATATTTAAGAATATATATATTTAAGAATATATATATATATATATATATATATATATATAATGAAAAGTTTTTCAGCATGTAAGCAATAAATTACTCCATATACCTCTTTATTAATTATTTAACTATGTTCGCACTGAATTACGCGATTTCAAATCTCGATCGATTTCAAATTGTATTGATTTATTAAGCAAGAAGCCAGCTTCGGCTAAATGTCGCTCGGCTAAATGTTGGGATACCGTGTTATTGTGTACGCCAGTACGACCAAGAAGGGGTCTGGCGGAAAGAGGTATCATATGAATAATATGCTGTTTTGAAAGTGCAAGTTGAGATATAAAAAATTGAAATTATCATTCATTTGTGAGTCTACTGCTCAAAGATTATCAACTCTGAGTGCACAGCTATTTTTGTTTCAGATATCTCGTTCTGAATTCAGACTGCCATTTCTTTTCTACTGGTAAATGCCGCAAATAACAACCGTATTTGCTATTAAATAATTCAACACATTAAGCAAGACCATTTTTGAGACTGTAAATAATTAAAACAAATGAAACTGCTGTTACTGTTTTTATAAGTTTTTTATAAGCAAATTGCTATGGCTTATAGGATAGCAATTCTGTGTTATGCATCAGTTCAAAAGGAACATTAATAGATTACCAAAATGAAAACAAAATGGTGCTTTTGACGAGTATAATACAAGATGTCTCTAAGCAGTTTCTTTCAAAATTTGTTACAGTTTTCAGACGAGAATTTAGTAATTTCCTATCAGAAGTACGGATCTGGCAAAAGAAGGGATGTTATCTATGTATTTCATGCCGTTTTAATCTCGTGGTTTTTCCCAGTGGTTATATAAAACTAAACCCTGTGGATGGGAGGAAAGGGCGGGGGGGTTAGCGGGAGGCAGGTGGCAGTGGTCAATTTTCACAGACAGAAAACCTTCGCGCTGACCAAAAACACGCAAATCATAGTGGAACTTCGTTATCTCGAAGATGTGGAGACCAGATAATTTACTGCGAATCTTTGAAATAACGAATGGTAATCAAATAGGCTTTAGATTATAGACCCAACGTTCGAGATATCCAAGTTCGAGATAACGAAGTTGCATTCTATTCACTATATTTCGCTTTACGTTACTAAATAGTTTGAGTGTTAATATATTGGCCCATAAAATAATTTTCTCCCTATCTCGCCTCTTCTTTAATTTGCATTATAACATATCTGTGACCATAGTGCAGCGCTCTTCTTACAGCGTACGGGATTTACGTTGAAAAAAAGCGACTGTACATGTTCGTTGGCTGTCCTTGGGCACGCCGTTTATCGATGCTGGTGCTTTATTCGCTCTAGTATACATTTATTTTTTAACAATTCCTCGGGGAAAATGCACAGCAAGATAAAGGAATGAAACGGACAAAAGTGCGCAAAGAATAAAAGTACCATATATACACACTGAGGACCAAGCCCAAAAAGAGTGCCAACATTTGCCCCCCTTGAAAAAAAATAGTTCTCTCCTATTTGGCGCCTTATCAATCGATCCATTTTCATTCCGGCCTCATTATGGTTCTGCTCTTTGTCCAGATATGAGCTATGGGGTCGTTCACACACTTCTCTCGGCTGCGGAAGCACATCCATCTCTATTGTCGCCCACCCCCCCCCCCCACCCCCCCCCCCCCCGATGCATTACGTCAGCACTGTATATAGGAGTTCTCAATTACGTTGATTGACAATTCTAGAAATCCATTCTGCTAACTGGTTGGCATTGAACAGAAGCATCAAGGGAACAGTGAAAAAGATATATTATTTTTTTGCCTAAGTATTGAGCATTGCAATCAAGTTCTCTGAAACTAATGTCGAAAATATTCTGCTGTGGTAGACGGTTCCAAGCATTAGACGCAGCGTCACAAAAGAGGACGACATTACATGTCCCCTTTGCACTCCCAGACGCCTGTCAAGCGGCTCTCTCGCTCTTGTTTTTGGACTACAAATGTAGCAATCGTTTGATGGTGGTCAAAAGACTGACCATTGAAGGTGCAGTCTTTTGATTTGAGGTTTGCAACTTCAAACAATGTCATTAAAAATACTCGAAAATCTGCGATTTTTTGCAGACAGAAATCATGTCGCAGTCTCCTGCTAAAATCCAAGATCCACCGCCCCCCCCCCCCCCCAGGATACAATCCAGGTCCCGCATGTTTTGCATAGGTAACAGAGGGACATAGGGTTGGGAAAGTGCAGCCTTTCTGATTTCCCATCCTCCAAACGCATAAACAATTTTTGCTCAAATGGCTATGCATTCAATATGTTAGTAAATTTGTCTGACCTTTAAGTACACTTTGAATTTGTTAAAATTTAATTAAGCACATTATGTCAAGTTTGTCATGTTTAAACAGTGATTATTTTGTTGCGTCGTTGAAGTCCATTTACCGAGGTGATGTTGTCAGCAAAAAAATTTAAAATTTTTAAAAATACATAGAAAACCAACATTTAACTCCGTATGTGAGGAGTTGACTGTGGCGCATGCGCCTCCGTCATTATAAAACAACTGACCTCTGGAGTGATTTATCTGCTATGCAAAAACGCAAAGCAAATGTATTATTAAAAAGTAGTTCTCGTTTAATGTGTAATATGAGCCTAATCACAGTCCCGTGCTTCTCGACATCCAACCAATCACAGATCAAACTGATTTAGGTCGGTCATATCAGGAACTCTCCAAGTAAACTAGTTCATCTGGGTAATTGTTTGCACACTTCATTTTGGAAAATACACCGACATTCAACCATTGCAACCAAGTGCATGTGACAGTCAAATGAATATCATAGGTAACTACTAGCTAACTATTGCTTTCAGACGGTACGTTTTGCTAAATTCTGGCTGGTGAACAAATAGGTGCACACTCGCAAGATATGTGGCTCATCACCCAGTTGATGGTACCGGATTCTGGGAAAATGACATGCGGAATCCCCGGCTGATCTTCGGAACACAAAGGTCTGATACACAATAGACCAAACTGCGGTAGAGGTTGGCTGTTGAACAATAACGCTGAGCCACATAAAAAAAATGGAGAGGAAAAAACATCAGAATCTTAAACCGAGATCAGATGGAAAAACCTTCCAAATGGCCCAAGAAATAAAACACATCTTGGTTTTAGTTTTAGCGGTTGAGGCGACATTTGTACTTGGAAGTGTTGATGAGTATTACTACGATGGAGCCCGTTAAAGGTTGTGAGTTGTAATGTGTGGGTAAATATATGGCAACATAAAGCTTACGAGCACGATATTTAGCTTTTATCCAAAACAATAAAACATAACTAAGTGTTCTCCATTAGGCTGGCCAAGACAGATATTTGCCAAGTGTAATTGCATGAATGATAGCCTAGGAATTACTGGACTGGGGAGCTGCTGTTACAGAGTTTCATTTTATAAAGGAGCATTTTCATTCCTAATTTTAACAAATATTCGCTTTTCATTAGTCTGCTTTACATTCCATAAACTAAAATATTTTATTCAACAGAATCTGCGGAAAGGGGGAGGGGGAGAGTGGTGTAACTGGCTTGCTGTCCAGCTCGACAGAAAACATTGCGATCAACGTTAGATAGAGGTTCCGCCCGGCGTCGCATAAACCTCGGGTTTTGGTTGTTTATGGAGTCGAAGAAACGTCTACCTTCCGACGCTGGATGGAGTACGCTTATTCGTCGTCTAATCAACGTTGGGGATAAGTTGAAACAACAGCTATCTCTGGACGTTGTATTAATGTTGAGAAAACGATATAGATTTCATGTAAAGATTAATCTAGAGTGGCCATCTTGACAGCCACAACCATGGTGTGGTCTCCCCTCCCCCTACCCCGCCCTCCACCATAGTACCCCCCCCCCCCCCACCCCACTGTCTTGCGGTCATTCGCTCACACAGGATATTATAAAGTCGATTTCTATTTCGCTTTCTCAAAAGTAGGTGGGAACAATTGCTCGCTCTTGCAATTCTCACATTTCATGGCTACCATTTCCGGTCAGGTTTGTTTTTGTCCAATGTCGACACAACGTCAGTTTTCCTAGTTCTATTCAACGTTGCACCAAAGACATCAAATGATTTTGACTGCATTTTGCTTTCCCCAATTTCTTTTCTATGTTGTGTCAAAGACATGATAAGATCTTTGGTCACGACTACTCACAGCCAAAGTACAATCAGATTAAATGCTGTAGTTTGGCTGGGTCGATGTCACAACCTTAAATAGGCGATGGTTCGGCCTTAGAATGTTTGCTGGGGGTTGCTAAAAGGTTCTCAAAGGTAGATATGTTGTCGCGACCAATTACATCCAAACTACAACCAGATTCATTGTTGCAGTTTGGTCGGGTTTTTTGTCAAAACCTCAGATCGAAATTGACTCGACGTCGAAATGTTTACTGGGTCATTTCTAACTTGCTGGTTTAGTTTATTAAAACAATCTGATAAGCACCGAGATTTGACACATTAACTGATAAGTGACAGCAAACCTCTAGTTTTGTATTTAATTTATCTAAGTGTCGATCGTGTTTTAGTTAAAAATCGGATATAGTTATTTTGCTCGATTTCCGGTCTGGAAAAGGAATTTTTCGGCTTTATTAGTTTGAATTTTATCTCTGCCGCAACAAACTAAGTGTTGCTTAGATGTACCAATATTACATAGGTTTTACTGCATTTTTATGATCATATCCAGAAAGTCAATCGCTGCGGAGTGTTTTAGCAAAAGGATACCCTAGGAATGGAACAGAGACAAGCTTAGAATTGTGCCCTATTTTGTGCGGGATTCCTGCAAGAAAACTGCTTCACCATACACATTAAAAGGTCGGGGAGTCTCCTGTTGCTATTGACCATTGAAAGTGACAACTTGTCCAAATTGCTTCGCCAGTTCCCTTGTCGCTGATAACTAGGCTCGATGCGTGGAGAAGGGAGCTAACATGTGCTTATAATCAAGGATAAATGAAACTTGGATTCAGCACACGAACATTAAGCTCTATCTTTGCAAAGCGAATCACACGTCCATCCTCCAGCGACTGGGTTTTAATCATCCAAATTGGCTGTAGGTGTCTAAAGGGCTCAAGCATGACACACTTTGCACCTCATGGGCTCAAAGACCTCTTTCCCAACGGCGGATTTTGCAGCTGTGGGGACCTTTTATTCCCGTAAACAATCTGACCTTTGCTGATGTCACAACGCGAAGTATAATCCATGTAAACATTCAGTGTTAATGTTAAACATGAAAGTCAAAATAAACAAAACACGATCGTTTTTTTACGAATTTGCGTCACATGGAACGTCCTGTTAACATTTCCCTGTAATGTTCAGCAGAAATGAGTGGTACGACGGTGTGAAGACGTGTGATTGAAACGTTTAGACGCCTTACGAACGGCTTTTTAGCATGGGAGAGAGAGAGAGAGAGAGAGAGAGAGAGAGAGAGAGAGAGAGAGAGAGAGAGAGAGAGAGAGAGAGAGAGAAGATGTTGCTTTATGGGCTGTTTCTTATTCTTATTCATTTCAGGTTAATGCTTAATAAAATGTGATCGCCGTCTCGCCAAGCTGTTGTAATGATGACGTCAGCGCACCGAGCGGCCTTGTTCAGACGAGTTTTCTGTACGCCAATAGTGTTTAAACAACGTTAAAAATAAAAATGAACTTTACCAGTCACTGGATGATTGTCTATGCAATTTCTCCGATTAACTGTCACGCCACCTCTATGGAGGGGCATTTGCAAGACGCCTGAACACTTAGGTGCATTAATCGGAGATCACGCAGTGGCTCCCGGCAGGGGAGGTGGGGGGGGGGGGGGAGCTCTTACATACAAACTGGTTAGCATCCGAATCCATGACTTTTCAAAAGCGAGTGTCAAGTGTGAATAAATATCCCTCTTTCCAATTAAAGGAGGGTATCCGGGGTTCGAAACTTAAGCTGGAAATGTGACATTGGCTTTGTGAATTAATATTTACGTTAAATTACTTTTTTATTTTCTTTTTCGTGTTAGTTGGATTTTAATAAGAATTCTTCCTAATAGTAACACCAAACCACTGAAAACGCCAGTTTCTTTGTTTTTTATTTGATTTTTTATTTATTTATTTATTTTTGCTAAACGGATGGGGAAGGTGGAAGACGCTCCCATCAAAAAGCCGCTCCAAGCTTTGGTCTTTCAAGCACAAGTTTTGTGCATTACCCTAAATCAAACAGCCAGTAGCTCTGTAGATCAAATTAATGCTCAAAATAATGCCATAAAGCTTAGTATCGGTGACAGAACAATAGTCCATAAAGCGTTCACCAAAATCAACGAAAAAAGAAAAGAAAAGAAATAACGCATGCAGTACCAAGATTATTTTTCAACCCTTAATTTATTGCTAAAGGAAGGCAATCTCTCGCTGTGGCTGAACCTCAAGCGGGTCTTATTTATCTCCGATTAAACTAGATGAATGTTTTTAATGAATCAGTGGATTCGGACCAATATCCGCACACAGCACGTCTGCAGATACAGCTGCGGGCAAAACGATCTGACCAAAGCAACATGGATCATGCAAATGGCGGATATCCTTGACAATGTATGCCCTCGATTTGTGTCATTTCTAATGGCCATTTTGATTTTTCAGACTGGTTTCTGACTGGATAAGCGAAGTGAACACCATCGTTGTTATTAAGGAAGTTTGTTTAATCAGTATTAATCGAATACGAGAATTAAATATTAGATCTAATAATCGAAGTGCTTATGTCAGTCTCGGCAACCTTTATCAATAAAAAAGGGAAATATGGGCTACACTTTTTAGTTTTATCGTGTGCACTTTGTCCGAAATTTCACTTACAGCCTATATATCCGGGAGGGGGGGGGGAGTTTTCTTAATGACCGCTTTATCCCTAATGCGTTCGAAACAATATTCCGTATCTTTCCGAATCTTATAATGCTGGTAAAATATCAAAGCATCCCTCTGCTCAACGAAATTGGAATCGGCCATCGAGTTTCACCTTATTTCGAGAGGTGTTAATGTTTATTAATCGTAACGTTTATTACTGTTTTGTTTAATTGTGTAAAGGGATAAAACCGTCTCACCAAGACCTTTATTTATTATTTGCTTATTGACTTCCCGAACCCATTCATACGGACAATTTTATCACATTTTAGAAAGTCGAGAAAGCTAACATTTCCAACTTCGTTCTCTGCATAATAAAGAAAATAACTGATTTTCCGCCATCTGTGGCAAATTCAAAGCCACACAAGTTAATTTGTGATCCTGCATTTATTAGTTACACAGACGTGTTTAAAATTTCACTGAAATTATTATTATGTTTGATAAAAAAAAGAACGAAATGAGTCGAATGTTGCGTTTAAAAAATAACAATTTAGACAGGGTAATTGGCATTCAGTGTTTGGCGTGAGATATACTGAAGCTCTTGTATTGTAGATAATCTAATAATCTCTTTGCTCTTTTTAACTGCTTGTTTCCTCATGGCATATGACTTTGCATGGACTCTTCATGACCCTTAACATTTATCATGTGCCACTGGCTTCTGGATGCTGGTGTCGAGTATATTTTTTAGTTCTAAAAGTTCCCCTGTGTTAAATAATACCTTACTGGATGTAGGACACTAAAGCACTGTTTATTTTTTGGGTTTCAAACTTTATATATCGGTTGATGCGGTGACAAAGTCTGCCTTTATAATCATTTAAGCAGTAATTTTGGTAATCTCATGTCTTGTGATTTAGACTTGGAAACAGAAAACAAAATTTCATTATGTGGCACTTTCTTACCAAAGGCAAAACCATGCGCATAAGTGGCAATTATTTTTAAAAAAAACTGCTCTTTATTTTTCAGTTACATTTTGATCCATTTGTAGGAATTAGGGTCAAAACTGGAACTTTTTAGCACATCGCCAAGTCGGAGGCCTTTTTTAAATCTAATTACAGCGATCTTGCTATAATGCCATGCAAAGTAGTTTTTAAAAATGTATGCACTTCGCCTGCATAATAATCTTTGATTAAGTCAGATAAGTCATTAAAAAGATTGTCCCTCTGCGGTTATTTATACATTTGAGAAATTAGCAGTGATAAAATACTATAATCAAATTGGTCACTTTCTTAAGATATTTTTATTTTGAAGGCAAAATAACTTCTTACGCGGATTGATTGAGAACGCATAATTCACATAGAACCGTATTCGGAAACTTGATATCGCGTGGAGAATATTTTAGCGTACGACAGCTGTGTCAGCTGCATGACAGTTGTGTCAGCTGCATGACAGCTGGGTCAGCTGCATGACAGCTGGGTCAGCCAAGTAAAATCGTGTCATTCCTGATTGGTATTTTGTTTTCTTAATAATATGTTTTTAAACGTTAATAAAAATGTTTATAAAATATGTTTCTGGAATTGTTTCTCGTTCCCACTCCAAGGCTTTATAAAAAAAAAACATAAACTTTCACAGTTATTGTAGAATTTTCGATAGCCTTCAGTATGTAAATAAAAGCATAATTCAAGTTTATATGTCAAACATTGTTTCAGCATGTGTCTGAGAAGAATTTCACGAAACAATAAAAGATATCAAAAATGAATTTTAGCTATTTTAATTATTTAAAGAACCCTGAAATTCAGCAATATTGCGGAAACGGCATTCCACATATAATTATTTTAAATTCACTTGGCGCACATAAACAGAAGGTTGGTCAGGGCATTCCGGTGTGAATGGCTGATATGTCTATCCATCACAGTTGCAAGTTTCTTAACAAAAACGCCCTTTCCACGATGCATTTTGCCACCAGACTGTCAGGCAAAGCATGGGACTGGTAATTTATCAAAGAAACTAATCTAACCAAGTCAAGCAATCTTTCAGATTAAATCTCTTGTTTTTTTATTCTCCCACATGTACTTTGCTTTGTCTGAAAATAAAGCTGAAGCAAATTTAATGCCATGTAACATGTCAAAATAACTAACTTTCCACGAATAAAAACAACTGGACGCAATTAAAATTAAGTGTTAGTGTTTTTCTTGTTGTTTTTTTTTTTAGTTAACCAACCTGTAAAATTTCAGTCATATGCATTATCCCAAGAATGAAGCATACAAATTCTGAACAGAATTCAGAATTTTAAATATTTCTCTTTTAAATACTTGTATCCGATGATTCAAAGATAAAATATTAAGTAAATGTTTGGTTTCTTTGGATCTTAAAAAACATAAAAGAAAAACTGGTTTTATTTTTATTTCTCGTGTCGGAAAATTAGCAGATTTTGCAATTGCCTGGGATTTTGTATTCAATACGGAAAAAAACCTTTATTTGCCGTGGTTTCAAGCATACGTATTTTGTGGACTGTAATAGCTACAGCTACCAACAAAGTAACTTATGTAGTGATATCACGCTAATCACGTATTTGATTTTGTTTCCGACAAAACAGAACTGAGATAAAAACAGATAAAAAGGCAATGGAAGCAGTCTTCAGGTTCCCATACGAGCTTAGAACCGCTGAGTTTTTTTCCTAAAGAAAAAGCCCGTTTTCAACTGTGTTTAGCTGACAAGAATGACAATAGCCCAATGAAAAAAAGAAATTTAAGCCAATACTAATTAGATCTACATCGGGAAAAGGAGTCTGGGAAATACTCAACATCTCTTCGTATATTATATAGAGACGACAGTAAAGTCTGCAAGCTATGAAGTGACGGGAGAGGTTACTGAAATTGGATGAGGAAATGTTTGCTCTTAATTCAAGATGAACAATTTTTCCCTCAAAGCACAGACCTAAACCTCTTTCAACCCGTTTCATAACAGTTTTTGGTTGTTTGCTGCTTATAGAGCCGACGGCATTAACAAGATACTTTGCAATTTCTGTTTTTTTTCTTCTTTTTAACAGGATTTATTGGTTCTCTTACCAGTCAACTGATATTACATGATGTTGCATGGCTTGAATAAATGCTGTGATTTGATTGGTCGTTTCACCCGGAAACAACAGCCGTGAGGGGTGCGCAACTTGTTGTTGCCTTCTTCAAGGCTTCTTATGGGAAACAGACAAAGGGGTTCGTACATATTCTAACACACGGTATAACCCAAATTCCGACGTTGAGCCAACGTCGAATCCACCTAATGTTCCACAATCCCTTGTATCACCCCGTGTGTTGAAATATGGACGTATCCACTCTTCATGCCATTTTTAAGGGGAAAAAGTAGAAAACTTGCACGTCCTCAGAGTCTTGTGATCATTTCCTCAGAAATATGATAAGGTTGTTTTTTTGGTTGTGTTTTCGACGTCCATTTTCCGACTGTCACACACAACCACACCATGCGTCTATCTGGCTATGACGTAAAAGCGCGGAATAAACATTGAGAAAAAAGGTATTAAAAGCGCGGAAAGAAAGTAGTCAATTAAATGCTCGGATTCCTTACTCTGGTAAAATGGGTGATTTTTCGATACACCAGGAAAGCTGGTTAACACAGTTGTTTACATAAAACTCTGTGTAAACGGAGGCGTGGAGACGCGCAGTGCTGAGTATTATCTGTACCGCAGAAACTCCAAGTGACAAGTGACGTACGAACAATGGGTGTGAATCATTTCACTCTCATTTCAATCGGGAGTTTTATTCACATAACCCGTCGGTTTTCGCGTTTCTGCAAGTCGCTCGCAGCACACAAACCACGAATTGCCTCACCATTAGGAGCCTGGATACGCCAAACTAACCACCAAAAAAGAGCAAGAAAAACTTCAGTTTCTCCAGAGACAACATGCGAAGATGACAATCACGAAATAACGCGCAAAGACTTAGCTAGAAGTATCGGACATAAATTTCGAGCTGTCACTTTGTAAATATTGAAGCAGTAATTTGAGTCACTTGAGGCAATTCGAGACATTTAAATATTTATAGTTTTATAAATAGTACAACTTGTTTGTAATTTCACCTGTAGATGGACACTGATATTTGGGGTTAAACAGCTGTGGAATTTGTGTTTACCACCGTTGTTCTTTTACCAGTTGCGCTTAAACCTGTGATTTTCCGGGCTTTTGCAGTATAAAAAGATCCGCGCGTACTTACGTCTTTTTCTCCGCGCTTTTACGTCCGTTTTCTCCGCGCTTTTACGTCCTTTTTCTCCGCGCTTTTACGTCCGTTTTATCCGCACTTTTGGGTTTTTACCGTCTGTATGAGGTGACGCGACGCGACGAGAAAAGCGAACTACAACTTTTTAGAAAGGATGGAACGTGGTCGATAAACGTCGCGACCTCGAACAGCCATTAGACAAAGTCCGCAGTGTCAGTTTTTCTCCTTTTCCTTATCAACTTCAACTGTATCAGTAAAATGCACCCCAAAAACACATTCATATACGAATAAGCTGTGCTTCATTTGCTTGCAAAAACAAATCCTCCTTATAAAAACCCTTTCTCCCCTTGGTTTTTTTTTTTTTTTTTTGGAATGTCTGATTCCTTTCGATTTTCTTTCCAAATGGTTATTCTTTTCCGTTAAAATCCGCCATTGCACAGAATACATTGGATAAACATTCTAAATGAAGCCGGACCAATGCATGCTCTGGCAAAGTAGTTTGAAACATCTGCAGACTGAGGGTGCACAAATTTCGGAAGAAAGACGTATTCATGTTAGAAGCATGACTGCTTTAAGTCACTGGTGCAACGCTACAGCGCACGCACGGGAAGAGTGCGCGGCGGGAAGGGGGGGTGCTCACTAGATGAGAACCGGAACGTAGAAAACAGTTCTACACCCTCCCCTCCAGAACCGAAAAGTATACTCCATATATATATATATATATATATATATATATATATATATATATATATATATATACAGGGTTCGCGCTGGGTTCTCAGGAAAGTGAGTCAAAAAAGGAAAGTGTGACTCAATTGGGTCCAGAAAGACTCGGTGGGTTCCGAAAAAGCTGAGTCATTTCGTAAAAAATGAAACCCCGCCAACGCGAACGCTGTATATATATATATATATATATATATATATATATATATATATATATATATATATATATATATATATATATATATATATATATATATGCCTGGTATCGCATTCGAATTGCTCATGGTAACAGTTATTGAGATTTTCACGACCAAGGGCATTATGGCATGATAACCAGTCCAGCTACACAAGCACTCGCTACCTTCACAAAAACATGAAGAAAACAGAACATACTGATAGCTAAAACATTTGATAAGTTGTTAAAGAACCTGTGATATAAGACCATCAGCGGGTTGTCCTCTCTTCCAGGTGATCCTTGTGGGGGATTGTTCAAAATCGAAACCAACTAAAATGGGGATTGCTGGACAAGTGGTCCCGTTTTGTGATTTGGTCCCCTGTACCACGCCACATACTGATATGTGGCTTGGCATCGTGTTCTTAACTTTCTTATCTAACACGCTTTTTATCTCAGACACAAGTCCCTGACGTCACTATTGTTCACAACCAATCAAATGTTCTTTTTACAAGGGTTGCTTGGCTACATAAAAACAAAGAAAACATAAATAAGAGAACGATAAAATTAATCAAACATCTTGAATTGCAGCTAGTTTAAATATGTTTGAAACTTACCTCAGTCTCTGATTTTTCAAAATTCCATTGTTTGGACAGTACTGCATTAAATGCTTTTTATGCAGAAAATTTGTTTAATATTAAGAGTAGCTGTTCTCCTTTGGAAACGTGTAGTTATTCTGCTTCTTTATCTGAATGCAAATAGTCCACGTTACTGATAGGGCTCTGCTTCAACAGGTTACAGCAATAGTTCCACAATTTTTCCTTCAGTCTAAAATCCTCGAGTTAATCTGTCACTATTATATCACTCTTATTGCTGTGTCATCAAGGGCTATCGGACGTTATTACAGCTCCAATGCTGTTTTACCGAAGTAATTTTTCTGTAGAAAATTGCACCACAATGCTATATATAACGTGAGACATTCGTTCTCAGTGCAATCGGGGTTCCAACAAGTATCTCGTCTACCAAAGCGAGCATATGCACAGCTTTGCCGTTCCCAGTATTGCTGTAATGTCTTCTGTCATTAAAAGATAAACCCTCTGTGGCATGGATTGCAGAAAAGAAACACGAATGTTTGCTCTAATTTTCTCATGGACCAAAAATAATTACTCCATACATTGTGGGAGAGTAAAAAAAGCCTCGCAGGGTTTTCAAGGGTTACAATGATTTGCCCTTATACAATGAATTTTCCCCCCATAGCTTTGTGTCATAACAGCTGGACTAACAGCTGTAATTAAGTGTCCTGGGTAATTAATCTCATTAGTGTAGTTCTAGTTATTATATGTATCGTAGATAAAATCAGTCAGTGTTTGCTATTTGCAATAGTTTCAGGAACCCCAAAGTAACCACGATATTTTCCCAGAGTAAAAACTGTTTCTCTTTTAATAATAGCTGTGAGAGTTTCAAGACGCTCATTTATACAGCCGTGAGGGTGGCAGCGAAACCGTGGCATGACATAGTAAAACACAACAACCGATAAGACATTCAACAAAAACAATAATTATTTGAAATTAACGCAATAAAATATATTTACAATATATATATTGGATTTAACGAAGTATGTTGTTTACGCCATTTTTATGTTAAGCTGAAAACTATTCTCACATTTATTTAAGAATCTCGCGGAGATTCATATCAGAGTTCCGGGAAAAAAGTCGGCCAGAGTCATGCAGAAATCCCTGATATTTTTTTTTCAGATTTCAGATTCAGATGTAAATTTTTATTTTCTGTACTACAAATATGAATAACTTTACAATTGCATTTTTCGAACTGAAATATTTTTTTTTATTTTTTAGTTACTCAACATTTTGAAAAGTCTTTAAAAAAAAAATCACAATTTTGTGTATAATCTGTTCACCAAACGGCTTAATATGTCGCTTTCAGCGGAAGAATTTGTGTAGAAATTTAATCTAACTCGTAAACAAATATTTTATAGGAGAAACCGGTAATGACCAGTGACATTATTGACAATTATTATCGTTACCCACGTGCTGCATTTGTAACAAAAAAAGCTATCTAAAAAACATCAAGGAAGAATAATAAACCAAACAGGACAATGACATTATCGGGCATTTGAAAGGACCAAAATAATCCCATAAATAACGTCTACTGTACAAAAGCACTTCCGAGTCTTATAGCAGGCAAACAACGCAAGGCAATATTGTATTTCTATTAATGATACGCAGTTGAACACATAAATATTTGAAAAGAGGCGAGTGCATCAGAACAGAGGAGAGGGGAGGGGGGAGGGGTGGGGTAGGGGGATGGGAGAGGGAGGATGGGAGAGGGGTTCAACCAGGATATCAGGCAATCAGTTCAGTACCACTAATATTACTATTTTACGCCAGGAAGCTGTGAAGTATATTTAAGAATATATGACCCGAATGATTCGCGATTGATTCTGTCAACGTTCTTGTTTCTCCGAGCCGTTAAATATCAAGTCCCGCCCCCTCGCTCCTCCCACCACCCGGCCCCCATGGATTCGAGATGAGCACTTACAGGTCTGTGTAGAATTTATAAATCAAAATCTATTGCACGTCGATTTGGTGAAAGAAAGAACAGACAGAATGGACAGTAAAACTCGGCGGTTTATTCTGTCAAAAACGCGAAAAAGCAAGCAAGGCTTTCGCAGGAACTGAAAGCCAAACAGGTAGATCATACAGGTGATGCAATAACCGATGTACCTTAAACACATTATGTCATTCTGACACAACATAAATTCTGGGGGAGAGGGGGGGTGGTGATGGCCTGAGGAGGGACTCACCAACTGGTCACCATACGTGTCCATGACTTTTTAAAACCACGCCGAAGCGCAGAATGCTTAGTTTGAAATCATACACTCCATATAACCATGTGCCCATGAAATTTTAAAATAACCCCTTTTTGTGAGACGCAGATACTGAATGAAACCTACCCTCTTTTCGATGAAATTTGCACTCTGGCCTCAAAATTATAACACTTTCTCAACACCTTCATTTTTTATACACGCATGGTCACATTTCATACCAAGTGCCTCTGGCCTCTTTAGTTCAGTCCCACTTGTGATTCCATTTCCGGTTGCACCTCCCTAATTGACAGTAAAATTTGCCAAATTGAACAGAATATTAGAACCTATCCAATATCTCAAGATGTCTAAAATTTATTATATTTAAAGTGGCTATTCACGTTATTCATCAGTGTCAAAAATGACCTGTCTTTAACCATGAATGAATTATGATGTTTTCTCCTTTATCATCTGGTGTCGCGGAATTTTACAATAACGATTCCTGACCTGCTCCGGCAACTGAAATATCGTGTCGGACAGGTACAATTTAAAACTTCCTGCCCGGGGGACTGCCCATTATTCCGAAGGGTCAGAACTCCAAAATGCAAGCACTAAGAAGTCACATTAGTCCGACAGTTCAAAATTTCGAAACACCTTTCTCAGGAGTCTTTATCAAAGATAAACAAAATTTTCAGATACGAAGATTCAGTATGCCGAAAACTCAATATTCCGAATGATCATAAGTCAGATGCGAAAGTCCTATCAATTCGAAAAACCAGATGCTATTAGTTAAATAAGCAATAAATAGGAATCCCAGTATTCCGAAAGCATTTATTGTCACAGATTCAGTATTAAGATTCAGTATTCAGTGACTTTAGGGAAATATACCCTTAATTTTATTATATCAACGAAAAGTATATAATATGGAATATAATGTTTGCAAGCGAGAAGTGTTTTAAGGCCATTTTGGTACTTTGGAAACCGAAATGACAGTCACCATGTGCGATGAAGTAGCATAGTTATGGAATCACAGTCACCAAATTACACAACTAACTAGCAACTGAACCAGAACTGCGATGTTTCCAAAATTGTGCGTGAACAGTTGGTGGGTATTTTAACTTCTAATAATTATCCCAGACGACTTTTGTCGGTGGGCTATTCCAATCACTGGTCAGTTATCTGCCGCCTTCTTTGTTTGTCTGTAAACAAGCTTTCAAAATGCTTCTTCTATTCCATTTTTACTCTAATTCCTTTTAAATTTGGCAGGAATGTTCTCTAGTCATCCACCTAGCTTGTATTTCTTTTTAATTTCCAAATACAGTAAAATCTCATTATGGACAAACCCTGAAATACCGGACAACTGCCAATACCGGACAAGAATTCTCAGTCCCGTTTTTTTCCCCATTGGTTTACATGACCCCTGAAATACTGGACACCTCTATATACCGGACAAATCTGCCAGTCCCCCCATTGTCTGGTGTAGGCAGGTTTTACTAACTATATATATATATATAGAAACCCATGTAGAAGTGGAGAACGAAAATTACACTTTTACTCGTAAAAGTTCGTTTTATGTCCTGCTGTCAAAAATAGAGGTCATTGCCTTACTACTGAGCACAGAAGGATGGTTTGCTTCAGTGCAGGTACAGATTTGCTAATCTTTTCTCGTAGCAGACAGAGCTAAGATGAAGAATCCAAGTTAATAAGTTTTTTTTTTTATTAAATAAAAGAAAAATACGCAAGTTTACACGAAAAACGATAACAGAACAAACTATTTTCACAGATGGTGTAAATTTTTTTAGCGGTTTTAAGCTGTTGACCATGGCAATTATGCCTTCCAGTTTAATATTGGGAATATAAAAATTTCATTGGCTCAGATGTGACTCCAGGCGTTCTAGAACCAGAAGAAGTTAAAACTTGCGTCGTATCGCATGGATTGATGTATCCCGTAATCTACAAAATTCCTTTTAAATAAGGAAGTATAGTTGTATCACATCAAATGTGCATCTTGTAATTTGCAAGTTCCGTTTATTAAGGAAGTACACCTCTCAGATTTCCTCATATTTCATGACAAGAGTTTGTTTCGATCTTGTCCTATGTCTTTGTTTACACCATGTGCAAAAGTAGTTGGTATCACGCCAAGCTAGTTTGTCAGAGCTGGTTTCCCCTCTGTGCTTGATTACCCCTAATTTATCACTAAAGCAATGGGACTAGTGAATCAACGGAGTGCATAAGTTACCCCGAGGAGATTCATGAGAAAATTGCTACTCCCCCGCAAGGTGAGAAAAGAACAGGGCTTAGGGTCCCTTCATAAAATACAGTAGGACCACTGAAGTAAAACCACATTTGGGGCTGGTCGAAAGTGTTTTTAAGTCCAGAGTGGTTTTATTTCTGTGTTCTTTATCTTAGAGTTGATTGGAATGTGTATAATTTCACATTTCCGGGTTGGTCTTAATTCCGGGGTGCTCTTAATTCAGGGCTTATCTTATACCGGAGTTTTGATTTACGCAGCTAAAATTTGTATATGCAAATCAACGTGTCAAACTGTTAGTCAATAACACAAGAAAAAACGCAGAGGGAGGTTTTGTTGCTGTTGTTGGTTGAGGTTTTGGTAAATGGCAGTAAATGGGCACCGATTTTTATCGCACAAATAAAAGGGACGAGTGGTGAATTTAAAATGCAGATATTTAGACGTATATTATCATCTCTATGGAAGGCACTCTGGCATATTAACAGCAATTTCTTCACAAAATCTCGCTGCCTCTTGCATTTTAAATGGAAAGATTGGACTTCAGATAAAAAAAGGCGGGCCTCACATGCATTGAAAAAAGTCCGATATATTCTTATTTTCAGGTGAGACAAGATTGAGCAGGCAGACAGCAAGTAAAGACTGTGCAATTTTAATATAGTTAGAAGGGCGGTACTCAATTCTAATCTTCCGAGACGTATGGCGACCTGTTCAGTTTTGTCAATCAGTCAAGTATTTAGCTATAGCCAGGTGTACTGCATCAGTTGTAGTTACAACAATACTTTTTTTTTTGAAAAAAGACTTCCGTTTTTGTCACTTCCATTAAGAGCCAATGTGCATGTTTTTGTCAAAACTGGTGTTCTCTTGGTTAAGATATAATGTATATCTACCCCTGTGGGACTAGGGTTACATCGGTGAGCTATGGTTATATGGGCCGAAAGCCTGAGTCCCCTCGTCCAGAAAGTCACCTGGATCCCCTACCCCAGTCCTAATAGGACGCTGTGTGTGATGCTGACGACATGATGACAACAGCTTGGACATATTCTAATGCCGAAATCAGGAAAAGAATAATCAGGAAAGAGTTCTTCTGGAGTTGGAGTTGGCGCGGAGGGGGGGGGGGGGTGGTGGTGTTAAACGAACTGTTACTCATTGAACTTGCGATATGCACTACCCATTAAAATATAAGAATATTGTTTTTAAAAAATTACTCAGGTTGTCACTCCTGGTCATTGCTAATTACCAGTGCAATTATTATAAGTACTATGCTGTTTTCTGACCTGCTCAGCTATCAGACCCAACATAGACTGAAGCCCTTGTCAATCTCTCGCCTCTGTTATTAATTCAATAAATATGTTTCTGATGTGTAAATGGTGGACCTTATTCAGGGAAGATTTTCTCCCTATATGACACAATATCACGGAGCCCTTTTCTCCGCAGTTGCACATCTAGGGGATTATGTCCAGGGGAAGGGGCGTTGTTGTTTGGGATTCTGTTCTTTTGATGTTCCGCCCTTTCGATTTTACTCACGTAGTGTAGAGTCGCGACACTTCAGTTTCCCAGTATTCTATGAGGGTTAAAACGGCCCTTTATCATTTTATTACAGTATAGTACGGTTTTAGGTTTCATTGAACTCAGTGATCAAACTGAGAGAGGGTGAACAGAAAAAATTTCCCATATCCCGAAATCAGGGCCCTTTTGGTATATTTGAATTGAATGATCAATGAACTGTGTTTGAAAAAAAAAACAGAAATAAGCCATTACTCACACCCTCCTCCCCTGAGTCTGGACATAATACCACCGGACATAATCTCATAGCGCAAAATACCACCGGACATAATCTCATCGCACAAAATTCCGTCGTTGTCGGCATACGTCCGTCTGCGTGAGACGATGGACATCTGCAGAATTCAGCGGGAGGCTTTTGCATCTCCTCTGCTCTCGTTTCCTGGCCAGTTGGTCGAACCATCTTCTGTCGTGGAGTTTGACACCCTCGCGAACGGTACAGCGCCAGGTAACTCGTGCCTCACTGCCTCACTGTGAGTTGCTAAGGCAGCATCGTAAGCAAACAGCAGTTCTTTGATAGATATTTTGGCTTGTAGACGACGAAGGTTGAACAACTCCCCGTCGGACCGAGTGTGTAATTGAATGTCATCCTCAACTCCTTGTAAAGCATAGCTAAGTAACAAAAAGAAAAAGATGCAGAATAGCGTGACAGCTAAAACACACCCTTGCTTCACACCTCTTTTTATCTCGAAGCTGGCAGACGTTGAGCCGTCAAAGTTGATAGTACTTCTCATGTCTTAACGGAAGGATTTGACTAGACTGAGTAGCCGTGGAGGACAGCCAATTTTCTCGAGGATGGCGCATAAGCCAGAGCTACTCACGGTGTCAAACGCCTTTGTCAGGTCGACGAATGCTGTGTACAGCGATTTCTGCTGTTCTTGGCATTTCTCCTGTAGCTGTCTCAATGAGAATATCATATCGATCGACTCTGTGGGCCAACTTCTGTAGCTCCACAAGACCACTCTTGCGTACAGTTTGCTTGTAATGCTGAATAACGAAATACTTCTATAGTTGTTGCAGTCGCCTTTGTCTCCTTTGTTTTTATACAATGTGTGGATATTGGCGTCACGCATCCTGCGGCAGTAAGCCTTCTCTCCAGCACTTGTGGAAGAGGTTATGGAGGATCGGTAGTAGACTAGTTTTGCAGCACTTGAGAATCTTAGCCGGTATGCCGTCGTTCCCCGCAGCCTTGCCACTGCACAGAATATCAAGCGCTTTGCTGAGTTCATCAACGGTTGGCTCGGTATCGAGCTCGGTCATGGCTGGGAGTTGTGGTATGTCGTTGATTGCCACCTGCACAACTTCAGTCTAGTCTGAGTAGAGATCGAGATAGTTTTTCACCCACCGTTCCATGGTCTTGTCCGTGATGATGCCACCCTCTTTGGACTTGAGGGTTGCTACATGCGCAGAGTTTTTCGCCTCTAAGGATGGATGCATTTCATTAGCATGAGCTTCGAACTAGTCTTTGGTTTGATTTGTCTTTTTCTGAATACACCTAGTGCGGAGTTTTACTATGGCAGTTTTAGCCTATGCCCAGCAGTCATCAACATTTCCGTTTAATTCGCAAGAGCTAAGCCTGTTGTTGAGTTAAGTTGAATACATTTCTCAGCATTTCTCAGTATCCTTTTGACGTTAATTATAGTCTCATCGCACAAAATACCACAGCACATAATACCATCAAAGAAATTAAAACTACGACAAAATGCCACTAAGTGTGTTTATTGCTTATCAACAGAACGGTTCACACTAAATGAAGTCTGAATGACCTTAAAACAATTCAACAGCAATAAATAACTACCCCTGCCGCATGCATTTCTTTGGTATCTCGCCATTTGCGTCCTGCATCAGCAGAGTAGAAACTATTGCTATCGCAGACCGTTGTCGGTTGCGTAAATCATGTTACATTGACGCCATTTAGCGCCTGAATCGTAAATTACGAAGCGCTCTGGTTCGACGCCACCCGTTGATTTTCGGTCATCAACAAACAGCAAGTGAGCCAGTGAAGGAGGGTCCTTCGGTAAGGTTTCTCGTTTCGGCGGATAGTTCTCCAGCAAATATCGAGGTCACCAATCTGATCACGGATGGCGTTGCTGGCATTCTGGATTGATTCTGACATACTCTGTCATGATGGTCGAGCCATGACGTTTTCGGCTTTCAAAGTCTTTCATCCGATGCCTGACAGGGTTCTTTGACGGCCCGCACCTCACATTGATGCCCGTTGTTAATGTGCTTTCACAATTCAACTGATTCTTTTAGTGTTTTGCGATTTTGAGATTCATATGCCCATTATAGCAAGGCGTAGTAGACCGTAGGAGTAGTGGAATGTTACCCATGCAATGCTGTGCTCTTGAGCCTTAATTTTAATCCCCGCAGCTTGGTTGTGCTTTACTTTGTAGGCTCAGGGATGCCTTTTCTGCTTTTGTATAGACAAAAAAAATAAAATAAAAGTAAAAGTTTTGAAATAAATAATTGGTGCCGTAATTCATGCCACAGTTTTCACCCCCCCCCCCCCCGCGGTATTACATCCGGTGGTATTTTGTTCTGCACACCCCCCCCCCCAAACAAAACAAAACAAATAAAAAATAAAACCGTTCAAGGCAGTCTTCAGCTAAAAGTAAAGAAATTAACAAAGGGTAGATAAATGGTTTTAAAAGGTAAGGGAAAAGGGCTAACAGGTCATTAAACATCATTTAAACAATTATGTTTCCATTTTCTCACTTTTCAGTTTCAATTAATAATAGTATCCAGTTAATTTTCAGACAGTTTGAATGAACGCTACCAGTCACTTACCTATAAAGCGGACTAGGGACTTGGCAAGCGTTGGGGAACTGAACAGTTCGCAAACAGAAGCAGTTTTATTTGCTGCGATACATTCTAAGGGATACGCAAACAGCATCCAAAAATCATGCCATTCTACATATTGTCCGAATTTCAGGATTCATCCGTACAGTAACATCTACATTTGAGTTTGAAAAATTGCGTCCAGTGTCCGGAATAGGGAGATGTCCAAATAATTCAGGTTCTTTTCTATAGACACCAATGGGACTGAAAATTTTGTGCGAATTAGGGAATTTTCCACATTACACACGTTTGTCCGGAGGCCAGTTTTATTGCAAAATATATATAGATTTATACTACTAAGAAAGAAAGAAAACCGAACTTCGACATTAAACCACAGCTTGTTGCATGTAAACGAATTTATTGCTCACACGCTGTTGAACTTTGTGTGTCTTATATATGGATTTCAAAGGTAAAGTTTCAATATCAGTATTCATATATGAACAATATCAGTGAAGATGACATCGTTTGTTGATGCACAGTTCATAAGCTAATCCTAAGTAAATCTGTAGTATGAAAAGGAACAGATTTAGGCCTACAAAAATCAGATAAGCAGCATTATGTCAAGAACATTGCAGTATTGGCTTTGCTCATTTAAGTGCGTCCGATATTAAAAGTTAATCAAATTACTTAAAATTCTGGACTTTGATTGACTAGGAAATATAAGTATGATACATATTATAAATATATTAAAAGTGGCATTTATGCATTCACATCTCAATATCTTAAAAAGCACTATATAAACATCGCATAATTATGGGATAAATAATCAACCCGTATAAAGTTTGCTATGCTAACGCCACTAGAAAAGGTATGATGTTACCATCACAAGATCAGACAAAACTATTGTCAGACTTTGGTATTAGTTAAGCACAAAGTAGTGACGGTGTCGTGTAAATTCTAGTTTACGAGCATCATAATGCAAAAGAAAGAAGGAGCCATATGTAATTATCACAACCAGGAAACATGCCTCTCGTAAAAATAGCACCGGGAATGAGTAAGAGTTGTTCATCCTTATGGTTAGACTAGTAAGATTTTATGTGAACGTTACTTTAGCTTATAACATAATTTGCACATGTCTTCTAATGTAAAAAAAGCCCAACAGTCTGTAAAATATGCACTGGCAAATATATCAGTGACCAGGGTTATGGCTGATGTTATTTTTGTTTGAAAAGAATTGTGCTGGTTTAGACGTAAGGTGAGTAAATTATCTCCGAACGTAACGATGATTAGTGAGCTAAAGTTTCTAACAGTGTATCAAGACCATAAAAAACTGTCCCAATGCCTGAATAGTTTACGGCTGCTGACACGAAAATGTCTGCTTGGGGCGTCATGGTCGGAAGTGACGCCCAGTTATCCGGGTATGTGACACTAAATGCAAGCTAAAACATGTCTATCCTGACTACATCATATCCGCTATACGACTGATGGATAACTGTAGTTGACACACGTAATGCACTCAAGGAAACAGAAGGGACAAAGAAATGTCAGGGTATTTATTGATCTGTCTGGAGGCTTTGATTCTCATCCAGATAACATAATCTAGCCTTTGGTATATCTGTATCTTTTATTCATTAGCATGCATTTTTATACACTTTCAAAAAGATAAATAACGCGTTTTGCCTAAAAATAAATCTAAACACATTTAGAAAGTCTACTCTCACTGACTCTTTGTGTGCTCTAAAATACTCAGTGGTACTTTTTAAATTCAATCGGGGTTCGCGCTGGGTTCTCAGGAAAGAGAGTCAAAAAAGGAAAGTGCGACTCAGTTGGGACCTGAAAAACTCGGTGGGTTCCTAAAAAGTGAGTCATTTCGTAAAAAAATGCCCAAAAAGTGGACAAAAACCCCGCCAACGCGAACCCTGTCAATATTCAACTTAAACATGAAATAGGGCCATTCTGTGTACTTGCTGCCAGATACTTGGGAAGCAGTATAACACTTGTTTATCTGAAGGCATTGACAGCCAGGCTTTATGACTGTACTTGTAGTACCCAGTACCAATTACTGTGATCCTAAATCCTGTACAAATTTACAATATGACCAAAGAAAAGACGGTGGGAAAACATTCTTTAAAAATTTAACAAAGAAATGAAGTGTTTGAATACACTTCACTACGCATTTCTTGAATTATCGTACAAAATCCGGTAAAATGCTGTAAAATTTATATTGTCTGCGAAAACAACCAACGCTGAAATATAATACAGAGATTGTTATTTGCTGCCAAGGCATTTGCGGTTAAAATATCATTGAAAGAGTTGCACGACACTCGTAAAGAATAACAAGATTTCATTTTCATGCTTTTCATTAAGCTTTAATGCTGTAAGCCAAGTTACGTGTTCATTAGAGTAGATTGCTTATTGGCATTATAAGAATGGCTTGTTATAACGACATAGTGCTTTGATACTTTTTTGTCTGAAATTACTTAAAGCTCTTCTGGGTGAATAATAGGTTATCTTACTTTCTAGAAAGGATTGGCTTTTAAATTCTAATAACACGCATGCTTTAAATCATAGAAATGCCTTGTTTTGGAAAGAAAATGACATGTAGTAACGTGTTTTAGGTGAATTGGAAATTATTCTCCCTAATTCACTAATAGCCTATACTTGAAGCAGTGAACAAATATTTTGTGAAACAATAGCCGCTGAAAAAAGCATCCCTAGTTCCTGTGAGGATTACAGTGGATTCAAAAGTGTTAGCGCGTATTTTCTATTGTTTCCATAAATGTTTAGACGCCATATATCTGATAAATTGTTTTTACTGAATAGACTAAATGCCTGTGAATCTTACAGGAATGGGATGTTCAAATGGCGATTTAACATTCAGCGTTTTCTGTTAAATTATTCAATGTGGGGTAAAACAAAGAACTGTTGAATTCTTTTTGAAAATGCATAATTTTTTCGGCAAAATAACAAACATAAAATCTTTCAAAGCTTCTGAATTTAATTTCCAAAGACCGCTTTAAAAAGAAGAATTTCAAAATGTGAATGCATTCCTTTGCGTTGACAGAAGAATTATTTCTTAATGTTTATGCAACTCTTTGCATTTTTTATTCTCTTTTCTGTGTGTGAGGTGGGGGTGGAGGGGGGGATTATTATGCACATATTGGAGGATGTGCTTCGTGGGGACATACAGGGGAAACGGTTGTAATATATTGTACATTCAGCTCATTGCACTTCAAAAACACCACAAAAGCAGCACAACTACATAATATAATAGCTCAATTTGCTGTGCAAGGATACCAAATACTTATGCCGTTTAAATGATATACTTGTTCATGAATATAAAGTCTTACATAGATGGACAGAATTTGTGAAAGAAAAACGCTAAGCCTATAAATAATATCTTCCCAAGCATATATCAAGAGGAGATATACATGCGCGCAGTCTGTAGTATTGGAGTTGTAAACAAACATTCCGATGTCATTTCCAGATGGGGAATTATATGTAAGCCGCACGGAAACAAGTGACTTTAGTGGTTAGAAAATATGTTATAAACATACCATAAAGCAGTAATCATTTACTACAGCTATGTTAGCAATTACTGCCCATCAGCCACAATAACGTGTGGTATGTATTGGAGAGTAGAACGCTATGTTCATACATCAAGTAGCAATTCATTAGTCTGTAGACTCTTGCGTTGATGATATTTAATCATCAGTTATGGAATGTACTGAAACACCCAAAGCATTGAATTACCTATTTTTGTTGAATGCTATAAAAATAATCAAATTAACTTTTATTGCTCCGAGTTACTGTTGATTTTTTACTAAATTTTGTTAAAATTTTGTGTGAAACACCCAGCAATGTGAAAAGGGAGTAACTGACATTTATATATCTGTAAGATTGACATTTATATGTAGCTTCTTCAATGCAATAGCTATCTTTAAACATGACACAGAATTATTTCAATCACAATTGCAATCAGCGATACAATTGCAATTTTACATGCGATCAGTGATACACAAAAAATCACAACTACGTCCTCACCACTTTGATTAATTTCATTTATTTAATGTATATATTATTGATATTTGCAGTCCTTGCATAGACCTGAGTCATATCAAAGTAACTGAAATTATAAGTACAGAAAATTCAGTGACAGAATGGTGCTTTCTGTCAGCACTATGGAGCCTACAAACTAGATTAATATATGCATATTAATATCCCACGCAACCTAAAGGAGTAGAAATGAAATACGTAGATCTCTTAATGTTTTGCTTTAAAAATCCAATGAATAGATCAAAATTATATTAATCTTTATATAAAATCGCTAAGATGTCTCACAAATGTTTAGCTGCATGTGAACGTAGGATTTCTTATCGTTTCATTATCTTAAAGAAATGTAATCTGGTGTATTGAATTTTCATTATCTTAATGTACCATTGCCGAACATTATTTGGATGATTTAGATGTTTTTTTTTTCTCCAAGAACAAATATGAAAAATAAATATCAGATTCTGATAGGGCATTGCGCATTGGGCATCGCGAATAACTTCACTGGGGCTGAGTGAGCTAGTATGGCGGTATATTTGTACAAAAAGTTCATGGCGTTCACGCTCCAACATTTATTTTTGATCGCAATGGTATTTATGTGCAATTAATAGATGAGAAAATATTTAATTCTTTCGCGAAACATTTTTCATGTAACAGTTATTCAAGTCACTATTTATTTCTGCACATGATTTTTATTTTTAAAAAATAAATGATAGAATGAATTCAATTTATCGCGCCCTATAATTCACTTTTCGCGTTCCAAAATTACGAAATTAAATTACGTGATAAAGCGCATCGTCAGACAAACGTTCTTTAAAACACAAGACGTTTAATTATGGTGCGGGATAAAATTATGGCGAAATTAAAGAGCGCGAAATAAGATATGAAATGTAAATGTTGCGCGGCTGAGAAAATTGCCGCGAGGCTGTCCAAATGAACGCGAGAAAAAATAAAATATACAACATGTACGTTTTGATTTTTTGTTCAAATATACCGCCATAGAGCTAACGTCGCGGGTATATTTTACGCTGTGCGTAGGCATCTAAAGTTGTTTTTTTGTTTTTTTGTTTTTTTTGTCTTCAGATTTCCATGTGCATTCGGACCCCCCGATAAGACCACCTCTGAACTAAGACAGCCACTAAAATTAAGGCGCTTCTGATATGTAAAAATATGGTCAGTTCTGGTCGATTTCTGACAGAATTCTGACGACAAAATGTCGTTGGTTGATATGTTCCGACCAAGTGAGCCGTTCACTTTCTAGCTCTCTTCAAATGTGTACCCGTTTGTGCTTGGTCGAGTGGGCTATGTGTGTGCTCCCCGGGTGGACTTTAAATCACGACTTCCGTAATTATTAAAAAGCGACATATCAAGAGATATCAAGGAAATGATAACCATGAGGCAAATGTGGCTGAAATCCTTCTGTCCGAATACATTTTTATTACATTGTTTGCACTTGCGCATTCAGCCCTTAAATCGTATTATAAAAGTACTAAAATATCTATGAATCATCAATATTAAATTGATAAAAAAATGTCATTTTCCGCAACATATATTACGGGTTAAAAATGTATATTATTTTCTTCATGATACTGCCTGATGAATTTTTTATGACATAAAGAAAACTGAAAGTCAAGGGGCTATTATGAGAGATTAACCAATTTCTCTGTGGTTATGGGGGTGGGGCTGTGGGCGTGGGAGAAGAAAGAGGAGGTGGGGCCTGGGTATATTTTTTAAACAGCAGATTGATTCTTAGCTTAGTACCAGCCGTCTCATTTCCATTGGAGTGACGTAGGGTTGTGGGTGAGGGGTGTCTTTCTCATGTGTGTGTGTGTGTGTGTGTGTGTGTGTGTGTGTGTGTGTGTGTGTGTGTGTGTGTGTGTGTGTGTGTGTGTGTGTGTGTGTGTGTGTGTGTGTGTGTGTGTGTGTGTGTGTGTGCGTGTGTGTGTGTGTGTGTGTGTGTGTGTGTCCTTGTCAGATGTTGCAAAGGCCCTGAGAGAACGTTTGGTATGGTATCTTTAGCAATAACCTCAAATTTGTCCAGCCGCTTCTTATTCCAAAAAAATCCTTTCCCGATCCTGACAGAAAGTCGGAATTCAGCGGAAATTCCAGCTTTTGATACTAAAGTCCATTTCACGTCTTTTCTATCTATTACCTCAATGTCAAAACTGACACCGGAACGACGCAGTCCTGACGTTGTTTTCTTCTCTGTGGGTTTTTAAATTGAAAACGACCTCTGCCCCATACACCAATGAATTATAACAGGTCGCAGAGTTGCACTGAAAACATCTCTGGTATTAAATGTACTGAAGTTTATTTGTCAAATATTAAGTGTTGTACTATAACGAATATTTTCTATCCAAACAATGGCACTTAAAACAATACAATTTACACATGACCACACGCGCCCCTTTCAACAAGGTGAAGGATAGATAAGTAGCTTATTATAGAGCTATGAGTTAATTGGGAAAATTGGACACCTCGAAAATTAGACACTAATTGGACACACAAGACAGACCGAGAGTTTGCTTCAAAAATATTATTTAAAAAAATACATTTAGGTATTGCAACAAGAATGTCCCAGAGGGCAATCCTTTGTTAAGAAGCTAAATAACCCCCCCCCACCCGTCCTCCACCCGCCCCCACCAGACCTGTCCGGAAGTTATTTATGATATTTTAATCTCGCCTTTTGATCAAGCACGGGTCTCTTTATATTGTTAGAATTTTGTGAAGTTCTAACAGTAATCTCAGTTGTATCCATTTCTTCTATCCGAAAACTTAGACATTGGTTTGCTCAACACCAGGTAATTTACAGCTCAAAAAAATTTTTTTTGTAGGAAATCGCCTTTTGTAGGGTATTGCTTCTCATACTTTTTCGTATTCAATTTGTCATTATCTCCATAAAAAAGTGAGCCTCGGTTGGGTTTGTTTTATGACCTCAGGGTTAAATATGATCTGCAAGTGTCATATTTTTTCCCTTGTTTCCATTGTTTAGAGTGTGCCGGTGTCTGAGAGAGACCTCGCCGCAGAGACTAGATGTAACGACTGTTGACTGGTTACTCCACAAGCTTTCACCTCATTTGAATAACGGCCGTTGAATACATCTAAACAATCTCACAGAACCTATCTGTTTTCGCTTCCGAACATATAAACATTGTTGTGTTCGACAGAATTATGGTATCTATAAATTAGCAAAGCCACACACGTTTTCCGCAGTGCTCATTTATTTTGAAAAGAAGTACCCATTTACTTGGCGATGAGTACTTATTTTTTCTTTGTACATGCCATATATAAACCTTGTACTCTTGTGTTTATAATTTCATCTGTCTATCCCTCGCTACCACTCGTGATGTCCGAAGCAACGTGACTCAAGAATCGTCTGTAACACCAGTTTCCATGTATCCTTACGTCATAACAGGATGTCCCATAAATATCCAGACATCTGTGTAACGTTGCCGTTCCTGTAATACCATTTTCCAGACACGGCGTTGCCGGGGGACGTTTTCACGACCTTTTACGAGAGAAATTTATGTGACGTCAAAACAAAACTAATCAGCGTCGAATATATCGCGTACAAAATCCCAGCAAAGTCAGCAAAAATCAGCAAAATAAACTGCGATAAACCTCGGATCAATTTTTCTGTGAAATATCGGGAGATGTTACCCAGGTAACTGTTCTACATTTACGCTCCTTTCTATTCAAGTTTTTCTTAATTGAAAACTGAGTAGCTTTGGAACTAATGTAGTATGGAATGCCATTTCCACATTTATCAGAGAATTATTGATATCAAGAATTAATTTTTGATCTCAAAAAATCCATATTTTGATATCAAGAATTAATTTTTGCTATCTGTAATTGTATTTTTGATATCTCTAAATCTATTCTTGATCTCAAAGAATAATTTTTTATATCAATAAATATTTAGAGATATCAAGAAATATTCATTGATATCAAAAATGATTTAATGATATCTAAACTTGATTTTTTGAGATCAAAAATTTAATTCTTGAGAGCAAAAATGAAATATTAGAGAGCAAAATATCAA
Organism: Protula sp. h YS-2021; assembly: GCA_949752745.1. Taxonomy (NCBI): domain Eukaryota; kingdom Metazoa; phylum Annelida; class Polychaeta; order Sabellida; family Serpulidae; genus Protula; species Protula sp. h YS-2021. The sequence goes on along the minus strand of OX457031.1, from coordinate 21,821,100 downwards.
TTTTGAGCTCAATAATCGATTTTCCTTTTATTTATATCAAGAATTTATGTCAGATATCATTTTTTTTTGAATGGAACTTTTTTAATTTGTATTTTTAACTCTGCAGTCTAATATCAGTCTATTTTTAAATAAAAAATTCAGAAACACACAGAAATTACTTATGATTGGTCCTTATATACAGGATCTTTCTTGTATTTTTTACTGTGCATAAAAAGAAGCAATTCTTGATGTCAAAATTGTGTTGTTATTATTGATCTCAATAATTCTGGTTTTCATCTCCAAAATGTAATTGATGATTCGTTAAATTTTATGTAAATGTTATGTCTCCCTTAAGATTTTTTAAGTGTGTAAATTTGATTTTTTGATCTCAAAAATAAATTTTTGCCATCTAAAATTCAATTATTGATAGCAAAATATAAATTATTGAGATCTACATTGATTTCTTGATATCTTTAATTATATTTTGATATCAAAAATAAGCATTAAATGTTAAAACGGCATTCCATAATGGAGTCTCTTTCGATCGGAAAAATAAATATTAAATGAAATAACGACTTACCGACTCCCAAGCACTGGTACAGTCTGGTGGCTTTGATTTTATGTTTATTTCCATATGGGAGGAGGAGGTGAGGCGGGAGGTGGGCACATTAAACCATCACCGATGGGTCTAGTACGGGGAGAATGGGGAGAGGGGGGGGGGCTTAAAGCGCCACTAGGTCACCATGTGCCAATTAACTCTCTTCGCTCGTCTTAAGTAACTTATCCTTGCTTCCCATGTCTTCCTATGTCTCCTCCCCCACCGCCCCCTCCCCCACCCGCCCAATCCCCTATTACCCGCAAGACTTGGGTATAATGAACTCCAGCAAACTCCGCTTGAAAATGATTTCTCATTCACGTGTGGGAGTACTAATGTAAGGACACCCCGCGTGTATTTTCTGGCGCTAACCATCAAGGAACCCATGCCACATTTGTAAAATTATTTAATTAACCTCAATCAGAGTGACATCTATCCTTCCTGTTTGTTATCTGGAATACTTGAGTTGGGAGCACACGGTGGGCTATTACTTTGAAAGGTGTTTTCCCTATTTTTTTTTTACACCTACACCTACTGTCTAACTGGGATATCGTTTTTTTTATACGGACCTGTATATTAACCTCGTTTATTACATTTTAAAGAACATTTTAATACTTTTTATGTGTCCCTGTAATCCCAGATTCGAATTGCCAGTTCTTTACTGCACAGTTTAGAGCAAACTGTACTGTAGATACTTACTTCCACCCAGTAAACAATCTAAGGTCTGAGCAACGTCGAATAGACGTTGTATCAGCGACGTTGTTTAGATGTTGCTTTTGGTCGCAACCAAAACCTCGCTTTCTCAGTGACGTCTCAACGTGTTTGGTGCATGGTTTAACAGATGTCGGAAAATCGACGATGGATAACCAAAAAAAAGCAACCTCCTTATGTCATCTCCCACCGGAAATAGAAGCCATGACAGGTCACTTTGAAAGACGACCGAAACAGGGACATAAAATATGAGAATCTTAGCAGCGCGCAAGTTTTTCCCACCTACATTTCATGTAGAAAATATTCATGGAAATCGACAGGACCGGATCACCATAGGGCGGGGGAGCCTTGAAGGAGAGAAGACCACACAATGATTGTAGCTTGTGGCAGTGATTCTACATAAATAATTTTCTGACATCTATACAACACGCTTTCCAGGAGTCTGTACAACGTCATAAGATAGACGTCGTTTTGACTTCCATTTGCAACTTCAACGCAACGTTGATTAGATGTCGGTTAATCGTCGAAATGTAGACCTTGTTTCGACATCACACTGTTTGTACCGGGTTTGTAAGGCGTAATACAATTATAGTGATTCCACAGTGTCGGAACTCTCACCGGAGCGACTAGCCATAACTCCATTTCCCGCCAACACATGGCTATCCCAATCCCAATAACGAATTCATTCACATAGATTTCATTGCTATTTTTTTAACAGTAGCGAGCTTTTTTCCAGAAAAGTTTTTCTCAGCATGCATTTAAATATCAAAATATACTAATTGAACAACAAATTCCGCTGTTATTAATTTTTGAAAAAATATCTTAACAAAATCGGTCACATATTTTTAGAATTACAGCTGACGGATTTTTAATGACACAAAGTACTCCGGCTCTGTTCTTTTCTTTCTTTTTTTTTCTTCTCTGTATCAGTGAACATTTAAGATGAGCAGAAGTTCTCTTTTCATTATAATAATCACCTTTCGGTTCTGCTTCATCCCATGTCTTTCTTGTTTAGGATTAGACAGTAGTCGCACCCTTTTGTCAGGTGAAGGGGGCATATGTAAGTACACCTGTTTGTTAGGTGAGGGGGTATCTATAAGTGCACTTTTGTTAGGTGGGGGGAGCATCTATAAGTGTGGTTTTGTTAGGTGTGGGGAGGGCCATCTGTAAGTGCATCTTTTGTTAGCTGAGGGGGTATCTGTAACTGCACCCTTTCGTTGGTTGGGACGGGGGCAGGAGGGGCATCTGGAAGTGACTCATTTGTTAGGTGACATTGTTAGGGGGGTTCTGTATATGCACCTTTTGTTAGATTTGGAGCATCTGAAAGTGCACCCTTTTGTTGCAATGAAATTATATGAAACTCAAGAACCTTTTCCATTTTATTTAGCTTAGAATTAATGTTGATGTTTCAGATCGAGACTAGCAACAGTACGTGGAAAAATAAAGTCTAAGTGTGACTTCAGACTTGGCTAAACTTCCCTTTAGTTGTTTTCTGGCACAAATACATTTTAGCTAAGTAGAAATCTCCATGAAAATGTGCCTTTATTTAACAAGTTTGCCAGCATGGAGGCAGTGATTTGTTTGTGTGAATCAGCTGCTCCCTCAGCCGTCCGTAATCAAAGTCATGTCCAGTTAATGATGATCTATAGCCATGATATTATGCCCGACACGCTATCCCTGCTAACTACACCATGGTGTCATCCCAATAGCACGCCTTCGATTTGCGTGTTTGCTTACTGGTGAATAGTCTTGATTTGATTCCTGCTCTTCCAGTGTTTGCCCTCCTCGGAGACTGCAGCTGTCCTGGGATTTTGAGGTCATAAACAACATTTGCGATACTTAAATAAGGGTGACAGAAACACTGCACTATAGAAACACGTTCTTTCCCTGGGCATTTTTTCAGATAATTGTCACCTGGTATATTCTAGGCATTGCAGAAAGGGATATATATATATATATATATATATATATATATATATATATATATATATATATATATATATATATATACATAACCCTCTTAAGAAAATACAATGGAATGAGATGGTCTCATTCTTGAATGTCCCACCTTAATCACAAGGATCACTGGTAGATTATATCCAGCACCCTCCTGTTTCTCCCCTCTCGCCCCCCTCACACACACACACACACACACACATACCCCAAGGCACAAACAACGGAACAACGGAACAAACTCTAACAGTTTGAACAATTGGAACGGACTAATGAAATTGGTCTTGTTTTTGCGATCATTCCAGGCTGGCCTCAGTCCGGAGTTGTGGTGTTTATGAATCATTTAAAAAGTTGCTTTCTAAGTTTGACAGCAAGTACAATGGTTTCCATGAATCAACTTTGGAATCTGTTTAAAAAGCAGAGAATGGGTACTGGAACTTATACATGGCGGACTTTCGCGTTCTCGTAGGAAGTTGGAGATACCGCGCACACACACTCACTCACTCACTCACTCACTCACTCACTCACTCACTCACAAAGAAAAGGATTTCTTCTTCTGTGTAGGCACCACATGAGTTGATTTGAAAAAGAGACCTTGGTCATCTGACGGTTTATGATGAATGTGTCATTAGAAAGAGTCGTGACATCGCATTGTAAACCCACGATTAACGGCAGTTCTGTAATTACTGTTATCATACAGAAATCTTAGGTTAGAGACAGCAAAAACGATTCAAGATGTAGAAATTGATGTGAAAAGCCAAAATATGAATATTTCCTGGGCTAAGATCTGTTATAAATGTATGGTCACGCCTCCAAAGAAGTAAAAAAAGCTAGCCCATGCATCTTATTTCTGAGTTTTAGTCAGTGATTTTACAATAGATCATTTATTGCTTCTGGTATGAATAACAATATCATTTTCTCTTGTTCCGAAATAACCCTCGTTCTAAACTTTTAATACAAGTACGACTGCTTTCTAAGAATAACTGCAAATGCCCATTTTATATTCTTGCTGAATTTATTGTTGCAATTTCTGGCTGGTACACCCAGGGCTGTATTTATAAATCTTATGACGTTATGGTAACCATTCCAATGTTTTATTTAAGGAATCAACTCAAGTGGGCACAGATTGAAATGCCAACCCCCTACCCCCACCCCCAACATACAAACACAAATAAACATAGAGAAAAAATTACCAGGAAACTTCGGAACAGTTTCATCACATTTTATGCACACAACAACCCACAATTCTAAACCAGGGGTCGGATAGACGCTTGACGGAATGATTATATTTTAGGCCACTTATTTCACTTATTCCATCTTGGCAGTCTCGCCGTAATGTGCAATTTGAGTATATTGCAGGCATATAATCTATGGCGTTAGAGTGCAAACTGTCAGATGACGTCATGACAATTTGATAATTATATCTCAGTTATTAAAACTAAAACTTTAGAGCGACCATTGACTTGAAAACATGCCGTTTTTGTGAAAACTAACGCCTATGACGTAGTTTCATTTTATTCACATTTCAACGGTACAAGCCTCGTCAGAGTATCGTGCTGCTCGATAATCTCGTCAGTGTCAACCAATCAAAGCACGAATAAAAGTCGGCCAGGTCATGAACCCTCTAAATAAACTAGGTCAACCAGGTTAATTTTTTTGTATGCTTTATATTGGAAAGATACCAATATTCAACCACTGCTAAGTCCTTGAGCAAATGACACAAAATACATATTAAATGCTTTCTCAAAGTGTACAAGTGTACAAATACTTGTGCTACTTGCAAAGACATTTCGCTGATTAGCCGGTGCAATGAAACGTTTTGACCCCCAAAACAAATCGACCCCCGGTCGATTTGTTTTAAAACAAACAGACCCCCCGGTCAATTTCTTTTTGGAAAGCCCGCCATAACAAACAGACCTCAACTATAATAAAATGACCCCCTCCAAATAATCATGTTTAAATATAAAATGGAAGTAAAAAAGGTGCATATGGTTTTTAAATAAGCATTGTCTACCTCTTGATGTGGAAAATTATTATTGTGAGCCTTTGAAATGCCATTGTTGAGCTTGGACAGATTTTTTGGTGACTGTATGTTAGTGGTGTTGGAAGTGCTTTCGTGTTTGAAAATGTAGATGTAGAAACTAATAAGGTGGCCATATGTGGAAAGAAATAAAGAAATCAACAAAAAATAAGAGGGTTAAAATATTTCAGGGGGTGGGGGTCGATGTTTTAAAACAAATCGACCGGGGGGGGGGTCGATTTATTTTGGGGGTCAAAACGTTTCCTTACACCGGGTGACTTCACAGAATTCCAAAAGTGTGATGTCACTTACTTCAGGAGATTTCACACCAAGCTTACAAACAAGCACTGGGGCAAAATAAAAAGGCAAAGCGCATGCATTCCGGGAATCGTCATCAGCATAAGAAGCAAACTGTAAGTAGAGTGTTTTAAAAGGAAAGAGAAAAAATACATGAAAGTCAATATTTAAACTGGTTTCTTTGACCTTTCGTGGCGGAACAGAGCAAAGCAACTTGCCGCTATTAGCTATTTATTAAGACCTCTATGAGGATCCTCTAAAGCCTTTATTACATCAGTTGACTTCAACAGCAGCTCATTACACCCATTCCACTTCCTGCCTGTCTTAAAAAAGGGAGACGTAAAATATGGGCTTAAGTAATAATGCGCAGCCCTATTCTGCCGTCTTTATTTTCCTTTAATTTACTTTCTCACATAAATGCCATGCAAAAATGGAAATTTACAAGAATTTTACAGAACTGAAGATTAGTACAGATACTGGCATTTAATATGGGCGTTCTGAAAATTTGGTGCCTCCATCTTTAAATTTTAAAGAGTTTTACAACGTCCTTTAAGACGAAGCCTGTGTTATCAGATAGTGAATGTAGACACTGTACTTCTGAATGTTAGGGAATGACTCAATAGAATTAAAGCTTCAGTAATCAGGCAAAGTAAACGTCACAGATACCCAACCTCTAAGCCCGTATGATCTGTTATGTCAGAGATTAGTAGGCGAATGTATAACATTTAGCCGATCGATTTAGCCGAGCGACATCTAGTTAATTTCGGCGAAGTGTTGCTTGACTAAATGTCTCTCGACCAAATGTCGTTCGGCTAAATGGCGTTCGGCTGAATGTCGTTCGGCTAAATGTCGTTCGGCTAAATGCCTTGATACCATGACAAGCGAAAAGAATGAGCTTCCTAGACTAAGGCAGAGACTCCTGAAGATGACGAGAAATATTTACTTGCGCAATGTTGAAATTTTACACCAAAAACAATAGTTTTTATTCCCACAGGCTCGGAGTCTAGTTTTCGAGCACCCTATTTTCTTGATTTTCGTGTCAAGAGGAACGAGTACCGGTGATTGTCATATGTTGAAGAATAACACGCGAACAGAAATAATTTGAATTCTCTTCTTTTATAAAACCAAGTACACGCCTGAATTAATATTTATTGTGTCAGCCATTTACTATGGCATTAGAACATGTGAAGCCCCGACCCCCCCCCTCCTCTCTCCCCCCCCCCCCCCCCCCGCCGAACTCCTACCATAAGCACCCGTATAGATGACCACCAGCTGCTGCTGACAAATTTCAAGTATGAAATCATGAAATGACTCGACAGGCCTTTCTTTCTTAAACTACGTTTCTGAGGGTATCTCTAAGGAGTGTTGGCAAAGCGGTAATTGTATTAGCCTGAAAAAAAAATACGTCAAGTGTGCTCCTGACACGAATCACAAGAAACAAAACTTGAAAAACTGATATCGTACTAATCACTTCCACACAGGGTGAGCATAAAAACAGAAGCGACATCATGAGTTTTGCAACTTGTTTAATGTATTAGACATTCAAAAGAGGGGGTGGGGGTGGGGGAGGTGGGTGCGTGGTGGCAGGACTTCCCGTGTTCGATGGAAAGCCATGGGAAGGCATTGCCCATAAAGAGTCTCTGCGACAAAAATCAAACGAATGTCATCCTGAGCTGCTCATCAGTTCAGAGCAAACTTAAACTTCCTGGGAAAAAAATCAACATATAAGAAGCTTCAGTTTCTTAACTAGGGGAGTACATTCCTTGCTTTAAGGACATTCGACCTCTGTCCACCGTCTGCAGATAAACGTTCTTTACACTTCCACAATCAACCAAAACACGACGTTGATCCGACTTCGGTTGCGACGTCTCTTCGACGCTGATGTGACTTAACGTTTACTGGACATGATTAAGCGGTAGATTCCCTTTGATTCTGAGGAACTCAGAAGAAAAAAGGCAAATGTTTTACACGTTTCTGTATCCAGCAAACCAAAGTATTTTCATCCTTATTTTCTATTTTGTTTTCATTTGTGTGGTTTCAGTTTTGTTCAAAAGATTGCAAGTCTGAATTCCGTGGAAACTCGTGACTTGTAAAGACTTTTGGTCGGAGCCATAAGGTGCACTTTCGCATAATTTGCAATAAAACACACCATAAAAAGCTACCAAGCCAGAAAATTGCAAACATGAGATGTGATTAGAAATGAAAGCAATTTGAGCAATAGATTTTCTCTGACTCAACTGACTTCGTAGATATGGAAACGATACATAAACGCTTCAGATTTTGTTTGATTGATGCAAGAGGGTATTGAGTTTCCCTCTCAATATTCTCTTTCTCTTCTAGTACTGCAACGTCAGAACGACGTCGAAAAGACGATGAAATGCGATATTGGAAATAGATCGACGATGTACTTTGATGCCTGAAAGAGACAAACTTGGGCATGGTTGCCAATTCCGTTCATTCTTTTCTCATAAAAATGTGCCAAATGTATCTTTTTTCGACGCCAGTACGGCGTAGCTTATTCGGCATCGGTCAATGTTTGTTTCTAAAATTTGAAACCGATATTCGATCATCAGTCCAAGCACGGTGACGTAAATCTAGATTTATAAAAAATTTTGAAGTAACATTTCCCACATCTGGTAACGTCATACCGACGTAGGATTTTGATGACATACGTTACGTAAGAACGATGTCGTTTAGTCGTCCGAGTCCGCCAGCGACGTCGGATCATTTCGGTTGATTATTGAAGTCGAAACAGTGTCTAGCTGCAGGCGTTGGATAAACAGCGGTTCATAAAGGTTGCAAAAACAGAAGCCGAATCAACGTTGTATAGACGGCTGGAGGGTAACTTGTTTTAATGTCGATATTTACAAGGTCGCCCCTACGCTAAAGAACCCCCACCCTAGCGTTAACCAGTAACGGAAGACATTATTAAATCAATTATTATAAATTTTTTTTTTCAAAAGTGGGTCAGTTTATGTCCTCATGTTGGTCTGTTTTCTGAGCGATCTGTCCTGGTTTTCGTTTCCTGTGAGCTATAACAGGACCAGGTTTTTGGTTGATTATGATCTGCTCAAAGTCAGTTTTCCGCCCTCTGTTGAATGCAGCACCAAATACGTCGATTAGGCGCCGGAGAAAGTCATTTTGGTTGCAGCGCAAAGCAACATCTACACAGCGTTGCGTCAAAGACGTTCATTAAACGTTGGTCTATGGGCGCGGTCACATCATAATAAATATTTCAACCATATTTAATGCTGTGATTTGGACGGCAGACGCCCATATGTTTGGATAAGCATGGTACTTTTCCCAACAACTTAGTATGAAGATCGTTCTGCCGAAATCTCTGTATAGCTCTCCCGTTTTTCCACCTCTGATAAGAGACAATCCTTAAATGCATCTTAGGCCAGTCTAAGGTCTTAAGCATCTGGAGCTAGGCATTGTTGCTCTGTCGCGAGTCTGAGTCTAAAACAACGGCTTGTGAGTTTAACATTAAGAGCAATACATATTTAGTGATATTAAACACCTTAAATCGAAATTCTCAGAGTCTCTGGTAGACACGCCGAAAAACTTAGATATCATGACTATTTGCACTTAGAAGTTGAATACTGAGGGCAATGTACAGTGAACTACGCGGCAAACCTTGATCTCAGCGTCTTTTGGGAAGATTCTATGCTTTATAGCTGTACGCGAATGCAAATTCTACTTCTGAGCTAATTTTCAAAAACTCTCCTTGAAAGGGCTCAAATCCAGGGCTTTTGCTCCCCATGGTTGTTCTAATCATCCTCTTGATGTCTTCCCTGAAGCCACTTACAGGCCTGCCCGAGATTTGACGCTTTTGATACAGCGAGAAGTGTCCGCTGTCGGTATTGTTCTTCAGCGTCGCACGTTCTATATTAAACTACTTTTGGCATGTAAATAATCTGACTTCGCAAAAATTTTTTGTTAAACATTGCAGCTTCCAAACTATTTATTCATCTCACCAACCTCTGGCCATTGTCATCCCTATGAGGGGGAAGGGGGGTGTCATTCATAAGATATGCACTCACACGGCGGCGTGAGATCTGAGCACACTGATGATATAGTGAACTGTTAACCTCACAAATCTTGCGTACTGGGAGTGGGGATTAAAACAGCCGAGAATATTGCGTACGTACTTTATGAATGCCCCCTCCTCCTCCCCCCCCCCCTCCCCTGTGTTTATAGTGACTCGTTACACTATCAAGTTCTAGTTTCCTGCGGTTGTTGACTGTCTGAGCACTCAACAACGGCTGGTGAAGTTTTGTTTTAGAGGACAAATCAAATGAATGGAAAAAGACAAGCTTTCAAACCATCTGTTTTAAAAAAAAGAGCGCTCCAGAAATCAGTTAAATCAAAAAGGAACTTTCTTTCCACATTTTACGATTTGGTTGATAATTTTAGGAAGATGTATCTGGAAAAAATGTTGGAATTAAAAACAGGAAACCACTGAGCTCATTTTGAATACAAAAAAAACATAAGAAAATAAGCTAACCACTTGTAAATATGTCAAGTGTCATCACTTAACCGTTTAGTTTTACCAGAAAGAAATATTAATAGTAACTTTTCACATCCAAGAGGCTTCAACTCCAATTTAACTTTTTTCATTTTAGGAAAGTATATTTAACATTCATTTTGTAGCATTGAAGTCGACTGCAGCACTGCCTATTATTTCGTCACAGTCACGAGTCGGTTCCCTTGGTCGTAATAACATCTCCCAATCAGAGCTACAGCAAGAAGTCATTTTATTGGTTTTCTGGTCCTGCTAACAAAAACATGACAATATATCTGGTTTATTCTCTCAGTAACTCTATCTCGAGTCAACACCGGGTGTCAGAATTAATTTCTTTGTACAATAGAACCTCCGAGATAGGCCACAATCGAGTCCAATCAACAGTAGCCGTATTCACAAAAGTTAACTGTACAGTTAACTGGTTCCGTTAACTGCTCCTCTAGCAACCAGAACATCCGGAAGTAGATTAAATACACATTGTTGAGCAATTATAAATTCACCAAAAATTGTTGCGTGACACAGTTAGATCAACAGATTTTCGTTTCTAGGAGAACAGTTAACTGCACAGTTAACTTTTGTGACTGCTGGGGCAGGGATCTCCGCTTGGATGTGGTCTTACTTTAGCGGCACTTTCAAACGGAAGTGAATAACCGCATCGCATCAATGCTGTCTTAATTCGAAGGCGGTTTTAAATGACATGTCATCGTATATGGAGGTACTGCTGTATTTTACTGTACAGAAAAAATTCACCAGCTCACTTTCATCATTATTTAGTTTATTGAATATATTCTATTACTCGCGCAAATATTAATTTGTTGAGCATTTAACAGGATATCACCTTTCGCTAAAAACCTCAGCCTCCAAATTTCCTTCTCTTTATTAAAAAATGATTGCTTCGTTTTGAAAACTTTCTGTTCGTATGATATTCAACATATTAAGTTACCCCAAAATTACATGCTTTTTTGTAGCACGACGCTCAGTCACCTAACAAATGTTTGCTAAAGTCAAATGCATCAATAGCAATAATGTTTTCTAGCATTTTTTTTTGTGTGCGTTATAGCCGAATTGCAATCACTTTCCATCCGACTGATTGTGAAGTCGTTAAAACTACTCAGGCCACTAAGTTGTTAGTTCACGCATATGTAATATCTCGCTTGGATTACTCCAACTCCCTACTGTACGGCGTAAATAAATCATTAATTCGAAAGCTTCAAGTCGTGCAAAACTCGGCAGCTCGTCTCATCTCCAAAGTGAGCAGATTTAACTATGCAACGCCCCTACTCATCGAACTGCACTGGCTGCCTGTTGAACAGCGGATAGTATTCAAAATTCTAGTCATTGTTTTTAACTGTATTCATGGACGCGCACCTCAATATCTAATGGATCTAATAACACCGTACCGGAACTGTCGCTCGCTCCGATCGGGCTGTCAAGGATTATTGGTAGAACGCAGAACCAACAATAGATATGGTGATAGAGCATTCGTGAATTTTGCTCCTAAACTATGGAACTCGCTGCCTATTCATTTTAGATCTATAAATAACGTTGCAGCTTTTAAGAGAGCTCTTAAAACACACCTTTTTAATAATGCTTTTGTCAACTAATTTGTAACAGTATTATAATTGCATTATTGTTCACGTTTATCATTTTAACTTATAATTGTATACTCTGTGCAGCACTTGGAGCTTATTATTAGATAAAGTGCTATACAAATGTATTAAATAATAATAATAATAATAAAAGACTCCAGCGCTTCTCATATTCTTCCGTTTAAATCATCCGTTTCGCATATGATATAAACGATTTCCCATAGCTGCAATTTTAGGTGAGTGATAATATGAGAACTTTGCTTTTGTTTATGTTTCCGGAGTCTATACAGCGTCGAGGAAGATACGTTGTTTTCGAGCTTTCATAAACCACCAAATTCCGACGTCTCTCCAAAGTGGTGGCCAAAACGTGGAGTAGACATTGTGATTTGGTTGCAACGGAAAGCAACGTACTTTTTGGAAAGGTCTGGAAACACCCAAACCTCAAAATTACGTTCTGATCTTGCCCCGGGGTTGGGGAGAGAGAAAACAAATTGGTTAATTAACATGCGTATTCACTACTTTTCAAATGACCCCTATACAGAGAGCGTTAAGTTAAAAAATACTCCTTTTTGTAAAAAAAAAAACGCCCGGTACAAATTTAATTCACTAAAGTTTAAGTTGAAAACACCCCTTTTGCACCAAATCATACATTTATTCGTGCTTGTAGGCACATACAGAACGCACGCTACTGAAATCAGAGAACACAAACTGGGCAGACACTTATATTGTGCATACACACTTTTGCGTCCCCCTTTTTGTTGAACGCGGAGAAAATTACCCGCTCTCGGGTAACAAAATTAGCACTCCCCATCCCCTTAATTTCTTTCTTTCTTTCTTTCTTTCTTGCTTGCTTGCTTTCTTTCTTTCTTTCTTTTCTTGACACGTATGGTAACACACACGAGACCCAGGACACACCCCAATCCACGGGGGATTTTGCATTCACTGTTATATATTCGGTAAAATTCCAAATCCAGTTCTCAATTCGCCCACTTTGCGTCGTGAGATAAGCAGCTCTCTCCAAACTAAAAACATCCCAGCTCGTTTTAGAACTTTCATTGCTGTCATCACAACAGTTGTAAGACAGCGAATGGCAACTCATTAGCTTCGGACTTATTTGAGCTCATATTAGGACTATATGACTATAGTGAGGGGCAGAAACAGTGTTCTGTATTATTATTATTATTATTATTATTATTATTATTATTATTATTATTATTATTATTATTATTATTATTATTATTATTATTATTATTATTATTATTATTATTATTATTATTATTATTATTATTATTATTATTATTATTATTATTATTATTATTATTATTATTATTATTATTATTATTATTATTATTGGTAGTAGTAGTAGTAGCAGTATTAGTAGTGGTAACTGTTGTAGTAGTCATTGCTGTTGTTGCTGTTTTTTGCGGCTTGTTGAAAAGAACGTTTTAATTCCAAAAAGAAAACACCAACACAAATGCTGTTCTACTTTTATTACCTCCTATTTTGTCAGATTTGCTAGCCACAGAACCAAACAAATCGAATATTTATTTAATGAGCAATATATATATTTTAAAACTAAGGGTAACGGTTATGTAACTGAACATCTAATCACCCTGTATCCTATAAATCAAAAATATCAAGAGCCATCTGCAAATATTGCAAATTCCACTAGCAAAATGCAGAGTTTGTCAAATTCCCAAAAGATATAATAAAAAATTACAGCAGGAAAATGTTTAATTTTACAGAAACTTCAATTTCTACAGGTAAAATACGTCACAATGTATCTACCAAGCAAGTAATTGATGTGCCAAAATGACATAACTACTCTTGAAAAATTCTGGACGTGTGTATACCAACAAATAGGCACAAATACAGATTTGTCTGGGCCAATACAATAGTAGCAGTCAGTTTATGGTGAACAATGGTTACTTGTCAGAGTGATCACACCTTAGAAGTGAGTTTATCTTCAAATGAACGTGTACTTCAGTTTTGGAAGAATATACTCTTAAGTCGGATAACACTGTCCCAGAATACTGGTAAATCTAATGTAATAACAAATGTCATTTGAAAACAGAATAATACAGCTCCTGCAATTCCCAAGTAGAGTCCTAATTTAGATTCCACAGGCTCGGGAGAGAATCCAGCATCCACTCCTGCAATGAATACTATTTTTATAATTTTTAAATTCTAGGTATTTTTAGATTTTTGTTTGCATTGATTTATGCGTAATACCCTTATTAATATGCAGTTTTATTTATAAAAATTTTGTTATAATTTAATGTATCTGACAACCAAAGCTGAATTTATATATTTCCCTTAAACAAAATACGAGCCAGTTTAATGTCATATTAAGCTCAGAAAGATATTTGATATAGTTGTTATATTCTTATCAAAGAGTTCACTTTAAATTAAAAGTCACTTATTAAACTCTTCAAATGTTTTTAGCATTGCTATTTTAACGAAAAGGCTGTTTAAGGCACCACCAAAAACCATGTTAGCTAGGCACGTGCAGGCGTGGAACTACATTTACATTTGGGTTTTATACAATGTATGACGTCACACTTTTTAGAGAACTGGTCAAAAATCGGGAAAAGTGCTTGGAAGTAAAACAGTAATGACCTTAATCCATTGTGATTAAACATCAATTTTATTGTTTTTGGAACTTTGTTGTCAATATTTATTACCAACTAAAAGCCAGAAAAGGTGGTCTTACTTTTGCACAGTGTAATACTCGGGTACCATACGCCACTCCGTGTACATACGCTTGTTTTAAATCCTTTCTCTCCATCTTCAAATTCATATAAGTTTTCAGTGGAGTCTCGAGTGCACATATATTTAACCACTGTTCCCACAAGTATTGCTGATGTGTTTGCTTTCATGGCTGCGAAGGTACTCAGAAGCTGGCATCTGATTTCTAAACAACGTGCAAATACATACGTGCAAATACGTGTACATATGAACTTATATGTCAATGATAATATATTCTATGCTTTTGTATAAAAGCCGGCTATGATTCTATTTGACCGGTTATATAATGGTACTCTGAAGTTATTCATAACATGGTTCTATAACCCACGTTATTGCTTTTTATTTATTAATCGTTTTCTTTTTTTGGCATGATCCAGCAAAACCTCTAAGAAAACAAACATCTTGATAGTTGAAAAAAATCTCATCAAGTAAAAGAGATAGTTCTTTATGCTGCTAGCTTTGATATCTAAAAATAACTTTTAAATCTTTAAACTGAACATCAAAGGAAAATGCTTATAATCTATGTTTAACAGTAAGAAAAATTAATGGTTTTGTTCTTAAGCTCAAAACTGTGTCCAGCTGCTACACTTTCAAAAAGTTTAAAACACAGAAAATTGTCACACTTAGATTTTGTCAACAACGACAAATAATCTAAGTTTATACCTGAGCAGATAATATTCCGAGGTTGCCAATATCCAGTTGCTTGGCAGACAGACAATGCTTGGTATTGACCTATGTTCACCCAATGATTGCTGATACAATGATACGTCAACGTAGAACCCAATGTGGTGTTAGAAAATTGCGGTGTTATTGTATTTATTCCAGCGGGCAGTGCACCGCAGTCAATTTCTGGAGTAGAAATAAAAGTTAAGCTTCGCATATCAAAATTTTCAGAAAAAGTAATGCAATTAAAATAATAAATGATTTAAATTAAATGTAAAGAGATTAGAAGAAATATTGGTTTGTAGCAAACACCATTATAGTACTTAAAACAGTCGATATTGAATTGAGTATAGAGAGAAATGCTTTGAGGCATTGAAATACGAAAACTCAAACGAATTAATAATTTCATGGAATTAGCGAAGTCACAGTTTAGGTATCAACTGAACCGAACGACAATGAACAGTGAACTGCTAAGCTGGTATACAAGCTTATTGTAGACGCACATCTTTGGTAAATCATAGGATGTGATTGGGTAAAAGAATTAAAGTTTAAAGTCTGATGACTGACCAGAGCACCCAAGTTCAGTTCCTTCAATGCCAAGCCACGAACTATTTGCCGTACAAATAACACGCATTTGCACCATTGTGCTACCGGCTACTACGTATCCATGGCCACACCGTAATGTTGCTTCAGTACCAAGCACCGTGTTGTTTGTATCAAGGCCACCGTGACGTATGGTGACATTACGAGGGCATCTTATAGCTAAAGTAAGAAATAAGAAACTTTTATTTTTAGCTTTGTATATTTGATACAAAAAGCCAACGAATGGTTGAAACGTTCTTTATCGAATTGCGTTGTTTAGTGTTCTGCCAATTAAAATTATGTCTACTTCGGATAAAATTATGTTCTGACTGTAACTTTGTTATTTCATTGCAGGTCATCAATATCGCAGATATTTCGGTAAGCACAAACAATTTTTTACATATTTACAATTTTGCATTCACATTGTCAAATAAATGAAACTGTTTTGGAAGTAATGTATATCCGCTACAATTTAGATGAAATAAGATATTTGGCAAATTGTTTTACTGATGCATGTTTCATGCATTATGTATCTTATCTGTGCCAGTTGTCTATTACTCGCTAGTTGCTAATTGATGCTAGAGCCAATTGACGCTAGAGTCATTTTTAAAATTTTAGTACTCTGTTTCAAATGTTTAACAGGAAATGGCCCTGCTTATCTAGTTGATTTGTTAGTTCCTTATCAACCAGGTCGTACCCTGAGATCGTCTAGTCATTTGCAAATAGTCATTCCAAGAACTAGTTCTAAAATGGGAGACAAATCATTCGAAGTGTTTGCGCCGAAGCTGTGGAATGATCTTCCGATTCATATTAAAAGTTCTACTTCTATTTTATGTTTCAGAAGACTTTTAGAAACCTATTTGTTCAGTCAGTATTATTAGTTGCTATTTACTGTTGTTGTTTTTATAAGTATTTTTTAATCTTTTTTTAGACTATGTGTATTCATGCTTATGTATCTATGTTTGTAAGCGCTTAGAGAATTAATTATATAAAGCGCGTTATAAGAATTACGTATAATAATAACAATTCTGTCGAAAATTATGTCACAAAACTACCTTCGCACTGCTGACCAGTATCATTCCATGTATGGTTTGAGCACATAATAACCATAGTTTCTGAATGGCTTCCTATAAACGTGTAACCTTGGTTGCATGTGTACGTAATAACTGATCCATGGCTAGCATTTTTTGTATCCGTATTTGCATAACGAATGGATCTCGCTGGAGGACATCGATCAGCTGCAAGTCATTAAAGATAGGTAGATGTATCTAATGCAAACAAATATCTACTGCATAAGTACTATTTTATTTTACTCTTTATTCTTTTTATGCAAAAAGAAATCTGCAGGCATAATCTAAAACGCTCAGAAACTAAAGTCTGCTAGATATGTGTGTACTTCTGCAACATATAATGAGTAATGTTAGCGACTAACTGAGACAGAGGAGATGGGAATCTAATAGTTCCACACCTTGACACGAAAGTTCATAATCTGACCATAGGCTACTTGAATTGCAATAAATTGTTTTAGTCACATGGCCATCCGCATGGCGTAGTGTACTAGCATTTGTCTGAACTGTAACTGATTGAAAAGATTCTATGACACAGTAATAAATGTATGTGAGATAAAACTAAGATTCTGAACAGTTATAGGAAAGTGTTTAACCAAAAACATCTACTTACAGAAAAGCAGAAATAACGTAAATCAATCAAGAAGCTGTGTCTTAATACCTTGTGCCACAACTCTTGTGTGATGGAAAACAAACAAAACAATTTTAAAATCAGATCGGGAACAATAACCAATTACATTAAATTTAAAAGCAAGACACGAACATTATGAGGTAAAAAATGGTTAATTCTTCATTGTAATTATAAAACAAAAGGTCCATGTTTATGCACCTGCAGGGTGAAACATTTTAAGGAAACATACCACGTTGTTGATCTGTTATGCCGTAGTCTGAGTGACAAGTATACGTGACTATAGACATGTAACTCCTGTTGTTACCCTCTTGGTATGCATGTTCTATATTTGGTGCATTATCACAGACAATTTCTAAAAAAAAATACGAACTCCATCTTGGTACGATTTTACGTTGAATTAAGCTAGAACAAAAACTAGAACTGGGTTTATAAAATGCATCGGAGACTTAATGGTTAATATTTATGTTTGTGGCAGAGAACAACATGATTTTCATAATATTGTTCCAAACAATAACAACAAAATATTAACATCAGTAGTGATAGCATATGTATTAGTCGATAAGGCAGTAGAAGAAGCAGTTACAGCAGTACTGGTAAGTGAAATAAGAGTATTAGTAGTTATAAGGGTATCTCCATCTAGTAGTAGTAGCAGAAGTAGTAGAAGTAGCAGTAACACTAGTAGTAGCACAGAAGAAGGAGAAGAAGAAGTAGTAGTAGTAGTAGGATGTGCATATCAAATGACATGATTTCATAAATATCAGAACACTTTTAGCCGTATAAAGTAAGATTATTACCTGTGCATTGAGGTATGGTGGCATTCCAAACGCCACCAGTGAGACATTCAACAATTACAGTTCTGTTATTTGGATTGAAAGTGTAACCTTCTGTGCACGTCACATTCACAATGGAACCGTAAATTGCTGACGTGGTACTAAGAAAAGCATTGCGTATTGTTGACAAAGTATCACAAACTTCAACTGTAGGAAAAAGAACACCCACATGTTCGGATAGGCTGATCCTAAAATCCTCCCGCAGACTGTAGCACTATCAACACCAGTCTCAAAGGCGAGTGTACAAGAATGAGGTAGGGTTTTCTGATCAGTTCAAATGCAAGTGTCTGTATTTTTTATTTCATGATTTGTTGTACGGTTATAACCTCCCATATATAAGATCTTTTGCGCTGCTCTGTGATGATTTCTGTTTTCTAGTTACGTCGCTATGCAGAAGTGTAGAGTAGGGTTTCTAACAGAGGAAGAGGAGAGAGCACAGATAAGAGTATCAACTTCTCACATGTACTTAAAAATACTAATGTTGCCTTTGTATATGTACTAGTAATCATGAAATTCAAATAAATCGTTATGTTTCTAGTTAACATTAAGGATAATTCAATAAATTCCTTCGTCTCTTTCGCACAGTATTTGCGTATCTGTTACATTTTTGTTGAATTATGTGTTATCCATTGAAACACGCTGCATCATTTCAATACCGTTGCATCAATTAATAACACTTAAAAAAAATTATGTGCATCCGCACATAAAATGGGAGATATTCACTTTAAAAAAGTATAGAAAAATACAATTTATTACTTATACAGCCTTGTAAATCCGACCACTGATGGTTATCCGAGCAATCGATGGTGTCTTGAGTTTCACCATGAGGAAATTTATAACCCTCAAAGCAGCTCAATGTCATAGAAGATCCATGGATATTTTGTATAGGGGGTAATATTACCGCATTTGAAACTAAAGGTATCGGTCCGCATCTTTCTGCAAGTGAGAAATAAGAGTTTCACGTTAGTTAGATGACCAAAAAATACGGGATATGTTAAACTTCACCCTTAATGGCGGGAAAAATATTGATTTTTTACCCTTTGATCTTTTATCTTTTTTCCCGAGTGTCTATTTGTCTCTCTGTACGCGGGTAACCATTACTTTGTTTGCAGCATAACTTTTAACAGCAGTGGGCGATTTTGCTAACATCTTCAATACACTTTTCTTTCTTAGGTCGGTTTTGAAAAGACATTAAGAAATCGCAAATATAATCTATTTCAATGGAATATATTGGCGAATATGAGCCCGACATGAAGGTCAAGTTTACTATGCCAGATTCAAAAGTGTTTCGTATGCTAGGGCTTCATGAGATAGTTGTGCAATGATTTCCAGATTTATTGTTATTATTTTCATATATATATATTTCACTAATTTCTTCAGATGTCTTATTGCAATTGCTACCTTATTGTGTACAATCAGAGCTATATGACAGATTTGATGATTTTATCCAAACAGCTTTACCTTTTATGTTCATAATTTCCAAATTTCTGCTTTATAACAATTTCTCTAAAGTATAATTTACATTTGAAATGTAAAGTATTTCTCAATTTTATAGTTTTTTATTTGTAGTAGGTTTTTGTTTGTTTCTATGTTAAATTTGAAGCAGATCAGTTTCTAGAAACGATTTTCTACAGATAAAATAAAAAATCATTTAACCCTAACAAAGTCTTGTTTCAATTTACATGCAAATTGACAAAATATCGAAAAGATTAAAGAATCGAATTAGTGAACACTATCTGTTTACATTAGGTTATATTACAGAAGTCAAGCGTAAGATGTTGGTGTAATGCGATTGTTGATATTATCTGATCTTTAGTAATAATATGAGTGTTTTTGAAATAAAAATGGTTTATCTACTAGTACTGATGTAAAAGTAAGAAGTCAATATGCAATTAGAAAATACAAGACCTGCACACGAATCTTCTCCGATGTCCCACAGTCCACTGGAAGCACAGACTATCCTTCTTTCTGCCAGCCCTTCTTTGAAAAGGTAGTGATAGTCACAGCGGCACGAAGCCTCCGTATCAACAAGCGGGATGGGAGGTATTTCACATTCACCGTTATCTATTGTTAGTGTTGGTGCACACAGCCTTCCTGTTCAATAACGATCAAACACAAACAAATATATGAGAGATTGTGAAGAACTGAAATGCCTTTTTACAACTAATATAAATACTTAACTTTGTAAAGTAGAAGTCTTACCTGTATTTTTTAATGCTGATATTTACATTTTACCAATAAAAGCTCAACTTTGAAAACATTGCAGTATACATATGCAACATATGAAAATGCAACGTATATCGGAAGTATATTTTGATTCACCACCTCCAATCGACCTATTCTCAACGTGTGTAATACGTTGCAGTTAGTTTTGTAGCCCAGATTAAACAGACTAAGCTGACACACTGTCACAGTCTATCAGCGTTGCTATTCTATAGACATCAATGACCAGTCAAATCCCGAAGTTTGTCCGACATCTGGTCACGTCTCTCAATCACTTTCCAAATGTTACAACTAATCGTTCTTTATTGAGACCAAATCGCAACACTTATCAAAAGTTTTTCCGCAACGTTGGATAGACGCCGTGGTCACACCAAAAATAACATATTATTGTTTGCCGGAAATGGCTACAATGTTGGGCCTAGCGAAATATACAAAAATAATTACTTGAAACATGAAAACCTCTAACACTTGTGATAACCCACAAGTAGTTTTCTGAACAACAGGCGTTGATTCGTCGTAGGGTCATAATTCTTATCAAACATCTACATAGCTTCTCGTGTTCACTGAAACTTAACAAAAACAATGACGCACCTTGGCATGTCTCACTATGCTCATGCCACTCTGTAGTTGAAAGACAAACAGTTGAATGAACAGTCAAATTGTCTGGAAATAAGTAGCCATAGCTACATGTTGTAATTGCTATCCCACCTATTACACTGGACAAAATCCGGATTGTTTCTGGAAACACTTCTAAACAGCTCACTCCTGAATTAAAACGATATATTTATCCATTTTGTGCTAGATTTTATATCCTGTATATAAATGTAACAGCTTTTGTAGGCCTTGTTTGAAGGCTAGAAAGACGTAGAAAACGACGTTGCTATGCAAGATCTAAAGGAATACTACCTACGAAAGTGGTAAGCGAGAGAGATTGAATATCTATTTACCTTGCATCTCTTCACACATAATGTCAACCGGTTCCCATTCCCCGTTTGGCAAACACATAATGCGATAATTTGGAAGCCCATTTTCAAACCAGAAACCATCGTCACAATGATAGTTTGCCACTATTCTATCAACGCTGGCATCATCATAGACTAAATAAGTCGCGTGAGAAAGTACGGGAGGAAGTCCACACTCTAATATTTCCACTGTTTAAAAAAAAAGGTTTATTATTTCTTCTATAATTATTTTATGCATTTTTTAATGTAGACTTTGTTTTATTCCATGTGTTATATTGCAATATACACTATCTGTTTACTATGTTGCAATAGAAAGGTGGATCTTGATTACAACTGAGAGGTAAAATGCGATACTCTTTTGTTCGTTGTTTACAACATTAGGTCATTTTATTACAATACTTGAAATTTATCTAATTTAAACTCCTACCTTGGCAAGAATTTTCAACATCTGTCCACAATCCATCAGAATTACACTGTGATACCTTGTATTCAACCATTTCTTCAAAATACATTCCTTCGTTGCAATAGTATGTGGCCATGGAATTGTATGTGATATCATGATACAAAACGGTAGTGTTATCATACAGTGGTGGTGATCCACATGTGACTACTACAAGTAAAAGAAGACCAGTTACATTTCCAACAACCAAATTACATTTTTAGATTCATTGAACATAAGAAGGCATACATTAATACGCTATTTGTAAGCTTAATATTTCAATATTACAGTAGACTGTATTAACCTTGGCAGGCTTGATTAAGTGGACTCCAGTGGCCTGTAGCGAGGCATGTCGAGATTTGGCTGTCATTTTCAGCTATCCCGTACCAATAACCAGCCTCACAGATGTATGCAACGGTTTCTCCGTACGTAGTTTCGTCATACAATGCAATAGCATGTGTGATTGACTCTGGTATACTGCAATCTACAACTAAAATGTAAATACTCTATGGATTTCTTAATAGATAAATGTATAATAATGATGTAGATCAACATCTTCTGATTAAGTTTACTATTCTCTATAGAGAGGATTTCAAAGATAAGGCTTTGGTATAATAGGCAAAGATACGGCTTCAGTATAATAGACAACTTGCAGCAAATGTACTTCTGAATATAGCCCATTACCATATACTATTGAGAAAAGTTAAAGTCTCGTGGTCTATCAAAGACTTAGTAATCTATAAGTAAAAGGGAAAGTAAACTTACTGTGCAAGGTGTATAATATTCCAAAGCTTTAATCAGAGATTCATTTATTTCTGAATTATATGCTTTTAAATCAATTAAATAGACGATTACAAAGTTCTTTTGGTAATAACCATTTAGTTTATTAAATTTCTAATTGTTCTGAACATTGTCTGGGCCAACAAATATGAATTTGTAATGTATGGTTATGTCGTGAGTTTGGATGTTTTGCATTGGATTCGGTTACGAATGAAAGTTCTGTGAAAGAATCGTGCAGCAGTAAGTTCATTGATTTTCTACAAGCGCCCGAATCCAGTAATAAGCGCTTCAGCCCTATGGCCTATCACTGTTACAGCACAATCATACATTACCATGCATCATATAACCATATAAGGCGTAAATGCCCTTTTTATTGCTTTTCCGACATCATTTCTAAACGGGAGTGTGTTGTGTCTTAATTACACTCAAGCAAGTATCATTTCAAACCTTGACAAGTGTGGTTCAGGTCACTCCAACGCCCGGTAGAAAGACATGTTGAATTTACTTCGTAAGCTGTTGATATACCAAAACGATAACCAGTGTTGCAGATATATGTGGCATTTTCTCTATAAGTTGTTCCATCGTAATGTACAAAAAAATGTTCGAGAGAGGGTGGTTCTCCACAGTCTACAACTAAGAGATAATAACGACATGTATATGAAAACATGTTATGTGTAAAATGCCACATTATTGCTAATTGTAAAAAGTTACGGATATATCTTTCTTTGACTTTTGGGGTAAATAGTTTAAATAAATAATTATGAAGTGTGCTTTTTAAAATATTTCAAAGATAATATAATATATATAATATTTCAGAGATAATATAATATAACAAAGATAAAGGAAGAATGGTTAAAAGTGTTATAAAAAGTAATTTATGCTGTATGTTTCATGAAACTTCTTATATTACCAGAAGATAACAAAATATTTAGTTAATAAAATATCGAAAATAGTCATTATTAGTTATGTTGTGGATTACCAAGGCACCGTATATCTGTCAAACCTTACACTCGCGACTCGTTACACACTCCACTAACATAAATGTCTAAACTGGTTATAAGATAAACATCTCGGCAACGGTGCACGGCAATAGACAGTTGCCGAAACGTAGTTGTAAATATAAGAGATATAATTACAGTCAATCGCTAAAAATAATGAAATTCAAGCCAGTTTCTTTCAAACCTTGACACATATGGTCCAGTTCACTCCATCTCCCGGTTGGAAGACATGTTGAGTTTACTTCGTAAACTGTGGATATACCAAAATAATAACCAGTATTGCAGATATATGTGGCATTTTCTCCATAAGTTGTTCCATCGAAATATATAAAAGAGTGTTCGAGAGAGGGTGGTTCTCCACAGTCTACCACTAAAAGACAACAACGCCATGTATCAGAATAAACAATCTAAATACATAAAACATGAAGTGTGTTTGACGAAATATTTATGCTGAGTTCAACATAGATAAAAAATAAAAGTGGTGAAAGGTATGATAAAAAGTAGTCTATACTTGATCATTAACGAAAGTAATATATTATCAGAAGTATTAAGAATAATAGTAATTTGGAAAATATCAAAAATGTTCATCAACGATTGCGTTATGGATTACTAAGGTACTGTATATCTGTCAAACCCACACTCACAACTCGCTACACACTCCACTAACATAGCTGTTTAACTGTTCATTTGGTAGAGATCTCGACATTGGTACACGGCGATGGATAGATCAAAATCCTACTGAAAGTCGCCAACGTGTTGTCAATATAAGGAAAATGATTACAGGGCAACACTGTAAACAATAAAAATCAAACCACGTTCATTCCAAACCTTGACAAACGTCGCCGGGTTCACTCCATCGCCCGGAAGAAAGACAAGTTGAATTTAATTCGTAAACTGTTGATATACCAAAACGATAACCCGTGTTGCAGATATATGTAGCATTTTCTCTGTAAGTTGTTCCATCGTAATGTACAAAAGAATGCTCAAGAGACGGTGGTCCTCCACAGTCTACAACTAAGAGATAATAACTTCATGCATAAGAAAACATGTTATATGTAATATGCCACATTATTGCTAATTGTGAAAAGTTACGGATAGGTCTTTATGTAAACTTTACAATAAACAATCTAAATAAATGAAATAAGAAGTGTGCTCTGTAAAATTTTCCGCTGATTGCAACATAGATAAATAATAAAACTGGTGAAAAGTGTGATAAAATGTAATTTATGCTCAGTCATTAATTAAAATAATAGCTTATCAGGATATTAAAAATATTTAATCAATAAAATATGGAAAATATTTATCAGGCGTTGCGTTATAGATATCTGCCAAATTCCACACTCACGACTGCTTCACATACCTACTAACATAACTGTCTAAACTATTCATATGGAAGCCATCCCGACAACGGTACACGGTGATGGAGAGATAAAAAGTTGCACTGAATGTCGCCACCGTGTTGTCAATGTAAGGAAAATGATTGCAGTGAATCACTGAAAACAATTAAAATCAAAAGAGTTTCAGTCCAAACCTTGACAAATGTGGTCTGGTTCACTCCATCGCATGGTAGAGAGACATGTTGAATTTACTTCGTAAACTGATGATATACCAAATCGATAACCAGTGTTGCAGATATATGTGGCATTTTCTCTGTAAGTCGTTCCATCGTAATATACAAAAGAATGTTCGAGAGAGGGTGGTTCTCCACAGTCTACAACTAAGAGATAATAATGCCATGTATTAGGAAACATCTTATGTGTAAAATGCAACATTACTGCTAATTGACAAAAGTTACGTATAGGTCTACGTAATTTTTAGAATAAACATTCTAAATAAATAAATTATAAAGTGCGCGCTACAGCGCTTTTGTGCTGATTGCGACACAGATAAAAATAAAAGTGATAAGAAGTGTGATTAAAAGTAATTTATACTTAATCATTCACGTAAATAACACCTTATCTGAATTATTGATAATAATGGCTAATTTATATAATATATAAACTGATCATCAGGCGTTACTTTATGGTTTACCAAGGCACTGTATATCTGTAGAATTCCACACCCCCGACTCATTACACATTCCAATAACATAACTGTCTAAACTGTTCATATAGTAACCATCTCGACAATGGTAAACGGCGATAGACAGATAAATAGTTCCACTGAATGTCATCACCGTGTTGTCAATATACGGAGGATAATTACAGCGGATCACTGAAAATAAATGATGATATGTTTTACATAAGCTTTATGCAACATTTCCTGTATCTAATTTTTCAATTCTATATATTTAAAATAATGAATATTTAAGTAACCAATTTTCTGAATGTAAACAAATTGTTATATATCTATATAATAATAATATATCTAAAATAATGAATGTACAAGTAACCAATAATGGAAACAGGATAAAAATATTCAACGTAAAAACAAACTGAAGTGATCAATATACTTAAAAACTAATTACTTTCCACAAATAGTTTTTCTGTATAAATGTACCCGGAAAACATCTTACCTTCGCAGACACCAACGTGACTCCATGTCGCGTTGGACAAACATGTGCTCTCTGCATAACTACCATTTATCAATGGAAACTGATAGCCGTCGTTACACTGATACGTTGCTACTTCTCTGTGCGTAGTCTCAGTAAAAGACTTTGAAGAATATGGAACGTCGTCCGGGATTCCACAATCAACAGCTAATATATAAATTTCAATCTACTTTGTGCTGTTTTGTTCTTGTTTCAATACGAAATCAATAATATGTTTTGCAAATATAACCACGAGTTATGATTTGCAGTAGTTAGATGTAATCATCTTTTAAGGTGTCTGCTTTATCAAAAATTTAATGTGAGACTATTTTGTCCTAGAGAATATAATTAGAGTTGCACTCTAATTTTTTAGAACTAACCTATTTATGGTAACTGTTACAAGTTGGTCGACTGTTGACTACTAATTTTGCTCTGTAGGCAATGTTGAAAAAAATAGGCAAACTAAAATAAACTATTAAAACTGCAAAGAATTATACTCACGATAGCACATTAATGGTTCAGACCATATTCCAGTATCTAGACAACTAATAAAGAAGCCATTTGAGCAGTTCCTTGTGTATGTTCCCTCCTCACATACAAAGGTCACTGTAGATCCGTAGGTGGTATTGACATACATTTTTTCGGCATATTCAATGTCAGGAGGATTTCCACAATCCTTTACTGATACGTATTAAGAAAAAAATCGAATGGCCGGTATATAACATAGGAACATACACTTTATGAATTATTGCCTACAAATTATAATCCATCAAAAGTACAAACGATTATGCTTTCTGAAAACGTAGTTTGAAACTATTTTTCCTCTTTATTTCTGCAAGAAAGCAACAGTATACATCATTGCATGACTAAGCGGAGCAAAGCTTGATGAAGGACTCATTTTTAGCACTTATCAAAAAGTGCCCGTTCAGTTTCAGTTCCATAGATAGTCATTATTTTTATAATTTTTCGAAAGTTTAGAACTAACGCTTTTGCTTTTACAGTTTTGTGTCATTAAGTATTTTACATAGGCTCTAGCTATATGTAAAAGCGAAAAATATTTTATATTACGCTGTGAGAGATATATACACGGCTAAATTGCCATCTTGTAATACTATAAAACAAGTTTCGATGTCTTTTTATTCATTATAAAATACATTTTACGTAAACACATACCTACACACAAATGACCCCCTCCACTCCATGTTCCGTCCCCTAAGCAGGAAACTATATGTATATCTGCATCAAGATTTGGAAATGTGTAGCCGGTGTCACATTCGTATGTAGCCATGTCTGCGAACAGCGTTCTTTGAAAACTCACCGATGCATGAGTTATATTTGCTGGAGCGGCACAGTCTGAAGAATGCAAACCTGTTCTTACTAGTAATGGAAAATACTAACGCAAAAATGTATGCAAACAAGTTCTTCACAGTATGGAAAATTTGGAGCTGATGATACGTGCTATTATTTTTGAATTGGTGTTATATCAGTGGTTGTAGCAGTAGAGACGGTCTATCCCGGGATGCTTAGTGTAAGCTACTTAAATGTATTTTAAAAAGTCATAGATTTATAACGTATCAAGTTTTTTTCGTATCTCAAACATTGTTTGCTGTTTCGTTTTGTTCTGATTGACAAAACCATATATATAGACAAAGCTGAGACAAGATAAGGGTAAAACAATTGGTATAAGCCTAGTGAAAAGCCCTAGAGATGACAAATGAGTCTACAATAAATAGTACCACTTGAAGACGTTTGAAAGGAGTAAGGTATACTCTAGGGTAATTGTGGTAAGCAAACGGTTTTACTTTGTTTTATAGTTACTAAGAGGATTATATGCAACTACAAATCTTGCATTTTTTTTAAAAAACATATTTAAAAAGAAATTTAAAAATCAAACATATTAGAAACGTCAAAATTAGAACATGGGTATTTTTCCTATCTTTGCCAAAATGAAATTTTTCCTTACCATACACACAACCTTTCAACTCCCACCTCAGCGACGGCCACACCGAATATGCGGTTGGATAAATTCGCACCACATCCGCTACAAAAGACACACCTAAATGATTTTCAACTGCTGTATTCCCATCGTTATTTCCTTGGAATGCAATAACACTGCTTGTATCATCGCGCACATAATCCAAGCTCGAGATCCCAGTCAAAGAATACTTTACTTCATAAGTTGTGACGTATTCGCTAGGATTACTTAACCCCTTTGTTATAATGGAAACAACGACTCGAGCTTGTTCAAAAGAGGCCTGAATCCAGCAACTCTCGTCTGTTAAAGGCGCCCAGGCACTGTCTCCATCGATGCGCGAATGCATTGCTACATATTCTGTTGCACTTCCGTAAGAGGAAGAAGCTGTAAGTGCTGAGTCTGGAATATTCAACACTGTTCCTGATATCAATGCCAGATTACACTCTGTCGCTTCTAAAATAAATTAGAATTTGATAATAGATTTAGATGATTTACAATTTGGTTCTAAAAGGGTTTTTGATCATATTTCTATGCTATAAAAATTTAGGATAATAATTTCAACCATACAATTTTGAGTGACACTTTAAGGGTAAATCTTTGTTTTATTTCCCAGTTTGCAGATAACAGCATAGTTTTGTGGTTTCATAAAATTGGCATAATCTGAAAATCCAAATTCTTTCTATTTAAAAAAAAAACAACAAATTCCCACACTATTGACATGGTCCTTCGGTCCACACCCATGCACTTGGATACCTCTAGTTTCGTTGTGCGAATAACGTTTCAGTACTGTTCAGCGCTATTCAAACTGTATTAGAGAAGTACACACCTCTCAAAAAGCGCATCGTACGCAACGATGTCCCAACGCCTTGGATAGATGACGAGACATTATTTGAGAAAAACAGAAGCAGGCGATCAGAGAGGCGTTTCTTGAAAGACGAGTCAAATGTTAATTTATCTGCTTATAATAAGCACAAAAACTACGTCAATAAACTCATAGATAAAAAAAGATCGCTTTTTATAATTCAGAAATAAATGAAAATTCAGGGGATCAAAAACACTTGTACAGTTTGGTCAAACGTCTATCAAGAAAAGCATCAACTAATGCCTATCCCGAAGCAAACGACGATGCTGAACTTGCGGACAGATTTTCCGAATTCTTTGAAGCCAAAATTAGGAAGATTAACGATAGCCTTAGTGTTGAAGTTAAGGATCCAATGAATATCACACTGAGACAATCACAAAACACTTTTGATGATTTCGGCCATATTTCAACTGAAAAACTGCTAAAAGTTATCATGGAATCACCATCAAAGTCATGCGCCCTTGACCCGCTGCCGACTTTACTTCTTAAGCAATGTGTCGATGAATTATTACCTTCCATTTCCCTCATTATCAATAAATCCCTCTCTAGTGGATATATGCCCAAACAGTTTAAAGAAGCTATCATCATCCCTATACCTAAGAAGTCAAATGTCAAAGAAATGAAAAATTTCAGACCCATATGAAATCTCCCATTCTTATCAAAGGTTATCGAGCGCATCGTGATTGAGAAGCTATCTTAATACTGTTCGCAAAATCGTCTCGACGAGTCACTGCAGTCGGCGTATCGAAAAGGACACAGTTGTCAAACCGCTTTGCTGCGCGTCATGAACGACTTGCTGTGCAACATGGATAGCCAAGAAGTCACCCCGTTAAACCTTCTCGATATGTCGGCTGCGTTCGATACGATTCCGCATGATAAATTCTTAGAACTCTTTGAATTTGACTATAGAATCTCAACTAACGCCCTTTTTTGGTTTCAGTCATATTTCCAGGATAGTTTCCAAGCCGCCCGCATCAACAGCTCCATGTCACAGTCACGACCGCTGACTATCGGTATGCCTCAGGGATCCGCTGCCGGGCCCTGGGGTAACACAAAGTACACCGCCCCCTCGGTCTTCTAATCTGTCTCCTCGTCATCACTTTTCAAATGTTTGCGGACGATACGCAACTCTATTCCGCTTGCAAAGCGAGTTGTAGTTTCTCTCAAAACGATGTTCGAGCGAAGTTAGAAAATGCTATATGTTCCATTGGAAAGTGGATGAAGAATAACAACCTCAAATTTAACAGTGATAAAACTGAATTTATTCTTGTTGGTACCCAAAAGCAACTATCCAAAATGGAATATAGCCATATAACTATCGACCAGCAGAATATAAAGGCTAGTTCATGTGCGCGACTTAGGTGTCTGGCTCGTCTCTGAACTCAAAATGAGTGCCAATGTACAGCACGTGACTCGCATATGTTACATCAATCTCCGACAACTGTGGTCGATTCGTAAATACTTAACCACAGACGCGACGAAAATACTTGTGCAGTCTATGATCATGTCACACTTGGTTTACTCGAACAGTTTGCTATACGGTGCCAGTTCGCAGTTGACTTGTCAGCTACAGCGAGTCCAAAACGCAGCGACCAGACTGGTATTACGGCGACGAAAGCATGATTATGTCCGTGATGGCTTAATTCTACCCCACTGGCTTCCTGTTCGATCTCGAATCGTATTCAAAATTGCAATATTGACGTTTAGGGTGCTTGTGACAAATCAACCAACCTACCTGAGAGATCCATAAACCAAAAAGATCTCTGAGGTCGGGATCCCAATTACTTCTGGACATTCCAAAAATCAAATTACAGTGTGGTGATCGCGTATTTGCGGTATCGCCCCCAAAAATTTGGAACAATATTCCCGATGAAATAAAGAGCTCTCCAAACTTAGTAACCTTTCGAAAGAAATTAAAGACGCATCTCTTTAAAGACGCTTATAAACTATTATGATTATCTTGTTGAAAGAATGTTTTAGTTTGAAATGCTATAGCTTTTAGCTGAAAGGATTATTATCATTATTTTTTCGAGATAAATTTTTAGATACCTTAGATTAAATATATTGATATTGTTCAGCGCTTAGAGCAAACTGGTTGAATAAGCGCTATAGAAAATGTTACATTACATTACATTACAGTACTGGGTTTTTGTAGATATGTATGATATTTGGATCAAAATGTTTTAGCTTACGAAAAATTTGTGCTTTTTCTTATACATATATGCAAGCGGCATATATATATATATACATGCAGGCCTCAATATATATATATATATATATTCATGCAAGCCTCAATATTACAACATATTGCCTCTTTTAACAATGCTATGCAATTATTCGTTACATTTTGTGACGACTTATTATTTTGCATAGAGCTTTTGAAAAAATATTCTAAAATTTTGAAATCATCTAAATTATTATTAATAATAGCAAGTTACATATAAAACTTCATTTTTCTTGCTGAAAACTTTTTTCATAGTTTTCTTGTTACATCATGAAAATAGAGCTTAAATCTAAAACTCCCAGCAATTACAATTCATATTTCTAAGATGTGTGTGTCATATTTATTACAAAATTGCTTACTTTTTTACTCTAGGGGTGGTATTTGAAAATTATGTTGGTTTTTGAATTATAGACAGCAAATAAAATAAAAGAACCCGTGGTTTGATTTTCCGTTTTATTTTGTAATGAACAATGAAAACTGTTATTAGAATTAAATATCAAGCTGCTAAATAAATGTCGAGAAAAGTTATCAGTACGATAACTAAATATACATTTACAGACAGAATGATTCAAAGCTTCCACAGAATGATTGTAGGGTTTTTAGTTATATATTTTAAGAACGTTAATTTTAATCTTGATATTTTTACTGAGTTTCCTTACGTGACACTTGTTGAAAACATGCTGAAAAAGCAATCCAGCTCTTCACGATGTATAAAACTAAAAAACACAAAACATCCATAGTTCTTGAGAATTGAATAAGAGTGTCAAGTTAATAAAACTTTTTTTTACATTCTCTAAATTGAATAGTTTTCAGTTGTTTTATTCACATCTTTATTTGTGTTCTAATACTTTCTAGATTTCATTGTGAAACATTTAATGTGGGTTCCTTAATCCTTTTATTTGACTGCAATATTGACAAATTAATTGCCTCGACTATATTTAGGAAATTATTGACTAGTGCTGTTTGACGATATCATAAAGTAAGTTCTCAATCCCATTTTATTTTTATTTGCTCAAACCAGGCACGCAGCTGAGGTTCAATGTCCATGGGGTGTAATCTGCCTTTACCTTTACAAAAAGGCAAAATTTATCAACTTGATTCTTTGTTTCAGTCTTTCATGCAAAGAAACAAATTTATCTAGAGCTGGAAGATGATGTATTGAACAGAATAAAAAATAAAGCTAAGACACTTGGTTTGAAACAGATATTGAAACATTATTGAAATATCAGTCAGTATTTTGGCAGTGTTGTGTATGGATGTATTAGCTCTATAAATACAAACATAGTTTTGAATCGGTGAGTCACTGCTCACACCCACTTTTCAAGATAATTTTAATACAAGATAACATAAGGTGCCATCCGCAGAATATATATGTTTATAAATAATGTTTTGATTCTTGTTGGATATATAATTTGCAGTGGTTTTACTTGAATTAACTAATAATGCTGTTATCTGTAGATAAATTATCATTGTTTGCTTGCGATCTTACAAAGTATATTTTAATTATACTTTTGAGATAAATGATGTGATAATTGTAGCATGCAATGTCTGTTTCTGTACTGTGCCTTGTTTATCTAAGATTGTATAAATGTATTCGATATTTAGAACAATAGCTAATCAATATTTCCATTAACAACGGCCAGGATGGATCTAGCTAACGACTAATTGTTACAATAAAGAGCTAACGTTCTTTCAGCGCATTAATAACAAGGTACGGGTCATTAAAAGGATTTTTGCGATTCATTCTTAAAAAGCTTCACTAGTATGTTGACTGATTACAAATGGTCATGTGCTGGGGGAACGTTTACTCAAGCCAGTCATATAGCTAAATGTAAAAGACTGGAATTCGGCAATGAATTTTCACCCCGTGTTTCAACTATAATAACGGTCAGGTAACCCAACAGATGTGTCTAATAATCAAACAAATTTGTCTCACAGTCTAACAGATCCGTCTAACAATCTGATCTATCTTTCTGGTATTCCAGCTGACTTTGAAGTCGATCATTAAACAGGCCTGTTTTTCGTTCTGAATGCAATGAAACTGACAGGGCCATATTTTTGTTCTTTTATTTCGGGAAAGTATGATTACAATCCAAAGCCATTTTAGTTTATATGAAGGATATACTGCTGCAAGGAATATGTTTTATGGAAATTTGAGTTAAAGTCAGCTACATTAAACTCTAACATATAAAAACATATAAAAATTAAACGTAACGTAAAGGCCAAAAATTTCAGGCAAAGGTAATTGAATCTAAACTAGATCGAAATTCGCACAGTGAATTAGACCCGACTTGGAATGATAACTTATAACGGAAAGTAGATTATATTGCTGTTTGTTAACAATTTTTACATGTCTGAATGTAGAACATCTTCCTAAATACTAGCAACTATACCGATAAGGTCAAGGTCAAAAATTTTTATCAGGTGCACCACTTCAGATGACCCTCCATACATGTGCCTAGTGTGGTTCGTCTAGCTTTAGCGGTCTCGGAGGAGATGTCTGGAAACCGATTGCTCTATCTCCTACCGTTTTCTAGATAAAGGCCAACTTCCGGTTTGGGGCTCGAAAGTGACCTGGAAGTCAAGATAGCGGAAGTTATACCTTACGTATGGCCGTATAAGTTGCGGAGGTCGAAAATCAGGTCAAAATTGCTTACCGTTTTTTAGATAAAGACCAACTTCCGGTTTGGGGCTCTAAAGTGACCTGGAGGTCAAGGACAACGGAAGTTAATCCTTACATATCGTCGCATAGGAAGTGGATTGCGAAAATGAGGTCAAAATTGCTCTTACCGTTTTCGAGATAAATCGTTGTTTTTCTTTAATTAAGGTTCTTTGTGCTTTGATTTTGAGCATCAATTTCAAGGTCAAAAATTTTTACCGGGTGCCTCAGACCACATTGTCCTTTATACAGGTGCCAAGTTTGGCTTTTCTAGCTTTAACGGCCTTGCAGTAATTGTCTGAAAACTGTTTGACCTTTTTCGCGATTTCACCTGGACCAGCAAGGTCAAGGTCAAAAACTTTTATCAGGTGCACCACTTCACGGCCATCCATATATGTGCCAAGTTTGGTTGGTCTAGCTTCAGCGGTCTTGGAGGAGATGAATGGAAACCGATTCGGCGGAAGAAGAAAAAAATTTTAAAAAGCGACGAAAAACTAGGTGAAGAATTCGAGGCAATCCATCCCCATTTGGCATTTTCAATGCCAAGTGGGAAATATATGGATCACAAGGGCCTTGTACTACATTCACACCACTCTTTCATAGACCATCCTTGAATGAGAATCAAACTGTCTGCAAACGTTTTATTCTCATTTTTTTTCTTGGGAGGGGGGGGGGGGGTTCCTATTCGATGTACCTTTCACGCGCTAGAAGAATGAATCAAGAGACTGTTGGTCAATCAATTGTTATTTGCTAGCTAAAGGCAATGTATTTATCCTGTTAATTTTTCTTCACTAGCGTATAATAAACTACCATACAAAAGTTGTGAATGTTTCACGTCACACTGAAAATGGCTTCTGTTTAATATTCAAATGATACAGTAAGATAAGCCAAAGAGAGTAATGCATCTATCATGGTGGCTGATTCATATATTTCGTACTTGAGGTGGGGACAGCTCATTTGCTGTTAGTCAAACTGAATTACTAGTCATATACACAGGCAATAAATACGTAATGAGAGCAAAGTCTTCGTTCTTTATAGCTATTTATCAGGTCAACACTTTAAAACGCTAAACTACATAAGGAACTGACATCATAATTTATTTCAATTCACTCAGCTAGCTTGATATCAATAATTTAATTAGTAAAATAAATAACTAATTAATGTTATCCGATTAAAATGAATGATATAAACACACAACAAATATCAAATATCCAAGTTCAGTTTCAGTTCAACAAAATTAATTTTAGATATTCAAAATTCAGTTCTTCATTTCAAGAGGTTGGGTGAACGTTTTAATTCAAGACTGAAATGCTCTTGAAATTAACAGGACCCAAATCATGATACGAAATAAATTTTTCGTATCAAAAATTTCATTTTTAATATATTTTACTGATGATTTCTTGTTGCCCGATATTAAGGAATTGACATGAAAACAATATTTCACATAAGTTAACTGTGGTTGGGACATTTTGAAAAAGAATTTTTCATAAGAGTTCATGTGATTGGTTTATGTGAAAACTAAACACAGGTAATACAACTTGCACTATTGTGCCATTACTAATTAGTTGACAATGCATGATGTGCAATTTTTAATGCATTACCTGATTGCTCCATTTTCGCTTTTTATTCATGGAAGTTTGCACCGGTGAAATTAAAGTTAGTCACATGGAAAATCAAATCAAGATGGAAGTTTCTGGTTATTTGTAAGACGATGGCGATTCATCGGTAATTAAGGAGCTAAGGTAAACAAGATCATGTACATCTGGATATTTTTATTCATGTGAAACAATAAACTATTGATTGTTCCCACTAATGCAAGGGAATTATAACAGATGTGTCAGGAGGTCCACATCCCATGAGTAGTGGCTGTCTCCAAGAACTTAGCAATGTATTGTAAATTATCATTGAATTGGAAACGGCACGTCCCTTCTCTTTTTCTCCTTACAAGGTCACTGCTGTAACGCTCAAGGTTAAATATCTTTGCAGAACGCCGTGTCTCTACAGTACAAAAGTGAAATGTTACACGTGAGAAGATTATTTGTAAGGACGCGAACAAACAGCCATAAACGGGTAGCTTAAATAGATTTTGACAGAAAACCACAGGACATATAATTACCTTTCACAAGATACATGTTCTGAAAAGAGAATATTGCTGCTATGATATAATAATTATGCAATTGCAAAAAGGCTTTGTGCTACATTTTAAAAATACGTGGGCTTCTCTCTTTTTATGTGTTGGTTTGGCAGCACATTCATGTAAGTATTACAAGTATTATGAAGAATTAAGTATTTTGCGTATTACAAGCAAACAACTATTTTAAAAGCTTACCACTCCTATAAAATTAAGTTTTATACACGTTATGTTTAGAAGTACTATAGGTCGTTATTACATCTTGCAGCTGTACCTAAGAGAAAGCATAATAATTCCTTTGAGTATATTGTATACCAGAAAAAAAACAATTTACTCAGAACTGAAATATAG
The DNA here is from genome assembly GCA_949752745.1 of Protula sp. h YS-2021. Taxonomy (NCBI): domain Eukaryota; kingdom Metazoa; phylum Annelida; class Polychaeta; order Sabellida; family Serpulidae; genus Protula; species Protula sp. h YS-2021. The sequence continues at coordinate 21,784,776 of OX457031.1, read as the reverse complement.
GCTTCAATATAACTGTAGCCAGTAAAGTGGCCACTAAATGTGTTCTTTTATGCTGATGAAAATGAAGAGCTGGAATTAAAGTCACAGTATGATTCTGTAGATACATTCTTGTACAATGAAAAGCATAAATGATCTACATAAATGAAAAATAAAATAAAATAAATGATCTACATGATTCTGCCCACAAAAAAAAAAACAAAAATAAAGTTATTGTTATTCACTCCTATGAACTTTTCCTCATTTATGACTGACTAAATTAAAAACAAAACACACACACACACAAAAAAAAAGTCAGTGCATTTGCAAGGCTGGGTTGTGTTTCTTGTATCTTACTTAGGACCATTCATAATAAAAACACATTTCCGTGCATTGAGCAAAATGTAATAAGTTGTGTAGTTTATCTTTATTCATTATTATCAAATCGGCATAATCCACATAACTGACAATTTTAGTCCTTCTCTATTTCGCATTAAGGAAAAAAAACAATTTGTTTAAATATTTGTGTTAATTTAGTGCGTAAAATTGGCAGTTTTATTAAGTTGATCTTTGAAATGGAGACTGAAAGTCCCAAGTAGTTATTTCTTTATCCTTCATTGCGAAAATTTCGCAATACGATTCACAAAGACTTTAGAATAGAGCTGGAGCACTCCAGTGGGTAATGTGGCAACAAATGTGACACCCGTATCGGACGGTGCTAAAAATTTCACCAAAAAGACGCACAGAAAAAAAACACTCTAAACATATTACACCATCTGTAAATTTTGATTTAACCTTATTGCTCTTGCAGCTTTCATTAGCTCACAGTGAAAGTGTGTACATTTTTACTTACTCAGGAGTGTGTGGGGGAGGGATGGAGGTGGGCGTTGTAGGCTATTATTTTATTTGCGTGATTCCGCAATTTCCCCCAGTTTAAGGAAACGAAACCTCGACCTAATTTATATTACATCCTTGGTGCGAAACTTGTTCGTGTTACTATGTCCTCATTCTTAATGACCAAACCAATAATATCAATGGACTGGTTTGATGAGTCATTTATTTCTATTTCCAAACTATATAAACGCTTTTTTGCTTTTTGGATTTTAATTTTCATAGTGTTGTTAAAAATATAATATTCAAGAAAGTGGTCTTCTAAACAGAACGACCTTGTTGGACTAACAAAAGTGATAAATATCCCCTGTAGGATCAAAAGCCTCATACATTTTGCAAATGATTTAACGATATTTGTCAGCAATGCGCCTGAGGCTATTTATCTGAAACGTTGCACCTAAAACATAAAAGGATTTTAGCATTGTTGTTCAGCAACTACAAACATACGTCATAGGCATTGTTCCAATCGGGACGAAAAGTGCCACCTGTTTCAATTTCTCAGCACTAAACTGATGAGTGTTTGACACCAATCATTAAACACCCTGAACTGACTGCTCTACAGCCTTTTGACTTAAGTTTTTTTCTTTGAGAACATTTGCATAGTAAACATTTTGCGTTCTGATAAAATTGTAGTCAGTTATTCAGCTGTTCAATAACACACTTCTTGCAACTTCTTTTAATTTCTCCTGTATTACTGGTTTTAGTCACACTGAAAGCCAGCATCAAATGTCTATTTCGGTGTCTAAAAATAATATGAAAATTAGATACGTGCTCTTTGGTGCATGTATATTATAAAAACGTGTGGAGATAGAGCGGCTCAGGGATAATGAGGGTGGGGGAGCAATTGACTGTTCACTTGTGTCATCAGGTTTTGCCACCCATCTGTTTTTAATATTACTCAATTACTCCAGTAAATACTACGGCAATTAATTTTGGTTCCGGCTCTTGCGGAGGTCAGGCGAAGGATAACTGTCATATGAGCAGCTAATCTTCGATACATCTTTATTCACACCTAGTTTTCTTCATCGAAAAAAAAACTAGAAAAAGTTGATTTAAGTAAAACTGTTACTGAACTACCTTAATGTATGAAGTTCATCTCCATGTGCCGGATACGATATTTATTCATTGCAATAGATTCAGGTTCCCCTGCTAAAACCCTAGTAAGGATTGTATTTATTAATTTCCCACTTCCGTTATTAGCAGTTGAATGAACTACCAGAATCCACAAGATGACATGATAGCTTTCAATATATATATATATATATATATATATATATATATATATATATATATATATATATATATATATATATATATATATATATATATATATATATATATATATATATATATATGTTCTGAGAGGAGGTGATTCCGCAAAAATTGAACCTGCCACTGTGAACACCTCTAAAGTTACAATCTTAACGGACAGTACAAAGGACGTAGGCGTCTGTAGCAGGAGATGCATACCTTCAACACACATTTGTTTATCCTCAACAGATTTTTACCCCCTGTATGTACCTGCTATGAAATTCAATAAAATGTATTAACTTGTTAATTTTACCGTGAATCTTTCCATATAAACCACAAGAGAGAAAAAGCCAGTGGAATATGTACAAACAATTTCACTTCGTACGAGTATTTGCTAAAAACCTCGGCTATTAGCATGGTCTTTGTGATCTGGCAAACCTTTAGAAACGTTTACACCATTTCCAGATTTCACCACCAATACGCATCATATAAAATATAAAATAACATAATCTATTTCTTCTTTCATGCTGTGGCATTTTGATAAGTAACACATTCAGTCAAGCTGGTTATATTTTCTGTTGTTTGCTTTATCTCAGATGCTTCAGAGTGCAACTTGCCTTTGATATCGGGTTCGGATTTGAATATCCCAAACGAGGCAATTACAGCATCGACTCATTTTGAGTCGGATTCTTATACCATGCATCCATATTACTCGCGTATTGATACCGAAGGAAGAGCTTGGGGAGCGATGAATACGCAACAAGGCCACTGGATACAAGCTGATTTTGGAGGGCTGCGGTACATTACTTCTGTTTTAACAAAAGGAATAGGAAACTGGGATGATTATGTTGAATATGTAAGAAGCTATAATATAAAGTATGCAGCAACAGAGGGCGCTCAACTGGAATACATCAGAGACGGGTCAGGCGATATTAGGATGTTCCAAGCCAATCAAGATCGAAGCACAGCTGTAGAAAATATATTGAGTGAACCCATCGTAGCGAGTGCTGTCCGGCTCTATCCGACAGCCTTTGAATCTTGGATTACGATGAGGTGGGAATTAAAGGGTTGTATGTATGGTAAGTCAAATTCTTTTCTTATCTTCAGAACTAGTATATGGCCATTATTTCTTTGAACACTTTTAAAAATAGATTTCATGATCAATGATTCAAGTTTCTCAGGAGATATAAATCTGAAATCAATAGCGATTGTGTCATTAAAAAATTTAATTCCAAGTATAATGTTGCTACAAATTGAGACTAAATACCTCCATTTGATAAGATTGGTAAGATATACTTTGTTATTCCTTTATATGACTGGGCACGCAGTTTTCCAATCTTCTTTGGTCTGTGTCTGTCTGTCCATCTGTATGTACGAGCACATGCTTACTTTATGAATGCAGTTCTGCTGAAACCTATTAGCGATGTTAATGCAACCTCCATCTCAGTGTCTATACATTAAAACATATATAATATCAAGTATTAAGTAATGTATATTTAAACTAATATATATATATATATATATATATATATATATATATATATATATATATATATATATATATATATATATATATATATATATATATATATATATATATATATATATATATATATATATAGTGTAAAGTAATACAAAATGAACTTTGCTACTTTCGGTCTTGGCAGTCTATTAAAGAATTCAGTGAGACTTGTGACCTTCAGCGGTCATTCAAGCCACAGAACCAGATATTTTCTTTCAACGACATCATGTCGGTGCGTCTTACAATTCTCAATTCTCATAAAGCACGAAAGCATATGGTAAAACTAGGTATGAGTGTTCACATAGAAATCTTCTGGCACTGGTTGGAATTAAGCCTTCAGATGGTTAACCAGGTCTCTGCTGGACTTTCAATCTTTACCTCTTCAAATTTTCAAACTGACCTATGAGTGTGTCATGGCTTTTGAGCACGATTCAAAGCTTCTAATCTAATTTAAACCAAACGGTATTTATTTCTATTTATATCAGTGGCTTCTCGCATTAATTACATTTTGGTCAAAACTTTTTTACCGCCAATAATTTTTAGTCCATACACTTCTGAATACCATTCAGCCAAGGTGTGAGAACGGATTTTGACGAATTTCGGAATCAGGATCATTACGGATGACCTTTCGTGCAATTTAATTTTTCAATGCTACTGGTAAACTTTGTATTGTTAAAGGAATTTCCCATTGATGACCTTTTCGGTTGATTATATTTTCACAACAGGATCTTGATAAACTTGTTGTAATAAAGTGTCTAATTTATAACCACGATTCACGAATCGTCATTTGGATGATCTCATGTGCTATATATTTAATGTCCTTGAAGGGTCATTCAAGGTTATTTCACATTTGAAATTTCGCTTAATTCCACGGAACAAATTTCTGTTTTTCCTCATTTGAAATCGCTGTTGTAAACAGCTTCGTGTCCTTTCTATAAATCGCAATCATGTGTATATTTGTTGTTTATATGAAAAAGAACTAACAGCAGCATTAAGAACTGATGTCGAAAACATGCTTAAATCTTAACACATATTTCGTGTTGTAGAATGTGGGGTTCCAGATATTCAGGCCTTTGCTTCACTTATGTATTCTACAACAACTTATAATAGTATCGCAACTTATGAATGCCATACAGGTTACACATACCACGAGCTCTCTGATAATAGTTATACCATTTCATGTTTAGCCGTTGGCGAATGGAGTCCTTACAGTTATTCTTGTGAACGTATGTAGTTAATTGGCATTTCGGTTATTAGCGTTTAATGTATTTGCTGCATATTGAATCAAAACAGTATATGGGAAGATGAATGTGAATTAATAGAATAATAGAAAAAGAATTACCCATCAAAAGTTGAAAAAGTTGTATCGATTGCAGCAAACTTATATTAGCCCTACGAATTCGCATGTTTTAAAAGCTTTTTTAAAGTCAATATTTTTTAAAATGTTATGGCGTATCACTTTAAGGTAAAATATAATGTAAAAGATATATACACTAAACATGCGCAACCATCCCATTTATTTCAATTGAATTCTAATTCATAAGCCATTCTTTATATTTTTAATTTAAAATCTTTGTTTAAAAATAGACAAATATGCATTGTCAATGTTTTGCAAAAAACCACAATGGAAAAGTTTCATGTTATTTTATGTTGAATTAGCTGTAAATTGTGGCACGCCTCCTTTATTGTCACATACCATTGCATCGTATACTGAAACTACATATATGGCAACCACAGCATACGAATGTGAAATGGGATATCGCTACGAAACATCAGAAATTGTGAGCTTTACGCTGACATGTCTTGCAACAGGATCATGGAATGAAGCCCAACATGGTTGCCAAGGTTTGAATTAAGAAAAATAAATAACTGTGTCGTAGAAGTTCCGTTCTGTGCGATAATAGTTGAATGTACAGAGCTGAGAAATGTTGCTGTTAGGTCCTTCACCATAACCTCAGTAAACGAAATGCAAATTGAGAAGTAAACTTTCTATACAAAACTCTAATAGTTATTTATTTACTGATTCTGTTAATAAATCTAAACTTAGTTGGTGTCTAACGAAATGCTTTTGTTATCTGAAAGTATTTAATTACAATTCTAAATATAGATGAAATATCAATAGCTCAGGGATCTGGAGATGACGAAATAGTTGGTGTACTAATGAATGTTTGAAATAAAATCTGATTATTTTAACAGCGTTCTTAACAGACCACTACAATAACTCATTGGTATTAATATATGCACTGCACAAACACACCAATTTCAGCTTTGAAATAGAGAAGCAAGTTGATGTATCTCATTAAGCGATTCTATTAAACAAACTATTGACGCAAAATACTTATCGATCACTTTCAAAATTACAAAAAAAACACAATTTATGTACAACTTCGTACAAATCATAAAGTTAGTTTTTGACGCAGTCAGTCGTCATTGAATATTCTTTTAACTCTAGCATATATCATTTAGACATTGTCAACTAAAATCTAGCTGCGAAAACGAAAATAATTGTAACAAATGATGTCCACAACGAAATAAAGATGCATTTTGTGAAATCTTGCTTACTTATTTGACAGATACAGCACAATTTGTCTACTTAGTCCCAAAAGTTTAGTTTAAGTAATATATTTTATTTTTAAGACGTTCAAGTATGGTTTTTAGTTGTAGACTGCGGTGTTCCACCATCTCTAGTAAGCTCTAGTTCAAGTTACGGGGCAACCACGTACGGGGAAAGCGCCACATATGAGTGCGATACTGGATATCGCTATGGCACGTCAAATATTATACACTTTTCTTTGGCATGCCTCGATTCGGGACAATGGAGTGAACCTCAATTTCCTTGCCAAGGTCTGAAAAAGCTAAATATGAATGTTGCAAGTTCATTATTATTTTATTCTTATTTTACTTTTTACAGATGAAAAATTAGCGAAAGTGAGTTGCAGAGATATCAGTTGTAGAAGTAGTAGCAGCAGCAGCAGAAGTAAAGTAGAAATAGTAGTAAAAAGGAGTAGTTGTAGTAATAGTTGTAGTTGTAGTAGTAGTTGTTGATATTTTTCTCTTATTATTCAGTGTTTGCACTTATCCAGTAGCCTAAACATTAAATTTAGCCGTGGCATATTGGTACCACTATTTCATGAACAATGACCATTTGCAAAAAATGAACCAAACTCAGAATAGAGAAGTAAACATTTGAAATAATATTTAAATGTCAGCAGCTTAAAGGGAAAGGTCGATAATTTTATGTTTTGTGTGCTCAGTGGAGTAATGGGCTTTGCTTAAACCCGATTTGTATATTTAAAAAATGTGACACCCTTTACATTTCTTTGTAACATATTTAAGTGCATATCTATTTTTAATTAGCTGTAGACTGTGGCGATCCACCAACTGAGGAAAATGCTGTTGCATCTTACGGGGAAACTATTTATGGGGCAACAGCAACGTATGCGTGTGCTACCGGGTATCGTTATGGTACATCTGACACCACCTACTTCACACTAACATGTCTGTCGTCTGGAGACTGGAATCAACCCCAACACTATTGTCAAGGTTTGCCCTGAATATAACGTTATAAATTCAAGTTTTCACTTCTAAATTAAGTACTCATTTGAGTCAAATAATAATGTTCTGTCTTTTAAGTTACCAACTGAAAAACATGGTACATCACTTTGCCAATGTTGTTCCTAAACCATATAATTACGTAACATTTATTGTTTATGATGAATGAAGCGACAGAGGACTTAAGCTATACTAACTTTTATGATGCTCTCTAATCAAAATGATAATAAAACCCGAACTTCGCTACTTGACTTTATTTTGCCGAAGGTAAAGCATAATATAAAAGAAATATGCACTAAACATGCGCAACCATCCCATTTATTTCAATTGAATTCTAATTTATAAACCATTCTTTTCATTTTTAATTTAAAATCTTGGTTTGAAAATAGACAAATCTACATTGTCAATGTTTTGCAATGAACCACAATGAAAAAGTTGCCTGTTATTTTATGTTGAATTAGCTGTAAATTGTGGCACACCTCCTTTATTGTCACATACCATTGCATCGTATACTGAAACTACATATATGGCAACCACAGCATACGAATGTGAAATGGGATATCGTTATGGAACATCAGACATCGCGAGCTTTACGCTGACATGCCTTTCCACAGGATCATGGAATGAAGCCGAACATGGTTGCCAAGGTTATATAAAGAAAAATAAATAACTGTGTTGTAGAAGTTAAGTTCTGTGAAATAATCGCTGAGTACATAGAGCTGACAAACGTTTATGTTAGGTGCTTTATCAAAACCTCAGTTAACAAAATGCAAATTGAGAAATAAACTTTTTATATATGCTCTCTAATAGTTATTCATTTATTGACTCTGTAAATTATCGTCAGCTTAGTTGGTGCCTAAAGTTATCTAAAAGTTAGTTATCAAAAAGTGTTTATTTGCAATACTAAACATAAATGAAATATCAAGAGCTCAGAGATCTGGGGATGACAAAATAAGGGAGGTATTAATGAATGTTTTAAATAAAAGCTGGTTATTTAAACAGCACTCTAAATAGGCCAGTACAATACCTCCCTTACATTAAAATATGCACTGCATGAAAGCACCAATTTAAGTTTCGACAAAGAGAGGCAAGTTCATGTACCTAATATAGCAACTCTATTAGACAAACTATTGACGCAAAACATTTATCTATTACTTTAAAGATCACAAAAAAGTAATTATTTATGCAGAGCTTTGGACAAATAATAACGCTACATTTCGAAAAATGATGGCCACAACGACCTTGCCTTTATATGTGTCCTATTTGAAAGACACAGGATTACTTGATTACTTTTTCTCAAAAGTTACGGAAATAAATATTATTTAAAAACTGGTAAATATGGTTTCCAGTTGTAGACTGCGGTGTTCCACCATCTCTAGTAAGCTCTAGTTCAAGTTATGGGGCAACCACGTACGGGGAAAGCGCCACATATGAGTGCGATACTGGATATCGCTATGGCACGTCCAATATTATACACTTTTCTTTGGCATGCCTCGATTCGGGACAATGGAGTGAACCTCAATTTATTTGCCAAGGTTTGGAAAAAGAGTTAAATATGAATGTTGCAAGTTTATAATCGTTCTTATTTTACATTTTGGCAAAAGCGCGTTGCAAAAGTAGCAGGAAAAGCAGTGACAATAAAGTAGAAGTAGTATAGATAGATTAGTTGCAGGAATAGTTTTGGCTGTAATAGTAGTTGTCATTTCGTTCATGTTGTTCGCACTTTAATGATCTTTTGAGCATCTAATCTTGGCATAGTGGTACCATTGTTTCAGAAACAATGATCATTTGCAAAAGGAACAAAACTGAGAATAAAGAAATAAAACTTAAATGAATATTTAAATTTCAGAAGTCTTCAGGGAACAGTCTGTACAGTTTAATTTTTGTCTGCCAGGTGAAGTAAATGGCTTTGTTTAATTTCGCTTTGTATAGTTTTAAAATGTGACATCCTCTACATTTCTTTTTAATATACGCAAATACATACTTATTTTCAATTAGCTGTAGACTGTGGCGATCCACCAACTGAGGAAAATGCTGATGCATCTTACGGGGAAACTACCTATGGGGCAACAGCAACGTATGCGTGTGCTACCGGGTATCGTTATGGTACATCTGACACCACCTACTTCACACTAACATGTCTGTCGTCTGGAGAATGGAGTCAACCGCAACACCATTGTCGAGGTTTGCACTCAATAGTATGGTAAAGCTTCAAGTTTACTCTTCTAAATCAAAATGCACACTTAAGAATATGTAGTGAAATAGTAATTTTGTCACTTTTTAGGTTACTAACTGAAAAATACTGAACATCAGTTAGTGAATATTATTCAGAAGTTATATGATTAGGTAGCATTTATTGTTGATATGAACAATGAATATGCAGAAATTATTCTAAGTTTTATGATACTTTCTGTCCAAAATGATGATGAAACGTATATATAAAACTACCAGAACTTGTGTACATTAGCATTTGATGAATGTTAGCTTGTCTGTGTGTGGGTGATATTTTAAAATATTTTATGTCATTTGACAATAATAAATAAATAAATAAAACAAAGGCTATACTTCTCTTGTGTTGTTGATTTTATTACCATGGCAAAACACTTGAGCAGCATGAAGAGGTGCACGGTATGAGCATGAATGCTAGAATAAAGCCATTGTGGCCATCCTGTTATCACTTTGGATTAGGAAGCATCCCAATTTTTAGTGTCATTATGCAAATCAGATAAAAGTTCAAATTTTCATGAAAAACTTGCTGAACAGAAGTTAGGCTTAGCATTTCAAATCGTTTCAAAATGGAAAAGAAAAGAAAACGTTTTCAGTCTGACTATGAGAAAAAGCTCGAAATCCTGAATTATGCAGGAAACATCCTCTAAAACTCACCAAGGAATAACAAATAATTTTTCTCTGCTTTGGAGTAGTGAAGCACAATTAGAGATATTGTAAATAAAAAATCAAACTGGTATGTGGAGGAAAAAACCGAGAAGGCCAAAACTTTGAGACTTACAAGAAAGTCTGTTTCTTTGGTTCTCAAACGCACGTGCTAAAAACTTACCTATATCAGATGAAATCTTGACTGAAAAGGCAAAACGAAGTCATCGATAACAGATAAGCACAGGACTCAAAGCAAAATTCAATCCTAGACTTTTCAAGAAAAAGTAAATCTGTCAATGAAAAACTGAAATAAACAAGCATAACTGCTTTTGAAATAAAGCAATTGGTCTTTGCATCCACTTTAAATAACGACTTAAAACAGCATGTGATGTGTTTGATTATTAAAAAGAAAAACACCAATAATATTTTCTAAATTAAAGTTTTTTCGGTACAGCGCTATTTCGTTATAACGCCATAATCTGTGTGTATGTGTGCCTGTGTGTGTGTGTAATGGAGTCATAAAATCTTGTTTAAAATGATGACATAGCCTTTTCTATCCTTTCAACATATAAACATAATTGAGGGACTTAAAACTTTTTTAGTTGATAAAGTTTTTATAAATGAATTTAAGCAACTTTTAAAAATGTTGCGAAAATTATTTGTATGTTCAGTTAATGACTGTGGCGAACCGGCCGTTCTTGCTAATGCCGTCAGTATCTATAGCGAGACAACATATCAGTCCAATACCACCTACGTGTGCAATACTGGACATCGCTACGGTTCTTCACAACGTAGTCAAGTGATCTCCACATGTGGCGAAAACGGCGAATGGAGTCAACTCGATTACATATGTCAAGGTTCAGACAAACACAAACACAAAGAACAGCCTTTTTTAAAACACAGATATCTTTAATGATTGCTAAACGAAAACAACAATCTTTAGCTGTTAAATTCCATTGTGTGGTATGCAATGTACTATTTTTAAGCTTATGTAGATTTATGGACTCAAACAAGGGAAAAAAACAAACAAATTTATATAAGCAGTACTCATACTAAAATTAATGTTGATATTTTCAAGCTGCGTTCAAAGTTAGAAGCAAGAAAATAATGTAACATAAATGACCTGTGCATATATGACATTATAAAATTGTCGTGGAAATGTTTCGACCTGTAGCTGAGACATATTAAGGCGGCTGAAGTAACTGCAATTAGTTTAATAATTTAACCAAGTACGCAAATAAACTGTGTCTGCAATAATATGGCAATTAATTCACACAACAACACACATATCAATATGGAGCGAATATGAATGTGTTATTAATATATTACTATATCACTGCTCACTTAATATTGATATATAGTAATATTTATATATATGTTTCTTGAATTCTTGAATTACAGTTGTTAACTGCAATGATCCGCCATATGTGGAGCACGGTTTTTCAATTTATGACGAAACCACTTACCTGTCAAACGCCAGTTATAGGTGCACGCAGGGGTATTACACAGCCAACTCAGCTCCCGATCTTACAATTATATGCACCGAATCAGGATCTTGGGAAACACCGAACCTTGAGTGCTTAAGTAATTTCTAAATTGGACGACCTTTTTATCAAGCTGCCAGTTTGTTTTGTTTTTTGTTTTTTTTTGTTTGAAAGCACAACAATGTCTGTTTAATTTATTCAAATCTAAATAATACAGATATACTGCGAAGTATTACTAATTGGCACATAGCTTTCAGACGTCAACTTTACACCTTTTTAAGGCTTGCTAAATACTTTGCATCCTTTGATATATTATGCATCACTACCCGCTAAGACTACATCCTTTGATGTATTTATTTATAAAACAGTTGTTAACTGCGGCGAGCCACCGGATCTGGATAATTCCAGCACAATGTATGGTGAGACTACATACCAATCAAATACCACCTATGTATGTGATACCGGTTATCGTTACGGTACTTCGGTAGCTAACCAAACAACTTCGACATGTCTCGCCTCTGGGTTATGGAGTCTACCTAGTCACTCCTGTCAAGGTATGCTGAAAGTAGAAAATTTTATTGATATTCTATCTTTGCTAAAATGTTTTATGACAATATGTTACACACAACCTGAAAAGAGATGTATATATTTATAATGTCTCTATTTGGCAGTTTTGAATTGCAATGAGCCCCCTGAAATGAACAATGCTGTACTGGTGTTTGACAATACAATTTATACAAACGAAAGCACGTACACCTGTGAGACTGGTTATCACTTTGAAAGTGGAAGTGAGACTATATCATCCACTTGCATGGCTTCTGGTTTCTGGTCGAATTTACCGGAGAATTGTTCAGGTAAGCAACAGCAATCGAGGTAGCCTCAGGGGATTTCATAAATAAGACAATAAGTATTTACGATCTTGTTTCTCAGCTTTGTAGTTCTTATTCATTTGAACCAAAGTAAAGACCAATTTGGTTTTTACAACTGTACTAAAAGTTTTGATTTCATAGTTGTAATTAACTTTTAATGATATATTTTGCATTTCATAAGATAAATTATTCTTAGTATTTCACTTACTTACATTTTGTTAGTTGTGGACTGTGGTGCGCCACCGCCTTTAGATAATGCCAATATAATGTATGCCGACACGATATACGAAGCAAATACAACATATGTGTGTGATACCGGCTATCGCTACGGCGCATCACAAGAGAACTACGTGAACTCTACATGTCTCGATTCTGGTCTATGGAGCCAACCTCAGCATTCGTGCCAAGGTTTGTGAAAAGCAATAGGTGTTTATATTAAGATTGTTTCAGTCAATTTGGATCCATATCGGGATTTTTTATGTGGTCCTGCGAAATAATAATTTATCTGGTAAGTTAGCTAAGCATTTTAATTGAGTAGTCTCAGTATGATGCCAAATTTAATAGTATGCTTCCAGTTGTGAATTGTGGAAGTCCTCCCAACGTGGAAAGAACAAGTTTCACCTATGAAGATACGCTTTATACCAATGAAACCACATACGTGTGTGATATGGGGTACTACTTTGACAGTGGTAATGATACATTTTCAATAATCTGCTTGGACTCTGGCCTGTGGTCAAACATTTCTCAGTCATGCACAGGTAAACACTACGCCATTAACTGTTTTATTCTATATTGTTAAAAACTTGACATCATTGTAGCACCTGTTTTTTAAAACATGTTTATCATTACCAAAAGCTAAAAATTCAATGAATTTAGCTTCAAAATCAATGAAACAGTGCTAAATTCTTACAGCTGTAGAATGTGGAACACCACCAGAAATTAACAACACATATTTTGTCCATGACACCGTCACCTATCAGTCCCTGACTTATTATTATTGCAACGATGGATATTACTTTGAGGGAATGGTTCATTTTAAAGTATCAGAATGCAATTCTACTGGACAGTGGACTGTGATTGATAATACGTGCCGTGGTAAGTGTTACAAATGTAACCTTTTGTCTTAGTATTTAAATTTTCTGATCTACATTTTTCTAGTCCTGTCTTCTGATATCTAATTTTACCAGCCGTTAGGTTGTTTCTTACTTCTCTAAGGATGGAATAGGAAATTATTTTGCAGTGTAATATACAGGACACTGTTGGCATATAACTTTTTTTCAAAGACGCTTGCTTTACCACAAAGTGATATGAAATATTTTTGTGTTTCTGTACAATCAAAGAATTACACTACAAATAAGTTATTCTTGCATCAAAAGTAACCGAATTTGAAGTTTTAATGAAAAAAATTCATTTTAGTATTACAAAACTTCTGAGTGTTAATATTTTTCGCATATTTTATATATTTTTGTCTTTCGTTCGCACATATGGCTCATTAACTTGACCCTGCTTATCAGCGATAGAAATCATACAATATCCTTCTAAAAGGAACAAAAATGTACCTGGTGGCATTAGTAATAACAGGGTCCATCTTGAAAGAAGCGATACCAATAGCTTTGTCGGCAAGTCAGTGTGTTATTCTAACTTGATCATTTTCAAGGAGTTAATTTGAAATACTCTTCTTTAGTAACAGAAGTCAGGAGCCTTTGTAATGTCCCATATATCGACCATGTCTGGTATTTGATATATACTTTCTATTTCAAGTGGTAGAAGCCACGAACTGTGATTATCCTTCACATATTGACTATGACAGTCGTTTTGATATATGCTTTCTCTTTTCTCAACACAGTACAATCCATGAACTGTGGTTATCATCCACATATCAACCATGCACAGGAATTGGGTATACGCTTTCTATTTTCTCTATACAGTACACTCCACGAATTGCGGTTATCCCCCACATATCACCAACGCTAGGTATTGGGTATATATTGATGACAGCAGTCAACGACCAGTGGCAAAATATCGATGCAATGAAAACTTCTGGTTTGAGGGTGGACCCCCAAGCTATACAGTTCTATGCTTGCCCAATGGACAATGGGAACAAGTAACTATAATATGTGAAGAAACGAGAGGTGAATTCTTTGTGTCTACATGTATTCATTTATGTTCAAATTTATTTTCAAAATTAATATTAAACTGTGAATTCACAACTTTATAGACTGAGACTCCTTTTGTTCTAAATTACACATTGCTAATAGGGTTTTCTAAATGGAATCCTTAAAAAAGAACTGGAATTTTCATTTGTCTATTTAACTAGGTGTTGAATGTCCGGAGTCACAAGAAGCTCTCAATTCAAATCTAGATTTGTTGTCAAATAGCCTTGGTGGAATAGCAATTACTTCTTGCAACCATGGATACACATTTGAAGACAACTTGACTATTCACTCAACCGTTTGTCAGTCAACTCTAGCCTGGTACGAGAGTAATGGAACCTGTCGAGGTATTGCTATGTTTTAGCTTTTGAGCGTTTTTTAAGTAGAAGGATGTAAACTATAAAATACTTCTATGAATGGTCCACATTAGGCAGCTACATCACTTGTTATCGCATAAAAATCAGATTTAATTCAATTACAATGTCAAGAGCAGGAGAAAATAAGTAAAATGAAACAAACGACGTTATTTTAAAATATAAAACTCGCAACTCTTTAGAAAACAAAATACGTTTAGGAGTAAAAGCGTTTAAGGAAGTAATAAAACCTCCCCAATGCAAATAGGATGGCAGTGCCATATAATGCTACAGTTTGGTTCCTTTTTATGTGCAATATGGACCAAAATAAATTAAATAACATATTTCTGTCAAATAGCAAAGTATTGTCCTTCAACAATAAGACTAGAGAACGGTGAGTGTAACTTACCGCGTGTCGCTGCGGTGAACTCTGAAGGCACCTGTCACTGTAATGATCATTACTTCTTCAAGAATGGTCTCTCACATAAAAGCATTTCCTGTACGTCAGAGGCTTCATGGACCATTGAGGAAGATTCTTGCACAGGTAAAAGAATGTCTTGGTTAAAATAAAATAAAGTTAGAATTGGTTTTTATGAGCAGAATTGTTTCTGCTCATGAAAATAAGGACTTTCATTACATTTAAATGCTTATCTGCCATGTGAACCAATTAAAAGTTTTGCATTTAAAACCTTAATGTTATCGGATTCAATGTGAAGACAGATAGATAAATGCGTGTTTCTACCCGTGCCATAGGTCACCTTGTAACAACAATAATGCACCGTAAAAAAAAAGAAAAGGGAAAAATGTATACTGAAATATGAAAATAAGTAATCTGGAAAGCTCATATCATTACAATTCAACCTTTTAGTTTTCGAACTTTCTAGCAAGTATCAAATACGTAGGTTCAAATTGCTTGAAGACAAAACATAATGTCGATAAATAGAAAATTTTCCCCGCATTTTACTTGTACAGAAAGATGTGGGCCAATACCTTTAGTTAGAAACGCCAACGTGATGTATCCTATCAATAACACCATTGGGGCTTCTGTCACATTGCGTTGCTTTCAAGGCTACAAATTCCCACAGGGCGTCATAGAAGGCACCATAGAATGTCTTGATACTCGACAGTGGTCACCAATAGAGCGATGTGAAAGTAAGATGTAGTTATATTATACTTACTGTGTTGCGGAATAAAACATTTACGAGGTTCTAAAATGCTCCGTCTGTTTGAATGTTTTGCTTTATGTTTTAAGTCCTGTTTTTAGAACTTACAATACTCAGCAAATGGATTCGAATGATTGTTTCACAATAAGAATCGGAAATATTTTCTTCGGCGCAACTTAATCATGTAACTATTTTAAACTCGTAATTACATGTACAATTACTAAAACATGAAAGAAACCTATTTTTCCAGGAACGCTTAAAGTGAATTAAAAAAATGCAAACTGCAGTATGTACAAAAATATAAAACACTGTCTGCTTGATAGAACGCCAAAATTCATTGGCTGTGAATGTATCAGTATTTACAAACATAATAGGTGTTAGTGTTCAGTGTTAGTAAATAGAAAACGGCAAATAATTGAAAGTTATGCACAGATTGAGAAACACCGAAGAGCAATATATTGCAGAAATTATTGTGCTGGATTTCAATACTGTGCTTCTAGCTACCACCATATTGTTCTACAGTTGAAGTTTGTGATACCATGACAACAATACATCATGCACTACTGAGTACGACAGAGGCACGTCATGGTACAATTGTAAACATCACATGCCTACCCGGCTATACGTTCACCTCAAATAACAGTACAGTCTTCCTGCAGTGTCTGTCTGGTGGCCAATGGAACGCAACTGTCCCAATTTGCCAAGGTATCGTGCTTACTTTTCATTTTTCAGGGGGGGGGCAGTAGTACTTATTTTCTTTAATGTTCTTTTTGAGTTTATTGTGTTAGTGAATTTTAGCATTTTTTGTGGCTGTATATCTGTTAAAGCGGATCTCTAGAATCAGCGGATCTGTAGATTCGCTGATTCTAGAGATGAAGGTGGCATTTTCACTGAATTGTGAACTATTTTTGTGGCTGTATATCTGTTACAGCGGATGTCTGGAATCAGCGGATCTGTAGATTCGCTGATTCTAGAGATGAAGGTGGCATTTTTCACTGAATTTTGAATTATAGAAAATGGATTACTCATTTCAATTACCATCATCGCAGACGTCATATATAACTGTGTGAGCTCATTGAAATCACATGTATAATTGCATTTCAAAGTTTATGGTTCATCGTGTGATCTAAATTGAAAATAAGTGGATGTACTGCAATTGCAATTTTGAAATTCAATTATCCATCCTCTTCTAATTCTTCCTGGTTCCCCGGAGTACATCTTATTGTCCGGAAATATCCAATAGCATTTTGCAATCTATTCAAGAGAAATTTATTGGTTTGAACTGCATTTTTGACATCACATTGGGCTCGTGGAAACACCTGGAACACGTGCCTAACTGATATGAATAATGTGCCCATCATTTTAATTTTCAGCTCAAACATAAAATGAATATATAAACAAAATGTAAAGAATAATCGTCGTTGTTATTCGTGACTTATTAACAATAAGTAAACTTTAGGCTGCAGATAATAGTAGAGTTATAATTACTTAATTGCAATCAAAACATTATGAAGATTTAAGTGATAAATCCGTAACTGAGACTTTGAAAGTTAAAGTTAAGATAAATAATTGCAATTTATGATTTACTGACATTTCTGTAAAAATCTGTAATAATAGCTTTGATATTTTTTTAAATTTTGTTTCTTTTAATTGTAGATGAGTAGTCTCTGATTTTCTGTGAAAAAATGTACTCACAAACAGAAGACATCATTAGGAATCCTGCTTTTTTTTCAAAGAACATATTACTTAAATATTGCCTGTGTATATTATTAATAAAAGTTTACCGAACTCATCGTGTTAATGTGTTAAATAGTAAGTCTACCCCATAAAACACATAAAAATTGTTCTAGAAATACATAAAGCACAACACAGTAAACATCTAAGACACAACGCAAATAAATATCGTGTAAATACCCTAATCTATCGATCCTAAACATTTCAGTGGAATTTTTGTTAGCCCAATACCGGCGAATCTGTAAGATCCGCTGAAAATTTTTACGAATCTGCAGACTCGCTAATTGAACCAGCGGATCTGTAGATTCGCTAAAATTTTTAGCGAATCTACAGATTTGCTGATTTTAGAGATCCGTTGTACCATATCAATATAACATTATTTTGGCTAGCTTTTGATTAATATGGAGTTTAGGAAACTTTTACTTGCGTTTGATATTACTGAATTCAATGTAATAAAATGCTTTTAGAAATATTATGTGAAGAGCCTCCATATGTAGAACATGCAGACAGAGCTGGAAATAACAGGGCCTACATGTCTACTGTCACATATACATGTCACCCAGGCTATGGTATTGCTGGTGCGTTCTTTACTTTAACTGATACTGGATTATATTTTTAATTCAAAGCCACCGACAACAAGTCAAATTCTTTTTTAACTTATCTGCTAGAATAACTACACGTAAGACTGGAGATATTATATTGATGAAATGTTAGTTTGAAGTAAATATAAATTCTTGTGGTATAAAATCGATGCAGAGATAATTATAATTAGACAGCATTTACTCATTTATTTGATTTTTTTGCTGTAGAGGAAAATAACAACAACACACTACGTCACGTGGATGGTCACGTGACCAAAACTATTTACTGCAATTCAAGTAGTCTATGGTCAGAAGACACAATTTCTTGTGAAGGTATGTCACTTGTGATTTAGTTCAACCTAATCAACAGCAAAAACTATGACTAAAAAATATCAGATTCAGTTCACCAGATACTTTTCTCCGCATATCTATCTAGAGGTGAATGTTGACTCCTTCGTAAATTTGCTACCGGAATAAGGAATGAAATGCGTTTCTTAATGATTTATTTCATAATTTAACTCCTGTTTCCAATACGAAGGATACCATGAATAAATAAAGTGCAACAAAATGTATAATTGCATTTGACATAAGTGCTACCTTTATAAAAGTATTATGTTGTGTAGCTGGGCGCTGTCCTGCTGCTCGGGAGATTCGACACGCTTACATGGACACCATTAACGCCAGTGACGGGTCAGTTATAACATACATATGTCATAATGGCTATCAGTTTACCAGAGGATTTATAGGAGCACTGCGAATTATCTGTGCTAATCAAACGTGGAACGACACCGGCCTGGAATGTCAAGGTACTTAGTCTTAACCATACAGCAGCTAGCATTAGCAAAAATTAATATCTTGAGGCTGTTACAGAAAGAACTGAGAATAATTTGGTAAAATGTACAATATTTCACTCCTATAAATTTTCTTATCAAATTATAAAGAAATTGTAGTAATTATTGCAGAAGTCGGAACCTACTGACATTGCTGTCCCCCATTTTAAAAAAAAATTTTGCCTATAATTTGAGTATTGAATTTATAAAACTTACAAAATTGACATTGTTTAACAACATAAGCCCTAGAAAATTGCATTTGCACTTGTTCTCTTGAAATGGAGATTTATATTTTCGTTGTTAAATATAGTCTCTTATCTTAACTGATATAGCTGAAATATTTAAATCACTACTGAATATGTTAAACAGCTGATTTTACTTTTAGCCATTACATGTCCCAATGATATTTCAATACCCAATGGTGCCTTCCATACAAACGACACCACTCTTGGATCAGAAGCGACACTGCAATGTAACGAGGGTTATGTGGTATCTGGAAGCGATCGGCAAAATTCACATTTTTATTGCGATGCAAATACTTACTGGAACAACAGTCGTGATATTCAGTTACATTGTACCGGTTTGTCATTTTCACCTCTTCTGCTTTAATTAACTATAATACATAAAAATTTCATAGCTTTTAAAGCTATTTCGATTTTTGCTTCTGAAAACAAATACATCTTTTATTCACTCGGGCTCATGACTGAATGCTGAGGTGTCATCAGTATTTTAACAACTTGGCCCCGATTAGTCTTGTCTCATCAGTTCTTTAACAATTGGTCGTACTGTATTCTGTTTGATCTAAATATTGTGACTAGTTTAAAACCAGTTTTACTTTAGTCAAAAGGTAGTGTGTGTATTTCCACATAGAAGCAATATAGCCTCTAAAATATTAAATAAAGTGTCATTAGTTAAAAAAAAATAACTGTTTAAATATTTTAAATTTACATATATAAATCTCATTTCCAGTGTGATTACAGAGCATTCAAGTTTGATTTTTACAGAGTGCAACAGCAGTTATAAAGCTCCTTAACGATTTGCAATGCACTGTTAATCCAATATAGCAACAATAAAAGAATTTAATAGTTATAAATGTTTTCAGAGATTGACTGTGGCGCACCACCAAGAGGGGTACATGCGATAATGCCACGGAATGCCAGCACAACTTTTGGATCTGTAATAACGTATAGCTGTATGAACAATTACTGGATAGACAAAGCAATTTATGAACAACAAGCAACATGCCAATCTAGTGGGAACTGGAACCCAAGTGCAATAATATGTTCAGGTATGAGTTGTCACTTTCGACTCAATTTGGTATAACAAATCAACGATGGCACCTGTTCTTTTAGTTTGTGAATTTACGTAGCAATAAAATTTTTTCTCATATGTTAATTTAATCTAACAATTATGCATACAGAAGTGAGATGCCCGATGATAGATACGAATGAGGCCATGGAAACCAACACCACACAACAAAGTATTGGAACTGCAGCCAAGTATAGTTGTACTAAGGATTCAATTGGTAACAAATACGAGTTCGAAGACGGAGAGAACGAGCATAAAACAAGTATCTGTAGACGTGATGGCTCATGGCATCCAAACATTGTACATTGCATGCGTAAGTTTTCCCCTTCTACACATTGGAAGCGAAAATAGTAGAGCATTTTACTCAGTACTAGTCTAGGTATTTTCGCTGTAATAACAAGGGTGTTTTAAGATTACCAATTCAAAGCTTAGTTTGATTAAGAAATGAAAGTTTTTATAATCGTTTGATATTACCTTTGAAGTGTTCATTAAACACGTCAACAACAAGCATTGGAATAGTCAGACTAAATTGATAAAGAAGACATCAATTTCTTAAAATCTTGTTTGAGTAGTTTTAGCTGTGTGATATAACGTATTCACTGGAGGAACAGAACATTTAAGAATAATTTTTGTTTTGTTTTGTCCTTTCAGAATCTAGTGCTGGATACTCTCCAGAGCCAGTAGAATCTGAAGACAGTCTGTATTTTGGAGCCGCGGCAATTGCATTGTTTTTTGTACACGTTATTTTTGTGTTAATCTTAGATTTACCGGTTTTATTCCAAACAATTATTAGACTCAAAGATATAATATGTCTTTGAAAATGGTAATTTCCTACTTAGTAACTTAGGCCGAAGCATTGCATTTGATTATAGTACTTTTTTTGCAAGACGCAAATTTTAAACATAGCCAGTTTGTATCATTATTATTATTATTGAAATTTTTCTTGTATAGTGCATATCCAAATTGTTGTTCCATGAACTTATAACAATACTGTCCTAAAATCCTTAATAAAATATAGAGTCACTAAAATCTACAACAAAAGACTAGAGTTCAGTTTTTTATTGAAGTACTAATTGTAATAAATGAGTTTTCAATCGTTTCTTTATAGTGATTCAGATTGTAATCATCATAAGCTTTCGGGTAAATCATTCCATATGCGAGGTGCTGCGGCTAAAAACGAACGATCTCCTACACTCTTCGGCTTTGCTTATGGAACCTCTAGCAGATTCAGATACGATGATCTAAGAGTTCTAGGCTCTTTCTTGATAACTAGTAAATCACACAGGTACTTAGGTCCAGAACCATACAAGAGCTTGAATGTCAAAAGAGCCAATTCTCACGTAAATCTGCTACGGATCTGTAGCTAATGGATCCCTTTCAACGTAGGCCTAATAGGATCAGATATCTTTTGGCCCTCAATCAGGCGTACTGTGGAATTCTGAATGCGTTGAAGATTGTCCAAAAGATTATCCGATACGCCAAACAATAAAGAGTTACAATAGTCTAATTTTTAAATTACGAACGCGTGAATAAGTGTTTTCTTTTTATATTGGGTGAGGTATCTTCTTACCGAACGGATTTGCCGAATTCTCAGATATCATGTCTTTGATAAAAGAAGTACATGCTCTTTCATCTTTAGCTGTGAGTCCAGAAGTACACCTAGTATATTTATTTTGATGGAATTATATTCCATCTTTAAACGCTGTTTTTGGTACCAAGCATGATCAATTCTGTTTTTGCATTTAGTTTTAATTTGCTAGCAAACATCCACTTGACACAGACGGAATTGCACTTTTCACTGCTGTTTTAGTATCCATTTATGACTTGGAATCGGGGGATTTTTACAGCTGCCCGTCAACGGGCGAAGAAATGGTTCCATATAATCAAAAGTAACAGCAACAAAGGCTATGTGTGTACTTAGTGTATAGAAAAGGACTTAACTCAGATTCTTGTGGAACGCCGGTTTCAAGAGATTTTTGAACAGATAAATGGCTATCAATCGAAACCTGTTGTTGGCGGTTTTTCAGATATTATTGGAACCACTCTAGGGCTATTTATTTATTACGCATCTGTGAATGTGTCTAGTTACAGCTGTTAGAATCAGTATTGGATCAATTTAATCTCAGATCATTTAACGTAAATATCTTGTTGTTACTAAATGACTAACACGAAATGTTTCCTTTGTTGAGTAAGAAAATAACAGCACATAATACTGAAGCAAAAAGAGTCCATAAGCAAACTGTAATGTATAAAAACGTTTATTGCAAATGGCTTCTATTTCTTGGCACAAAAGTCTAACATTTCTCAGGTGTCATGTTGAATTATTTGCTTTAAAGTATGCATCAAGTACATCAAGTACATCAAGTACATCAAGTACATCAAGTCCATCAAGTCCATCAAGCCATGGAAAAGTATGTTCAATGTAGTCGAAATGCAATAACCAATACTGACCGTGCCATCTTTTAATCCTGCAATGCTACGACAATTTACCACTCATTTTTTCAGACAGTAAAAAAACTGTAAAATGTCAAAAACAAGTTGATCTTGTACAGAAAGTCTAAACACTGCTATGATACACTTCAACACTTCAACGGAGGATCTTTTAATAGCGTTTCAATGTTTTAATTTTAAATTACACAATAATGTCAATTAACAAAAAGATGTGGCATTAGAATGCTCGTGAATCATATTTTCTAGAATGTACTGATATAGCACCTGGTTTAGCGACTCTGAAGTCGATTATTTTTATAAGTAGAAATAATAGAACACAATTGCCAGATAAATTTGACTGTATTTGGCCCCACAGGCATTAAGTAATTATATTCTAGTGCAACGACTGATGACCGATAAAAATGACATTGCTAATTTATATTGATTTAGTGCTTACATAAGTTTCTGTCAATTTGTCGAAGTGACTCACTTCCTATACAAATGGCTGCTCGAGAAAATATTTCAGTCTAAAAAGGTGTTTCCGCAAAGCTTTACGTGAAACCTGGATGGTGTATGTGTTCATTGTGGCTATCTGTCTCAAGGGCAATTTGTAGAACTGGTCGCTTGTGTTTGTCAACTTAAGTGCCTTTTATTGAGTGTTTCCTTTAATTGTGTCAATAACTGGAGAACTACCTCTAGTTTTTCTGGCATTGTTTTGATTGGGTCATGAAATGATAATGTGTAAAAGAGACCTGAGAAAAATGTTAATAGGAGATTCTTTCGACTTTCGTGATTAGAGATCTAACTGATTGAATACATTTCATGACAATTTTATTTTGATCAGCTCAAATTCAGTTCTGTTCGCATCAGTTCACACTTTAGATTTGGATACAACACATTTCGTGTACATATTGCATACATCTGGCTGAGGTACTCTAAGCGAAGTTTACTATATCTCTAGCCCAGCGCTCTAACAAACTGAGCTAACTCTCACCCAGCGCAGGATACTTAAAAACTTACTCGTCTGCTACGAGGAGTTTCGAGTTTCGGAAACTGAACTCAATTATTAATGCCAATCATCCTATACTTAGTTCAATGAAACAGATTGGAATAAAAGAGAATTAATCGAAACGTTACGAAATCCCAATATTTAACCAGTTTCAGCCTACAAAAAGTTATGAAGCACACATTTCTCAGGACTGTTCAGTGTAAAATATCTTGCGAATAAAGCTTTAAAAGAAATAAAGTATCAAAAAGAATTAAGCCTGTCAAAGAAATACTTATATTGACACTTATTAGAGTAGAAGAAGTTGATTCAATTCCTGCTTTAATCATGTCCTTTTGTGTTTCTAAAATCAATGTTACAGGTTCATTCAAATTATCTCTATTTGAAAAAAATAGAGATTCATATTAGTAAACACAAAGTACCAATCGACAGCACTTGGCAAATCCTTGTGCGCTTTGCATTACAACAAGGAGTCGCAAATACAGGGTAGTTGTGAGTTGAGGACAGTTGAAATTGCAAGCACCGAATTTTACCGGTTATTGATTCAGTAAAAAATGTTATACTTGAAACATGATGAAATCAATTTAATATAATCTACTTCGTCTTTAGTTACGTAGGCATTGTTGGTCAATGCAATCAAATAACAGCAAATAGTATTAGCTAAAGTATGCACAGTTAATGGAGTTCTGATATTAATTGAGTGAGAGTGTCGAGTTCTATTCACAAAAAACATGCTAAATGAGTAAAAGAGTAATATGCAATGTCAACACTTTCGAAAAAGTATGCCTCATTGAATCTTATTTCGATATTTTGAAGGTCAAATTACCACGGGAACAGGATATACATTTTATAGCACATGTCTTCACAACAGTGTCATAATACATCTCATCTAATTTATGATAAAACGACGGCAAAACTGGAGCATTCTGGTGATATCTGCATTACCAACAGCAAGACATTCTGTCGTTGTCAACTATTGTTCTTTAGGATCTATTTCTTCACTAAAATGGCAATGTCATGCCGATATATGAATTTTACCAAGTGTGCTGCTATATTTGCTGTTATTCTGAAGAACATTGCAGCGGAAAACATCGGACTCAGTGAGTATAAGCATCACATTTCACTATGTAAACAATTAACCTGAGTAGTTTTCTTTTGAAGCAGTAAAAAAAACAAAGGAGTTGTGTATTGTTCAGCATTTGTAATTTTTTGAAGACTTCATTTTAATGCCACTTTATTCACATATTTTTAATACTTACTTATGGATTTATACGCTACACTTAGCTTTCGTTGCTTTAATATTGATAATAGTATCAGGCAATAACTATAACGGCTTAAAATGATAAAATATACCAGATGTTGAGAGAGAAAAGAATTGAATAAAAAGCCAAACCGAGATAATAAGCAGTCAAGCATTGGTCGTATCTCTAAATTAAAATTGAAAATGATGAATATAAAATGCATTTCACATTCAGGCGTACAATGCAATCAACCTCTAATATCTGGAGAAGAGCTCAACGTTAGTGACAGTGCGCTCAGCTCATCTTCAGATTACGACTCGGATTTTACGGCACCTCACTCACGGATTGACTCCGTGGGCCATGCATGGTCGGCTGGTACTAACACAGGCGAAGAGTGGATACAAGTTATCTTCGGAGAGACTCGAAAAATCGTTTCTGTAATTACAAAAGGTGGTCAGACCGGTTACCAAACTGAGTATGTCACTAGCTATACATTAAGCTATCGTTCGAGAATCCGTGGTGATCTCATGTTTGTTATAGATTCCAATGGCGACATCACAACTTTTGACGCAAATGTAGATGAAAATTCAGCGGTGGAAAATTTCTTACGGGTGCCATTGGTAGCACGGATAGTAAGACTTTATCCAGAGGAATACGTTGCATGGCCTTCCATGAGGTGGGAATTGACAGGATGTATATATGGTAAGGATTAAACAATTTCTTAAATAAGTAAACCATTAAAACATTGGTCACATTTAGCATTTTGTCTAGTTCAGCACAAGCCAGCGTAGACCTAACAGGTTTTACATTACATTTCGACATATACGTCCTAAAAAATAAGAATAAAGCGATGTTATATATCAAGTCAATTTTTTCTAATGCATCCTTAAAAGGAACGTATGTAATTATTATTCCGACAATAGGGCAATAGATAAAACCTGCTGTGGGATGATCACAGTCACATTTACTATATAAAGCTGTGTATAAACTGGCACAAATACAAAAAAAATTAAGCAGTTTCATGTATATACTTTGAGCTACTGCAAATGTAAAAGTAATGTTTTACATCTAGATGGAGAGTGCGGTGATCCAGCGAATAGAAGCCACGCGTCAGTGATGTACACAGGCACGAGATACGCACATAGGGCTACTTATACATGTGAAAGCGGATACACAGTCCGTGACTTACAGCGAGATAACTACACTGTTGAGTGTTTAGTAGACGGTTCATGGGGTCCTTTCACATATGTGTGTGAAGGTTTGTGTCACTGCATTAATACTTCTAAAAGTTAAGCATTAAGCATTGAATACTTTGACACTTTGTCTGCACTTCAGAAGAATCAAAGGATGTCTACGACATGTCAAGAAACCAGAAACCCTAAGTCTGTGCAGTAATAGTTCACCATTTTTAGAAAAGGGAAATTGATGCTGTTACATAGAACAGATTGTCAATGTTATGAAATGTGTAAAAATAAAAATGGTTCCTTAAAAACTTTCTGGGCAGAATAAACCAGGGCATTATACTGAGGTAGTGTTACCTACATCACAAATAAAATAATTATTGGACACTTTCTATTATTCTGCAAATATTGTTATTGTAGCTGATTTTAGTTTCACCATTTTTTTGTAGAAATAGATTGTTACAATCCACCTCTCTATGAATACACAGTGCCAATGTTTACTAATACGACGTACAGATCAAACGCTGCATACTTATGTGATGAAGGAACGAATACTCTCAATTGCACTTTAGGTTTCGTTCTGACGTGTTTGAATACGGGAATGTGGTCTGAACCATCATCACTGTGTTATCGTAAGCCAGCACTTTATTTCTAATTAAATTGGGCTAATTGCTTAAGCCTGATTTTCCGTTATTAAGCTAGGAATTAAGTTCATATTTCAATTGATTAATTCAGCCAGTTTAAATCTCTTGATATTTACTTGACCGCTACATCGTCATTCCCTAAGGTAGTACAGATAGGCGTATAAATGTACAGCTTTTTCTGATCCTATTTGAGATACGAGTTCGAATCATGCACCTTGTAATGATATGAACCGGGTTGTATCTTTCAGCTAACCCTACATACCAGTAGCAAAATAAAATTTCTAAATAGAAACTACACTACGAACCATTATTACCAGTATAAAAACCGGTTATAATACTCAAGTATCCTACTAAGCGTCAATATTTTGCCATATACGAACGGCATCATTATAAAGTTTTTTGTATAATTTTCTCTTAAACTGCATACAAAAACAAGCAGAGCAGGGAATGTGGTTAAAGATCAATATGGTTATAGACCACTATAACATTTCCTGATAGAACATAAACACACAAGGAGTAAAAACAAAAGCAGTGGCACGGTTACTGTATTATTATGTAATAATAAACAAAAGATATTGTTGTAAAATAATCACAATAGGTTGGATTGTTCTAGGGAAAAAATGCTGACAAATATTTATTGGTCTATGCCTAACAAGATTTTAAAAATGAGCAAAATACAAGAAGAAATTGGCCAAAACTGGGGAATCCCGCGGTTGCTATTTCCAATCAGCAGAGCAAAAAATTCAATCAAAAGAACCCAATTTTTCTAGTTTTTTCTGTTCTTCTAAATGTCCTGTACATCTAGTATTGTAATTGTTTTAGATCGTGCAATGTTGTAGAGAGTGCCAGATTTTAAAATGTTATACAGAAAGTCTGTGTAAAATTAATTGTGGTGCATGGCCATATTGCACCAGACTTGTATCAATAAAAACACAATATTGTTGGTTTAGTGGCGAAATATATGTCATTATAGCTGATGACTGTGGTATCCCGGAAGAACTTCCACATTCTGACGCATTCTTTAACGAAACAACGTATCAGCAAGTAGTCACGTATGAGTGCCACGCAGGTTATAGATTTACTCTCATCAATAACGAAATAGCCAACAGTACGTGTCTTGCCAATGCATCCTGGAGTTACATTGGCTCCTGTGAAGGTAACAACGTTACCTTTTCTTAAATATTATCTCAAAAACACGTTCTGTTTCATGTTACAGGGAATAAATTACAGTTTAGTAATCTTCTGTATTGCACCTATTTATCTTTTAACTTTAACAATTCAGAAAAAAGGTAAATCGTTACTGGTTACCTTTAGATAGAATATGCCATTAAAAGGATTCTTTTTCAGATAATGACCAAATGGAATAAATCAAGATCTATAAGCCAAAATTAAAATATATAGATTGAAACAATGTACAGTTTCTAAACTATTTTCTGACTATCAACTTCATGAGAAGGTGAATGAATTTTATTTCAGCGGTTAATTGCTTCGCGCCCCCTTATGTGAACAACACCGAAATATCATACAATGAAACCACTTACGGTTCAAATGCTACATATTACTGCAGGGATGGGTATTACATGGCTGGTGCAGTTGAAGAGATCAATATAACATGCATGTATACCGGATTATGGGAAATGCCAGAAATACATTGCATCAGTAAGTTTATAAATGATTTGAAAACCTTGATGCTCTGTTTCAATCTTCAGCCCTTTAAACTGAGTCAATATTTAATTTTAATGTTCTCTATTATCAGAAAGATTTTAAATTTGAAAATTTAAGCCGTTAAACTAAGATTTTATTCACATTTACATTTTACACTCAAAGAAGTGAGGTATGATGAATTTAAAACTGAAACACTCTTTTTATATCTCGAGGCTTTTCTTCTCAGTTACAGACTGTGGTCCACCTCTTCATCGTTCTAATTCAGTGGCATTCTATCGGGGAACTACATATCAGGAAAATGCAACATATGTGTGTAACACTGGTTTTCATTATGGAACTGTAGACTCTACTTTAAATACCACATGTCTTGCCACCGGAGCATGGAGTGAAACTAGTGACTCCTGTCAAGGTTAGAAATCAATAAACGTTACAGTAATCATTATTTGGTATATACCATTCGACATGCGAATATTGGGAAATAAATTGTCTGTGTGATACCAGTCTAGCTAATATAAATTTTAACAGTATAAAACAGTGTATGTTGTTATTTTTGTAGCAAAAAACTTATTTGGCAACCAAATAAACCAATAGAATAGCGAAGAAAAATGCACTTTATTTCTTTACATACAAAAAAACTGACGCCACCTATTAATAAAGCACACTGAATGACACTTTGATATTTAATAAAGCACACTGAATGACACTTTGATATTTTATCATGCATGAGGTTTTCAGAAAAGATCATGACATCAATGTTGTCTACACAGTAAGTAAAAAAACACGAATGATTCTATGGCATGGTGAATATAATATCTTTTGTTTTAAAATTAAATTTGTGTGTTGCCACTTGATAACAGGCTAAAAACCATGTATTATGTTTTCCAAATGGTCTCCCTAAGTGCTGTATATAAGGCATGTTCCCCTTATGAGTGGTTTTCGGCACATATTTAATTTCAAAACAAAATATATTATATCCACTATGCTATAGAATCATTCGTTTTTTGTTTGCTGTATACTTTCATAACGTTTAAGCACGCTAAAAATTAAGGAGACCTACTTTTGAGCTCCCTAAATTTTTGGTCTCCCTAATACTGTTATTTTAGCAAAATAGTCCACGTATTGCTAGAGGTACATTTCTATTATATATATATATACGTATATATATATATATATATATATATATATATATATATATATATATATATATATATATATATATATATATATATATATATATATATATATATATATATATGATCATAAAATTATTATATAATATTACTATATTTATTATATTATAATTAAGTAATGTATATTTGCAGTTATTAATTGTGGTGCTCCGGATTCAATGCAGGGCGCTATATTGTACTACGAAAATACTCTTTATACAAACGAAACCGTGTATATATGTGAGACTGGCTATTACTTAGAAAGCTGCCATTCTGCAGTTTCAATTCACTGTACAGAGGCTGGTGTCTGGTCTATACCTTCTGAAACCTGTCATGGTATCCTCTTGCTTTGTTTCTACTTGTGCTTTATTTGACAAAGTGTAATGAAAAGAACATACCACTTATCATATGCTTATGTTTTATTTGTCGCAACCTCGAATAATATTCATTGTGAGTGATACTTAAAGAATACGGTACTATATTATTTTCTGACGCTGGGGTTATTTCTGCTGTGTGTTTTGAGATTTAATGACGGATACTTTGCTTGTAGTGACAACATGCGACACACCAACACAGTATAACAATTCACGAGTTGTCTACGATGATGATACATATCAGTCTCTAGCCTATTACTACTGCAATGATGGATTTTACTTTGAGGATATGGTTGAGTATGAAATTTCACAATGTAACTCTAGTGGTCAATGGACTGCAATGAACAACATCTGTGAAGGTAGAAATTTGCTGCACGTATAACGTGTTGATAACTAAAATTTAAACTTTATGACTGGTTTATATTAAGATAATATTACAGGCATATAGCTGCACTTTTTATAAAATGTTTCAAAACTAACCAACAGCACACATTTTTGTTTTTTTTTTCATACACAGAAGAAATAAGAGAATGTGGTCCTCCTCCACACATGACTCACGCTAGCTTTTCTGTCACGACTGACGTCATCACCCAGCGGCAAGCAGCACAGTATCGATGTGACAGCGGCTACTGGTTTGAAAATGGGCTTCCATCTTATAATATTATCTGTTTGCCAAATGGAGAATGGGATTCATTGCATACTATGTGTGAACGAATGCAAGGTAGTGTGGTAAAGGTGTAATAGGGCAGCCACATTAAATATGCTAACACTTATGCCCAACACTTAAAACGTGAAACATTTTTATTATCTTATATGGTTACAAATATGGTTATCGGTAATTTATATAAAGGTTCCAAATTCAAAAGTTACATTCTAATGTGAAGAATCGTACTGAATGAATGCAATAGAGTTTGTAGCACAAGTTCCTTTCCAGCCTATAAGGTGAATATTTTCTCATAATACAAATTTACAATGAATAAAATTTAATGTAAAGTCAAATAACAAAAACATGTAAACATATACTGATATATTTTATTTAAAAATGCATTTTTCTTAATTTTGTAGACTGACACTCTATCTAATGACTTGTCAAATATCAAACCATTTTTGTGCAAACTCTTCCAGGCGTTACTTGTCCACGGTTGGAAGGAGACAGTGATTCAAGTGTCATAGTTTTGTCCCGAATCGTTGGTGGCGTAGCAATCACCACGTGTAACCATGGATACGCATATGCAGACGAATTAAAAACCCATTCAACGATTTGCCTTTCAAGTACAAATTGGTATGAATCAATTGGAATATGTCAAGGTACAATGAAACCATATTTATATTTTTAAAAATTGATTAAAATACATTGAGTTCCTTGATTCAATGTTAAATTATGCTATTTAATACCAAACCCATGCCTCAAACGCAACGTTACCATCACTTAAACATTAATTCTCTTGTTAAATATTAAAAGGGTATGCTACGAAAATTTGAAATGAACAGTAATATTTCTTTGGTCATACATAACAGCAATCCATTGTCCACCAATCGTGAGAATAGCAAATGGCCAGTGCGACGTACCCCAAGAATCAGTGGTGACTTCACAAGTATCCTGTCGTTGTAACAACCACTATTTATTTGCTACTGGTTTGACACACAGGCTCATAGAATGTTCTTCAGATGGGACGTGGAACATGGGAAATGATTACTGTTTAGGTATAATGTTTAACGTTTCACAAGATGACGCATAGGTTATTGCAATTTATTTCGATGTAAAGCCATCCATAAATATAGCATATGTGTTAATATTAATAAAAAGACAAAAACAGCATAAAATATACTGGAGTTTATTGTGTTTCTAACCCATTAAGTAATAAAAACAACAATCGTCATATGAAAAAATGTTCACCAAATTGATGATTCATGCCAGCCAATGAATTAAAATGCTTTTCTATTACTTTTATGCTATTTCTTGCATGTAGAAAGATGCGGACCATTACCGTTAGTTAAATATACCAATGTGATACAGCCCGTACGCAATGGCATTGGTACTGAGGCAACGTTACGTTGCTTTGACGGATACAAATTCAGTAATGGGGTAATAGAAAACACTATTCAGTGTAATAATAATCTTGATTGGTCGGATATTGGTGGCTGTGAAGGTAAAATCTCACTTTGCTAATTATTACAATTTGTAATTTTAAAAATTGAATTCAAAGCAAAGTTTAACCGGGCTTGCGTTTGAAACGTTTAGCTGATTTACTTCGAGCAATTATGACAATATAAATCATAATGAAGTTAATTAATGTAGAATCATAAAATTTACATAAAAAGGCCACCTAATTTTAATTTTAGCTATATGCACAACTTTATGACCCATGTTTAATCAAAAGTTCAATTCTTAGTAGCACTATTTAAAAGAAACAAGAAATTTAAGTTTATGAGAAAGGTTGTGCAAATTTTCTTTTTAGTTGAAGTTTGTGACACGCTAACAACTCTACAAAACGTAATCTTAAACACCACTGAAGCAATCTATGGTACTGTTGTGAATATCACATGCGTAGATGGATACACATTTACTTCAAACAATAACACTGTTTTTGTTGAATGCTTGTTTGGCCGTGTCTGGAACGCCACTGTTCCACAATGTACAGGTAATCCAAGTTACAGTGTACAGCCAATCTATTATTTTATACAAGCAAGACTTCAGCAACACTTTAGCATATAAGTTGTCATTTTTAATTGTACATACAAAGATATGAAATTGGCTAAATCACCAACTGTGATTATTGAACTACAATTTTTGTGCCAGCGTTTACTCTAAATTAATGTATAATTTAAATAATATAAACATTGTACATATAGATCACTCAGTGTTTTATTTGGTATAGCTAATGGTTTTCTTTGCTTCAAATGCTACTTTTAATACCATTATTTCAGTTGAACTGATATAAGTAATTTGATAATATTGTTAAAGAAGTAATATGCGATGAAGCGCCCATTGTTGCACATGCTCAGCGAGACGGCGAAGGTCGAAATTACATGTCCACAGTGACATACACATGTCATTCAAACTACAGCAGTTACGCTGCAAGACGTGGTAATGTGATTGTTCTCTGTTAAAGTATGCATTAATATCAAGAACTTCCTTTCTCTGTTTTGTTACTAATATTTCAGTAGGCATATTTTGGCAGATGTAAAAATGTTTGGCAGTCAACTGTATAAATACACTTCATATGGCACAGATAAACCTCTTTCAGTCAGTTAGATGGTTTTTTTAACTTCACTCTGCAAAGAAATATTCTATATGACAGTTATAACTTGTCTTAATTTTTCATGTGTATGTTGCTATATTTTTTATTAAAGAGTGAGGCACTAGATAATCTTTTTGTGTATTTGTAGAACTGTCAACAAACACATTACGGCACGTAGATGGCCACGTGACCAAGACCATTTACTGCAATTCCAGTGGCCTCTGGTCAGATTATGCGCTTTCTTGTGAAGGTGAATAAGAGTTTAAAGCATTTGGTTTCGGAAATTATTCAAATTATAATATGTTATAAATTAGCCGTCAATGGTCAAATACTATTTTAATAAGAACATCCAGAGTATACAGGTAGATTCGTATCCAATACTTGACTGTTCGTAGTTTTCTTTCAAAGTTTAACAAGTCAATTATATTTCTATGTTACTTTTGCATATTCAGCCGATCGTTGCCCTCCAGCAAGAACAATTCTGAATGCAACCATGGATAGAAACCAAGCGACTAACGGCTCCATTATTATCTATACATGTAACTATGGATATGAGTTCAATAACGACCATTCGAGAACAATGGCTATTCAGTGTATTAATCAGGTATGGAATGACACTGGCAACAACTGTCAAGGTAATCTTTTTGCTTGCATGTACGTTTAAACTACGTGATTTCAAAGCCTTTCGATTTCCTGACATATACATATGCAATGTCAGTATGAAGCAGAGAGTAGTATACATAAGTTTATGGGTGTAACAAAGGAATAAATCACAAAAGAAACATTTAAAGGCTATTTGTAATACCACTAATCGAACGCAGACTATTCCAAAACTGTACAATGGAATTATATTCTTGATTTACCCACCAGGTTGTATATTAAGTTATTTATTTGTTACAGTTGAAATAAACATAAACAAATTTAAGCTTTCTTGCTCAGTTAATAACCCTAACAGCGACTGTTTTGTTTTTTTTATTTACACTGGTAGGCAATTCTCTTTAATGTGAAAATTATTCCATTTGTTTATATGTGTGTCAATTAACTTGCAACGTTTAATTTCTATTACTCCACAATTTGTATTTTGAAGTATTTACATAGTTCAAAATGCATTTATATACACAGTAAAGGAATGAGAATGTGCTTATTCACTATACAGCGGTCACGTGTTCACATGACATCCGCATACTACATGGGTACCTGGAGGCGGGTGACACCAGGTATCAATCGGAAGCAATGCTGACATGCGACAGCGGCTATGTAGTATCGGGAAGCAATAGACAACAGGCTTCCTTTTCCTGTGGCGTCGCAGGCCAGTGGAATAACAGCGAAAATTATGAGCTCGACTGCACGGGTGTGTACTTTTTCAACCAGATCAATTTTATTATGTATTTTAAGACATTTCTGAGTAACATGCTTAAATACTGCACCTGCATGTGGCAGCATATTGCATAGCATCTTTGTACCTCATTCATTAAAATCTAAAACTCATTAGGGACTTATTTGTTTGCAGATATCTTACATAATCGAAATAAATTTATCATTTAAACAAAGAAATGAAACTACCATAAATATTCTGGAGGCAATAATGACAGACGATCATAAACTTGTTTAACTCATACACACCCGTTTTTTTCTTAATTTGTCATTTAAGGAGTGATTTTATCTTTATTTTTATAGAAAGATAATCAATACAAAATAAGTTTTTTATTTAGGGATAGACTGCGGTCCACCACCAAGTGGGGTCAACACGGTATCGCCACAACAGTTCAGTACCACACTGGGAACTGAAATGTCATACCATTGCATCAATGGCTATTGGATAGACATAGGAATATACCAAAAGCGGTCTGTTTGCCACGTTACCGGTGACTGGATACCAAGCGAAATAATATGTTCAGGTATTAAGTAATCTTTTATAAAATTAACTTACAAAATACAAAATTTCTAGTCATAATGCATGTTTCATTCGATTTACTAGGAGATTTGAAGTTAATTTCCATACTTTGGTACTTAGAATGCGCTTCTATGACCCTATGTATTTCTTTTCCATACATGCCAGAAATACGATGTCCTTTGTTAACTACATATGTCGCCATGAAAACCAATGCGTCACAGGTAGTTGTAGGAGCAGTAGCTAAGTACGAATGTAGCCTTGACTCTATAGGCAATCGCTATGAATTTGAAGATGGAACGAAAGGAACTAAAACGACTGTTTGCTCACAAAGAGGTTCATGGCATCCAAGTGTTGTACACTGTAAAAGTAAGATTTTTATTAAAATTCAGTTGTGTTTATATTAACGTTTTGCTGTTTTCTACTTATAGCATGGACCATAGCATATAAAACAGTATGTCTTATTAAAGAAAATGTTAATATCTGATTGAATGAAATTGTTTTCAAATATTCTTTTCAATATTTTTAACTATTTAAAAGGCCCCAAGAATTTTGTAACCCACCATATGGAGATACAGGCGTTCTGACTGAATACACAGGACAATCTTGAATGCATTTTCCATGTTTCTTGTAGAATTAAACGATGGATTTGCTTCACGACCGGTGGAGGCTACAGGCGGGCCCTTTATCGGAGTCATAGGAATTATAATGTTCACCTTACAAATTGTATTTGTCATTGTTCTGGATATGCCAATATTATTTGAACATTTATCTTCAATTAGAAACATATTTATTCAATTAAAATCAAAATACATCGATAAAAATAGTTGAATAGTT
This sequence comes from Protula sp. h YS-2021, assembly GCA_949752745.1. Taxonomy (NCBI): domain Eukaryota; kingdom Metazoa; phylum Annelida; class Polychaeta; order Sabellida; family Serpulidae; genus Protula; species Protula sp. h YS-2021. The sequence continues at coordinate 21,748,555 of OX457031.1, read as the reverse complement.
GTTTTAAAGCCTGCTAGCCACACTGGCTTGCACTTGAAACTTCAGTCCAGCGGAATTATTACTTTGCTAGAAATTCCACAAATTTCCAAGTTTCATTTTATTATTTTTACTTATTTTGCTTATCACGCTGCTTTTACTATTTCTGTTGCTGTTGTTAATAATTTTCTTGATGGGTGGTCGACTTGGCGATTAATGTTCTTTCTAGGCATGCAATTTGCGATTTCTAGTTATTTCATACTTAAATATACATATTGAGATAAGTCCTTAATTAATTATAGACGAAAGCGAAGAATTCTGAACAAGTAATGCAGAACAATTTCACTGTTTCTAAATTATTTTTCTCCAAGCCCCTTTCTTTTCACTTTTTCTGCACGATCTATCTTTCTATCTGTCTATTTAATCTCTCTCTCTCTCTTCCTCTCTTTATTCCCTCTTTTCCTCTCTGCCCTCTCATACTTATATCAGTTCTCCTAAAATAACGTTCGTCTTGCTTTCATCTTCCGTTTTGCAAGGAGATAAAGCAGGAAAATATCTTTAAAGTGACATTATTAAACAAAGGGAACTACAGAAGACATAAAAGGGAAATATAGAAGAGTTGTAAAATGAGAAGATGTTTGTGGTGTGGTGACTCATAACAATTTTACAAAAGATATATTTCAACTTACATAAAGGGAAATATAGACATAAAAGGGAAATATAGAAGAGTTGTAAAATGAGAAGATGTTTGTGGTGTGGTAACTCATAACAATTTTACGAAAGATATATTTCAACTTAAAATTAAGCAGTGGCAATAAAATTAGTAGAAAACATTATCAAGGGATATATGTCAATAATTATAGAAATTTGATTTAATTAAATAATCAATATCGAATGCACTTTTTTTCAAATCAAAGAATTTTGATGCGATTCATGTTCCTAATACTTTTTATCTCATGGACACAACATTGAAAGAGTATAAATTATCACTACACAAATCACTTACCCTATGTGTGTAATGAGCATATCTAAACTATCATAGTACCATGTATCCGAAACCCCAATGGCCTGTTCCTTTAATAATCGCATATAACTTTAAAGCTTCAGATTTGTAAACACAGATCATGTTAAGATTTCGTGAAACAGACTTTTATTCTGAGATGGATTTTACTAACAACCAAAATCAAAGGCTGCAATAAAATATGCCCTCTCATTGAAAGAAACGCTTTATATCGCACAATCGACATCCTCATGTATTTGTATGTAGTTTCATGATTATACCGTCAATTTAGCATATATTTAGTGTACAGTACTGTCAAACCATTCGGCATTCTTCGTACTGTTATCGATTTGCTCACATAAGTAAAATTTTATGGTATCCATATTTGTAAATTTCTTTTTAGTATATACTGTTATCAGGGTAGTAGTAACTATCCAATGAATATGTGATATGATGAGCTTGGACGATGAAAAGTAAATTATTTCTCATCCCCGCGCTGGTCACTAAAATCGCAGAAAATACTTGCAAAACGCTACGTCATTTAAATGTGTTATTTGAACAACATATTTACCGAAAAAAAAAACAAGATTTCAGCCAATGTTGGTCAACTGAATTATTCGAAAGTGAAATGAAGTCGGACCTGGCTGAGTATCAGTTTTACGAGTTAAATTATAAAAATTCTTCCCGGTCGGCCTGGTCATGTTTCATAAAATGAGAAATAAAACTATGTTTCATCCTGGCCTGATTATATCAACCACAAGCTCTTAAATTAACAAAATTTATCCTCACTTCTTGCTACTGTACAAAATGTAAAAGTCAACATTAATTTATAACGAACAGTCATATCATTGATGCACTAATTACCAACATGGTGTTTCACCAAATGGGTTCCAAATTAATACGCCGTGCTCTTTGTTTGATTCAACATCAGCATGATAAAGACGCACATGACCACGGCAAAGAATACATAACAGATACATTTCGCAACATGCAGCCTGGAAAACAAATTAAAAGCTTTTTAAATTTGTAGCATTCATAGTCAATACCTGGGCCATTTAAATCATTAGCCAAACGTTTATTTATGAAGTATATTTTATAACCTAACGTCTAGGTTCCATATGGTGCTTTGTCACGTTATGTTACCTTTTCTCCTATTATATATTGTTAGTGCATTATTTGCATTGCTAATGTATTTTCTTGGATTATGCTCAAATAACTTTGTGGTATAAAGCAAATAACTCACCTATGTGTCCATTTTTGCATTCCGGTCAACATTGAAAAATTATTGACTTGGGAATCGACCAATCACACTACAACATTTACCCAAGTCATGTAGCAATATCATAGACATACCTTCTTAAACGACTTCGAGCTTTGTTCAGGTTCTGTACATCTTCTTTTAATATGAAAAGCTTAATGCCTTTAACGGTCTGTTCAGTGTATGACTGCCAATTTATGCTTCTCACATCCACTGGGAAGATCTAAAATATGATATTGTCCTCATTTTATTCTCTCCATAAAATATTAATTTCAAGTTAACTGAAAAGTTGCATTGGTAAACGTTTTTCAATACCACGGTTTTACCCAATTATGAAAGCATAAATTACAACATTTGCCTTTTATTGTCTTTTCTTCATATAGCTGCTTAATTACCGTTGTCATAGATTAACTTTATATGCAGTTTTATATGCATATGTTAAGAAGTGGTTGTTTAAAAGTCCAAACACGTTTTGAGGCTATCTTCACATACTTCCTTATCGCAGAGAGAAAGTGAAGACTGGAGCTTATCGATGTTTTTAACAGACCACTGCCAAGATCGAGTAGAGAAGTATTCCAATGTCTTCATTGTGCTGATCGCCTTCGTGTACATTTTCATTAAGCTGCATAAAGAAAGGGTAAAAATTATAACTGTGGCATTTATGTATATTAAATCAACATCATTCCAAAAGGTAAGTAAGAATTTTATCTAAAAATAGCACACATAAGCATAATAATTTTTGATGAAGAAAAGAATACTTTAAAATACGAATTAATATGATGTAGCATTCAAATTAACTTACAAAGGCTTTTTGCCAGTGAGTCGTAAGAAGAAGTCAATGGCATAGCCCGGTATGAGGTTGTCTTTGACAATACAACAATAGTTCACCATTCTGTAATATTCATTACAAGAATTAAATATTTTCCTTTCATTTGTTTGTGACCGTTATGGCCTATTGCTTGGCAACGTATTGATGGCCCAGCCACAGAAACTCATTAATTGGCATCACCGCAATAATTTTGTACAGAAAACCGCCTTGTAACAAATGTGATATTTAATAAAGCAAGGTTATTAAATTGACAAAGCAATTTACAGAACGGGAATACTGAACTACCTGTTTTCAGTAAGTATCGACTTTGGTGTTGTCATGACGGCATTTTCCATGGGCCATTTTTGAAAAGCAAGTGCTCCATATTGTTCTGAAAAAGAAACCAAGCACTTCATCAGCTACCGCAAATGTTGCTTTAATTATTTTGATATAATAATTTTGTCAATACAGCAATATTTCACATGGTAATAACCTACATTGTTTTACTCACAAAAAAAATTCTTTTTCCCTATAGTAAAAGCGCTTGCTTTTTATTTTATGCTTAATTTTCAATACAAGCAATAGAGATTTTTCTAGTTTACTTCTCTAACGCTTAATTAATTTACTGATTTTGAAATTATTATCTATTTACAGTAAGTAAAATGCTATGCTGAAGAATGTAAATTTTATACTTAAAAACTCTTGCGAATTATTTAGCTTAAAATGAATTACTGGAAAAGGGGAAAAACTTCAAAATATTATTACCAAAATCTCTCATAGTAAGTGGATTCGAAACGCCCGATGTGGGTTGATATATTGTGGGGCCTGACATGCTAGTATGTAATGAACGAAGCCATGCGCTCGTAATCATCACGTTGACGCAAATATCCACGGGAATTAAGTCTATAATCGCTGACTTTTTGGCGTAAAGTGTTCTTAGAGCACCCTTGCCCATCTGTAACACAAATTTATATTTCAGCGCATAGTTGTGCTTTTTGCATATATTATTGTTTGCATTCTTCAAAAAACTTTAAATAAACTATTTTAGAACCTCAACGCCTATGTCCGTTTTGATATTTGAAAAAAAAAACAACTACAACATCTAGTTTATTTACTTACGCCTATTCCAAGAGCTGATATATAATTCATTTGGTCAATAAAACCTTCAAAAGGTTCCTTCAGCGATGGTCCAATGACTGACGGCCTGACGATCACCAATGGCATGTCAGAGGACTGCTGCACCAATATGTTTTCACACAATTGTTTGCTGAATGTGTATGTGTTTGGATGCTTTCCTTTTAGGTGGGGAGTTACTGATTCAACAGCATCGTCACTCAGCTCACTATTCAATTAAAAATTTAAATGTGTCTAGTAATGCCTTTAAATTTTTTTTTTTTTTGCAAAACACAAGTGTATGCATATTCTATATTTATTTACCTTTTCAATTAATTAAACTTAAAACCCAACCATGGTGATCGCTTTTATTACTGCTACTGCGAAGGCAGCACGTTACAAAGTAGTGATACAAAAGCAACAATCTGTAAAAATTTAAAAATAATAATACAACGACTGCTTTAAACAAACCTGACTATTTCAAGAATTTTCTGAGGGTTAGTTGTTGTTGAGTACACTTGTTCATTTATAACTTCGCGGTCACAAAATGCATACGCTGTAGAAACATGCACAAAACATTCCAGTCTTCGCATGCTTTTTGCAATATCTACCAGTGTTTTGGTTGGTAAAATATTTTGTTGAATTGCATCCCTGTGAAAAATTAAATATATAGCAATAAATGTAATGTAATAAAATACTTAAAATAAAGCGAAGCTTTGTCAAAACTAAAGAGAGTAAATAAAATGTGTTTTTGATAAAACATTCATGTAGAATATCGAGCAGTGGAGCAGACGTATGTGTAATATAATGTCTATGACTCAAATGTCTACTACCAACACTGGTACATAGATTTAAAATGTAAAAAAAGGCACTATGTCTTCAAGATGGATATGTCTGCTTTAATTTTGGGTGAGGCCAATGTAATATGTTTGGACTCTATCTAATGCTGCTACCCATACTTTTCAGCTTTGAAAGGGATTGCAATACAAAGGTGATGCAGTGATAACCTACTTTAATGTCTGGTGAAAACTAATATCTGCTGCTGAATGGAAGACCAACTGTATGTTTTCCCTTAGAAATGCCAGATCCTGTTCTGATATCCCAAGTTTCACTGTGTCTGAGAAATCGCCACGTATTGCGTGAATCTTTCTACTGAAACTTGGATCACTTCTCCTTAGCAGATCAAACACCTTAAACAAGAAATAAAACTATGGAAGTAATAAATATATATTGCGGTGTTAGAGCCCGGATCAACAACAAATTTTGGGGTTATTGAGATCTTAGTGCTCAAGTCAACAACCAGCGCTCGTTGTGGTATTAGTGCGCAAGTCAACCATCTCTTGTTATGGGGGTGTCACTGCTTAAGCCATTCATCAGTACTCACCGGTTCCTGACATAATTTGTATATTCTGGCATTTCCATCCAATCCTTTTTTATCACGCACCAGACAAAATATTCCATCAATCTCTGGACATGAACGAAGTATTTTCTCCAGGAAAACTTTGCCAACAAAGCCCGTTGCTCCAGTGAGGAAAATTCGTTTCCCAGCAAAATATTTAGACACTTCCGATCCAGAAGTGTCCATATTAAGTACAACTTCCGATCCAAACGTTGCCATGTTGCTCATGTTAAACATCCTACCTTCTTCAAATTTAACGAATAATTCGAACGAGTCTTCAGTCTGTGCAACCTGTGAAAATGACATTCAGTATTAAATTATGATATTATAATTATTATTTTTATTATTATTATTATTATCATTATTATTATTATTACTATCTTTTTTGTTCGTCTTGTTTTGTTTGGCTTGCTCATATCGAACAGAATAAAACAGTCATCATGGAAAGCCTTTCAAAACGTCTAGATATTTTTAAAAAGTCAATCAAGTGTGCTTCTCTTATATAATCTATTAAACGACAACGTTTTAATCAGTGTTTTTGTGACTTTTATGTCACTTTTATGACTATAACATCAAAAGAAAAGGTCGAGGCCAGGAAGAAATAACCTTGTTTTACATCCCCGGTCGTGTCACTAAAATAAACAAGAAATGACAGGCCTAAACAATTTCAAGCAAAACTGAAGAAAATTTTGAGGCAAAATAATTAATCAGAACCCACCTTCACCCCTCGCAATAAAAGCTTCAGACGCTTCAAATTAGCAACTTATAAAATTGTTACTCCAAGTGTTTTATAAATAATATTCACGTAAGACCTTTAAGCCATATTTTGAAGAAGAAGAAAAAATAAAACAAGAATTTTGACCAATGACGCATCACTAAAATTTTAGCAAAAATAAAACGAGACGAGAACATCTCAATTATTCTTCCTGACCTCATCACCTCCCTTAACTTAAGCGAATATTCAGTAATAAAAAAACAAATGTGAATAAATATCTTTATTAAAGAACAATCTCCATTGGACACTCTCTTGCACATCAAGTGAGTAGCAGTGGCATCCAAAAATATATTGTTTTTAAGCAAAAATAATTTACCTATTTATTGACTCCACCAAAGTTTGGTGTTGTTTCTGCTTGTTTGTTGATTAGGTACTATCCGTTAGAAGATGCTTTTGGTATTGCCCGTGCTTATCTTCAATACATTTCTTTAATATATACGCCGTAAAATTGTCACTGAACTTTGTCCCTGAACTTTGTCACTGAACTTTGAATACAACAAGATGCAACGAAGTGTGGAAATTGACGGACGTAAAACGCCATGGAATTTTAAGCCTCTTTAGTATTAATGTAATTCTCTTTGATTCTCTTTGTTACCATTTGTTAAGACGAGCCCCAACCTTGGTCACTGAACTTTAAGAGCCCTCTAGAGGTAACGAACTGTTCAAAGTGGAGCGTTTTTTTTTTTGGTCACAGTGTTGACACTAAATTTTTAAAAACTTGACATATATATACAACTGCTGAGTTTCTCAAATTACAACTGATGAAGCTATTATACATAACAACAAAATATTGTGGCCGGGATTAGATTAGAGAGGAGGACATTAGATAGCAGGAGTTAACCTTATCTTATCTTCGATTTAAATTTGTTGTGTCTGAAAAAAATTGAACCATGACTCCTGTACAGAAACCCTTCTCCTTTTCACACTGACCTTATTTATAGTAAAGAAATTGCCAGCATTTAAGAATGTCAACTTTCATGAGGCCCTTGCCCTCATGAGGCCCTTGCCCTCACGTTCACTGCTTCATGTTGATTTTTTTGGCTATGTATTTGATTTGAAAGTATTAATAGACTTTAAATTTAATAGCGTGCATTTATGTCTGCGTCATTTTAATGCACCATTATATATAAAATATTAAAAATATAAATCATTAATTGTCATAAAGTGCTCGATGTAGTTTTTGGATGCTACTCATCGAATTTCAATTGATAACGGTCCACATGTAAAACAGAAGCTTTGAAAGTCTTTCAAAATCGCACGCTCGAGAGTGGTTGAATGGGGGGGGGGGTGGGGGCTCTGCACCAGGCATGTTAAATGCACACTAATATGCAGGTCAGTTTTTAGTGAATTATCCTTTTAGAACGAGATCGCACTAAATCCGAATTTTAAAAAATAGAAAATTTAGGGGGTGTTTTCTATTTTAATTTGGGCCAAGTGTTTACCGATTTGACTTTCGTCAAATCGTGCTCCTCGTTTTTAGCTGTGAGCCAATTAAAGCCACTGTGTTGCTCTGTCCTTATTTTGAAGGATGTCCTAATTTTAAAAAATAGAAATAAAAAAGCTATTCTGCTCTATCCTCAAAATTAACAAAGTCTTTTAAAAATAAGGATAAAAATTAAAGATGAACCATCTATTCTCAAGAATAAGGACGTCCTTAAATATAAGGACAGAGCAGAATACCACTCCAGGCCTCAGCTGTGAGGTAATAACAAACTATGCACAGCGACTTCAGTGCAGAAGAAAGAAAAATTACCCTGTCTTTGCGTATTGATTTGACCTTGAAAACAACCTCAATAATAAATAAAAATATTGATATAACTAGTTTACTTCAAGTTCTATGTACGGCGAAAGTTTGGGGTCAATCGGACCAGTAGTTTCTGACGAGTTGTGACGACAAAATGATGACCGACTTTAAATAAAAAAAACGATGAAAATCTCACAGGTGCCCTAATACCAAAGCATTTAACTCTTTGCAAGACTTCGTCTAGATTGTAAATGTCTGTCTAGATTTTGTTCTATGATTGCAGTAACCCGCATTTTAGCTGCGCCTGCACTGATAATTAATATATATAATTTGGCGAAAGTGGTTGTTTTGTTCATCGAATCGGACACAATGAGTCTGAGAGTGAAATTTACAAGGGTTTCCCCGTTTGGTTTCTCTGGGTTAAAGTGGTAAGGTCGTGCTCTTGCCTAACAATCTTATCTGAATAAAGTTTGACAAAGAACCTCTCAGCACAAACTTAACAAAAGCCTTTCTTAAAAACACTTCTAGTCTTTATTCCCATTTGGTATTGAAAATACCAAATGGGAATGGATTGCCTCGAATTCTTCACCCATTTTTTTTCACCCTTTTTTATTTTTTTTTTCTTCTTCCCTACTGGTCAAGGTCAAATCGCGAAAAAGGCCAATCGGTTTCCAGACATCTACAGCAAGGCCGTTGAAGCTAGACAAGCCAAACTTGGCACATATATAAAGAACAATGTGATCTGAAGCATCCAATAAAAATTTTTGACCTTGACCTTGATGTTCAAGGTAAAATCGCGAAAAACGTTATTTAAGAAAAAAAACGGAAAATCTCGAAAACGGTAAAAGAAAGAGCAATTTTGACCTCATTTTGACCTCCACCCCCTCTACGACGATACGTAAGGTATAACTTTCGGTGTCCTTGACCTCCAGGTCACTTTCGAGCCCCAAACCGGAAGTTGGCCTTTATCTCGAAAACAATTGATTTCCAGACATCTCCTCCAAGACCGCTGAACCAAACAAGGCACATGTATGGAGGGTCATCTGAAGTGGTGCACCTAATAAAAATTTTTGACCTAGACCTTACCGGTGTAGTTGGTAGTATTTAAGAGGATGTTCTACATTCAGACATGTAAAAATTGTTGACAAAGAGCAATATCATCGACCTTCCGTTTTAAATTATCATTCCAGGTGGGCTCGGTCTAATTTACTGTGCGAATTTCGGTCTAGTTTTAAACACATCTCGCAATTTAACAGTAAACATTGCAGCGCTGCATCAACGGTGAACAGTTGTCGCACCCGAGCTCAGATCAAAGTCGGATTTTGGTTAATATATATATATATATATATATATATATATATATATATATATATATATATATATATATATATATATATGTAGCCTAGAATCGCCATCCAGACACTGACAATGATAAGATGTCGTGATCACACTTTGTCAAATTACTGCTCTTGGGTCACCCAGGATAAGTATGAAATCAGTTTTCATTAATGTTTTTTTTTTCAAAAGTAGGCGGAAAAAAACTTGCCCTGTCCTGAAATTTTTGTTTATTTTCGAAGCGATCAAGGCTTCCACTTCCGGTGAGCGATAACATGATGACGCTGTTGCTACAACGTCGATTTTCTGGCTTCTATTCAATGTTGCACCAAGGACGCTAATTAAACGTCGGAGAAAGTGGGGTTTTGGTTGCCACCAAAAGCAACGTGTAAACAACGTCACTTATCCAATGCCTATTCATCGTTGTGTCATAAACCTTCATTAGACGTTGACCTATGGTCGCGGCCAATCACAACCAAATAAAACCAGATTCAATGTTGCAGTTTGTTCACAGGTTACAGCCTCAAATCTACGTTGGCTCGACGTTGAAATGTTTACTGGGTAAAGGAACATGAACAAATTATGTCTTATTTGTTGAAATAGTTTGGTCTGTTCATTCATTTCTTAAAGCTGCAACAAACTCATCATAATATTGCATGCATATATTATATTCATACGATCCTGATCCATATATGAGTTTGATGAGCGGTACCATCTTTATCCATGTGCGATATATGTATGCGTAATTAAACACATGGGCATCAGTCTTATTGACAATACTATTTACGGACCACCTAGCTCGGTCAATCCGGTCTTTGCCTATTTTTCGAGGAACAAACTGGATAGATGATGCATCGTTCTTTTCTATCCAGTCGTGAATAAGGATGCTCAGCATTCTTTGATCCAAGTACCACCCTAAGTTCGATCCTTTGTGCACAGGTTGATGTACCATTGGACCAAATTCGCGCTCACAATAGGACAATATGTCGTCTGCTGTCACTGGTAGAAATCTGTCTGCTGCTATAATCTGACGCCAGGTGGCTACACGGGCTCCTACATTGGACATTGGTAGCATTTTATATGATGTGTTTTTAAACAGAAATTGTCCGCAGCACTCTGAATTCAAACTCAGAATCTCATAGCCGGGTGACATTGTATACAAATTTTTGGTTATTGGCCACAGGTCTGCGTCACTTAAAATTAAGTAATCACTGTCCCGTAAGTGACTGTAAAGCAAGCTCGCAGCAAATAGTCTTGACACTTGGCTAATCATAACCCTGTTTTCAGGTTTGCTATCCAGATACAATATTTTGCAGTTCATATCATTAAGATATTTCAAAACAATGCGTAAAATCTTTTGATTGGTCCAGTCTGCTTCATTTCCTGTAACCAAAACAATGACTTGGTATCCAATTCTTCTCCAAGCAAGTGCAGTTAGCGGAGCATGAAACACATAATTATAGTTCTCATCCACTGGAGTTGACACAGATATCACGGAAAAATTCCTCGGCCTGACGTCACTGACACGTGATAGCTTAAATATTTCGGCGGCGTCCTCTTCACGCATCAACTGTGACGTCATATCCGGCGTTGTTGGAATTCTAGCATTAGCCTCTGGGGAAATATATTTTTGAGTATTAATTGATAACTTTGTTTTGTAAATTTGTAACATAAAAACTGATTTCCAAATCAGATATACAAATAATAATGAATTAAATGCCACAAATTTAGGGAAACAGTTTATCCGTCCCCGTGCCATAAGACAATGTAGCTTGGAATCTTCCCACATAAATATTTATCTTTGAAGCTTCGTGATTTTAGTCAGAAAAGAATGTTTTAATCATTACAAAATATGTTGCATGCTGACACTCTGATCAATAGATTATCAGATGATTTATCGACTCTCTTTACCTTCTAATATCAAAAAGTAAAGAAAGAGAGCATTTAAAAACTGTTAAGGAGCTCTAGTATTCCATCAAGTACACAACTACAAACGTCCGGGGATTGGGCGGGGCTGTTATATCATATCTGATGCTATGCGTGTCTGAAAAACTCGGAGAAGGGGGGGGGGGTTGAGACGAGGAGTGCCAATTTTGTTTAAAAAGGGTGAAATTTTCATCCAATTCTCCGCATATTTCACAAAATGAGAGGTGTGGAGGTCTTTCGGAATTACACTCTGCGTTTGGTTTTAAAGGGGTATTGTTTCAAACCTAGCACTCTGCGTTTATGGGTAGTTTTAAAAAGTCATGGGCATGCAAGGTAACCAGTTGGTACATTGCTAGATTTGTTTTATTGCGTTGTTATCTCAACAGCCAACCTCTTCGGCGATTCGGTCTGTTGTATATAGCATCTTTTTACTTCGCAAACCCAATGCGCATAAAAGACCGGAACTACTTTTTAAAATATCAGTCCGCTCTGTGTTTATACATGACAGATAGATCTCATCAGCGGTCTGCTGTTTAGTGTTCCAACTTTGGATCATATGTCTTCCAGGATACGAATGGAGTCCATTCCCTTGACTATTTTTCACAAGTAGGTGGAGAAAAGCTTGTGCGCTCTTGAAATTCTCACATTTCTTCGTCTCAGTACGTCTTCAAAATGACCTGTCATGGCTGCGATTTCTGGTGAGCGATTTATCTATCCAATGTCGATTTGCTAACGTTCATTCAAAGTTGCACCAAAGACGTTGATTAAACGTCGGAAAATGTTCCGGTTTTGGTTGCTACCAAAAGAAAATTTGCTTACCCAACGTCAGACCAGACGTAGGGGCCAGGCACGGTCCGCACTAACCAACGTCAGACCAGACGTAGGGGCTAGGCACGGTCCGCACTAACCAACGTCAGACCAGACGTAGGGGCCAGGCACGGTCCGCACTAACCAACGTCAGACCAGACGTAGGGGCCAGGCACGGTCCGCACTAACCAACGTCAGACCAGACGTAGGGGCCAGGCACGGTCCGCACTAACCAACGTCAGACCAGACGTAGGGGCCAGGCACGGTCCGCACTAACCAACGTCAGACCAGACGTAGGGGCCAGGCACGGTCCGCACTAACCAACGTCAGACCAGAAGTAGGGGCCAGGCACGGTCCGCACTAACCAAAGTCAGACCAGACGTAGGGGCCAGGCACGGTCCGCACTAACCAAAGTCAGACCAGACGTAGGGGCCAGGCACGGTCCGCACTAACCAACGTCAGACCAGACGTAGGGGCCAGGCACGGTCCGCACTAACCAACGTCAGACCAGACGTAGGGGCCAGGCACGGTCCGCACTAACCAACGTCAGACCAGACGTAAGGGCCAGGCGCTGTCCCCGCTAACCAACGTCAGACCAGACGTAGGGGCCAGGCACGGTCCGCACTAACCAACGTCAGACCAGACGTAGGGGGCAGGCACGGTCCGCACTAACCAACGCCAGACCAGACGTATTAGCAAAGCACGGTCCGCACTAACCGACGTCAGACCAGACGTAGGGGCCAGGCACGGTCCGCACTAACCAACGTCAGACCAGACGTAGGGGCCAGGCACGTTCCGCACTACCCAACGTCAGACCAGACGTAGGGGCCAGGCACGGTCCGCACTAACCAACGTCAGACCAGACGTAGGGGCAAGGCACGGTCCGCACTAACCAACGTCAGACCAGACGTAGGGGCCAGGCACGGTTCGCACTAACCAACGTCAGACCAGACGTAGGGGCCAGACACGGTCCGCACTAACCAACGTCAGACCAGATGTAGGGGCTAGGCGTGGTCCGCACTAACCAACGTCAGACCAGACGTAGGGGCCAGGCACGGTCCGCACTAACCAACGTCAGACCAGACGTAGGGGCCATGCACGGTCCGCACTAACCAACGTCAGACCAGACGTAGGGGCCAGGCACGGTCCGCACTAACCAACGTCAGACCAGACGTAGGGGCCAGGCACGGTCCGCACTAACCAACGTCAGACCAGACGTAGGGGCCAGGCACGGTCAGCACTAACCAACGTCAGACCAGATATAGGGGCCAGGCACGGTCCGCACTAACCAACGTCAGACCAGACGTAGGGGCCAGGCACGGTCCGCACTAACCAACGTCAGACCAGACGTAGGGGCCAGGCACGGTCCGCACTAACCAACGTCAGACCAGACGTAGGGGCCAGACACGTCCGCACTAACCAACATCAGACCAGATGTAGGGGCTAGGCGCGGTCCGCACTAACCAAAGTCAGAGCAGACGTAGGGGCCAGGCACGGTCCGCACTAACCAACGTCAGACCAGACGTAGGGGCCATGCACGGTCCGCACTAACCAACGTCAGACCAGACGTAGGGGCCAGGCACGGTCCGCACTAACCAACGTCAGACCAGACGTAGGGGCCAGGCACGGTCCGCACTAACCAACGTCAGACCAGACGTAGGGGCCAGGCACGGTCAGCACTAACCAACGTCAGACCAGATATAGGGGCCAGGCACGGTCCGCACTAACCAACGTCAGACCAGACGTAGGGGCCAGGCACGGTCCGCACTAACCAACGTCAGACCAGACGTAGGGGCCAGGCACGGTCCGCACTAACCAACGTCAGACCAGACGTAGGGGCCAGACACGTCCGCACTAACCAACATCAGACCAGATGTAGGGGCTAGGCGCGGTCCGCACTAACCAAAGTCAGAGCAGACGTAGGGGCCAGGCACGGTCCGCACTAAGTGACAATTTGCATAAGGAGGTGATTTTCGTTCAAGTACTCCGTTTTCCACAAAAAAATAGGGAGGGGTCGAGAAATACACTCAAAAGGAGGCTTAAAATGTGAGTGCTCACTCACTTTTTTTTATCTGTGAGTGTTCTAGATGCTTAGCCTGCACTTATGTATATTAAAAGTTAGTGAAAAGTCGAGTTTTCTTATTGACCTCACACCCTAGGTTTGAGGGTTGATATTTGCAGGATGTCGGCCCGTCTTCTCGTACAAATTAGCATCTTTTGACTGAATCACCGTAATAGATATTCCCCCCCCCCCACCCCCACTCCCCCCCCCCACCCCCATCTTTCTAAGGAATGGTTTGCTCCACTAAACTGTAAAAGATTTCAAGTGTGAGCCATTTATTAAAGATATTGCTGTGTTGGCTCAAGAAGTCTAAATATCTTGAAATATACAGTATCATCTTATTAAATAATCTAATCCACTTTATTTATTTTTTTGGCCACTAATTCACTTTGTACACTATAACTTGTCACTTGATTCCGTGATGTAAATAGAGCGTAAAGTGTCATATTTCATATTGCGTATGAAGAAATTGGTACGCTGTGTGATTAATAGAACTTTGAGGTAACACATTTTTTATTTGTCTCCTGGGTTTTAAAACTGGTATATCTTCCTCAAAGTCACCTGAAAAAGACAGGGGGTTTTAAAAACTATAAATTTTATGGCTGGTACGTTTATTATTTTCCGCAATCGGTTGTTGTTTTTTTTTGACAATATGAAAGAACAATTGTTTGTGTGCAATAGATTTTTTTTCATCAATAAATTTTGTAATGCCTTGTTTTTTATGAATGCATTCAAACGCCAGCATTCACCAGTAATTTTTTGGGAAATGATATTTGAAAATGAAATTTTTGCCATAGGATACAGGCGACTTATCAACCCGCCTCCTCCCCCGACCACCCTTCCCCACCACCACCTTCCGTTCATTTCATAGAAGTGAAAAAAAGTATGATCACCCCCACACCACTACGGAGTTCCCATTTCCGCTATGTGCCAAACATTATGCAGGCATAACATTATCAACAGTATTTGCAACCAAACTGAAAAGTTTGCATTTCAACTGATAATTCTATTTCACAGTTCAGTATGAATTGAACAGTCTTAAAGGGAATAAATTAAGTAAAAACTGTTTGTATGTTCTTTTACGCTTTATGATGTCGCATATCGCCAAACGAATAGATGACAAATATCATTGTTCAACAAAGCGGAAATTTAAGAGGGGTATTAACTCTCAAAATTGCTGGTTTAAAGTCATAAAGAAATACAAGCCCGTTGTGGGAGACAGGGGAATTAGTTACTGTCTGATACAACAAACTACGGGTCATTTATTTACTATACAGTCGAACCTGGGAAACTGGACCACTAGGAGGACGGGGATGTTCAGATTTTTGGGCTAGTTCTACTGGTGTAAGACATATTAGAAGGCAACTATCTAGAATGAAACTATTGACAAATGGTCTTATTTCTGACATAGTTTAATTTGCGGGGTGGTACTGCTCAGGGACTCCACTAAATCCGAGTACATAACATAGTATTTAGTATAGTATTTTTTGTCTGTTTACCGTTCATGTACATATGTGCGTATAAAATTAATATGCAACCGTTTCGATTTCTGAAAAAAAAATAGGATCAGAAGTCTTTTTCTCTTTCTGGCCTAAGTGTAATGCCCTTACCGCAACAAATAAAAACACTCACTGTAATGTCGACATTTTTCAAGTAGTACTCCATGTCTGAAAATTCGATTTCTTTTTTTTTTACTTTTTAAATTGTTTTTATTCTTTTTTTATTTTTTCTTTCTTTTCTTTTTTGTTGTTGTTGTTGTTGTTGTTGTATGTTGTGACTTCCATGTTCTGAATGCAACCTGAACATCGAATGAAGAGTCCCACGATCTTTGCACTTCTTGGCACACATTTGAACCTTTTGTCTGCATACTTTTAAAAGATGTCGTTTAAATCTCACTTAATACAAGGTGAACAGTTTCCAAATTTCTTCAGACACAGTTGAAACATCAGAACGAGGAAAAAAATATTCCAGTGAATGCGATTGGCAAAAACTAAACCCAATTAAAGCTATTCCGAAACCCATCTTAGGTTCGTCACAAAACGCGACCCTGTGTTAACTAGACATAAAAAAAGACTTCACACAACATTGCATGACAACACTGCTATGATTTGAAGCTATCCACACGACTGAATTGCAAATTATAGGGCATATGTATAGCTATATACATAATAAATATATATAAGTTGTGTCTATTTGACAAACTCGAAGAATGATTAGCTCTCTGGATAAAAATTAACTTCCTTAAAACATAAACTTAATTAAAAAGTATGGCAAATATTAGCCACATTTTAGTATAGTTCGTTATCTTAGTGCTTGAACTGCAAAATAATAAGTGTTGTCTGACATGAGGAAAAGCCAACCGATTGTTTAGATTAACCAATCGCATTTTTAACAGCATTATGTGTAAACAACGCGAGCGTGCGTAATTGCTTCAGGTCACAGGAAATGCATTGTTTTTAAGGCAAAACTAATAAAAGAAAACGAGAACTTAGAGCCTGGATATTTGAACACATATTGATCCTTTAGAAGTGATCAGCTGAATGAAAACTTTGCTACGATGTCAGTAGTTCCAGGGAACGGCACGACTGTTGCCATGGAGACAACTGTGTACCCGACGGAGTACACCGGGCAGGTCACGTGGTCGCCAGGACTGGCTATTTTCCTTGCAGTCATCGCCTGTTTCGGGACAATTGGCAACCTGTGCGTCATAGCTGCTGTGTGTTTATATCGTAAGCTGCGCATGCGTGGTAACGTCTTTATCGTGAATTTAGCGGTCGCCGACTTGCTAGTGACAGCATACATCATGCCTGTTGGGATCGCTACGTCGCAATACAAACTGAAACCTTTCAGCGATGCGCTGTGTGATTTCAACGCCTTTCTCATGCTGACAACATTTGGGCTTACCACGCAGTCGTTGATGCTGATCGCTGTAGAACGCTACATCCATGTCTGCAAGCTCTCGTGGTATCACAGGCTCTTCACAACAAAGCTCATCGCGTTCTATGTAGTGCTTGTGTGGATATGCACAATGATCTGGGCAATGCAAGGCTGGACCAACTGGACGTACTATTACTACGGGCATGATTACTTTTTATGTTTCTTTTACGGACCAGCAAGCATATCTTATGACATCTGTCTCACAGTCTTCGGCTTTGTGCTACCAATTTTAATTCTGATATTTTGTTACGCAAGTATTTTTAAAGTAGTGCGAGCAAGTCGTGTGGCAATGCAGTCCCACCAGACCGGAAGTAGCAGCCCCAAAAAGGAATTGTATTTCAGAAAACAACAAATCCGAGAGCACAAGTTTATCATGATGATGGCAATTATAGTGGTTGTGTTTTTTGTGTGTTGGGCGCCTGGTGCATGTGTCATGGCGCTGAGTGGTGCGTTAGGGGAAAATCAGGTTCCTGTTCTGGCTTACACCGTGACCATTTGGATAGCTTTATGTAACTCAGCCATGAACAGTACCATTTATGGCACTATGAACAATAATTTCAAACGTGCGTATATTCAAATAGCTCGAAAGGTATTTTGTTGTTGCTTCAAAAACAACCAATCAAAATGCGTATCAAAGTCGACGTCATCGCAAGATAATGCTTTCGATTGCGAATCTAATATCGCAAGCTCTAAGACTCATTTCTCTCATTTGCCCAGACGACAGAAAGCCATGGATACGAACACGGAACTGTCGTCCCTGCCCCGCAGTCCGGCGGATAAAAATGGAATCAATCGGATGAAATATTAAGATCTATCCATGAGTATCACCCTCCTCCTGCCCTTGCAAGCCACACGTGTCACGTCACCCTTTCATAAAAACAAAGCCTGACGTACTTTTATGAATAATATCTTAAAATTACAACAACTGTAAAACAGGTCTTCAAGGCTTTACATAAAGCTCCAGGACATGTGGTATAGAAATTTATGTTTTGGAGACTTCAGAAATCTACAGGTCAAACACATATTAACAATTTTATAGCGAGTTGTGAAAATCAACAGGAAACTACTATCAAAGCGGCAATGAAGTTATTAAAAATTTATTTTTGATACGCTGTGCTTGCGTTATTCATATAATACAATTGATTAGAAAATAAGTCGGTAGCGTTGCGTGTTGGCATATATAAATAACATGCAGCGGTACAGTACTAATGGCATGTGTTTGTATAGCCTATTTATTCACAAATAAAAAACAATATCACAGTGCTGCGCTTGAGGTTGACTTCGGGCCTGCTCGTTTTGCCTGATGACATGAATTGTTGATCATTCAGAATGTCGATCACAGAAAGAATTTTACCAAATCTGACTGGACGACACTTGATGGAATCAAGTCCAAGGAACAGGTCCCAAAATTATTGGCGAACTGACAATATTTAATCATTTTATTTTCGGTCTGTTAGTTGTAGTTGTGTCAACCCTTAACCCTCTCCCCCCCCCCCCCCCCCCATCCTCCAGTTCTCGTTATGTAAACTCGCCCACCCTGTTAGTCACTTCAAAATATTTATATCCTGGATCAGAAGTGCTGAAATAACTGGGATCTATGTCACGTAGTCTTTCAGAATTTAATTCGCAATTGAACTTGTGACCGTTTCGTCTTTTAACGTTGACGGACACACAGAGCGTTGTGCGTGCGCACAGTTCCAAACAGCTCAACCGAGAGCGGGTGAATCCATGTCCCAGTGTAGGGTGCAGGAGTCTCCCCATACCACCGCTCCCCGTGTGAAAGGAACAGCTTGAATCTGAAGGATATCACCACGGTTTTTGTTGTTACATTTCTGTATCAGCAATACAGTATAATTTTATTTTAAAAAGAACTTAGCCTATGTTTTGTTTAAACCACGTGAAGTAACTCTCTCTCTCTCTCTCTCTCTCTCTCTCTCTCTCTCTCTCTCTCTCTCTCTCTCTCTCTCTCTCTCTCTCTCTCTCTCTCTCTCTCTCTCTCTCTCTCTCTCTCTCTCTCTCTCTTTGTCTCTTTCTCTCTCTCTCTTTAAACCACATTTCAAGCTTTTCAGCTTTATTTCAAAGTTGAGATCGTTCGTAATTCATATTTTCATACAATCGCTTTACCTTGACCCCTTTACAGCCCATAGCGTGATTTTATATCTTTTTGCCAAAGCTATTAGCGGAAGTAAACCTACTTAGCCCTGGCTTGTCATCGCAAGGCTGGTTTTCAATACCAGCATCAGGGCAGTATGACCCATTTAGACATTCTCGATTTCTTGACGATTGGAAGTGATAATCGCAATTCCCGAAACTTGACCATCCAGACCAAGATCCTAGAAGTAATATAACAATTTTGAAGTGGACGATTTTATTAATATTCACCATTGATATAAAAACATTTTAATTTGAGTTCAATGTCATACCAAGGATTTTTGAAATAGTAATCCACACTCCTTGACCATGTCCACGAGTAAGTTAAGATATAGTTCAACGAAACCCTGAAATAGAATTTGTTTACAAGTTCTTTTCAGCAGCTGTCTCAACTAAAACTCCGGGAATCATTAGGCTAAAATTCAAGTGTTTTTTTTCTTGACCTTAAAGAGGGTTTGTAATGAAAATGAAATTTACTACATCTTGTTGGCTCATAGCTTGAACCATACACATAGCAAAATGTTTAAAAAAAAATAACTTTCAAATAATGAAATTAAAAAATGAACATTAAAAGTACATCATCTGTCTTCACTGTTTTTTTCTGTCATAGGCAGACACAATAGATACATGGAACAATCGACTTATGTTACCTATCCTAAAGTAGGTGTCTGATTCATCAGATACCATCAAATCTTCCGTTGTACAATCCTCCAGGGTCCCGCACTGATTCAACGTGCTGCGAAATACAAACGTGTTACAGCCGGGCGTGTCCTCACAGTGTTTGAAACAGTCGTAAGGTGTGTTGGGCTGGCCTGTCGTTCTTTCAATCCTAGACCCGGCACAATCTTCGCCGGGCCGCGGGTGAAAGCCGTAAGATTCGTCGACTGCAGTAAACAACACGTTTATTATTATCTATTAACTTGTTGTCCACTCTTGGCGTGCTTGGCCTTAATGACATCCAATGTTTGAAATATTAGAGCAACGCTATTGGTGTGTATTTTGAACTGAATTAGAGCATTCAATGTGAGCAGGCCAAGGTTTCTTGTCTTCCATGTCCCCTCCCTCCGTACCTCGTTATAAGCCCTCACCCATATAACCTTATAAGTCGCCCCCCCCCCACCATTGATCCTCCCTCCATACCTCGTTGCAAGCCCTCACCCATATAACCTTATAAGTCGCCCCCCCCCCACCATTGATCCTCCCTCCATACCTCGTTACAAGCCCTCACCCATATAACCTTATAAGTCGCCCCCCCCCCACCATTGATCCTTCCTCCATACCTCGTTACAAGCCCTCACCCATATAACCTTATAAGTCGCCCCCCCCCCACCATTGATCCTCCCTCCATACCTCGTTACAAGCCCTCACCCATATAACCTTATAAGTCGCCCCCCCCCCCCCCCCCACCATTGATAAACTCCTGTTAAAAAGATTTCCTTTTACAAATCCTTAAATGCTTGCCACCTCCCACACGCCACACACTTCGATAGAACTACTTCCCTCTCTCTGACGTCCCGAACCCCTTCTTCCATGCTTTTATCAAGAGCGCTCCCTTTGAGGCCACTTACTTTGCTTTTCGGTAAGGCTAAAGCAGTTATCCAGATCACTGAAACTCTGGCATTCGTATTTTGGGTAGCATCTGGTATTCCAGTACACAACTCCCACACATCCTGGATATCTAAGATAAATAAATAAAAAAGATACGAAGCTATCATTTTATTTTGTGAATTTCTTTGTAAAGTCATTTGATCTAAAATCTGCGGGATATTTAAAAAAAAACAGATTGCTTTCAAGTCAATTTAGATATACATTTTGAAGATCGGCTTGGACTATGGTGGGATATGGGGCATACTCCTAGATACGGTATCGGCACAATTGTTTAGACCTTTGGCATCCCACAGTTACCCCCAGCATCTGAACATTTTTTAGTTCTATAGTACTTCTTCTTCCAGCAACAAAACCCTCGTTACAACTACCGGTACCCGCTTCTACAATAACTTCCAGCTGCTTACACTTGGACCTCTGAATGCATCAACATGGGCACAGATAAAATCGGTGGTATTATCTTAGAGGCCCTTTTATAACTAACCCTAGCTGTCTCAGAGGACTTCGCCTGACAAGGTTTTTGCGGAAAAAAAACACTTTACCTTTTCGGAAACACTTTACCGAGTCGTACGAAAGCAATAAGCTAGGGGATTGAAAATATCCTAGTGTGACTAGAGTAAATTGCAGCAACTGCAGCGAACCGCGTACAGAAGACCTCGAGGAGTTTACCAAAGAGTTGCCTTGAGTTCAACCTCACATCTTCGTGTAAATGAGTTAAGATCTTTCTATCTTTAACTGTTTCCAGTATATGCAGACCATATGAAATCAAGGTCAAGGGTCAGTGCACAAAGTATCCTTCTGCGACGCAGCACAAGGGTCAGACAATGAGGTCAAAATCAGATGAAACGGGTCATGAATGGATTGCCTGTCATCCCACACGTGTTTCCAAAGTTCTTATTTTCCTGTGGCAAAATGCTCCAGGACTAGTCTGGAAACCACCTCATACCGGAAATGAGAAAAAATATCAAGAGGTAATGAACACCATGTGAAGCAACTGTATATGAAATCTACTATTTCATGTGGAAATAAAAAGCGAATTATACGGAAATCGAACTAAAACGGTACTGAATTTGGCGTACGTGTTTGTTGTTCCCTTTTGGAGAGGTTTCACTGTACATGTGTTCCTCACATCAGGCTACCGGCAAACATATTTAGACGCAGACATCTAAACAGTGTGTTTATTTCAATAACATATCTCATAGGTCAGAAGCCTGTTTTTTTTTTATAAATTTGTACCTGTCGCAGTTTTCTAAGCATTCCTGTAAAGGATGAGCATCTGTGCTACCAAAATCATTACTCGCACAGTTCATGTCAGAGTAAAGCTCATATGCATCGTGCTCTGAAAAAAACGGGGCGGGAAACTTTGAATTCTTGCACGATGCATTTCCAATTTTATTACAACAATTATAATTATTATTATTATTATTGTTATTATTATTATTATTATTGGTGATGGTGCTGCCGCTGCTTTTGATGATGTTGTTTTCATTTCGAAAGGAATCCTATAGCAGCTATATATATATTCATAATATCCATTAATTACACCACGCTGCGAGTTTTTAAAAGAATCAATATTGAAGACAACGATATGTCAGTTCTCTATAGGAAGCAAAAGTGCATCATGGCATTCATGAAGATACAGTACACTGTTTTTTTTTAAGTTGCAGCGCACCTGACACGGTAACGGATGATTGATACGTCCAAACGAACTCGGAGAGTCGTCGCATACCGATCTGTAAAGACAGCCTTGCGACGTCGCTGTGTTTGTAGCGCTACTTATCGTTGTTTTGATGCTACACTGCATTTAATAAACCGAAGCGTATAAATAATTCATGGGAGCGACGTTTCTTTAATCCAGTTTCTTTAGTCCAAACGCCGTCTTGTGATGTCGTTTTAGAGACGTTATACCAACATCTTAAACTCGCTTTTGCAGCCTAGCAATGGCGCCACGTTATAAGTAGAATTGAACATATTCCAACGGCATTCTCCTTATGAAAAAAATCCGAAAATTCTGCTTAACAGTGGACGCAAATTATGCATTTGTCACTTGAAATAGTTTGCTTGAAATCAACACGAGGCCATTACGCCAAAAATACGTCATACCTAAGCGGCGGTAGGCTACTGACCCCGAGTCATCTGTCATGTCATCGGAGGATGAATGCTGCAAAATACGACAGGCGCTGAGAGCGCTACTGAAGACAAATGCGCCACAGTCTGGTATGTCCTCGCAGCGCCGGTAGCAGTCGTAAGGAGTACTGTATAACGAGGTGGTGTACTCCACACCAGCCAATGAAAATGATCTTCCGCTGTATGGCGAAAAGCCGTAGTGCTCATCAACTGCGTTTACGAAACGAAACTTATGTACCAAGGGGGCCCCTCTTTATTGGTTACTGTGCATCTCCGTGACTTTTTGAACATGGACTGTTTCGAAAAGTTAAAAAAATACATCCGTTTTACCAAAAGCAGATAATATTGTCATTTCACCAACAAAAAAACGTCAACATATGCTGCGTTTATTGACCCTTTTCTATTTCTAAAATACAATAGACTCACTACGCTACGTGAGCTTTGAAAGATTTCACTTTTGATTAAATAACAGTTAAATAACCGCCCCCCCCCCAACCTCCTAAATCGTGAGACAGTGACAGCAGCATTCAGGCTAATCCGGACAAATTATAAAGCCCCAGAATTGTGCTGGGCTTGAACGAGTTGGCCCATCTGTTCTTTGAAGGATACTGATTTTATACTCACTTGATTTCTCGACATAGGTGGCGTAGTCTTCGAGGGGTGTCAGGTTGCTACATACATATTTAGGTAAACATTGCCGGAATGATCTTGTCAAGGAATAAACGATGCCGACACAACCTGGAAGACTGTGAAACAACAATATATTTCCTTTGTAATCTGTTTACCATGTATCTTTGATTTCTTCTTCTTCTTCTTCTTCTTCTTCTTTTTCTTCTTCTTCTTCTTCTTCTTCTTCTTCTTATTATTATTATTATTATTATTATTATTATTATTATTGATGTTGTTGTTGTTAGTAGTAGTAGTAGCAGCGGTGGTTGTGGAGGTGGTGATGGTGGTGGCGGTGGTGGTTGTGGGGGCTGTGGCGGTGGTGTTGATGCTTATATATTAATTACTATGTGTAAATATATATGTATGACCACTAAAATCTGTTGAAGAACCAACCTGTTGCAACGTTCTAGGCAACCTTCAGCAGTAGAAATTGTCTCGGCTCCCATGTCATGACTATAGCAGTCTGTCTGATCGTAAAACTGATATGCAGCAATCACTGTAAATGCAACAATACAGGTTATGTGTTACATATAATTCTAGAGCAGTTAACAAGTTCAAATGGACCACGATCTGAGCAAATTATATAAGGTTTCTAATAACTTTTGTTTTCGCCTTTTTTTTCTGCGACCACCAATGTGTGTAAATAGCGCCCGTAATTTTCAAGGTTTCATTCTTTGGATCGCAAACCCAACTGCCGATCTTGAAAGAGTGGAGCACCTATCGGATATGTTATAAATCTTGGGATGGACTCCAATGTACGGATCAACCATACTGCAAAGAATTTCGATCCTTTTGTTTCGATTTCTTGCCGATAATTTCAGTCTGGATTGATTCTTTTACACAAAGCAACTTCCGAGTAACAATTTTTAATCCAGCGATTTCAGACGGGTTTTTTTTATAATTTTCTTTGTTAGGTGCAAGAACCCTTCTGAGATACAAGATATAAATGTAGCCCCAAACTCTTAAATATAATCAACGCAGTTCTTTTCTTGCTTTTTTACTATTATATTATATTATATTATTTATTATTATATGTATATTATTTTATATTTACAATTTAACAATCCAGATATAAATAACACAAACCTGAAGTCTGACCTTCGTCCACAAAAAGCAGCAGGAACAAAACCAGTATCTCCGTGTTCATCTTTAGATGCCGATTCCTCTATAAAAACTGTTAAAAGAACAGTTATTTAGATCTTAATCCAAATTTTTTATATGATCTTTATGGGCTTCAGGATTTACTTGTAGACACAACCAAACATTATCACTTCACAAAATACCCATCTCAGGTCGAATGTGCGATTTTTTAAAAAGGGAGTTTGATGATTTCGATTTGATTAGGTATGGTTGTTCGCCTAAAAAAAAAAAGTTTTATTGAACAAATCTAAGACAAGCAGCAGTTTACTAATTGAATGATTGACAGGCACAGCAACAGATTGTTACGAGCAAGGGGTGCACCAAAGGCAAATACTGCACTTCAATATACACCGGGCTTCAACCCCTAACACCACCACCCCCCCCTCCCCCCTGCCCACCTTTTACGGATTTGCAGTGTTTACCCAGATCACAGCGTAGTGAAATCATGAACCTGGCTTAATGCACTCATAACGATTTTGAATAGCATCAAATAAACGAATCACTAACACAAATATCTATTTCCTCTTTTTTCCGGCATCTGCAGATTGTTTAATTGTTTCGTTAATTGGTTATTTTAATGGCAATGACAAACTGGAAATCTGTTTTCAAATCACATAGTTAATTTCAAAAATTACATAGCACCTGTATCGGAAAGAAAGTGATAAAAGTATTACTTATACATATAGAATACGGGCCCGCAAGTTAGGTACTTGGAACTGTGAACTCTAAATATGTTACAAGGAGTAAGTAACTTTCGGGCGTGTTGATTCACAGGTTGTGTTCGCGTTCATCACCGGAAGTCTCTAAACCCGATCTCTTTTATTTCAGATTCAAAATCTGTTTTCGAAAGTTGAAAAAAAAATGTTTTTGAAACATTAATGATTGGTTTATGTAATACCAATTTAGCAATATATTTTGAATAGTGGTTTATTTTATCGACGATATTTAAAGAATAGAAACCCATGAGTGCTTAACGAAACAAGTATGCACACGTGAAAGACAGTTACAGCAATCTAAACTAAAAAAAAAAAGAAAAAGAAAGAAAATTCAAAATAGTTCAATTTCAGAGAGAAACTTCAAACGACATATGTTGGGAAAAAATAACAATTTAGTACTTGTTGGTGTACTGAATTTAGTACTTGTTGGTGTGGTAGAAACTGGTGAAGCTTGTGCCAACATAACTCCTGAAGATAAAGGTCTTTTTTATCAAAGGGGCTTCGCTCTGAAAGTGCTTGATAAAGAATTGTTTTCATTGAGCTATGACACATTTTTTCTCAATCAACGTGGTTTGCTGTAATGTGGCGAGGTCAGCACTTAGAGGATTGAAATGAGCATTTTAATAGTTTGGAGCTTTTAAATAAATTTCTTTAAAGACTGGCTGTCATTTTCCTCTCTCTCTCTCTCTCTCTCTCTCTCTCTCTCTCTCTCTCTCTCTCTCTCTCTCTCTCTCTCTCTCACACACTCACACGGAGGCGCGAGCGCGCGGCATGTTTCATGTCAAACGAATTCCCGACGTTGAGCAGACGTTATCGTACGCCCAGGTGTGTACTTCCTTTATGGATGACCCTCCACGGTTGGATAAACGTCGTCGAATAGGCACCATGACTACACTTCCATCAAAGTACCCCCCCCCCCCCCCACCTCTCCCATTGACTGCCTTGTCTGAAAATATATACGAAGTCACATTTCATGTTTATTTTATTAAAATGTTACATAGAAACCTTGCGTGCTACCCTAGGTCTTATATGTAAACGATCGCGTGGCTCGATTTCTAGTGAGTGATGTATATCACATGGTTGATTTTGGTTTTTGTATAAAGGCCGGTGGGAGGGGGGGGGGTGAGACACTGTTTGGACTTAAATTTACAACTAAACCAAGACGTCTATCCAAAGTGGCGACGCAAAGAAAAGGCCGCAAAAAAGGCAGTCAAATGCAACTTTTTCTAGAAATGTAAACTGATCGATGGACGCGGCGTCCTCAAATCGACTATGGTTAGTCGTCGCCATGTTTATTGGTGAATATCAAATGTGAACCTGGTTTCAGCATTTTTTTTTTTTTTTTTTTTTGCTTTTGTTGTTGTTGTTGTTGGTTTTTTTTTTTTGTATTTTTCCCTTACAAGAGCTGTTGTAAAAATGAATTGTAAGAGCCAATCAGAACGCGGTTCCACCATCACGTGCTGAATCGCGCCGCAGTCTGGATACAAAACAAAGAGATCGAGTATCTAGTGGCATACTGAACAGTCAGGACTCGCTATTGATTCCTACCCATAATTCCAGACTATTTTACCTGTTCTATGCAAAAGCACACAAGTATGCGGCGACATGTGTGTGACCCGAACTTCAAGAATAAAGTGCTTGTGAATGCAGCAATATTTGTGTGTTCAATATCCATACATAAAGTGCCGCATGATAAAATACACTCGAAACGTCAGAGTGTATCAAGTGAGAAATAGCGTGCATTCCTTTTTACTCAGTTCATACATCACCGCCAGTGACATGCGATAGCTACATTCAGCAAAATAATATTAATTTTCTTAGCTTAACATCTATAATTATACCGGTTAAGTATGTTAATTGAATTGCATCGATGTGGATAGTTAATAATAACGCAGTTAAATTTAACGCTTGCATTTAAAATCAAATGTCAGAAAAATGTGGAGCTACTGAGCAACCCTGGATACTCGATACGGCTTAAAATGAGTGAACAACACGTGCTCAGTGCCCCGATCAGCTTGGTAGGTCAAAATAAAGTGGGGTGGGCAAGAGTCTGTCGTTTTCAATATACTTGTGTTCATTTACTCGGTGTCTTTGATTAAAAACACTGTAAGCAATGCAAGAAATGAATAGGTCCCAAATTTGGGGAAAAGGAGTTAAAAAACGTATTAGGTACCAACTTCTCTCTCTCTCTCTCTCTCTCTCTCTCTCTCTCTCTCTCTCTCTCTCTCTCTCTCTCTCTCTCTCTCTCTCTCTCTTTTGATACAAAATACTTGACCACAATATACAGAAACACACAGAAAACAAGTTTATGCAACACATAATGATCCATACGTTTACTAGATTCGGGGTGTCGGGCACAAAATTTTAAAGGAATTTCAAACGTTTGCAGCGAGAGATTTCCACTTCTTTTGTATATATTCTAGGCGGAAACACCCTGAACCGAAATGACTGGCTGGGTAATGACCGGGTTCCGCAATGGCCTGGGCTCACATGAGTGAGCAGGAATGTCCTGGATTCTTTTTCCTTAAAGTCCTGCCCAGATACTGGTTGTTACGTTTGATTGACATGTAGCCGGAATCTATACAGGTCATACAACAATTCAGACATCTAAAACTGATATAAGAGCAATGGAATGTTAGTACCAGCTGCTAAATTTCCCCAAGTGAATAGTGATTTCAAGAGGAGATTGGGAAATTTGAAGATAGCCAAATGAATGGAAAGGTTTAGATGGACTTTAGGAGATGGAAAAAGTGAGGAACGAGTGGAAAGAATGGTGCTGAAATGAAATAGTGATTAAGCGAAGGTATGGGCGAGGGAGAGACAGGTGAAGGGTGACTGAGTGAAGGTATGGGCGAGGGAGAGACAGGTGAAGGGTGACTGAGTGAAGGTGTGGGCGAGGCAGAGACAGGTGAAGGGTGGCTGAGTGAAGATATGGGCGAGGGAGAGACAGGTGAAGGGTGATTGAGTGAAGGTATGGGCGAGGGAGAGACAGGTGAAGGGTGACCGAGTGAAGGTATGGGTGGGGGAGAGACAGGTGAAGGGTGATTGAGTGAAGGTATGGGCGAGGGAGAGACAGGTTAAGGGTGGCTGACTTAAGGTATGGGTGAAGGAGAGACAGGTGAAGGGTGATTGAGTGAAGGTGTGGGCAAAGGAGAGACAGGTGAAGGGTGATTGAGTGAAGGTATGGGCAAAGGAGAGACAGGTGAAGGGTGATTGAGTGAAGGTATGGGCGAAGGAGAGACAGGTGAAGGGTGACTGAGTGAAGGTGTGGGCGAGGGAGAGACAGGTGAAGGGTGATTGAGTGAAGGTATGGGCGAAGGAGAGACAGGTGAAGGGTGACTGAGTGAAGGTGTGGGCGAGGGAGAGACAGGTGAAGGGTGACTGAGTGAAGGTGTGGGCGAGGGAGAGACAGGTGAAGGGTGATTGAGTGAAGGTATGGGCGAGGGAGAGACAGATGAAGGGTGATTGAGTGAAGGTATGGGCGAGGGAGAGACAGGTGAAGGGTGACTGAGTGAAGGTATGGGCGAGGGAGAGACAGGTGAAGGGTGACTGAGTGAAGGTATGGGCGAGGGAGAGACAGGTGAAGGTGACTGAGTGAAGGTGTGGGCGAGGGAGAGACAGGTGAAGGGAATATGGAACTGGGTAAGGGAGAAAGGAAGTGGTCTAGAAGGAGGGGACTGTGTAGGGGAAGAACTGGGAGAAGGATGATGGTAGTAGGGGGTTACAAGCCGATTGACCAGGGCTGACACTACAGTTTATGAAGTGGGAGAAGTCAGCGCGGTCAAAGGATGTTTTCTCTCTGATCAGACAATGTCCATGTTCCAATCATATCCAGAAAAAAGCCGAGCTTTACAAAAAATATTCGCTCTGAAATTGTGCTGTGCGAATAGCCTTGTTCGATCAGTAGGCATTCAACAAAACGTGCTTTAGTGCAAACGCGGTGACAAGTAACTAAAGGCTTGTGTGTAACACACTCTGATAGACAGCCTACTTACTTTTACCGTGTTTATTATGTATCACAGTAGCTACATAAAACGTATATATGACATTGACACAAGGACATGTGATTTTTTTTTATACTTTGCTCTAGAGATTGTCTTTGTTGTGGTCTATCGCTAATGTACACGTGCCAATACATGTAGAAAAGCACGTGTAAAAAACGCCATAAAGTCTGTAGCGAAAAGCTTGCATTTTAATTTTAAGCTTGGTGATGGGCCTTGGCATTATCTGTCTTGTTTGGTAGGCCGTTAAGTCCAAATTTAAACGGTCAACCATGCTTTGTTTAGTGTATATGTAAATAGAGACTTTCGTAATTTGCATAAAGGTTGCAATGAATATTGTAGGACAGCATGGTGCTTTAAAGCAAAAAAATAAACACCTAATTTTATGCATAAATTAACCAGGATGAATTAAAGGATTGAATTAACAAGTGAATGTAACACATTTGACATTTATGTGAAACAGTGAGAAGTGAGAAGTCTGTAAACGTTAACGGCGTTTCAAGGCCTCCTGGCCCGATGTGGATACATCTGAGCTGTTTATTTTATTCATATATAGGTGGACGATTGGTGTGGAAGTTCTGCCTTCTTTGTTCTCTCGTAAAGAACATTTAACACTGTGGCATAAAGAAAATAGGAGCAAATAAGTTGCATACCATACATTTTATTTCACAAGCAAAACTGATCAAATTTATGACAATTTAACAGGATATGAGATAACTAGATATGTTTTGATTTCAAGCATTCTTTTAATTCTTTGTTTCCTTCATTGTTGACCATTCTACGAGACTGTTTTTCATGGTCGCGCTCGCGTTGCACACTTGGGTAGGACGTATAAGAAGACAACAGGTGTCAGGACAGTAGCTTTTGAATTTAATTTGAAAAAAAAAACGACAATGGAACATATAACAGTTGCTGCCAGGCGAAAGGTTTGTTCTTTACAGTGTAAACACACTGTCCCCAGATTTTTTTATTTGAAGGGTGGTGTTGGGTTTAAGGGTGAAATATATTTTTTTTACATTTTTTATCTTCTCCATTGTTTTAAAACGTTTAAATGCAATTCTGTTAGCGTATACTAGTTGTGTAGAAGAGAACACGGGAAGAATTTAATGTTAAATGTTCAATATCGAACACAAGTGACAAGTGGCGTTACACTTGAAAATAAACCCAAAAAGTGACACCAAGCAGACTCGTGATATTTGATTTGACAAGTTATGAAACTCATAATCTCTAAATTCTACAGTGATGACATGTTGTTGTGTCTTTCTAAAGCTTTTTTTTTCATCTTCTATTTATTCTTAAGAAAGATCTATAAATCATATTTTAAAATCAGTTCTGTTTAACATCGTGTCTCACTGTGGTTTCGATAAGCGCTATTTGTAGCCAGTTCAAAGCCCGCATCCTTGAAGATTAACGTGGACGGTATGAATTAAGCTGTTATGTAATAACAACCATAATAAAGCGTTATCTATATGAATGCCCACACAACGTGGCTATAAAAGAAAACAGTCATTCACTCTTAACTTATTCTATCAAGTAATTGTTTCACTTCAAATAACCAAAGTGCTTGCGCTACCACCTGAAGATTGGGCATAGCAAAACTTGTTGAAAGAGGGCTTGTTGATAGAGGGCTTGTTGATAAAGGGCTTGTTGATAGAGGGCTTGTGACGTTCAGTTTAAATGTTCCACACAGTGTAACCATTTTACAAGATTCTCGTGGATCCAGATGCTTCCCAGATGCTTCCCATTCCCAGCAAATACGGTCATCCGGAAAGCCGGACCACTTAGATCCAAACTCGCTAGTTTTCAAATTTCCGGGCTTCCACTGTCTTTTAGTATTATATGGATAATTTTTAATAATTTATTTAAGCAATATTTTATATGTGTGGCATTTTGAGCAACGTTTTGGCACAGTTGCTTTATAAATACTGTTATCGAGTCGTCCCGTATCGTATCGTACTGATTCACATCGTATTATACCGCATCGTATCATACCGTATCGTACCGTACTGTATCGTATCGTACCGTTTCGTTTCGTGTCGTATCGTATCGTATCGCAGCGTATCATACCGTATCGCATCGTATTGCACCGTATCGTATCGTATGTATGTTTCAGATATCAACAACAGACGACAACCAGAATAGTTCCATGCAATGTGCAGAAATCACAGCGGCGGGAAAACCCCTTAAAATAACATCACGACCACGGCCGTCTACACCTGAAGAGGGTGCTCTAATCAGAACACTTTACGGCGGAGTGTGTCATTCTGACGTCCTTTTTATAGATGACAACTTGGATCTCGGGGGAGGAGAAGTGTTTCGACGCAGAGATATCTTAGGTCTGCATTTCTTTATATGCTTTATAAGGAGTTATGTTGATTTTTAGCATAAATTTACTTAGAAGGAGGAAGGGATAGGGTGGGAGGGTGGATGCGCTTAGAGATAGAGCACAGATGATTTGGTGGGTGGGTGGGGGGGGGGGGGGTGGGGTAAGTTTTACATATAAGGCGATGTGAGAGGCCCTACTATGAGGTGACGGATCATACCCGCGGGTGACGAGTCAGGCCAGGAGGTCACGGATCCTACCAGGAGGTCAGGAACCTACCAGGAATTGCCGGATCATACCCAGGGGATGACGGATCGCACCAGGAGGTCACAGATCCTACCAGGAATTGATGGATCATACCCAGGGGATGACGGGTTGTTCCAGGAGTCACAGATCCTACCAGGAGGTGACGGATCATACCCAGGGGATGACGGATCGCACCAGGAGGTCACAGATCCTACCAGGAATTGATGGATCATACCCAGGGGATGACGGGTTGTTCCAGGAGTCACAGATCCTACCAGGAGGTGACGGATCATACCCAGGGGATGACGGATCGCACCAGGAGGTCACAGATCCTACCAGGAATTGATGGATCATACCCAGGGGATGACGGGTTGTTCCAGGAGTCACAGATCCTACCAGGAGGTGACGGATCATACCCAGGGGATGACGGATCGCACCAGGAGGTCACAGATCCTACCAGGAATTGGCGGATCATACCCAGGGGATGACGGGTCGTACCAGGAGTCACAGATCCTACCAGGAGGTGACGGATCATACCCAGGGGATGACGGGTCGCACCAGGAGGTCACAGATCCTACCAGGAATTGACGGGTCATACCCAGGGGATGACGGGTCGCACCAGGAGGTCACAGATCCTACCAGGAATTGACGGGTCATACCCAGGGGATGACGGGTCGTACCAGGAGGTCACGGATCCTACCAGGAATTGACGGATCATACCCAGGGAATGACGGATCGCACCAGGAGGTCACGGATCCTACCAGAAATTGACAGATCATACCCAGGGGGATGACGGATCGTACCAGGAGGTCGCGGATCCGACCAGGAGGTGACGGATTATACCAGGGGGTGACAGCTCATAAGAGGAGGTCATAGATCATAAGCCATTAGGCCATGAAACATTTAACTTTGTTTCTCATCCCTGGTCGGGTCACTAAAATCGCAAATAAAAAAAGAAGTGATCAGGCGAGTCTAAATAATTTTTAGTAAAAAATGAAACGGATCTGCCAGGTTGGTGTTTAAAATTTTGAAGTATATTGAAGTATTTACCTGAAAGCAGAGAAAGTATTGGAAATGGTCTTTTAGAAATTTAAACAACTATTTTACAACTTAAATACTGATAATATAAAAGCTATGTCATGTTAAGATTAATTATTTTATAAAACTGTTGAAGCACACTTTACGAAAAAAAAAACGAAACAAAAATTTGGATCAATACCGGATCATCACAATTTTTAACAATAAAAATGCTTCGGCCCGGTCTATTTTTTTCGAGAAGAAACAAAAATGATCGTTGGCCAGGTCATTAAAAAATGCGATGAGAAACAAACATTTTTCTTCATCACCTAAGGTGGACAGATCAAGGGTGGGGGAGTGCCAACAAAAGACCATAAGAACAAGCCTCTGTTTCAGGATTCGCCCATCTACTTTTCAATACGCATAATAATAATGGTAATTGTCCACCGATATGTCCACAATTTCAGTAGACGCTGGCTTATTCTAAGATATAACTGGTGTTATTCATGATGTCCGCCATTTATTCTCGCGTTAATGGCTTACCTTTTGAAGAGATAATGACAAGTGAATTATATACATCAGTGCTTTGGATGAGACGACCCAGTTTTTTTCAATTCCAGGACTTTTGTTCCTCGGGCGACAGCTTTAGAGCCAAGTATATGTTCTTTGATTGGATTCGGCAGATATCCTGGGTTGGAAACTCTAGCGACCATACATTTAAGTAGCTGGCTTGTTTTATAAATAGTTTGTTATCCATATAATTTTATAGATCTCGGGGAATGTGAACAGTATTGGTGTATTGTATGTATTACATTCTACACATGTACTGAGGAACCCTGGTATCACGGCCACTAGCTTGTCTGAGCTAATTTGGTCACATTCCTGGAATGACCTCTTGATTACCGGACTACGGATAATCCGTTTTTGGTCTTCTTCGCAATAGAAGGCAAACAGTGACGCTGACGACGTTATGGTCCATTCTGCAAAGAAATTCCACTGGGGTCCAACGCTGTAAGAACTGATGTATATATGAGTTTGTGAAAAGTGAAAAAAAAACTGTTGGAAAACAAAGGGCAATTGACTATGTTTCACAACTTTCGGCAGCAAAAATTTTAAAATTTAAAATGGAGTAAAATATATTTGTAAAAACTTCAACATTTGACAATGTCGCTCCGATGCTTCGATGTGAAAATGGCGACTGAAGAATGCAACTTTTATGGCGAACATTTCGGACCAGACACATCAGGGTGCCCACATGGGCGTCCACATAATGCTCGCATGTACGTCGTGGCGGCACAGTGTCTCAGAGCAATGTAACAACTACGGGCTGTGAATTTCCTTTTTTTAAATGGGTAACTTACGAGGAACACCTGATATTTATGGAATGCTACCTTAACATTGAATGCTTAAATTTGAGAACCAAAGGAAAAATTAAACATATCAATAAATCAATGTAGATCTCATCAATTTATATTTTGCTATCAATAGTTGTATTTAGATGGAAAAAAATTATTTTTTTGGATAAAAAAAAGTAGTTTTTGAGATCAATTATTTTTTTATATAAATAATTATCTAATAAATGTTAAAATGGCATTATCATAGATATTGGTAACTTTATAATCAGAATATTCATTCCAACAGTTTTTATAGAAATTCAAATTAGAGCATTTTATATTTTTGACCAAAGATTGTCCTGGCGTCAGTTGTCAGATCGGTCAGATCAGTCATCTTAGGCTTGTATAATTCTTTTTGCAGGTGACTCCTTTGAGGGTATAATTCCTGGACATGAAATCTGCGGAGTGATAGAAGAACTTGGTAAAGAGGCGGAGGAAAACACTTCTCTGCACGTGGGTGATACGGTCATCGTGTATCCATTCAGAGGCTGCAGACAATGTGAGGCCTGCAACGAACTACATTCGAATTTGTGCGAGAACAATCAAGACACAACAACGGACCTGGGTAAAATACCATTCGCTTCCCTCCAAATTATCCGTAGTTATTTACTTGTGAAAAGCAGCCAGTATTTTTTCAGAAGCTGCCGTCTATCAGTTTTAGGTTATGATGTTCATGTGGGAATATATTTCAAAGGTTATCTAAATACGTTTTCTAACAAGCAATGGTTATTTTCGTGTAAGATATGGTCCACCTTTGCCTTCCTCAAAGTAGTGTTTTGATCCTGAATTTTGAGAAAATTAATCTTGTTTCAGGTCAAGGCCAATTTGGTGGTGGATATGGTAGTTACGTCGCTGTACCTGAAATACAGTTGTGTTTGAAATTACCACATGGAATTCCGAATGAAATTGGTTGCATTATACCATGCAGTGCCTTGACGGCTTACAGCGCTGTGACGAAAGCACGACCAACTTTAGAATCTGCGGTTCGAATTCGCGGTGTTTCGAATCTCTTAGTGGTCGGTTGCGGTGGGGTCGGGATATGGGTGGTTGTCATCGTGAAAAATCTATTATGCAACCGCACCATCAAAGTGATTTGTGCTGATATTCATAAGAACAAATTAGAAACAGCTGCAAAGATGGGAGCAGATGACATCATCGAATGGAACCAATCAGATGACGTAGAAGTTCTCGTAAATAAGACAACTGTTTCCGGCTATAACAAAATTGACGCTGTTATTGATTTCGTGGGAAACCCCAAAACTGTCCAAATTGGTTTTGAATCCCTGCATAAAGGGGGCACAATAGTTTCGGTAGGTCTCGCGGGCGGGGCATACCATCTTTCTTTGCCAAAAATGATAGGAAATTCAGTATCAATACAAGGCATGCGGGTGGGAAGCCAGGACATGTTAAAAGAACTGATAGACTTATTTGCAGTACAACAAATCCAGTCCTATCCACCCGTTGAGATTATCACCTTAGAACAAATTAACGACGTACTGGAGAGATTGAGGAAGGGAGAGGTAAAAGGACGTGCGATCATCAAACACAGTGAATAAAAAAAGTACACTGTTTTTATAGCAGTACTGATATCTAGATGTACTCCAGCTTGTCGTGACTTTCACTCTCCTGCCACTCCCGCCGAGCCTAAGTCTCGCACCCGCCCTGTGCATCTTTATTATAGCTTGATTTTGTGAAATCCACTAACACATATATGTTACAGGGAATCTGTGTAATTAGGGATTTCATGAAATCCCTAGGGAATTCGTGTAATGAATAAGTTCATATTGATTATAAAACTATTTTGAAAAATTATCCATTCAGGAAAGCTGATTAGTGGTTCTTCAAAACTGTGTATCCCTTTTCACATCGAAAAGAATTGGAATTTATAACATTACCATCCAAAATAACAGAATTTGGCATAAGTTACATAGGATAAAAAATATCGCTAAATTCAGGTACTGAAGTATCTCATGAATGATAGTTTGACAATCGAGTGCTTTGAGTATATTAATTCAAAATCTTCTATTAATTTCAGTAAAATACTACGTTGCAAACATCAAAATTTTCAATAAAAACATCGAAATTGATTGAGTAAGGTATTACACGAATCCACTAGGGATTTCATGAAAACCCTAATTTCACAGATTCCCTGTAACATATATAAACCCGGCAAAAAAGTTTCTAGCCACCTAATATTTTTGAGAAAGAAAAGGTTTGAATTTTAAAAATGTGTAATATATATATATTTCCAAATACCACTGTATATGTGTGACAGAATGCTGTGTTTAGCAATATTATTCGGCCATGCTCCAGTGAACACGATTCGTTTTTACAGAGCAGTGGTCTCTTTCAAAAATTGCACTATGGAAGATTCAATGCCAAAGTGTCTATTGTTTCATGTGTACGCTTTGTGTGCTTCTGTGCGAAAAAAAAAACTATTGTTTAATCCGATTCGCCCTGCGGTGTTGAAAATCAGTGATAACGGGCAGATTATCTAATCTTGATCGGGCCCGCGCCATCGGGCTACTGAAGGAATACACCGAATGGACTGGCCGCCTTGCTCACCCGACTTACTTCCCATATAGATCACGTTTGGGATTACTTAGGAAGGGCACTACATCGCCGAGTAATGGCGGAGAAAATCTCAACGACATTGGGAGGTATCTTTTGGAAGAATGGGACAGAATACCAGAACAGTACGTTAGAAAACTCGTGCATAGCATGCGCAAGCGCTGTGCAGAATGCATAACAAATGCAGGTGGTCACACCCATTGCTAAACAGGGATTTTCAAAGTGTAATTTTTGAAAATGACCCCTGCTGTAGAAATGAGATGGTGGAATTTTTGTGAGAACATATCTGTTATAAGTTTCAACTGAGCGTAATATAAGAGATGCTGGAAGCAGACAAGAGCAGTCATTACCTCGTAAGTGGACTATATTTTGAAATATTCCCAAATCTGTAAGTGGCTAGAAACTTTTTTTGCCGGATTCATATGATTGAAATGAACCCTGGGAAAATTCAGACAAGAGAAAAAGCTCCGCTGTCAGCTTGGGACTTTGTATTATTCTTCCTGTCTGATCCCACCCCTATGTTCGTCGCCGATAGGGGAGGGGGGAGGCAAGAGATGCTAAGTGGCGACAACCTTAATCGGTTTATACATAAAATACACGTATATGTTCTGGTATATAAAACTGATATGGTCGATACTAAGACCTGAAAAAAATAGTTTTGATTATTGCCTCATTTTAATTGACCCTGCTGGCCTGCGACCTTTTTTTATTTTTGACTCAAAAAATTTAGTCCCTGCCGGAGCCGAACCTTTTTTACTTAATATTTTTCAGTATTTCACAACATGCAGTTTACTGGTTTAAAACATATGCGTAACATAACAATTATATTATCAATTTATAAGTTGCTATTTTGAAGCTTTGAAAGTGTTGCCTGACCGAACATGCGAGCAGAATATATTGGTGCAAATTACTCCTCTGAAAGGCCATTTCCAGCACTTTTTCTGACTTGCAGGACTATTGTATTCACTTTAAATTTTTACACAGCCGGCCGGTCGGGTCCGTTTTTTGATTTGCGATTCTAGTGACCAGACCGGGGGTGAAAAACAAGGTGATTTCATCCTCGTCTTTCACGTTGTAATAAAACAAGTGACTTGTGAGGAGATATCTCTGTTATGTATAAACACGGAGCGGTTTGATATCTTAAAAATCAATACATCTCTTTATGAGTAATATTTCCTCGGAATTTCCAGTCGGTCTGCGACTAAACAGGTGTTATGCACAACAGACAGAACAGCCTTAGAGGTTTGCTGTTGGACAATAACGCACTTTTCAAGCTTGGTCGTGTGCTTTGGATTCTAAGCCTAGCCAAGCTTGTTCAATGATGCGAAGCGATTATCTGAATTAACGAGAACAATACGTTTCACTCATTTTAATGACACAAATCTATTTAACACAAATGTGTACCCACACCAAGTGCCAACTTTGTCGTGTTTACAAACCGGTTATGATTTTAAAAACGCAAAAGGGCGCGAAACGGATCGTAAATTCGAAAACACCAATCATTCAGGTAAATACATATATTTTATATATATTTCATTATTTTTATGGTGTCACCACCTTATAAATCTAGTTAAATCTTCGCACGACTTATTTGTTGTTTGCAACCTTTATTATCCGCCCTAAAGTTTGTCTCCGACCGCGTACGTAATATTTTTTTCCTAAGCCCAACTCCAATGGAAAGCTCTGTTCAGGGCGATTTTAAAAAATATATTGTGTGTCATCTCGCTAACCATAGCTTTTTTCCGCCAATTTTAGCTGATTTGACTCAAAACTTTGCAAAAACTCGCGCCTGTTAATTTGTCTCCGACCACGTACGGAATATTTTTTTCCGAAGCCCAACTCCAATGGAAAGCTCTATTCAGGGCGATTTTAAAAATATATTGTGTGTCATCTCGCTAACCATAGCTTTTTCCGCCAATTTTAGGTGATTTGACTCAAAACTTTGCAAAAACTTGCGCCTGTTGATTCTGTGTCAGGTTGTGAAATTTGTTGCTGTCAAAACATGTAAATGTTGTAAAGTTTTTTTCGCGATGATTTAAATGGCATCGCAACAGTTTCTGTTGCATATTTTATACATTTTAGTTACTATTTATTCGCACACTTTTACTTTGCCTTGATTTTTTTTCACGCAATATAAGTACACATAAAATCTGTCTTTAAAGAACGTCTGTGAAAATGCGCTTTATTGCGAGTTGGATTGTTGGATATCACATCTTTTCGAGCAGATTTCTTCATTTTGGAATGCGAAAAAAAAACTAAATTACGGGGCGCGCAAAAATTAATGCATGCCAATGCATATTCTGTCATTTATTTTCAGAATAATGAAAACCACGCGCAGACTCGGATGACATAAAAAGTGGTTTGCGAAAGAATCAAAAAATTTCTTGCAGATTAATTGTACATAAATACCAGAGCGATAGAAACTATGGCGATAAATTTGTACAATAATTTCACGGTGTTCACGCTCCAACATTTATTTCTGATTGCTATGGTATTTATGTATAATTAATAGACGAGAAAATACTTAGTTCTTTCGCGAACCACTTTTTATGTTATCCACGTCGCTATGAATTTCTGCACATGGTTTTTCTTACTAAAAAAATAAATGATAGAATGAATTAAATTTACCGCGCCCTATGATTAACTTTTTGCGTTCCAAAATTAAAAAAAAAATACATGATAAAACGCATGTTCAGACAAACGTTCTTTAAAACACAAGAGGTTTAATTATGGTGCGCGATAAAATATCGCGTAATTGAAGAGCGCGACCTGAATAGTCCAATAATATATGAAATGTAAATTTTGCGCGGCTAGGAAAATTGCCGCGAGGCCATTCAAATGAACGCGAGGAAAAATAAAATATACAACATGTGCGTTTTGATTATTTGTTCAAATATACCGCCATACTAACATGCCTTCGAATGAGATTTTTAATTTTGGAATGCGAAAAAATTAACGACGGAGCGCGATAAATTTAATTCATGCCAATAAAAATTCTATAATTTATTTGGAGAATAATAAAAACCACGTGGAGAAATTAGTAGTGACTTGGATGACAGACAAAAAGTGGTTTGTGAAACTGTTAAATATTTTCTGGTCTATAAATTGTACATAAATACTTTAGTGATACAAAATACATGTTAGAGCGCGAACGTCATGAAATTTGTGCACAATTATATCGCCATCCCATGTTCCGAAATTTCACGAAGTTTGCGATCCCACAGGTATTTTCTATGGCAATATACTTGTACAAAAAATGAAAATGTTCTTGTTGTATATTTTTTTCTTTTAATTTGAACGGCCTCGCGGCAATTTCCTTAGTCGCGCAACATTTACATTTCGTGTATTATTTGACTATTTATTTCGCGTTCTTTAATTTCGCCATAATTTTTTCGCGCATCATAATTATACGTCTTGTGTTTTAAAGAACGTTTGTCTGAACATGCATTTTATCACGACTTTTTGTAAAATCACCTCTGATTTGTTCTTTTATGTAACATGCGTTTGAATGTAATTTCCTAACTTCGGAACGCGAAAAGTTAATTATTTAATTTAATTCATTCTATAATTTTTTTGAATGGTAAAAACCACGTGCAGAAATTGATGGTGACCTGGATAATATAAAATGTTGTTCGCGAAAGAACTTAAGTATTTTCTCGTCTATTAATTATACATAAATACCATAGTGATCAAAAATAAATGTTGGAGCGCGAACGCCGTAAAATTGTTGTACAAATTTATCGCCATAATTTCTATCGCTCTGTTATTTATGTACAATTAATCTAAAAGAATTTTTTTAATTCTTTCGCAAACCACTTTTTATGTCATCTGAGTCTTGTGTTTTAAAGAACGTTTGTCTGACCATGCGTTTTATCACGTGATTTAATTTCTTGATTTTGGAACGCGAAAAGTTAATTATAGGGCGAGATAAATTAAATTCAGTCTATCATTTATTTTTTTAATAATAAAAACCACGTGCAGAAATTAATAGTGACTTGGATAACATAAAAAAGTGGTTCGCGAAAGAATTAAATATTTTCCCATCTATTAATTACACATAAATACCATTGCAATCAAAAATAAATGTTGGAGCGCGAACGCCATGAAATTTTTGTACAAATATAAGGCCATAGTTTTACAAACTCTTGATAAAACGCATGTTCAGACAAACGTTCTTTAAATCACAAGACGTTTAATTAGGGTGCGCGAAAAAATTATGGCGAAATTAAAGAGCGCGTAATAGGTAGTTCAATAATACACGAAATGTAAATGTTGCGCGGCTAAGGAAATTGCCGCGAGGCCATTCAATTGAACGCGAGAAAAATGTAAAATTTACAACATGTACGTTTTGATTTTTATTACAAATATACCGCATATAAAACGCACGTTCAGAGAAACGGTCTCATAAACACAGGCTTAAAAGAAGTGGGCTTGTTTATTTTAAAATAAATACGCGAAAAAATTACGGCAAAGTTGAAGGGCGCGAAATAGTGTGAAATAAAACATCAAATTTAGAATGTTGCGCGGCCAAGAAAATTGCCTAAAGGTTATTTGAACGAACGCGACAAAAATAAAATATATAACATGTAGTCTTTAATTTTTTGGACAAGTATACAGCCAAACTCATAATAAACACCTGCTACAGAGTCAGTGCTTCAATGACTACAGTTACTGGGTATTTCACATTCTTTTAAGTTGTTCATGTTCACAAACTGGGACAGCGTACTTTTTCATCACGACTACCCAGTAAATATTGTGACGTTGGAAAACCTTGAATAAACGTCACACGCGACGTCAGATTAACGCCGGGTTATGACTGAATATGAAAGAGGAAACAACGTCTAATTAATGACATTTGGCAGGAATCGATCACTCTAATCACTCTTTGTAAAAGTGAAAAGTATGTAAATTAAAGTTGAAATAACATGCACCTTCCGGCGTTATATAGATATGGTGCTTTATTCGTCAAAAAATCAAAACCTACGTGTTAAAATTGCCTCACGAAAATTTCCATCGTCGCCAACACATATATTTTACACTCAAAAAAAATTAGTCCGTGCCGCTGTAACGATTTCAGATTACCCCAAATTTCAGGTCAGCCCCCCCCCTCCCCCCCGGAATCTGAAATCGATTTCAGATTCCTAGGGGGGGGGGGGGTTACTTGAAACCAATTCACATTCCCGGGGAGGAATCTGAAATCGATTTCAGATTCCCGGGGGGAACATTTAAGGGGGGTAATCTGAAATCGG
Organism: Protula sp. h YS-2021; assembly: GCA_949752745.1. Lineage (NCBI taxonomy): Eukaryota > Metazoa > Annelida > Polychaeta > Sabellida > Serpulidae > Protula > Protula sp. h YS-2021. Next base: position 21,706,206 of record OX457031.1, on the reverse strand, counting down.
TACACCGTGGCCCAACCTTTTTCACTTGAAAATGCGGTGAACCGGCATTGGTCAAAAGCCTTCTCTTTTTCACAAAGTGCAGTTTACTGGTTTAATCGAATATCTATATGGGATAACATTTACATTATGAATTTTAAAGCTTTTTGCAAACATTGAAAATGTTACTTGATTGAACATGCGAGCACAAGATATTGGTACAACTTTCTCATCCAAAAAACCACTTCCATTACTTTTTCTGACTTTCAGGGTAAATCTTATTCACTCAAAAATTTGTACACCCGGCCGGTCGGGTCCATTTTTTTATTTGGTATTTTAGTGATTAGACCGAGGGATAAAAAACTTGGTGATTCACGTTGTTGTGAAAAACAGCTGACCTCTGATGAGATCTACCTGTTATGTATAAACACAGAGCAGATGGACATATTAAAAAAATTAGTACTTCTCTTTGCGAGTACTATTTTCGCGGAATACCCATTGAGATAAACAGGTGTCATGTACAACAGACCGAGCCGCCATAGAGGTTGGCTGTTGGACAATAACGCCGTTTCAGGTTTGGTCTGCTTTGGATTGTAAGCCCAGCCAAGCCTGTGCAGTCATGCGAAACGATTATCTGCGAGAACAATACGTTTCAGTCCTCCCATATTAATTGACACAAATCTTTTTAACACAAATATACCCATACCAAGTGCCAACTTGCGCGTGTTTACAAACCGGTTATGATTTTAAAAACGCAGAAAGGCGCGCAACGGATCGTAAATTCATATCAATCTCATAATTCAGGTAAATATATATTTATACATTATATCTATTTTATTAGGTAAATATATATTTATATATTATATCTATTTTATTATTTTTATGGTGTCACCACCCTATAAATCTAGTTAGTACTTCGCACGACTTGTCACTTGTTGCGACCTTTAACTTTTATCCGCCCCAAATTTTGTTTCTCGCCAGGCTCACGACCGCTCTCGGGATATTTCTGAGCCCGACTCCAATCGAACCCTTTCTTCAAGGCGATGTTATTTTCTCGGGATCATTAAAGTGGCCTGGCAGCAATTTCTATTGTTGCCAACACGTATATTTTACACATTTTAGTTGCTTTCCATTCGCGCTCTTTTAATTCGCCATAATTTTTTCGCGCAACATAGTTAAACATAAAGTCCGGCTTTTAGAACGTCTGTGAACATGCGCTTTATCATGAATTTGATGGTTGGATATGTCATCTTTTCGAATAGATTTCTTAATTTTGGATCGCGAAAAAATTAAGGGCGAGTGAAAAATATGGCGGTATATTTGTAAAAAAATTTCATGGCGTTCGCGCTCCAACATTTATTTTTGATCGCAATGGTATTTATGTGCAATTAATAGATGAGAAAATATTTTAATTCTTTCGCGAATCACTTTTTATGTTCTCAAAGTCACTATTAATTTCTGCACGTTGTTTTATTATTAAAAAATAAGTGATAGAATGAATTCAATTTATCGCGTCCTGTAATTAACTTTTCGCGTTCCAAAATTAAGAAATTAAATCACGTGATAAAACGCATGGTCAGACAAACGTTCTTTAAAACACAAGACGTTTAATTATGGTGCGGGATAAAATTATGGCAAAATTAAAGAGCGCGAAATAAATAGTCAAATAATACATGAAATGTAAATGTTGCGCCGCAGAGAAAATTGCCGCGAGGCCATTCAAATGAACGCGAGAAACAAAATACATATACAACATGTACGTTTTGATTTTTTGTACAAATATACCGCCATAGAATAATGCATGTCAGTGCTAATTCCGTGATTTATTTTAAGAATAATAAAAACAACATGCAAAAATGGTAATGACCTGGATAACACAAAAAGTGATTGGAGAAATAATTTAAAAATTTCTGATGTAATAATAATACATTAAAAGCCACAGCGATACAAAAAAATTGCTGGAGCGCGAATGTCGTGAAATTTTTGCATGGTGAGGGGCATGTTTTGATTGAAAATTTAGTGGATGCTTTTTTATAAATCATTTTCTGACCATGTTTTGTACCATTCTTCTTTGTTGTTATAGATAGATATGAGCGTGCAAGTTTTTCCCACCGCATTTTGAAAATATGATCGCAGAAATCGATTTCATATGCGTATCCTGCGATACCGAATAAACCAACGGATGGAGGCGGGGGTACCATGATGAAGGGTGACCACACTATGATTGTTGCCGTTAAAATGGCGATTCTAGATTATCATTGTACCGAGTTCAATATGTCGTCACTTTCCCGACGCCTATACAACGCCGGGAGATAGACGTTGTTTCGATTTCCGTGCTTTGGCAAATATTGAACCCTTTCGTAAATGGCATGTCTGGTTGATAAGTTGACCAGAAAACTTCTTTTATAAACTATTCCATATAGATCCCCAAAACTCAGATTGTTTCGAAGTGCCACATTTGGATAAAGCACGCACTGAAGGTGTGTCACGTTCGCTCTGATTCTTCGAAGAATATCAAAATGGCATTATTTTGGAAATTTGGCAAAATTTAGCGCTTAATTTTATCCGTGTAATTGTACTTTAATTTGTGTCTGAGCTATATCTCCGAAACTATAAGTCGGATCGTTTTGAAATTTTACATACAGATAGCACACACATGGACTTAGAGGAGCGGAAACGGATCCCAAGAACAGTACACGTGTATAGGAGGGCTTAGGATCCGTGTACACGGAACTACTGTCCCGTAAATTTTGCCTGCCATAAAAACGTCCTTTTTTTTGTTTACAAACAAAAACACAACTTTTTTACAAAGGGAAATTTTACGATTTCGTTGTTGTTTTTTTTTTTTTTTTGTTTTTTGTTTTTTTTTCCCTCTTATCTTTACCCAATAGAGGACAGTAAGCTCTTTTTATGTCTTTCGAAATATGATATCCCGTTTCAAACTTTGTTTATAATAAAAGGTGCAGCTTCAGCGGACTGCAAGTCAGTCAGTAGAGGGGCTATCCGTCATCCGTATGTGCGTGTGAACCTTTGTCAAGAATTTGTCGAAATGTTGTCGATCTGACAAGAGAATGACCAATTTGTTTTGTCAATTTGATGATGCCCAATTCAACGAATTCCAATCAAAATTTGTCAACACTATGAAATGCCGTTTTAACATTAAACATTAAAAATATAATTAAACATATAATAAATCAATGCAGATCTCATTAATTTATATTTTCTGGGTAAAAGAGTATAAAAGGCCTTTTTTTAATGAGTTGATCCATAAAAATTGCCTAAGTTTTTCTGATATAATTGTTTCTGTTTACTTTTAGGGCGTGATGTTTCTTTTATTTACATCATAGGGTAAATTTATGCTTGAAAGAACCACTTGGGCTTTTTTTACGGGTAAAAGCGTAAAAAAGGCATTTTTTAGGAGTTGATCCATGAAAATTGCCCCAGTTTCAAGATGAAGTATTTATTGTTTATAATGAAGGTTATAAAACAAATTATACTCATGTAAAGGAATTTTTTATAATTGAAGGTGTATAAAAGGCTTTTGTGCTGATAAAAAGTTGCTCCTTTAAATAAATGTTCGGGAACAATAATTTTTGAAACAGAATATTATTTATAAATGAATATTATGTAAACAGAAACAGACCGCGTTTTATTGAACGTATTTGAAAAAAAAATAATAAATCCAGATAATGTTTCGAAAATGTCCCAATAAAACACTTCAGATAATGTTTCGAGAATAAAAATGGCTGCCGGGAGCTTTGGGGCTTTTCCCTCAATCCAAATTGCGAATTGCTATTGTAAATAGTTGTATTTCTACTGGTTTTAATGTAAGTTTACGTATGTCAGTTCTGAATCGACGTAAGTAAAGCAAAACTGTTTCACTTTTGGGCGATAATGGCGTGCCATGTGCGCAGATAAGGATTATGGGAAGATTATCTGAATGCCAAGCTCGATACACTCCAAAATGTTTCGAGACATTATTGAAAAACCAAGAAACATTTTCTGATTTCCGAAACATTTTCGAAACATTATCCTTGCCCAGTAAAACGCAGGCACAGGCTTTTTTTTTTTTTTTTTTTTTTTTACAGCTGAGCATCACGGTTTTTATATAAAAGGGAATTTTTAAACTAAAATATCAAAAAGGCCTTTTCACAAATGGGGCTATAAAAACGGGGTTTTTTACGTAAAAACACAATGTTTTTACGAACACGGAAAACTTATGCAACGCCTACCTTGTAGTTTACACTACATGTTGTGAAAGACAGTGCGCCGGATCAATAACTACACGGGGAGGGGGGCGTGCTGTTATGATACAGCGCCACAGCCACAGAGCATCACATTGGTTTCGTTTCTCTCAGAGCTCACGAAGTAGTTCGTGTAATGGGTTTTGGATCCGTGTAATGGCAAGACGCTACACGGTAACGTGCACACAAGGATCCGCTTTCAGCTCTACCCAAGGGATAATGGAAAAATGACACATTTTTTAACACTTGACAAGCCTTTGGCTTGCAAGAGTTATATGAATTTGTGCGAGCAAAATTCGTCCTTTTTTTTTTTCTTCTTGACACTTTTTCCGATTTTTTGTGTCTTCTTCATCTCTGACACTATGGGCCCTACGACCATGAAACTTGGGACTTATGAAGAGCTTGATCTGAACATGTGCATGTCACTTTTTATTTTCGTCTTTGATTTCGTTTTCTTTGTTAAAACGCCGTGTGAAAAGAGTGTATTTTTTGAAAGTTAATGCGTAGCATTTAAGCCACATCACACACAGTTGCTCAGTGAGCTTTGTTCGAGCTCTCACTGTGTATGCTAGATCAGTCAATAAAACCGTAAGTCAACAGAAACTAAACACTACTCGGCTTATAAGACGTATTCAAGCTGTGTTGTTTGCAATATATTATTCCAGAAATAACCCATTGAAGCCAGTATTTTTGCGTTTTAATTTTTGTCAAGTGTTTAACATTTCGCTAGCGGAATGAGCTTCTAGTTTCGATTATTAATTGGTTCTTCCCGGATTTTCAGCGCCGTGCCCAGGCTAGATCTACAAAACAGTTGGATAGTGTCGAAATCTCACATACAGATAGGCCACATATTGCAGGTCTGAAACATTGTATTTTTGAAGAAAAAAAAGATGACAGTTGAGAGTATTTTGAAATTTGGTAGAACTTTGTGTTTTGATATAATTTTGTCTGTGTAATGGGAACGTGTCGTCCAGGCTCGGTCTCCAAACCCATTCATCGGATTTTTTTTTTTTTTTTTTTTTGATTTCACACACCGATAGAACAGATATTGAAAATCGCCAAAATAACATTTTTTAAATATAAAACTTTGCTTTGTCGAAATTTAAAAAAAATATATATATATAAATTTTTAGAACTGGTAAAACTGGATAAAAACGACACCTTGCAAAGCGACTTAGCACCGATTTCATAGGCCATCCGCGCATTACGGAGGGAGGGGGGGGATGGTTATGTCTGTCTGAGGCTGTAGAAAATGACTGATTTCTAACGAACCACATGATCGGCGATTAATATTTAATTATTGCTATTGACAGTAACATGTCTGCTGACGGACAAATGGTCAAAAAAAAAAAGAATATTAACGGATACATCAGTAAATATTAATGTTTATTTTTTCTCAAGACACAGGTACAACAAACCATTTCCTCTTTACCGCGTTAGAGCAAGAAAGAGGTGTACCACTGACCACGCGCATTATGCGGCATCCCCGTTCTGCGGAAAGTGCAGACAACGTGTAAGAAACTCGGAATAAACTGACGATCCACAGTTGCCTATTTTGTCTGTAGTATATCTATTCATGAAACAGAAATATTTTACTTCGTCGTTTACACAGTATAAAAAGACACTATATAACGAAGTGCAGTCAGTATCCATGGGATGTTGCCGAAACGTTGTGCAATATTATCGGAAGCTACTCGCAGAAAGGCTTGTCTTTATTTAATTTTGGAACAACGGCACTCGTGTTTTTTTTCATAGCTACCCACGCTGAAGGTCAAGTTCACACAGGCCAAGAGGACGACGCCAGCGAATCCAAGCGAACCCCCCCCCCCCCCAACAAGCGAGTGCACGCCGGCAAAGAGGACAGCAGCCAAGTGGACACCAGCAAGCGGACCCTGGCCATGGAACAGCAGCCTAGTGGACACCAGCAAGCGGACCCTGGCCATGAGGACAGCAGCCACGTGAACATCAGCAACCGCACCCTGACCATGAGGACAGCAGCCACGTGGACACGACTCCCATGACTGCAACAGTCGCCGTCCCCGATCCAGGTAATAGATCGTCTTGTTTTCATATAATTTTGTCTGTGTAATGGAACGTGTCGTCCAGACTCTGTCTCCAAAACCATTTTTCTAATTTCACACCGAAACAACAGATCTTGAAAATCGCCAAAGTAATATTTTTTAAATATAAAGCTTAGCTTTTGTCGAAATATAAAGAAATGTTAGCTTATAAAATTAATAAAAACGGGATAAAATCGACAATGGTGTGACACCTTGCAAAGCGACTTAGCACCGATTTCATGTCATCCGCGCTCCACGGGGGAGGGGGGGGGGTTATGTCTGTCCCAGGCTCTAGAAAATGACTGATTTCTAACGGACCACACGATCGGCGATTAATATTTAATTATTGCTATTGACAGCAATATGTCTGCTGACGGACCAATGGTAAAAAAAAAAAAAAGAATATTAACGAATACATCAGTAAATATTAATTTTTATTTTTTCTCAAGACACAGGTACAACAAACCATTTCCTCTTTACCGCGTTAGAGCAAGAAAGAGGTGTACACACTGACCACGCGCATTATGCGGCATTCCCGTTCTGCGGAAAGTGCAGCCAACGTGTAAGAAACTCGGAATAAACTGACGATCCACAGTTGCCTTTTTTGCCTGTAGCATATCAATTCATAAAACAGAAATGTTTTACATCGTCGTTTACACAGTAGAAAAAGACAATGTATAACGAGGTGCAGTCAGTATCCATGGGATGTTGCCGAAACGTTGTCTAATATTATCGGAAGCTTCTCGCAGAAAGGCTTGTCTTACTTTTATTTTGGAACAATGGCACTCGTTTTGTTTTTATAGCCACCCACGCTGAAGGTCAAGGGCACACAGGCCAAGAGGACGCCAGCGAATCCAAGCTAACGGGGACATCAGCTATGTGCCCCCTCCCACCAAGCAAGTGGACGCCGCAAAGAGGACAGAAGCCAAGTGGACACCAGCAAGCGGACCCTGGCCATGAGGACAGCAACCACGTGGACACGACTCCCATGACTGCAGCAGTCGCCGCCCCCGATTCAGGTGATAGATCATCTTTGCAATTTTTGTCTGCTGCCTTGCGGCGATTTTTTTTGTGCGTATTGTTGAAGGACAGAGAGCAATGGCAGTGTCTGAAACTCAGTGGCGGATCCAAGGAGGGGGGGGGGGGAGTTCAGGGGTCCCCCCCCCCCCAATGCTAAAAAAATAGACGGTTAAACTCTTTGTGTTTTCGCAGAAAAAGTTTGTTTAAATCCGAGTTTCCCAAGTTTAACCCCCTCCCCCCTGAACGAAAGCTGTATCCGCCACTGGACTACCTGTAGTCTGTAGGCCCAACTTGGGGATTATCAACGAAGTCAAATGTTTGAAGCGTATTCGACAAGCTTTTATGTTACTGAGGAGTATGGCCGTGCATTGAACGGGGTCCTGTGAAACAAGCCAACATCTCTTCGGTCGTGTTCACAGAGCGTTGTCAGACAAGTCTTCAGGTCAATGTGTTAAAAAAGTCCTCGACTTGTGCATGCTAACGTGTAGGTTCAACGTGCCTTCCATGGTGCGCTGCGGGTGCTGCCTCTCACCTGAAGCACTGTGGGATCCTGCGCGACAAAAGGGATCGCTGATTGTATGAGTATGACCTGAGGCTTGTCTCACCTTTCTTCAAAAGCATAGCCCTCTGTCCATCCGTCCGTTTGTCTGTCCGTGTATCACACTTTGGATATTGTTTTGTTTCCTTGCAGGTTCTCCGAAACTGTTTACCCTAGGCATATGCTACCTTGCACAGTGAAAATATATATATCGAAGTTGTGTATATATATCGAAGTTGTGCAACGTCGTGTTATTTTTCAATACTTCGGTGCTTTCCACGCGAGATCCCCGAAACTATTAATCCTAGGCATATGCTACCTTGCACAGTGAAAATATATATATTGAAGATGAACAACGTTGTGTTATTTTTCAAATCGGCCAAAAATTGCTAAAATGGCGACTTGTCAAAATTGCCATCTCTTGAGATAACTGCAATGTAAGACTTGGGTGCTTTCCACGCAAGTTCTCGGAAACTATTAATCCTATGCATATACTACATATATACAGTGAAAAAATATATATATTGAAGTTGTGTAACGTCATTTATTCCCAACAGGCAGAACCTGTGGGGAACATATACGATCGACCGCGTGTCGGTCGGTCGGTCTGTCATCAAGAGCTTGTTAACACGATAACTTAAAAACTGCAGCACAGATCGGTATTGTAAATGGGCCACGTTTGTCCAAGGAAAATGGACCAGTTGGACTTTGAAAATTTCAGTTCTTGATTGACCATTGTTAACACGATATCTCAAGAACAATTGCAAGGATTTTAATGAAACTTGGTGTGTAGCTTCTAACAAGGATCGGTATTGTAAATGGGTTACGTTGGCCCAAGGATAATAAACCAAATGGACTTTGAAATTTACCAAATCCTGGTAATTATTCAGCATCGGAATGAGTTTGTTGTCTCCCGCCGGGGGACTCTAGTTTTCGGGTTTGTCTGTCCGTCTGTCGACACCTTTTTTGTTAACACACTCAAGCCTACATTTTTCGACCGATTATTAAGATATTGTATATATGGGCAGTTCTGGAACGAACAAGGATCGGTATTGTAAATGAGCCCTGTCGGCCCAAGGACATTGGCCCAGCTGAACTTCACAAATGTTCCCAATCCTTACTCATTTGAATGAGTTTGTTAACACTCACACGCCTACATTTCTGGATCGATTGTTGAAATCTTTTAGATATAAGAAGTATTGGAACCAACAAAGGTCGGTAGTGTAAATGAGCCCTGTCGGCCCAAGGACATTGGCCCAGCTGAACTTCACAAATTTTCACAACTCCTATATACTGGAATGAGTTTGTTAACACACTCAAGCCTACATTTCTGCATCGATTGACAAGATATCTTAACTAAAAGTAGTATTGGAACCAACAAGTGTTGGTATTGTAAATGAGCCATGTCGGCCCAAGGACATTGGCCCAGCTGAACTTCACAAATGTTCCCAATCCTTACTCATTTGAATGAGTTTGTTAACACACTCAAGCCTACATTTCTGGATCGATTGTTGAAATATTTTACATATATGAAGTATTGGAACCAAAAAAGGTCGGTATCGTAAATGAGCCCTATCAGCCCAAGGACATTGGCCCAGCTGAACTTCAGAAATTTTCACAACCCTTACATACTGAAATGAGTTTAACACACTCAAGCCTACATTTTTTGTTGATCAATTGGCAAAATGTTATACACATGGGTAGTATGGGTGGTAACAAGAATTGGTATTGTAAATGGGCCAGATCAGCCGAAGGACACTGGCCCAGCTGGAATTTTAAAATTCACGAATATGATACGAATTTCTTAAGGGTTGTAGTCCAACCTAACAAAATTAAATACTGGGATTGTACGCTGGCGGGGGACATAGTCAGTTTCACTGACCCAGGGACATAGTCAGTTTCACTGACCCACTTGTTAACACGATATCTCAGGAGCAACTGCTGGGATTTTCATATAACTTGGTATGTAGCTTCTATGGGCACTAACAAGGATCAGTATTGTAAATGGATTACGTTGGCCCAAGGAAAATGAACCAAAAAGGACTTTCAAATTTTACCAAATCCTGGAAATTATTCAGCACAGGAATGAGTTTAACACGATATCTCAGGGATTTTAATGAAACTCAATGAATTTACTAACATCCAATGACATTATGTGTTACACGGTGGATCCTGCCTCACTGAAGCTCTAGTTTATCCCCCCCCCCCTCCACCTGGTATTTTCCCCCAATTATTATCACTTTCTAAAAGGAAGATAAAGTTGAACATACAAGAAGGCGGTTCTTGGATAATGTGGATGTTATTTGTGATTATCACAGCGATCGGGAGCATACATCAGGGCTCTCTGAAAAAGCTAAAAAGGATATTGAGAGAAAAACAACAAGCAATCATCGAAGGCGCAGACCCCAACCGGACACAACAAGTCGCCATTTTGGCAATTTTTGACCTATTTAAAAAATAATTCGACGTTGCACTTCAATATATATTCACTGTGCAAGGTAGCATATGCCTAGGATAAATAGTTTCGGAGAACTCGCGTGAAAAGCACCCAAGTCTTACATTGCAGTTATCTAAAAAAATCAAAATTTTAGACAAGTCGCCATTTTGGCAATTTTTGGTCGATTTGAAAAATAACTCGACTTTGCACAAATTCAATATATACATATATTCGCTGTGCAAGGTAGCATATGCCTAGGGTAAATAGTTTCGGAGAACTCACGTAGAAAGCACGTAAGTCTTACATTACAGTTATCTAATAAATTGGCAATTTTTGACAAGTCGCCATTTTTGGCAAATTTTTACCGATTTGAAAAATAACACGACGTTGCACAACTTCGATATATATATTTTCACTGTGCAAGGTTGCATATGCCTAGGGTAAATAGTTTCGGAGAACTTGCGTGGAAACAAAACAGTGTCCAAAGTGTGATACACGGACGGACGGCAGGACGGCAAGACAGACGGCAATCCTATAGACCCCCCCCCCCCTCCCGGGCACGGACGAATGAACACAAACGACAAATCATTCAATTACAAAACGCACGTGTGTGTAGGGGGTGGGGACGAGAATTATGTTCAGCCCGTGACCAACATACCGAACTGAATTCAAGCAGTGACATTTCTTACATTACATTAAAATCAAGTAGCAGATATAAGACGAAAATTTGAGCAGTTAACTAACTTAAGAAGGACGAAGAGATCCTTTCGTGATAATAATAAATAGAAATAATAACTATAATCCCCAGATAACAAATAACATGCATGAAAGCTAGCACAATCTTTACACAATCTCTCTGGTATTTTACAGTGGTTTATAATGCTTTTATTTTGTGGCGTTTCAGAGTTTACGATGTGGGCATCCAACGCAGTAAAAATGTGGGCATCATGGGCATCCCACGCAGTAAAAATGTGGGCATCATGGGCGTCCCACGCAGTAAAAATGTGGGCATCATGGGCATCCCACGCAGTAAAAGTGCGCTTATACGCCATGCAACAACTGCTTTGCACGAAAGCTGAGCCTACGGCCTTGGACAAATGAAAATAAAGTGGTATGAATTTAACCCGGAACAAGTAAAATCACAGTAAATTACAGTAAATGGGGTTTTTCGACGAATGTCTTATGCGGCAGGTGCAGATATATCCGGCTAACAAATAATTACACGAAATTCTGTCCAGTTCGAACAGCAGAATACAAGAAAAAAAGAAAAATACAAGAAAAGATGGAAAGAAAAAAAAGAATTAAGCGCAAATTGCTCACTTTTCGTAAATACAGAGGAAATAAGTTTTTGTACTTTAATAACTAATGCAGATTTGTGTTTTCGCTCTTTAGGGTTTATGACGTCATGAACATCAGCAAAACTAGATTTAGTGTCACATGGGGCTTGCACATCGAGAACCATTGTGTGGTGTCTGAGAATTGGCAAAGTGTTCGTAAGTGATATGAAATTCTTAAAAATTAAGTCAGAGACACAGCATTGAAACTTGTGGAAACGTAAAAAAATTGTCAACGCACAAAAAGAGTGCTTTTTTTCATCAAACGTTTATGTCATTTAATATTATTTAGATAAATGATGTGCATGCTCAAGTCCTAAAAGTGTTCTGGACAGTTAGCAGAATAATGCATTTGGTTGTATTACATTGTTTCAGACTTGCTGGCGTGGACACTAGGGGAGAGTTCCATTAAGGTGCATTGTGCGGTTCCTGTGATTTTCATCAACTGTCTTTTATATCAGCTGGCATAGAGACCGCGGACGGATGTTGTTTGTAAATGATTCTTATTTTTAAAAGCAACAATCAAGTTAAAATCAAACGCCAAAAAAAATGACATTCTTAAGTATTGCAGGAAGTAAATCCTGTTTCATGGTGTTTGTTTAAATATATTTTTAATTAATAAATAAAAAGAAGAGTATCCCACAGGTGAATATTATTAGTGTGGGGATTGCGATTGATCCGGCGAAAAAAAATTACTCGAGGCACATCACTCTGTCCCTCTCTCGCTCTCTCCCTATCTCTCTCGCTCTCTCTCTCTCTCTCTCTCTCTCTCTCTCTCTCTCTCTCTCTCTCTCTCTCCTCTCTCTCTCTCAGCTGATTGATACATCAGTCAAAAGAGAGAGAGAGAGAGCTTTAATTCACACGGGAGATCGTTGGTAATTCATATTTTTATACAATCCCTTTACGTGCATCAGGGGCAGGAACGCCCTGTCAGTGACGGTGAAGAAATCAGCTACTGCAGCTTTGTGTGATGGTTTGCTGCCTACGGAAGCTCAATCCTGATTGGCTGGCTACAGAAGCTCCCTCCTGATTGGCTGGCTGTAGAAGCTCTCGTCTGATTAGAAAATCGTATGTAAGTCACCGTGTACTTTACATACAATAACAAAAACTATGTAAAATTATAACTGGAATATTGTTTCTGTAAAGCTCGCGTGTTCTTCGTGTGTTTTGCTGTTGAATTTTGGATCTTTGGAATTTCTGGCTATTATAAAAAATAAAAGTGAAGCAAAAAATTGAGAAAAAACACCAGTACCACGACCATGAAAATGGTTTCGTTGCGTTACTTGTGATATCTGCTGAGTTTACGACATCAGTGACGTCACAGGTGACGCTTTGCATGCTCTAACGGAAAAGGGTATTGTTCGTTACATAGATGTTTAAATGAAGCAACCTGTTATGAAGCAATACTACATTTTATGTACTTGCATTTGAATTCATAAAGACGTGTCTATTGAAAGTTCGACGTTCTAAAGCAACGAAAAGCTCGGTCAAATGTGATCCAAAATGGGACGGAGGTCGCATACTGGAAGGCCTACTTCTATAATACGTTGAAATAGATTACGTAAATAAGCAACCGACAGGCCAACTAAAGAGTCGAGAATTGCTGCAAAAGCTGTATGGAATCCTTTTGGCGTTCTTTGGGGGAAGGCTGGCGAATCATGATCAAGAAACTCGGCCTGAGTTAGCTAAGTGACACCGCCTACCCCCCCCCCCCCACCCCGACAGCTACCTACAAAGGGATTAATTGTTTAGATACCACCTGTCTGCAGCTATCCATCCCGCAGCTCTTTGTGAATGTTCACAAACAACTCTGTGCGGCTGTCCATCCCGCAACTCTTTGTGACTGTTCACAAACAACTCTCTGCAGCTATCCATCCCGCACCTCTTTGTGACTGTTCACAAAAAACTATCTGCAGCTATCCACCCCGCAACTCTTTGTCACTGTTGACAAACAACTATCTGCAGCTATCCACCCCGCAACTCTTTGTCACTGTTGACAAACAACTATCTGCAGCTGTCCCTCCCGCAACTCTTTGTGACTGCTCACAAACAACTATATGCAGCTGTCCATCCCGCAACTCTTTGTGACTGCTCACAAACAACTGTATGCAGCTGTCCATCCCGCAACTCTTTGTGACTGCTCAAAAACAACTATATGCAGCTATCCATCCCGCAACTCTTTGTCACTGTTCAAAAACAACTATCTGCAGCTATCCACCCCGTAACTCTTTGTGACTGTTCACAAACAACTCTCTGCAGCTTTCCATCCTGCAACTCTTTGTGACTGCTCACAAACAACTCTCTGCAGCTGTCCATCCGCAACTCTTTGTGACTGATCACAAACAGCTATATGCAGCTATCCATCCGCAACTCCTTGTGACTGTACAAAGAACTATCTACTGCTATCCCTCCCGCAACTCTTTGTGACTGTTCACAAACAATTATCTTCAGCTATCCATCTGCAACTCTTTGTGACTGCACAAAGAACTATCTACTGCTATCCATCCCGCAACTCTTTGTGACTGTTCACAAACAACTATATGCAGCTATCCATCCCGCAACTCTTTGTGACTGTTCACAAACAACTATCTGCAGCTATCCATCCCGCAACTCTTTGTGACTGTTCACAAACAACTATCTACAGCTGTCCATCCGCAACTCTTTGTGACTGATCACAAACAGCTATCAACAGCTATCCATCCCGCAACTCTTTGTGACTGCACAAAGAACTATCTGCAGCTGTCCATCCCGCAACTCTTTGTGACTGTTCACAAACAACTATCTACAGCTGTCCATCCGCAACTCTTTGTGACTGATCACAAACAGCTATCAACAGCTATCCACCCCGCAACTCTTTGTGACAGTTCACAAACAGCTCTCTGCAGCTTTCCATCCTATCTTCGGTTCTCTGCAACTGTTCATGTCCCAACACTTTGCAGCTGTCCACTCCAGTCCTTTGCAGCTGTCCATTCCCCAGCTCTGCAGCTGTCCATTCAACTACCCAAGCATATTAGCGCAGCATCGTCAAGCTGCGATCACATTTTGAGACCTGGATAAATGACTTGGTCTCCATGTGACCAAGAAGCCTTGTCGAGTTACTCTGTCTGTATCCGCAATATGATTGAACCGTTTTAAATACTTTTTCATAAGCGATCCCAGAATACTGGAGTTTTATAATCTGTGTGATTAAAATTAAATGCGATGAAATATAACAGGTACAACTGTTTGCGTAACAGCTTCAGATTACAAGCGACTGAGGCGTGTTTTTAAGAAACAAAAATGAAATGCATCAGAAATACAGTATTCAGTTGTGATTACGATGATGAAAGTTCGTAAAGGTAAAAGAAAGGGGATGTAACGATCATCGGATGTGGAGCGGCAAAACAAACTGGCGTGCGATTTGGAGACTCGGGAGATGAAATTTCGTGCCCTGAATTTCTGTAGACAAAGTAGGGCAAAGAAAAAAAATGAAGGTTGACCCAACTTGGACGTGTGGTAGTTAAGCTGGTAATGATGAAGTGGTTTCGTCTCTGTTTATATAACAACAGATATGAAACTGAAACAGAAATGGAAAAAACGTCAGAAATTGTATGGAAATACGTCAGAAATGGCATTCCCGGTTTTGGTTAAGACGAAAAAAAAGTTCACGAAAGAAGAGGATGGGAAGCTGGTGGGATGCGGCGGTGCAAAACAAACATGCGCGGGATTCGGAGGCCTGTATCAATTGAGATTACCTGGATCGTCACCTGGATTTCTGTAGAAAAAATAGGGCAAAGAAATTCCTAGGATAACAAAGCTTCGACGCATTGAAGTTTAGATGGTAATAATGAAGTGGTTTTGTCTCTGTTTATATAACAACAGATATGAAATTGAAACAGAAATGAAAAAACGTCAGAAATGGTATCGAAATACGTCAGAAATGGCATTCCCGGTTTTGGTTAAGACGAAAAAAAAAGTGTTCATGAAAGAAAAGGCTGTGAAGCGGGTGGGATGTATTAAAAATAAAATTTCCCAGATAACCTATCTGCGACGTGATGCTGTAAGTCAGTTAGTTGGAGTCCTTTTGTCTGTATTTTAAATGTATAATATTATAATATACAAAATTTCGCTTAACTGTGGGAAGTCGATGCCCGAATGTATTAAGCTTTTGCCAAGTGTAAAAAAAAAATGCGTGCTTTTGCACAATCGGCTCTCCATTGCTGAATGGCAAAATGCCGGAAAAAAAAACAATTTAGACTTGATATCAGTCTTCTGTTTGTAAGTATTAGTGTTCTTCTACGTACGGCCCAGCGCACTCGGTAGCGCTTGTGATGAATGTGTTGTTTCAGACGCTCACGCCGTGCCTGACTACTACGACGTTTCTCTGACCATGTGACTGTAAAAAAAAACCCAGGAATTGTACGTGACTCTAGTAAAAGGAAGCTCTTTCAGGATGCCAACAGTTGTTGTTTAATTTTAACACAAAATGATCACTAGATGGGCGTTATGCATTCGGCTGCTCGTATTCAAGAAAAAGCCTTTCCCTGTGCAGTGTGGAGGGCGCACTTTTTGTGTTTCTATCGGGACTTGTATCCGTGTCGTGGTGTCCCGGAAACGAAGCAGTGGCTACAAGTGCGTTTGAGATGTCTCCATGGTAACCGTATCTGTATTTGGCGTCCAAATCAAAGATGTTCAGATGAGTAACAGTGCGCCATATGCTCGTATAGCTTGATGTAGTTTTCTTTAAGAGCAAGGTTTGATCGACCTGTGGTACACTAAGCTATTGTGTAACCTACGCACATCAGTGCTTTGTAAAAGCTACGTAAAATGATACAGTTAAGGGATTTCTTATAAAAAAAACTTGCTTTCTATTGTGTCAGTGAAATGCTCACTCGATGCAGTTAAACCTTCTGCTGTTTTCGAAATCGATCCAAAATGTGCCACTTTTTCAAGCTTTTAAGCACGATACTTGTTGTAACGTACACATCCATACTCTGTTCCGAGTTGCATCGTCGAAATCCGGAAGCCGACATTTTTGTCATTTAATGATAACGACAGCGTCGTCCGATACTGCTAGGATGTGCAGTGTTCTGGTGTTTCCCTTGTGAAATCTTCACTAGGTGGCTTTGCAATTACTCTGAATTTTGTTTTGAAATTTGACATTTTTAAGCTGCCTGTGCAATGTTGGGCAGGCTGTATGTCCCTTAAATGGGGTACTTGTTATCAGTACCAGGGTTGAAAATTACGGTGGCCCGTGGCCACCAGATTTTGACTCGGGCCACCAGAATTTGGGGGCTCGTGGCCCGGCGGGCCACGAAACATTTGAAAGAGAGGGATAATTTAGCACAATGAAGCGAGTGAAAACCAACTGGCGTTCAACCCTCACTGACTCCCATTTGAGCGATTTGCTAATGGTTCAGCTAGAATCGAGCGAGATAGCAACATTTGATCCAACTATCGTCATCAATCTGTGGAGCATGGGTGGGACGCGCCCTAGAAAACCCTGCGCTCGAGACTTTGAAATCATGAAAACGGTTGACACAGAATCCATCGAATGTGAAGAGACGGCAGCATGGCTTACGCTTGGATTGGCGGAAAACATTGAATGAAAACTTTAAGATTGTCACATGAGTTAATATTAATGTCAGAAATGTATTTTGAGGGTTTTTATTCTATTCTATTTTGTTTTACCGTTTTATTTGCAAAAATAATCCGGGGCACCAGATTTTGGCTCGGGCCCGGCGGGGCACGGCAAAAAAATCCTAAGTTTCACCCCTGTAGTACCAAATAGACCATCTCCGATATGTATCGTGGATTTCCGGAGACGGAAGTGGCAGCTTTAACAGTCTGCGATTCACCTGTCTTTAGACGTGGTGCATATGTTGTGATTTGAGTAACTTAAACGGCTCCTCAAATTTTAAGCCAAAAATTATGGCGATACGCATTTTTCAAGAAATGCCTCTGAATACTTACTGGTAGAGCCAAAACAGCAGGCTAGCATCGAACCTTCATGACAGCCTCTTTGTTTACCTTACCGTCGAGTGCTCGTCTAAATCAGAAGAGTGCCGAGTCCTCGGTCACCTGCATCACCAAGCCAAACAAGGCACAAGAGGTCAACAGTCTTATAGCACACTGACACTATGCTAGGACATTCAAATCCTGATAAAGTTACATCTTGCCGAAAAAAGTTCTGCTAAGCTTATACACTGTGTGGAAACGTACTGGAAACGTGTTGTCTGTCCGTAATATATCGGCTATTTCCATATGTTGAACCGTCTTCCAAAAGATAACTGCTTGTCACATCTTAAAATGAGGACTGCTTTGTGCTAGTTCCACTACGCCGTGTAACAGGAGTGTTCCTCTTGGAAGCTTCTCAGCTGGCAGCTCTTGCCTTCGCTTTTTGTTGATTTTTTTTTTTTTTTACCGGAAGATGCCAACGTTGCGTTGATCAAGGAAAACATGTAACACGCACTCAATCGTGTTGTGTTCCTACAGGACATGTTCCACATTTAGAGTTCTGTTTCAAGAACCTGCATGTACAAGTCGTACAGGGTAATTAGTACAAGTCGATATGTATAGGCCATTTAGTACAGGTCAATCAGTACAGGTCAATCAGTTCGATAATAAGTACAGGCTATTTAGTACCGGTGTGTATTGATGGAATCTTAAGAATAGACTCACTACTGTCTGTTCTGTGCATCTCGTCGGAGGCGACTGATCAGAATTTCTTTCTTTTCAGCTCTTCTTTTACCATTTCTTTATCATTCTATTTTTCCGACTTGTTCCTTCAGCGGGTACGTCCCAATATCGTCTTCAGTGTCGCTTGAATGCGACGATACACACCAAACAAGCAAACAAATAGGCCATCCAGAACAGGCCAACCAGTACAGGCCTTTTAGTACAGGCCAATTTGTACAGCAATTAGTACAAGTCAATAAATACATGCCAATCAGAACAGGCTAATAAGCATAGGCCAACAAAAATAGGCCATTATTTTAGGCCAGTAAGTGCATTCCAATTTCACTTATCACAGGCCACTTAGTACTGGCCAATTAGTACAGGCCACTAAATTTAGACCAATTAGTAAAGGTCAATAAGTACAGGCCAAAAATACGTGCAATTCAGTACAATCCAGTAAACATATAATGCCAACAACTACAGGCCATTATTTTAGGCCAAAAAGTATATTCCAATCAGTACAGGCCAGTTAGTACAAAACAATTAGTACAGGCCAAGATATTGAGGCCAATTAGTGAAAGTCAATAAGTACATGTCAATTAGTACCGGCCAATAAACCAGTGCAATTCAGAACAGGCCAAGAATCATAGGCCAAACAAGTGCACACCATTATTTTAGTCAAAAAAAGTGCATTAATCAGTACAGGCCACTTATTACAGGCCAATTAGTACAGGCCAATTAAGACAGGCCAGAAAGTTCAGGCCAAATAGTAAAGGTCACTGAGCACAGGCCAATTAGTATAGACCAATAAATACGTGGAATTCAGTACAGGCCAATAATACATACCATTCAGTGCAGGCCAATAAGCATAGGCAACAAGCACAGGCTAATAAATACAGGCCGATAAGTACATACCATTTAGTACAGGCCATCTAGTACAGGCCAATTAGTACAAGCCAATAAGTATAGGCTAATTATTACAGGTCAGTGAGTACAGACCAATAAGCACAAGCCAATCAGTACAGGCCAGTTGGCACAGGCCAAATAGTACCGGCCAATTCACTTGGTGCAATGGTGCTGATTGGGCGATGTTTCATGTCTGTAAAAGGATTCTTAATCAAAGTACACGGCAGGTCAGTAGGATATGTGTTTTAAGCTAGGAAGGGTTGGTTTGGGGGAGGGAGGGGCGGGGTGTAGTTAGTGGGAAGGGGAATTCTGCTGTAGATGTTCTCGCGAAGTTCGCGGTCAGGTTTTGTTTTCTCGTGTGTGTTGCCGGTGGCTTGACAGATCCAGAGACCCCCCATGCCCGCCAAATTCCTTTCCGCCCCTGTGCTCTGGATCTGTTTGTGGCCGTTTGGGTCTGTTCTTGGTTTGTGTTGGTCGTGTTTGTGTTTGTCGTGTTTGTTCTTCTCGTGGAGGTTTAGATTTGTACTTTGATTAAGAATCTTTTTCGCAAGATATGAGATGCGTCGCCTGGCATCAACACCCCGGCCTGTAGCACAGGTGCTTGCCCTAGGGCTGCCAGCGGCAATCGACCTGTTATTGCGTTCCCAGACGGAACTTTCACGGTCATTGCCGGTGTGCCATTGCACACCTCGCTGACATTGTCGCAATATGCGCTCAGGCAAGACACCACAATGACACTGTAACAATGTGTGATCAAGCAAAACACCTCACTGACACTGTCACATTGTGCACTGAGGAAAACACCTCACTGACATTGTCGCAATATGCGCTCAGGAAAGACACCACAATGACACTGTAACAATGTGTGTTCAAGCAAAACACCTTACTGACACTGTCACATTGTGACTGAGGAAAACATCTCACTGACATTGTCGCAAATGTGCTCAAGAAAGCACCTCACTCACATTGTCGCAATATGCGCTCAGGAAAGACTAGAATGACACTTTAACAATATGTGCTCAAGCAAAACACCTCACTGACACTGTCACATTGTGCACTGAGGAAAACATCTCACTGACATTGTCGCAATTTGTGCTCAAGAAAGCACCTCACGGACATTGTCGCAATATGTGCTCAAGAAAACACCTCACTGACATTGCCACATTGTGCACTGTGGAAAACACCTCACTGACATTGTCGCAATATGCGCTCAGGAAAGACTAGAATGACACTGTAACAATATGTGCTCAAGCAAAACACCTCACTGACACTGTCACATTGTGCACTGAGGAAAACATCTCACTGACATTGTCGCAATATGTGCTCAAGAAAGCACCTCACTGACATTGTCGCAATATGTGATCAAGCAAAACACCTTACTTACACGGTCACATTATGCACTGAGGAAAATACCTCACTAACATTGTCAAAATTAGTGATCAAAAAAAACACTTCACTGACATTGTCACATTGTGTGCTGCGGTAAGACAGCTTGCTGACGCAGCCATGTTGTGCTCTGGCGAAAAGACTTCGCTTGCATTATCACATTGTGTGCTTACGCAAGGCACCTCACTGGCATTGTAATGTTCCATGCTCCAGCAAGATTCCTCACTGACATTGTCACATTGTGTGCTTACGCAAGACACCCCACTGGCATTGTAATGTTCCATGCTCCAGCAAGACTCTTCACTGACATTTTCACACTTGTGTGCTTACGCAAGGCACCCCACTGGCATTGTAATGTTCCATGCTCCAGCAAGATTCCTCACTGACATTGTCACATTGTGTGCTTACGCAAGACACCCCACTGGCATTGTAATGTTCCATGCTCCAGCAAGACTCTTCACTGACATTTTCACACTTGTGTGCTTACGCAAGACACCCCACTGGCATTGTAATGTTCCATGCTCCAGCAAGATTCCTCACTGACATTGTCACATTGTGTGCTTACGCAAGACACCCCACTGGCATTGTAATGTTCCATGCTCCAGCAAGACTCTTCACTGACATTTTCACACTTGTGTGCTTACGCAAGGCACCCCACTGGCATTGTAATGTTCCATGCTCCAGCAAGATTCCTCACTGACATTTTTACATTGTGTGCTTACGCAAGACACCCCACTGGCATTGTAATGTTCCATGCTTCAGCAAGACTCTTCACCGATATTTTCACACTTGTGTGCTTACGCAAGGCACCTCGCTGGCATTGTAATGTTCCATGCTTCAGCAAGACTCTTCACTGACATTTTCACACTTGTGTGCTTACGCAAGGCACCTCACTGGCATTGTAATGTTTCATGCTTCAGCAAGATTCCTCACTGACATTGTCACATTGTGTGCTTACGCAAGGCACCCCACTGGCATTGTAATGTTCCATGCTTCAGCAAGATTCCTCACTGACATTATCACATTGTGTGCTTACGCAAGGCACCTCACTGGCATTGTAATGTTTCATGCTTCAGCAAGATTCCTCACTGACATTATCACATTGTGTGCTTACGCAAGGCACCTCACTGGCATTGTAATGTTCCATTCTCCAGCAAGACTTCACTGATATTATCACATTGTGTGCTTACGCAAGACACCCCACTGGCATTGTAATGTTCCATGCTCCAGCAAGACTCTTCACTGACATTTTTACATTGTGTGCTAATGCAAGACACCTCACTAGCATTGCCACATTGTGTGTTCAGGCAAGTCTCCTCACTAGCATTTCGGCATTGTACATTCAGGCAACACATGTAACTTGCTACTTTGTGTTCTGATTGCAAGAGTTAAGACGCTGCAACATGTTTTTCTTCAAGCACGGCATTTTTGTTCTGAAGGCAAGACAAGCATTGCGTATTTGTTTCTCGAGGCATTGCACTTTTGTATCTAAAGTCAAACATGTCAGACATTGTCATATTACGTCATAAGACGTATCAAAGAGCAATGTAGAATGTGGTGCGTTGTATTGGGCATCACATTATCTCTCTCTCCAGAGACAGGTCGAAAGATGCTTCGACATTTAAAACCCCGAGACGGAGGCTCCAAACGGAATGGCCTCTATATTTTAACGAATAAAACCAACGATACTTAGCAATCGAAAGACTGGGAGATTCCTGGTTGCCTGCTGCTCTGAATAAATATAAAATCAATTTTAACAATAGTTGCTCTCTTGATATAATTTAAGAGTGTTTGGTATCACGACCGTGTTTATTTACGGTCTGGGATACCCCGACTCACAACCCCGTGAAAGTTTCTGATGTCCTTCACCTTGACAACCACTGAAGAGTACCCATGGATGTTTTGGTAGATTTGGGAGGCTGCTTAAGCGAAGTGCCTGCAGTAACGACCCCCTCCCCCCCCCCCCCCCAAACTTGCGAATTAAGCTCCTGTTTGGTTTTACCACAGGTTACACGCACGGGGCTTCATTCCGACAGCGGACATCCGAGGCCACGTGTTGGATATATTCTTGGCCAGGATAATAGTTACTCGCCGTGCCCACAAGAGCCATTCTTCTTTTCACTTAAAAATAAAAAGTGGCAAAAACTTCTGTGTCAAGTGACCACGAATCTGAAACCATCAGTGCCCACGGCATGATACTTTATAGCTATTACAACATTGTTCCTCCCCCCCCCCCTCCCCCCAAGGCATGAAATTTGGGTCACACTGTGCCCTCATGCAAGATATTTTATAGATTCGGCTACACTGCGCCCTCAGACAAGATACTGAAAGGACCCGAAAATACTCTAGCGCACAGTAGACTTTTATATTTGACTGAATCAAGTTGTAGGCAGAGCAGAAGATTCTTGGGTAAAAGCATTGTTGAAATAGTGGGAACTCTGTTGCAACAGATTTAGGACATGTTTTGAAAATATACAAAATAAACTGGTTTTATTCGAAAAGTGACGTTTTCAAACAGCCATTTAAATCTGGCGGAGTCATAGTTGACATCGTTGATGCACCAAGCAAGGCTTTTGAAGGCAAAAGTGACTACACCATCTTCCGGCGGTGTATTTTGCTGCCGCAAACACTCAGCGAAATGGCAGCTGTGCGACATAATTGCAACATCATGAAAATTAACTAAGATCACGCATGTGTGACGTCATAGGCTTAAATTAGTACCGCAAGCGAATTCGTCCTAGATAATCACTTCAATATCGGCGTCAGTGAGTTAAATGGAGGACCAATTAACTTGGCGCTGTAACAGTTTTTCTATGGCCCGCCCGGGGATAGCCGGAGGGTCATAAAGTAATTGACTTGTCCATGCGTAACCACAAAATAATGTGATTTTGAGGAAAAGGTTCACCCGTTGTGTGTACGTGCGTTCACACTCAGAGAATGAGATTTGTAGACTAAACTTGTCCTAGAGTTTTGCTTTGATCAACCTGAAGCCTATATGGAGTGAAAGCTTATGGGACCTAGTTGTGCACCTTCCCTTGGGGCCGGCGTCGGTCCGTGAGAGAGGTCTGAACACTGGCCCAAAACGCATAGTTAGCTTAATGTGTGGATTTTATTTTGTAAACTGAACTTGTCCTAGGGTTTTGCTTCGATCAATCTAAAACTTATATGGATTGAAAGCTTATAGAGCCTAGTTGTGCACCTCCCCTTTGGACCGGGATCGGTCCATCCGTCGGTCTGTGAGAGAGGTCCGAACATAGGTCCATAGGCGGACCATACGTGCTCCAACTGACACATTTCTAGTTTTAATTTAAACATAGGGTGAAAGGTGATTAGAATGCCCCTCAACTGTCCAACTTTCCAACCAGTCATGCAAATTGGTGCTAGCTGGTAATCTGTGTGTTCGGTTTGGCAAAGCAGTGAGCGACAAAAGAAGGGCCACCTCTGCAGAGTGGACATGTACCGGTAATGATTGATAGAAAAGGGCGTTAATTCTCGTTTTGTTTCCCCATTGCAGTCCGTACTTTGTAATCTACAGGTCGGCAGGATCTCGGTGGAATCCTTGCTGCTTCTCATCCAGGTGTGTTCGTCTTAATGTGGCTATGAACGAGCGTTCGAATGTTTGCCGATGAAGATCAATCAGCACTCCCCCGTGTAAAAGTATCGTCCTTATTAATCTGCTCACAAATGATCAAACTAAAACCTGAGCAATGCGTGGCTGTATTCGATGTCAATGATTCAGAGGACTTAAATTTGGAGTCGGTTTAGTATTGAACAAAAAAAAAAAGGCCACCTAATATTTCTTTACTGGTGAACTTTCAGGAGTGAATTTCATGAAGGTGAATATGCTATAAATAGCTATCATCACGGTGTAAAAAGTATCTTTTTGAGTATTACATTGAAATCATGATATTGAGGGGGAGGGGGAAATCGCGGAGAAAGTATTCGATGTCAAATATTCAGTTCTTTCGAGGACTTAATTTGGAGTCGGTTTAGTATTGAACTAAAAAAAAGGCCACCTCTAATATTTCTTCATTGATGAACTTTCAGGAGTGAATTTCATGAAGGTGAATATGCTATAAATAGCTATCATCACGGTGTAAAAAGTATCTTTTTGAGTATTACATTGAAATCATGATATTGAGGGGGAGGGGGAAATGGCGGAGAAAGTATTCGATGTCAAATATTCAGTTCTTTCGAGGACTTAATTTGGAGTCGGTTTGGTATTGAATTTAAAAAAAACACCACTAATATTTCTTTACTGATGAACTTTCAGCGGTGAATTTCATGAAGGTGAATGCGCTATAAATCGAGATCATCACGGTGTAAAAAGTATCTTTTTTTAGTATTACATCAAAATCATGATATTGAGGGGGAGGGGGGAAGTCGCACAGAAAGTTTTCGATGTCAAAGATTCAGATGTTTTCGAGGACTTAATTTGGAGTCGGTTTGGTATAAAATTAAAAAAAAAAACCAGTAATATTTCTTTACTGATGAACTTTCAGCAGTGAATTTCATGAAGGAGAATGCGCTATATATAGATCAACACGGTGGAAAAAGGAAGTCGCAGAGAAAGTTTTCGATGTCAAAGATTCAGATGTTTTCGAGGACTTAATTTGGAGTCGGTTTGGTATAAATTTAAAAAAAAAACACCACTAATATTTCTTTACTGATGAACTTTCAGCAGTGAATTTCATGAAGGAGAATGCGCTATAAATAGATCAACACGGTGGAAAAAGTATCTTTTTGAGTATTACATTGAAATCAAGATACTAAGGGGGGGGAGGGGGGGGGATCACGCAGAAAGTGCACCGAAGGTTGATCCCGCGTACAGCATTTTGGAAATATGAAATATGAAGAGAGAACACTGAAATATACAAATAAATTTATTGAATTATGAAATGTTTATTACCCACATATTCGAAGAAGTGATTCTAATATTGATCTTGTTGCAAGGGTCTCTCACGTTGCAGTGTGATGCAACGATAGCAGTAGATTATGTAATATATATATATAAACAGCTCAATAGATAATAAAGGTGTATGAGAGCCTGGTGGGGCTGTTTCGGAGCCCTGGCCAGGGGCGAAGTTCAGTAGTTAAGTCAGAAGGTGAGTTGGGGGTACATTAGCTTGAGCACCCACTGGTTGGTATATTTTTAAATTAAATAAAATGGATTGCGACTCAGTTCAGACAGCCCCCTCCCCTTCCTTCCAACTTTCTCGGACAGCATCTTGGGTGTGCCCAATGCTGCATACGCAAGAGTGAGATCCTTGTGACGTGCGTAGACACGAGCCATACGCTGGAACGTGTGACGTGTATTCACCAACTAAGATCCCTGTGGTTTGGGCGAATCTAAAGAATACACCCACTGGGGTCTGTTCCGTGAATGCCATTATTTCAGTGACCACTGGCCTTCATATGCGGCATCTTCAATGCACACTACCCTTTCCCACGAGACATCTTCAATGCACGCTACGCCTTGCCATGAGGCATCTTCAGTGCACGCTACCCTTTCCCACGAGACATCTTCAATGCACGCTACCCTTTCCCATGAGACATCTTCAATGCACGCTACCCTTTCCCACGAGACATCTTCAATGCACACTACCCCTTGCCATGAGACATCTTCAATGCACACTACCCCTTGCCATGAAACATCTTCAATACACACTACCCCTTCCCATTGGGCAGCTTCAATGCACACTACCCCTTGCCATGAGACATCTTCAATGCACACTACCCCTTGCCATGAGACATCTTCAATGCACACTACCCCTTGCCATGAGACATCTTCAATGCACACTACCCCTTGCCATGAGGCATCTTCAATGCACACTACCCCTTCACTTGATCCCCTTGTGGGCTGGAGAATCCTATGAACACACCCACTGTTGCCTGTTCCGCACATATCATAGGAGGCGACGATCGAATTTTCTCTCTGACCTCCTCTTTTACTTATTTATTCTTCATTTTTCCTACTTCTTTTACCAAGTGTGTCACAGTATAACCTTAGTAGTCCCTGAAAGAGACGTCAAACACCAAGCAAATAAACAATAAAAACCAGCCAAGAGTGTGTGACGTGTGTAGTCATCAGCCAGGAGTGTGTGACTTGTATAGTCATCAGCCAGGAATTTGTGACTTACGTAGTCATCAACGAGGAGCCTGTGACTTGTGTAAAATCATGTGATGTGTGTAGTCATCAGCCAGGAACTTGTAACTTGTGTAGTCATCAATGAGGAGCCTGTGACTTGTGTAAAATCATGTGATGTGTGTAGTCATCAGCCAGGAACTTGTAACTTGTGTAGTCATCAATGAGGAGCCTCTGACTTGTGTAAAATCATGTGATGTGTGTAGTCATCAGCCAGGAACTTGTAACTTGTGTAGTCATCAATGAGGAGCCTGTGACTTGTGTAAAATCATGTGATGTGTGTAGTCATCAGCCAGGAACTTGTAACTTGTGTAGTCATCAATGAGGAGCCTGTGACTTGTGTAAAATCATGTGATGTGTGTAGTCATCAGCCAGGAACTTGTAACTTGTGTAGTCATCAATGAGGAGCCTCTGACTTGTGTAAAATCATGTGATGTGTGTAGTCATCAGCCAGGAACTTGTAACTTGTGTAGTCATCAATGAGGAGCCTGTGACTTGTGTAAAATCATGTGATGTGTGTAGTCATCAGCCAGGAACTTGTAACTTGTGTAGTCATCAATGAGGAGCCTCTGACTTGTGTAAAATCATGTGATGTGTGTAGTCGTCAGCCAGGAACTTGTAACTTGTGTAGTCATCAATGAGGAGCCTGTGACTTGTGTAAAATCATGTGATGTGTGTAGTCATCAGCCAGGAACTTGTAACTTGTGTAGTCATCAATGAGGAGCCTCTGACTTGTGTAAAATCATGTGATGTGTGTAGTCATCAGCCAGGAACTTGTAACTTGTGTAGTCATCAATGAGGAGCCTGTAACAAGTCTAGCTACTAACGAATGGTTCTGACTAATAACTAACTAACTGACTGACTGACTAACGAACTGACTAACGAATCGCATGAGGCGTGTTTAATCTTGCGTCTGAAGCCTTAACTACACGAATGGCCATTTTCGGTGGCTCCAATCTAAATGACAAAAATTCAAATTCACAATCCGTTGGCAAAAGCAGCAAAGCACACACAGAACATGTAGAACTTTTTAGTATAAGAAAAAATAAGCATTTAAAATTAAATTTTGTACAATCTTCGCTTGTCTTGGCTTTTTTGTCCGCTTTGTTTTGTGTCATTTTTCAGGAGCAGAGGACCACTAACGCATTCGACACAGTGCGCAGCCAGTGCAGGGATTATATTCAAAGGAGAATGGGCGAAGAGAAGGAGAGCTGGTACGTTTATACTACGCATATTAACTGTAACCGTACATTTGGTACCCCTCCTGTATAGCTGTGACAATAGCTGTGTTGAAAAATGTATGTAAAGTGTTGTGTTTTATGTATTTTTCAGGAGGAGAAGACTAACGTGAGGGACAAAGTGTGAAACCAGTGCAGGGATTATTCAAAGGCGAATCAACGAAGAGAAGGAGAACTGGTACGTTTATACTACGTATATAAACTATAACCGCGCATTCGGTACCCAGCTGTATACCTGTGACAATAGCTTTCTGAAAAATTTATATAAAATATGTGTTTTGGGTGTCTGGGAGGGCTGAGCTGAAACTGCAATCAATATTCGAGAACTAGAAATTCGATTATTCTAAATACTTTGTAATTCGAACTTTGTTCTGATCCCTGATCTTATTACATTCATTCCATACTCGATAACTTTTCAAATATGCAACATCTCGAACAGCCTTTCTTCAGAAAACTCAATATACAATCCATGTCTTTTTATGTTGACAGGCACTGGAAGAGGAAAGACAGAAAATGAAAGATAAGTGAAACTTTCTTCCATTCCAATTCAGTTAATTCAGAATGAAGCCAATGGAAATGTTAGCAGTAAGTAATACGTGTGTAAAACTCATTAAGTGTGACGCATATTTAGTGTGTGTGAAACGCATTTAGTGTGCGTGATACTTAATAAATGTGCGTGACTTTTGTTTTGATTGTTCGATCCTTATTTAGTGTGTGTGACACTGATTTAGTGTGTTTGAATCCTAACTGTGTGTTTGTTCCATTCTGCCTTTCCTGTTTGTTTTTCTGCCCCTTTCCTTTTCTTTTTCTTTGCTTTACGCCAACTTTGTAACACTCACAGGGGAATTATCCTCCGACTCTGGGTTGGTGGGAGAAGAAAGGGAGGGTTTCAATATGGTGTAGTGTTTATAAGCTGGCGTCACTCTACAGGAGGCCTCTTTATTTCGTTGCAGAAGCTGATCTTTGCAACGTCTGTTTCATGTAAAATCCTTAAAATTTAAATATGGAGCTAGAGTTTTACGTTTTAAAGGGATCAGTGCAAAATTTAAAAAATATAAACAATAAACCAAAAAAAAAATGCAATACAATAAGAAGGCATACCTTTCTTCCTTTCTTCTTTTTTTTTCCTATCTGACGATTTAATTACCATCTCCAATTATTATTCGCCTTTTGGCGTCTATATAGTTTTTGATCGAAGTAATTTAAAAATGTTCATGGCGATGTCACGTGTCAAATTGTCTAAGCTACAAAAAATATGGTTCTCATGAAAATTTTCACACTGGATATGGCAATTACCAGTAATATCGCCCACTCAGCCGTAAAAATTTAAAAAAAAACATACAGCAACAGTGATTTACAAAACGTTACGTCTTAACATTATTTATCATTTCAATACGTTGGCTTAGAGAGGGCAGTGTTACTCATACATACAGTAGGGCGTCTGATGTGCGACTCGTTATTATTGTACCGCTATAATTGAACTACATTTCTCAGATCCAATGCCTAATCCAGTTTCAAGTATTTCACATGTTGACAATCAGACGTTCTGCTTGTGTGTGTTTGTTTGTGAAAACTTCGCTTGGATATTTACAAGAAAATTCATACAGCAAATTTATCAACCCAAAAAAAAAATCTGAAAATTCATATTGTAACGTTTCGGACTAAATGGTACTGCTGTTGATCAATCTTAAATATCCAATCGAAGCTTTCTGTCAGTAAATGCTGTCACTTTGTTTCTTTTCGGTTGGTCTTTTCATCGAATACCAAGTGTCTTATATTTTGCTGAAATCGCCCAGTGTTTACATCTTTACATTTACGCAATCACAGCAGTTCAATAATCTTTCATTGCTCAAGAACAGTAAATTCTCTATCTCTGCTTGTCGGCTTCTGCTTGGCTCACTCTTCGGGAGGATGGTGTGCGCGGAGAAGGGAGGAAACCACTCCTCACTTGCCGTGGGCGGGGATTGGTTCGATGACGTGGCACCCCTGCCAAAGCGTCTTCAGCCAATCCGGTGGCATTATGCATTTCAGTGGTCGATGAATGGTGACGTATTGCACATATTTGCGTTGGATATCTGCCGGCACAGGTGGGAAGGCATCGGACACTTCACAAAGCGCCCTGGGGTGGCGAAAAGAGGTCATCCATAGTGGATGTACGGGATATGGCGGGATATGGACAATCTTGGGGTGTGGGAAGGCTGATATTAGTAGGAATTGATTGGAGTGAGTGTGTGGGGGATGTAAAACCATTTGCATGTGTGTTTTATGGTTGGTCCCATTCTGTAGAAGTAGAACTTTGTGCAAGGGTCAATCTGGCCGTGGAAATTACATAATTTTGACCAATCGGCACTTTGTAAGAAAACGCATAAAAATTTTATGATGTTGACATCGTAAAAAACGCATAAAAGCTGTATGATGTTGACATCGCATTTATCCATTCAGGTTTTAAGTTGCAAGATAAAAGCGCAACCTTCTTTGACTTTCTTCAGTGAAAAAAGAAACAATGTAGATGTGCATTGTAGTGTTAGTCATGAAATCTGGTCAAAATGGACCATGTGACACAAGTTGTCAAAAATAGATGACAAATACAAATTTTGCATCGGGGTTTTAATATTTTGTCAATAAGGAAAATTGCAAATGCGTCTGTGAACTCTGTGTATACGAACTCTGTCCAAACGAAAAAGAAAGCCCAATTTATATCTTTATTGAAATAACCACGCAATTTATAATTATAAAATTTCAGACAATTTGCACCTACGCCTCAATTTTTAATCGATTTATACTCGAACTTCTTGTGTCTAATGCATTCTTAATTTATGGTCAACGTCCACAGCAAGAACCAATGTCTCTTGTCCAATTTAGATTTAATTTATATTTAAAATTGTAATTTTATAGTTAAAAACATTTTCGTGTGACAGCCATAGAGTTTGAGAACTAGAATTAGGAGCATATCTGCTCGTTTTTGTGTTGAAATCCTCAGTATATAAGCACATCTTAACGGATTGGAGAGGTACAGCTGTATTCCATAATGGCTATAAATGAAGCGGTCTAGTGTTGGCAGGGGAACTGCTTGTCATTTTAAAAATTAATTTTCGCTGAAATTTTCGCTCAAGAATTAGCTTCGCGAAATGGCGATTGGAAATCCTGCACAAAAATTTCTACTTCTACAGGAATTTTATCTCAGGTGGGGAGGAGAAACAAGAATCAAGAGAGGCCTTATACCTGAAGTGGGGGACATAAATAAATAAGAAAAACACAGAAGGTAGAGGTATTTGTGGCTGACATGCCTAGTTATTTACCTTCGAAACAGGCCAGGCAATGCCATGTCCTGTCTATTGACACGTAAATGACATAATGTCTTTGGAAGAATCTTAAGACTGCGGAGATATTCTTCCTTTTCCATTTCTATCCTCATGGGTTTAAGGGCACATGTTGTTAGGAGCAAAATGGTATAAAACTCTGAAAATCGTGATGAACAAAAGGCAAACGCATTTTTTTTTTGCGCTTGCCATTCGAACTTGAGGTTCCATTGGCCCAACATGGAGGACTCTCTAACTTCGTGAAAAGAGTATATTTCGCTATCAACGGAGAAACGTTGTTTAAAAGTTTTCCCCTCGTTCGTATTCAGCATGTGAATTTTCAAAACTTCAAACTTTGGGTTAAAGCAACTCCTGCTTTACATGACACTATTTTGCCAGTGCCATTACCCCCTCACATGACATTATGTCAGTGCCCACTATCCCTTCACAGGACATTATTACAGTGACAACATCTTCACACGAAAATACTACGGTGACCAGTATTTCTACAATTGACACTACTGTAGTGTCCACTACCCCTTTACATGACACTACGTCAGTGATAGCTACCTTTTTACATGATACTACTAAAGTAACCCCTACCACTTCACATGACACTACGTCAGTGGTAGCTACCTCTTTGCATGATACTACTAAAGTGACCCCTACACACTTCACAGCACACTACTGCAGTGACGCCAGCTATTCACATGAGACCACGTCAATATTCACTGCGTCTTCACATGGCACTACGTTAGTCATCACATGACACCGTGGATGACCATTACCCCTTTTTTCATATGAGAATGCTTAAATCCACTCTACCTTGTCACGTGACACTACTTCAGCGACCATTATCTCTTCACTGGACACTACCAGAGTGACCACTCCCCCCTTCATATGACACTTTCCAGTGTCCACTACTCAATATGACACTATTTCAGTGCACACTACCCCTCCTCATGTCGTACCTAAGTGACCACTACGCATTAACTTGGTCCCCCTGTAGGTCGTAGGAATCATGGAAATTAGACTACTGCTATGTGTTCCGTGCAGGTCGTAGGAGGCAACTAATCGAAATTTACTTCTTTCTAGTTGTTCTTTTGCTCTTTCTTAATTCTTCCCTTTTCCCACTTGTTTCTTCAGCAAGTGCGTTCTAATATGCCCTCATAATAGCTTAACCGGATGCTAAACACTAAATAAACGAACAAATTTAACATTACTGCAGAGCCTTCTGCCCCTTCACATGACCCTACTGCAGTGCCAACTACCCCTGGACTTGGAACTACTTTAGTTCTCACTGACTCTTCACTTGTCATCGCTGTAGTGACCACTACCCCTTCACATGGCATTTACACTTGGTTAGTAGTCACCGTCGTCACGTGACACTAACGCCATACAGCTCTCGCAAATCAGAGATTCAGTCGCTGCGCTGAAGATAATGCAGTCAACGGCCGTTCGTTTTATGACTTTTAGACACAGATTAAGAATAACACCCCCAATCCCCTCTTTGGGAGAAATATATCGATATTAGTGTAGCCGCTCATCATTCTGTCTTACTGTTGAGTCACTGAGATGCTATGTTTTGTTGTGGAAAATTCTCTGTCTCAACGTTTCCAGCTTTGAACACTGTAATTATACATGTTATAGATGGTTCTGCGTCGTTGTGTTCTTTTTTTTTTTTTTTATTTGTCCAAAAATTGATCGACTGGCACTTCGTCAAAAAATTAGCATTTTACCCCGAGACTTTCGAATCGACTTTGGAGGTTGTCAGAAGCTGTGAAGATGTGCATGTATATGATATGCAACGTCGTATCATGTTTGAAATGTGCCGAATCTACCGACACGTTAGCCATGGCCTAAACAAAACAAAAAATAATTGGGATTTTTTCATTGATAAAAAATAACCAAATGCAGCTGCGTTGAAAGCGCAGGGAACACTTTGAGAAATTAAAAGCGGGGGACAGACCTGTTCTTTTTGGTGATATCGTCAATAAGTACAAATCTTCGTCTTCACGAATTGTGAGCTACGGGCATATTTTAGTATAATGACTACCATCCTGCAATCAGTGGAATGCTTTTTAGCATTTAATGCTTATTTTTGCTATCAAAATATAATTAAAGATATAAATAAATCAATGTGGATCTCATTAATTTATATTTTGCTGTCAATAATTGAATTTTAGATGGCAAAAATGTATTTTTGAGATCAAAAAACAATTTTACAAACTTAAAAAATCTTAGGGAGACAAACATATGTGTAAAATTTAAGGAATCGTCAATTAAATTTTGCAGATGAAAATTTGAATAATTCATATCAATAATAACAACACAATTTTTGAGCTCAAGAATTGCTTCTATTTTGTGCAGTAACAATTAAAGGATTCTGTATGCAAGGACCAGTCATTATTTTATTCACGGATGTGTGCTTCTGAATTTTATATATAAAAATAGACTGATATTGTGATATCAAAAAGTAATTTTCGAGATCAAAAAATCATTTGCAGCTTTCAAAATATAAATTTAAAAAAGTCACTTGTGAAATAATGATATCTGAAATAAATTCTTGACATTAATAATAGGAAAATAAATTATTGAGCCCAAAATTGAGATTATGCTATTATATATTTCATTTTTGCTTTCAGGAATTGAATTTTTGATCTCTAAAAGTCAATTTTAGATATCATTAAATCATTTTGATAGCAATAAATATTTCTTGATATCCCTAAATATTTATTGATGTCAAGAATTATTTTTTTGACGTCAAGAATACATTTAGAGATATCATAAAAATAATTCCAGATAGCAAAAATTAATTCTTGATATAAAAATGAATTTTTGAGATCAAAACGTAATTCGTAATATCAATAATTCCCTAATAAATAAGAAAATGGCATTCCATAGCAATCAATAAAGTTTACAGATGTAAGGGTCTGGAGGGGAGACATATCTTGCCACATTTTGTTGTCATTTCAATTTTTTATCGTTTGTTTCGAAAAGATATTCGGTTGATAAAATGACAACGTTTAATGATTTACATTAACAGCTATATATTGGATAACTTAAAATTCTGTCGAAGTCGAAATCTGCATTTATTGTATGTATTAGACGATCCGATTTGCCGGGCTGATCTAATCGTATGGCAGGGTATCTGTGGTCCGGATGTATGAATTTACGTATCTGCAGCTTTGTTCAAAATACTTCTTGACCAGTTTTAATCGGGTTGCTATCAAATTTTTTACTGTTCTCCAGGTTATCCTTTCTTGAAAAAAGTTTTAGCGATGCCCCTAAAATTATCCTTGTCTGCCATTAGTCATGGACGGATTGCCGTTAATATCTGTTTTTTTTTTTTTTTTGTGAATATTTAATTTTTTCATAAATCCCAATGGTTCAGGGAAACCAACAGGTCTGATACACAACAGTAGGGGTTGGCTGACTGTGAAACCGCCCATTAAAATATATGCGGTATTGGCGTAGGCTTTGGTGTCGTGCTTCTTCAAAATGCAAGCATAAGATGAAACGGCCCCTTCCCCTACAACTTCTCTAAAATGAGAGTGCTGTAAATAAATGACACCCCCCCCCCCCGCTCCTTAGCTTCTGTAAAATACGAGCATTAGAAAAATGGCCCGAACATGCTGCTCCTTTGAGATGCGATTACTTGCATAAAATGACCTTCCCCTCACCCAATCACTTATAATTATAAAATTATATAAAATAAGGTAAAGTAACCCCCCCCCCCCCCCCGACCCAGTCTCTTCTGAAATGTTAGGTATAAAGTAAGGTAAATAAAGTAAAATACTCCCTTCACCCAACCACTTCTAAAATGTGAGCACACGATGAAATGACACCCCCCCCCCCCCCCGCAATCAAAGCTTCTCCAAAATGCGAGCACAGGATAATGTGACCTTCCCTACCTCTTTTCCAGAATGCGAGCAGAAGATCTAATGACCCTCTCAAGAATAGTTTTTGAGATCATGAATACATTTAGAGATATCATAAAAACAATTAAAGATGGCAAAAATTAATTCTTAATATCAATAATTCCCTAATAAATGTGAAAATGGCATTCTATACCAATCGATAAAGTGTACAGATGTGTGGGTCTGGAGGGGAGACATATCTTGCCACATTTTGTTGTCATTTCAATTTTTTATCGTTTGTTTCGAAAAGATATTCGGTTGATAAAATGACAACGTTTAATGATTTACATTTACAGCTATATATTGGATAACTTAAAATTCTGTAAGTCGAAATACTGTATTTATTAGACGATCCGATTTGCCGGACTGATCTAATCGTATGTCAGGGTATATGTGATTCGCATGTATGAATTTACGTATCTACGCTTTTGTTCAAAGTACTTCTTGAACAGTTTTAATCGGGTTGCTTTAAATTTTTTACTGTTCTCCAGGTTGTAAAAACGCCTGGTCTATAAAAACGCCTCATAAACACCTGCAGTATGGATGTTTGAAAATTGTAGACTTTGACGTCGTGCTTCGTCAAAATGCAAGCACAAGATGAAACGACCCCTTCCCCTACCACTTCTCTAAAATGTGGCACTGTAAATAAATGACCCCCCCCCCCCCCCTTGGCTTCTCTAAAATACGAGCATTAGAAAAAATGGCCCGTCCCTGCTGCTTCCTTGAAATACGATCACTACAACAAAAATGACCCTCCCGCCCCACCCCACCCAATCACTTATCCAAAATTATATAAAATAAGGTGAAGTAATCCCCCTCGACCCGGTCGCTTCGGTAAGGTAAGGTAAAGTAAGGTAAAATACTTCCTTCACCCAACCACTTCTCTTAAATGTGAGCAAAAGATTAAATGACCCTCCCCCTCCCCTTTCAACGCTTCTACAAAATGCGAGCACAGGATGGTGTGACCTTCCCTACGATTTCTCCAGAATGCGAGCACAGGATGGTGTGACCTTCCCTACGGTTTCTCCAGAATGCGAGCGCAGAATGGTGTGACCTCCCCTACGGCTTCTCCAGAATGCGAGCACAGGATGGTGTGACCTTCCCTACGGCCCTACTGTTTCTACAAAATGCGAGCACAGGATGGTGTGACCTTCCCAACGGTTTCTCCGGAATGCGAGCACAGGATGGTGTGACCTTCCCTACAGCTCCAGAATGCGAGCACAGGATGGTATGAGCTCCCCTACGGCTTCTCCAGAATGCGAGCACAGGATCGTATGGTCCTCCCTATGGCTTCTCCAGAATGCGAGCACAGGATGGCATGACCTCCCCTACGGCTTCTCCAGAATGCGAGCACAGGATGGTATGACCTTCCCTACGGCTTCTCCAGAATGCGAGCACAGGATGGTGTGACCTTCCCTACGGTTTCTCCAGAATGCGAGCACAGGATGGTGTGACCTTCCCTACGGTTTCTCCAGAATGCGAGCACAGGATGGTGTGACCTTCCCTACGGCCCTACTGTTTCTACAAAATGCGAGCACAGGATGGTGTGACCTTCCAAACGGTTTCTCTGGAATGCGAGCACAGGATGGTGTGACCTTCCCTACGGCTTCTCCAGAATGCGAGCACAGGATGGTGTGACCTTCCCTACGGCTTCTCCAGAATGCGAGCACAGGATGGTGTGACCTTCCCTACAGCTCCAGAATGCGAGCACAGGATGGTATGAGCTCCCCTACGGCTTCTCCAGAATGCGAGCACAGGATGGCATGACCTCCCCTACGGCTTCTCCAGAATGCGAGCACAGGATGGTATGACCTTCCCTACGGCTTCTCCAGAATGCGAGCACAGGATGGTGTGACCTTCCCTACGGCTTCTCCAGAATGCGAGCACAGGATGGTGTTGCCTTCCCTACGGCTTCTCCAGAATGCGAGCACAGGATGGTGTGGCCTTCCCTACGGCTTCTCCAGAATGCAAGCACAGGATGGTGTGGCCTTCCCTACAGCTTCTTCAGATTGCGAGCACAGGATGGTGTGGCCTTCCCTACGGTTTCTCCAGAATGCGAGCAGAAGATGTAATGACCCCTCTGCCACCCCTAAAATGCTAGCGTAGAATGATATGGCTCCCTACCGCTTCTCCATAATTATGTCACTATGTCAAATGATTACCCCCCCCCCCTTTAGCATTTTCGCTCCTCAAGAATGCAAGCGTAAGAGGAAATGCCCTCCACCCTCCACCACCTTTCCAAAATGCGAGCATAAGCAGATGAAAGGATCCCGTACTTCTTCTCCAAAGTTAGATTACAAGTGAATATGACTTCCCACCCCACCCCCCCCTCACCGCCACTCTCCTCCGCTTTTCCAAACTTCGAGTACAATAGGAAATGACCCCTTCCGCACTATCGCTGCTCGACCCCTCTTCCCTACGGTTTCTCCAAAAAAACTAGAACACGATGATGAGATCCCTCCCCTCCAGGCAGCTTCTCCAAAAGTACGAGTACGAGATGAATAACCACCCTACAGCTTCTCCATGAAAACGAGCACAGGATAAAACGACTCCTGCCGCCATGGGCAATCGCTTCAATGAAATGGAATGACAACATGACGTGCCCCCCCCCCCCCCCAAACCTCGTACCACTCCTTCAAACTGCAAGCCAACGATAATGTCGCTAAATTTGAAAAAAAAATGCGGTGAACTAGAAGTTCAAAGACAGACGTTAATGAAGCCTGACGTTTAGAGGAGCTGATCTCCAAGTGCACTACGACATAACGATACATCATTAAACCTCATCACAACACTGCATCATAACGCTACGTCATAACACTGCGTCATAAACTACGTCCTCCATTACGTCCTCACACTACGCCATCACACTACTTCTCCATTACGTCATAATACTACGTCTTCATATAACGTCATGCACTAAGTCTCAACGCCACGTCATAATTCAGAAATTCATTTCTTGTAGCAGAAACTCTTTGCCGTTTTAATTTCATTTGTTTTCAGAGATTCTGTAACTTCTTTATATTGAATTTTACCAATTACAGTGAGGGTGTATCATGTTGTGGAAAATCTTAGTAATCAACGATTTTATGAAATCAAATAATGCGCCGCGACCGAAAAACACAATATGTTTAATTTTATTATTAACTGTACTCAGGGGAATTATAAAGAACAAAGAACGTTTAACTGTTTTGTGTACAGCGATTATTACTCAGTCGACTACCGTTCAACCACTGAAGTACCACTGTAAAATTGTAACTATGGGTAAGGCAAATGTAAAGAGAATGAGACAGATTTACAGAGAATGAGGTAGATGTACAGAGAATGAAGCAGATGTACAGAGGGTAGAGCAGATGTAAAGAGGGTAGAGCAGATGTTAGGGCAGACGTACAGAGGATAGAGCAAATGTGCAGAGAATGAGGCAGATGTACACAGCGTAGAGCAGATGTACAGAAGCTTCAACAAATGTACAGAGAGTAGAGCAAATTTACAGAGAGTAGAGCAAATGTACAGAGGGTATAGCAGTCTCAGGCCCGCAGCCAGGAAATTTTCAGGGGGGTGGGTTCTAAAATGCCAAAGTCCCAAGGTTCTGGTATGAATTTTTTTGAGAAAGTGCAAAGTTTTCCAGTCCTTAATGCTATTTGCATTTAGGGGGGTTCTTAGAATCCATGGAACCGCCCATCCCCCGCCCCCCCCCCCCCCGGCTACTGGCCTGGCAGCAGATGTACAGTGTATAGCAAATGTACAGAGGGCATAGCAGATGTACAAAGGGTAAGGCAAATGTACAGAGGGGAGACCAGAGCTACGGATGGGCAGATGTACAGAGGGTAAGGCAGATGTACACAGGGGAGAGCAGATCTACGGATGGGCAGATGTACAGAGGGAAAGGCAATTGCACAGAGGGAGAGCAGATCTACGGATGGGCAGATGTACAAAGGGTAAGGCAAATGTACAGAGGGGAGACCAGAGCTACGGATGGGCAGATGTACAGAGGGTAAGGCAAATGTACACAGGGGAGAGCAGAGCTACGGATAGGCAGATGTAAAGAGGGTAAGGCAGATGTACACACGGGAGAGCAGATCTACGGATGGGCAGATGTACAGAGGGTAAGGCAATTGTACAGAGGGGAAAGCAGATCTACGGATGGGCAGATGTACAAAGGGTAAGGCAAATGTACAGAGTGGAGACCAGAGCTACGGATGGGCAGATGTACAGAGGGTAAGGCAAATGTACAGAGGGGAGAGCAGATCTACGGATGGGCAGATGTACAGAGGGTAAGGCAAATGTACAGAGGGGAGAGCAGATCTACGGATGGGCAGATGTACAGAGGGTAAGGCAAATGTACGGAGGTGAGAGCATATTTACGGATGGGCAGATGTACAGAGGGTAAGGCAAATGTGCAAAGGGGAGAGCAGATCTACGGATGGGCAGATGTACAGAGGGTAAGGCAAATATACAGAGGGGAGACCAGAGCTACGGATGGGCAGATGTACAGAGGGTAAGGCAAATGTACAGAGGGGAGAGCAGAACTACGGATGGGCAGATGTACAGAAGGTAAAGCAAATGTACAAAGGGGAGAGCAGATCCACGGATGGGCAGATGTACAGAGGGTAAGGCAAATGTACAGAGGGGAGAGCAGATCCACGGATGGGCAGATGTACAGAGGGTAAGGCAAATGTACAGAGGGGAGAGCAGATGTACGGATGGGCAGATGTACAGAGGGTAAGGCAAATGTACAGAGGGGAGAGCAGAGCTACGGATGGGCAGATGTACAGAGGGTAAGGCAAATGTACAGAGGGGAGAGCAGAGCTACGGATGGGCAGATGTACAGAGGGTAAGGCAAATGTACAGAGGGGAGAGCAGATCTACGGATGGGCAGATGTACAGAGGGTAAGGCAAATGTACAGAGGGGAGAGCAGAGCTACGGATGGGCAGATGTACAGAGGGTAAGGCAAATGTACAGAGGGGAGAGCAGAGCTACGGATGGGCAGATGTACAGAGGGTAAGGCAGATGTACACAGGGGAGACCAGAGCTACGGATGGGCAGATGTACAGAAGGTAAAGCAAATGTACAAAGGGGAGAGCAGATCTACGGATGGGCAGATGTACAGAGGGTAAGGCAAATGTACAGAGGGGAGACCAGAGCTACGGATGGGCAGATGTACAGAAGGTAAAGCAAATGTACAAAGGGGAGAGCAGATCTACGGATGGGCAGATGTACAGAGGGTAAGGCAAATGTACAGAGGGGAGACCAGAGCTACGGATGGGCAGATGTACAGAAGGTAAAGCAAATGTACAAAGGGGAGAGCAGATCCACGGATGGGCAGATGTACAGAGGGTAAGGCAAATGTACAGAGGGGAGAGCAGATCCACGGATGGGCAGATGTACAGAAGGTAAAGCAAATGTACAAAGGGGAGAGCAGATCTACGGATGGGCAGATGTACAGAGGGTAAGGCAAATGTACAGAGGGGAGAGCAGATCTACGGATGGGCAGATGTACAGAGGGTAAGGCAAATGTACAGAGGGGAGAGCAGAGCTACGGATGGGCAGATGTACAGAGGGTAAGGCAAATGTACAGAGGGGAGAGCAGATCTACGGATGGGCAGATGTACAGAGGGTAAGGCAAATGTACAGAGGGGAGAGCAGATCTACGGATGGGCAGATGTACAGAGGGTAAGGCAAATGTACAGAGGGGAGAGCAGATCTACGGATGGGCAGATGTACAGAGGGTAAGGCAAATGTACAGAGGGGAGAGCAGATCTACGGATGGGCAGATGTACAGAGGGTAAGGCAAATGTACAGAGGGGAGAGCAGATCTACGGATGGGCAGATGTACAGAGGGTAAGGCAAATGTACAGAGGGGAGAGCAGATCTACGGATGGGCAGATGTACAGAGGGTAAGGCAAATGTACAGAGGGGAGAGCAGATCTACGGATGGGCAGATGTACAGAGGGTAAGGCAAATGTACAGAGGGGAGAGCAGATCTACGGATGGGCAGATGTACAGAGGGTAAGGCAAATGTACAGAGGGGAGAGCAGATCTACGGATGGGCAGATGTACAGAAGGTGGTTCGAATACACACAACACCGTGACGAAGCTTTATTTCACCACACCAAACACGTATAATTCAGAAACTAACAAGAAATCATCTGGACAATTCTTCGCGTCGACTCTTCGGTAAATCAGGCGGTTAGGATGGATGTATTACACAAGTCCACCAGAGAACGTCAAGGAATGGGAGAACTTGTCTTCAAGCATGCTCAAAAGCAGACACTACGAATGGTCTTTGACCTCAGCCCGTCTGTTAGGGGAGAATAAGCCATGTCTTCTCCATCGAGGTGACCAGGACAAAATTAAGAACATATTCAGCCTTATGAATATTCATGATCTTCTCTTCAAAACGATGTCAAAGGGCGACTGAACGAAAGGTCCGTACTTCCACTTCAACTTGTTAACTTGGAATTGTGGGAACAGAATTGATTTTTATTCCCCAACCTGGTATGTAGCTTGTATACATAATGTTCTAGAGCATTTTTTAGGCTTGATGAAATGCGTCGTTGTTCAAGGTCACTGCGGGACTGCGAAACTTTACGTGGGATTTCATACGAAGTCGTTTGTCAACATCATATAACCAGTTCTACGAAATGTAATTAAATTGAACCTTGTGTATAGCTTTTACCAATAATGTTCTAGAGCTGGTTTGGTTTTGATGTTCTTATTTTGTTGTTCAAGGTCACTGCAGAACTTTGAAATTTCACATTGGATTTCCAACACCAGGTTCTTGTGGACACCATATCTCAAGCTCTTTATCAATCGGATTTCAGCCAGATCTGGTGTGTAGCTTTTATATGTTATGTTCCAGAGCTGATCAGGTCTGGTGACCTTGCATCGTTGTTCGAGGTCACTGTGAGACTTTGAAATTGTACATTGAATTTCCCATACCGAGTTTTTATTAAGCCTTATTGTTGCAGGCCTAATACGTTAATTATCATATTTGTAGTTGAAAAACCTATCAGACAATTTCTTTTCTAGGAATCACTGTTCCCATAATTATATGTTGTATGTTATATGTGTTCCAACGGACACATTTCCAGTTCTTGATTCTAAATTAGCAAGGCTATTACAAAACACAAATTGAAAGAAGAGTGTGAAAATACATTCCAAGGTCTCGAAATGCTTTGGACTTGGGAACAGGAACAGCAAAAGCCGTTTCGATTCAGAGATTAGAAGGTTTCTCTCAAGCACTTCGCATATTTCGTGCGGTGGCGCGGTGACCTCCGCATGACGCAACCACGATATCACTACGGTTATACTGCGCCACATGTATGTGCGATCTTAACAGCAAATTTGTGGGTCAGAAGTCGATTATCTATTGTTTCCGGTTTTAAATTCGAAGAGCATATATGAATGTTAAACAACAGCAGTTTGATTCATTTTATATGTACATTTTTATAACGCAGTGAATCTGCCAAATCCGTGACTGCACAAATTGTAAATATTAAATTTTCATTTGTTTTTGTTTTTAAAAACCTTTCAAAATAACCTAAAGAACTTGTTTTGTTGCAAAATTAACCAAGCAAACCGTCTTCTCGAAGTAATGACATTGATCAAATGATAGTACACAGAGCAAAAATAAGAGATGAATATGTCAATCATAAACATCTTTTGAGAGGTCAACCTGCACCCGAATGTGTTGGATGCGTTATATTGTAAAATATATTTTATAACACTTTCGATTTCCAAGACGCCCTCTGACGTCATTTCTGAGCTGACTGTTTGAGGCAGATGTTCGATAAAGCAGAACCCAGTAAAAATTTTTAAAAGAAACCAACCTGTGTCAGTATTTCTGTAAGTTGTGTTTATTTTATAATTTTAGAATTTACAGAATATAAAGCTGGATTGTAACTGTGATACTATTGTTTCCTAGTCATTGACATGCATGGACACAATGTAACCCACTAAGGGTCGGCCGTGTCGTTAAATGAATCATAGAACTAACTGTCTGTAAAGTTATAGGTTACTTAGCTTGCATATGGCCGTGGGTAAATGACCTTTTGTTTTGTAATGGAATTGTTTTTCGATTCCCTCTATAATTGCGTAAATAAGACTACTGCGGTACGCTTTTTCAGATGCATGTAACGTCCAAATCCTTACAAAATTGCGGTTCCTCATATATGTTTGGATCGTCGCAAAATTTCATTAACGCTGTTCTCCATTTGTGTAGCGATGGGATTACAAAATTTCGTCAACGCATTTCGTCATTTTGCAAAAATTTGGATCGTCGCAAAATCTTATCAACGTAGTGCGTCATGTAACATTTTATTCTTACAAACTTTTATTTAAAAGTCTGTTTTTTTTTATTTAT
The DNA here is from genome assembly GCA_949752745.1 of Protula sp. h YS-2021. Lineage (NCBI taxonomy): Eukaryota > Metazoa > Annelida > Polychaeta > Sabellida > Serpulidae > Protula > Protula sp. h YS-2021. The sequence goes on along the minus strand of OX457031.1, from coordinate 21,662,683 downwards.
TTATTCCACATTTTAAATGAGGCAAAATCGTTTTTTTTTTAAACTCCAGTTTTACTTTTAGTTCTTATAATTTGACCATTTCCGATTAACAAGGTGTAGTCGGGCATTGGGTGTTGCTGGATTTTGCAGCAGCCTTATTAAATCGAGTTATTCTTGTTGAGTCTCACCCCCGTTTTCAAGGAATCGTTGCAACAGGTTATAAAACGCCATACACATAAGGATGAAAAGCACAACGGCCTTCAGCCTGTTATTTACAACAGCCATTAAGCTGCAGAGGATGATATAGTTATGAACTGGTCAGCCCTGCATTAGCTAGCCATTGGACTTTCTATTAAGCTATGATCCCAAGATTTCAATTGATATGGGGCCGTAAACTATAAGAAATGTGACTGTAATTTTTTCTTATAACTTATTGAAATGGTACAATAGCCATTGAAATGAACCGTGCATTGGCCATTGAGCCACTTACATTTATAGTCCTGGTGCGAAGAACCCGTAACTGTACAATATGTAAAATATTAAACCGCATTACCAATGCGAAATCCGGACCACTTTCGCTTTGCGGACATTGCATCGTTCCGCACATGACCATCTGACCGCTTCACTCTCCGAAACTGAGCATGGGCATTTCCCCTCCCATCGCCCAGTCAACAGTCAACATGCTTGGTTGTTCGAACATTGAGCGGGTGGAGCCATGCTTTTCATGGTCACTGGCGTGTTCTGAAAAAACCGTCAGCTGTGGAAGAATGTTCATGGCATAAGAAATCCCGTAAACCACGACAGAACCGAGCGGAACTAACGCGGAATAGGAGACATCGAGCTTCTTTAAATGCCTCTGGCGCGGTGTAAAAACCCGTAAGCTGTGGAGAAGCCTGTAACAAATGCGAATCATGCAGCAGAATGAGAAATCTCGCGGAAAGCGAGAAGTCCGCGGCAAAATGAGAATCTCAGAACGAGAAGGTGCCGTGATAAACTGGCACTTGTGCATCAATACGTTGCTGGAATGTGATTGGGTAGGCGAAACTCGCGTGCTCAGTGGCGGAGAGAAAGCGAGTCACGTGACCAGTGGGCGGAATGACACAATTGACCAAGAAGCAACAAGTGTTCATGAATCCTAGGAACTTGACCTTGACTCAGTGAAAAAAATATATATCTGTGATTACCCCCATACTTTGGTTCTTTCGGCATCGACTCTGCACTGCAGGTAGTTAAGAATACCTTATGTATTTGTGCATAAGTAACTTAATATATTAGAAACATATATCTAATGTGTATTGCGTTGTATACACCAAGCAGCGAGTCCAGCCCTTTCGTTTCGACATGTTGAAAAATCTAATCTGAAAAAAGTGCAGGTCATCCAAATCGACAGATTAGGATTTTAAAACTGAATGGGCTCAGTCACGGTTAAATATTCAAGTTAAGACGCAATGTTGCGCAAAATAGTAAATTTTGGAAACAAAAATTAGAAAAATTCGAGCATTTCATTTCAGCGCCGGCGTCCTTAGTTGCAAAATTGTCCCCCTGTGTAAACTCAAGTTCCTTGACTGTGAACTGTGTTAAAGCAGCAATATCGAATCCGTCTATGTTTTGCTATATTTCAGTTTTTTGTTTGTTTATTTTTTTATTTTTTTATTATTTATTTATTTATTTGTTTTATTATAATTAACATTATTGGGTTTTTTTTTCAATTTTTGTTTGTTTGTTTGTGTTTTTTTTTTTTTTTTTTTAATTATGATAATTAATTAAGCAATGATTTTTTACGGATTGTTGAGAATCGATGACGTTCGGATCGTTGCAAAATTTCGTCAACGCTTTTCGTCATTTACGTAAAGTTTGGATGGTGACAAACATGTTTTTTGCACTTCGGTAATTAAATACCGGAAATGCAGCTGAGTCACGATATGTTTCACCTTATGAGGGTAACGGTTTTTTACTGAATAGCGAGGAACCCTAACGTTATATTACGATTAATAAAGACAGACATGCAAGTGAGGGGTTTGAAGGTAAGTATTGAGTGCGTCCGCAGTAGATTTCTGACAAAATGAAATAACCTGTTGATGATATGATCAGGCATATCTGTAGTTTTTTTTTTTTGTTTTTTTTTGTTATGGGAGCTTGCATCTATTCTGTCTTGAAGTGGATTTTACAATAATTTTGTCTTGCGTATATTTTGTCATGTCAGACAGAATGCTCGCGACATCTGTTGTGAGATATGACCATTTTGTAGAAAAGGCCTGTACATTGATTAAAAATTGTAAGCCATTTATTTGGTAAAAAAGAACAAAAACAAGTACGACTGTATGATGAATTTAGGAAAAAAGGCTCTGAATGGGGTAGAGTGGTTAGGTTTAAAAATGAAATAATTGACGTGTACACAATGATGGTAGGCGTAAGTTAAGCTATTATTTTTTGTAGTTGAAAAGTATATCTAGACATTTGCCTATACCTTAAGCCATATGGCAGTTCGATTTGGGCATCCGTGTTCCAACAGACACATTTCTAGTTTGATGATGTTTTCAGCAGATTTTTATTCACAGTGGTCGTATCCTGATAATTTGATTGAAATGAGAGATAAAATTAAAATTGTGTGTTACATAACAATTGCTATTGGGACCCATTGTTGTACAGAATTATGCACTCGACCCACCCTAGAAATCCAACCACTTTCGGCCAGTCCCAAGTGTTGTCCAGTTTTCGGGGCTCTGGTGTGTGTAAATAAATAATGGGATTGTCTTTTGAATTTAGTTAACGAATGATTGTGTGTCTTATTTCCGTTGAAGATGAAGAAAAATATGTAAGTTTGCTTCATTTTGCTGTCTGCAGCTTTGTCATGGAAATCTGAAATCAGTTATGATTTGCGTAAACAGATTTTTGTAGTTGTAGCGCATATTATTCTAGATGATTAAAGTACACCATGCCTAATGATTTTCGTTTGCTTTAAAAATGTGAAATCGGAATGATCGTTATTTGACTGCATGCGAGTTTCTTTTGGATTGTAACGATAAATGCTGTGAATTCCACAAAAATTAACAATAGGGTTATGTTTGGTTCAAGATAAAAAAAAATTGATGAAGAAATAGACACATTGTAAAATAATTTGCCACATGTATTTTATAAAGCTCAAGTCAATTGCTTCTAGTGTGTGATTTGCTTTGGCGATATGAAAAGGGCTGTAGCAACATATTGCTACTGTGGTTTTTCATCAAAAACAAGTTGAATTCAGAAATAGCAGGTAGATTGATTTGGTTTGGTTTTGAATTATGGTTTCATGTTGAATTCGTATTTTCAATTGTCATGCATTTAAACGTATATTTCTATGGTTTCATGTTGAATACGTATTTTCAATTGACATCCATTTAAACGTACATTTCCATGTTTTCATGTTGAATGCGTATGGAATGCGTAGTTTCATGCTGAATGCGTATTTTCAACTGGCACTCATTTGAAGGTACATTTCCATCTCCACGTTGTAGATACGACTGTTCTTTGTCGCACGAACTATAAAACCAGTATATTTACAAACTTCGTTTATTCCTGCCATTCATGACAAAGAGTTTTACGCGCGTCTAACGACCAGGTGTTGGTCTTGCAGAGAGGAGGGGTGGAGAGGAATGGGGGTGGATGGGGTGGGAAGCGGGGTTCACGTTTTCAGCAGTAGTACCGATTAATGCTTGGAATACTCCTGTTCTCTGCCATCCTGAAATCTCAGACCCCAGATGCCTTGTGCAAACGGTAACACCTCGTGACGTCATCACCACTACGTGGCATTAACATACAGACACGTTACGCATAGCACGACCGTTGCTCGCATTTTTATGAGGCGTTTTATTGACAAATAGGCGTTTTTGCTTCCCATTACCGTGAAATTTTCATTGTCTATTGCCCTATGTACGGTTATGACGGTTTCTCAGATCACGTGACGTCATTACTTCACGTGACGTCAACAGACCAGCACAAGGCACATAATATGAACATTGCTCGCATTTTATAGATGTTATATTTGTAAATAAGTTATTTTATTTTCCTTTATTGCGAAAGTTAAGCCCCAGTTGTCAAAGAAATAATGATAGAAATCACGTGACGTCAACAGACTGACACGTGACAGATCATACGACTGTCGCTCGCATTTTAGGAGACGCCACATTGGCCAATGTGTCCTTTATATTTTCCACGAACGGAAAATTTCCAATTTTAAAATTGTATTTTAGTTTCATGGGCAGTTAAGGATTACTGCTTTGTAGACTGGCCTTATCAAAACCACTGGGCGGGGGAGAGGGGGAGTCGTCAATATAATTTATGTAAACTGTATGAATGCCGGACCAAATGCCACCGGACAAAATACCACCGGACCAAATACCACACGGACCAAATGCCACCGGACCAAATACCACACGGACCAAATGCCACCGGACCAAATACCACACGGACCAAATACCACCCGGAACAAATGTCACCCGGAACAAATGCCAGTAAAGTAGATGCCACACGTTTTTACTAAGCAGTATCAAATCTCACCCGAAATAAATGCCACACTTAATAAAATGAATCTTTTACGTTGATTTTTGTTTGTGATCTTTCAGTTGGGTAAACAGCTCCCCCCCCCCCTTCCCCGCCGCGACCAAAAAGTAATGTCCCCAAAATTCAATTAAATATATTTTTGATCTTTTTAAGACAGAAAAGTTGAAAACGAACAAGATGTAAAATTTAAAGTTGAGGGCGGGTGCCTCAATTTATTAAATGTGGCATTTATTCCAGATGACATTTTCCCCGATGGCATTTCATTCGAGAACCAAATTTTGTTTACAATGCCATGTTACCTACAGTTGTGATCAGATCGCTTCCATATTTGGTTTCCTTTATTGTCATCCTCAGAAAAGTATTTTTGGGCGGTCCGCCAAACAATTTTTCAATAAATTTCAAGACTTTCTTGTAGATTTAACTGTTGCTTTATTTTTCCGTTACCTTTTTTTGCTGCAGTTCAACAAAATTTCAAAATAACGGCATTTATTTGTCGCTGGTATTGTTTCGATTCCTCAATTTTTTACTGTAGCTTCGTTTTCTACAAAGAAAAATTACTCCTGAATTCTTATCATTTCTTACTTATAACTACCAGTGGTAAAGAAGTATGGAATGCCGTTTTCACATTTATTAGGAAATTATTGATATCAAGAATTAATTTTTGAGCTCACAAATTGATTTTTTTTTATATCAAGAATTAATTTTTGCTATCTATAATTGTATTTTTGATATCTCTAAATGTATTCTTGATCTCAAAAAATAATTTTTGATATCAATAAATATTTAGAGCTATCAAGAAATATTTATTGATATCAGAAATGATTCAGTGATATCTAAAATTGATTTTTTGAGATCAAAATTCAATTCTTGATAGCAAAAATGAAATATTTGAGAGCAAAATATCAATTTTGAGCTCAATAATTAATTTTCTTTTTATTGATATAAAGAATTTATTTCAGATATCATTATTTCAGACTGATGCTTTTTTAATTTGTATTTTTAAATCTGCAAACGATTTTTTATCTCAAAAATTGATTTTTGACATCGAAATATCAGTGTATTTTTAAATAAAAAATTTTGAAACACACATCTGTAAATAAATAATGACTGGTCCTTATATACAGAATCTTTCTTTAATTTTTTACTATACAAAAAGAAGCAATTCTTGAGATCAAAAATTGTGTTGTTATTATTGATCTCAATAATTCAAGTTTTCATCTCCAAAATTTAATTAACGATGCGTTATATTTTATGTAAATGTGTGTCTCCCTGAAGTTTTTTTATGTTTGTAAAGTTTGTTTTTTTTATCTCAAAAATAAATTTTTGCTATTAAAATTCAATTGTTGATAGCAAAATATAAATTTTTGAGATCTGCATTGATTTCTTGATATCTTTGATTATATTTTGATATAAAAAATAAGCATTAAATGTTAAAACGGCATTCCATAAAGAAGCAACACTTAGAAATTCCATGAGTTATTATCAGTGCAAGGCTGTGTAAAAGAAAGGATACCCTGGAGTCGTACGTATTGTTATCGCTGAGAACGAAACAAGCTATACTTTTGAGGCGGTCTGAGCGTTGGTTGGGCGGGGTGGGGGGGGTGGGTATTAACAAAATCCCTGCTAAAAATTCATTGCATGGCTATGCGCTGGTCTTATGGCTGGTTTGCATGTCAAAAAAGTGTGAGTGAAAGGGGGGCAACGTTCTAAAAATTGTTGTTAACAAACAATCTTAACCCTAATTCTGAACAAAAACTGTACAATACATGCGAAAGGTCGAACTTTTCAGTTCAAGTGAATTGTTGCCAGGTGACTGGTCAGGCGCTGGATTCCCAGTCCTACAGCGGTATGTTTTTGGAAATTTCAACGCCTGTTCCAGTATTCATAAAAGTTTACTGCAAAGTTAACTGTGCGCCACATAGAAAAATCAGCTGATTTAGTTAAATTGAGCAGCATTTTCACAAATTGTTGATTGCAGAATGGTAATGTCATTATACTAAAATACGATAGGAGTAAAACAATGGCTCACAGAAAGTACCTATCGCCCTTTTCGTAGCTGCGGAGAAGTACACCCCCCCCCCCCCAAGATTGCATAAGTGCAAAATGTTTGGTTCAAAAATAATTATTTCCTTAGTTTTTATCAGTTTTTTTCAGTTTGATATGAATGTTTCTCAGATAGTTCGCTCTAGAAAAAAATTACTTTTTGACGATCCGTGCAAAAAAAGCACCATATGAGCATTTCTTTAGATATATATAACCTTTCTTTTTTCAAAATACTCGTGCGGCTTTTATTGGAACGGGTTCCTGCAACATTTTGATGGGATGACTGTAATGTATTGACTCAGTTTTATGGGTAATGTTCCAGAGTCTTAAGGCCAAAACAGAGGAACTTTGCTGTTAAAAAGTGCACATTGCCCAGGATTTCTAGGCGATTCCTTACAAACCTTTTTTTGCTTTAACTACAATCATTAGGTTTTATTTTGGGATGTTCTGAGGTGATATTTTTCGTTGTGATTGATAGAAACCAGTGCTGCTTTCATTTAGCGTCAGGTCTTAGTATCCATATGGCGACAGGTGCTTCATCTGATGTTTAGAAATTTGCTGAGTATTAACGAAAAATGTTCACGTTCAGTTTATCTAATGTTTTAGCGTATTCCAGACGGCATCTCAAAAAAGAGTATGATAAAGTTCAGTGCATCGGAAAATATAGGCTTTTCCTTTCTTGTTCTCAACGCTCTTCCACGGCACAGCTCTTATTTTCAGATTTTGTCCTGAAATCCTTTAACATTAAAACTTGCGTGGTGTCTGACCATATTCTTGGGCATTCTTTATTTTTACCTGGCCATGATTCTGCAACGCACTGACCCCAACACCCTCACTAATGTAGCTCAAAACGTCTTCCACCACACGGTCACAAAACATTCCGCACCAGAGAGATCACTCAACAGAAACGTTTTATAACACAGGAGCCCCAACAAGTTCTCCATGACAGAAACCACAGGCCGTGCCGCATCACTTGAACCACTCCCCCTGTGGGGCGGGGGGAATCTTAAGAATACACCCACTGCGTTCTGTTCCGTGCATGGCGTAAGAGGCGGCTAATCGGAATTTCTTTCTTTCTAACTCTTCTTTTACTATTTCTTCATTCTTGCCTCTTTTTTTCTCCCACTTGTTCCTTTAGCAAGTGCGTCCCAATATACCCATCAATAGTCGCTTAACGGGACGTTAAACACAAAACCAACCAACCACTTGAGCCACAGACCGTGCCGCATCACTGGAGCCACAAACCAGCCTGCATCACGAGGCACAAACCAGCCTGCATCACGAGGCACAAACCAGCCTGCATCACGAGGCACAAACCAGTCTGCATCACGAGGCACAAACCAGCCTGAATCACGAGGCACAAACCAGCCCGCATCACGAGGCACAAACCAGCCTGCATCAGTTGAGCCACAGACCGTGCCGCATCATTTGAGCCACAAACCGTACCGCATCACTTGAGCCACAAACCATCCTGCTCCCCCTGTGGGGTGGGGGGAGTCTTAAGAATACACCCACTGCGTTCTGTTCCGTGCATGGCGTAAGAGGCGACTAATCGGAATTTCTTTCTAACTCTTCTTTCACTGTTTCTTCATTCTTCCTTCTTTTTTTCCACTTGTTTCTTTAGCAAGTGCATCCTGACATAGCCAGTCTAGTTGGCGAATGAGACGTTAAACACAAATAAACAGACAGACCAGCCTGCATCACAGGCCACAGACCAGCCTGCATAAGACCACAGACCAGCCTGCATCAGACCACAGACCCTCAGTCATTGCTTAGGCCACAAGACATCCTGCATCACGGGACTTCACCCATTTCCGGTCCTGTAGCGTTTAGGCATGGGGCTAGACGCTGGAGTTCCACCTCATAGAATAGGGGTTGGGGGCTTTACAGATGTGGGGTCTAGAACAGAAGAGAGCTTTAGAGCAATGTGTTCTCAACCATAAGGCTTTGGGCCATGCAGTACCGCTCCTTGAAATCTGGAACGGGGGAGGGGCTGAATCATGGGGCACTGCCCCATACATATAAGGTTTAGAAGGAGGAAGTTAAAACCATGTGGTTTCTCCCAGGGGATGGGGTGGTTTAGGACCATGCGTCCCCGCCTCACAAGGTCCAAACATTAGATGGGGACGACTTTGGTACCATGCATCCCCACTCAGTGGGGCCCAGAACTTGAAATGGGGGCGGCTTAGGATCATGTGCTTATAGGGGTGAAAGGAGGAAGAGGTTGAACGGAGGAAGTGGGCCCAGAACAGAAGAATGGCGCCTTACTGCCATGCAGCTCCGACCCATAATGCCCAGAACAGGGATGGGGAGGGCTGAAAAGCATGCAGTCATGACCTACAAGGTCCCAAAACTAAAGATGGAGACTGTTTATCACCATGCAGTTCCACCCAATAGGGCCCAGAACTTGGGATAGGGGCACTTTAGGACCATGCAGCCCTTCCTATGGGGATCAAAAAGGAGGAAGGGGTGGCTTAGGACCATGCAGCCCTTCCTTTGGGGATCAAAAAAGAGGAAAGGGTGGCTTAGGACCATGCAGCCCTTCCTATGGGGATCAAAAAGGAGGAAGGGGTGGCTTAGGACCATGCAGTCCTTCCTATGGTGATCAAAAAGGAGGAAGGGGTGGCTTAGGACCATGCAGCCTTTCCTATGGGGCTCAAAAAGGAGGAAGGGGTGGCTTAGGACCAATCAGCCCTTCCCATGGGGATCAAAAAGGAGGAAGGGATGGCTTAGGACCATGCAGTCCTTCCTATGGGGATCAAAAGGAGGAAGGGGTGGCTTAGGACCATGCAGCCCTTCCTATGGGGATCAAAAAGGAGGAAGGGGTGGCTTAGGACCATGCAGCCCTTCCTATGGGGATCAAAAAGGAGGAAGGGGTGGCTTAGGACCATGCAGCCCTTCCTATGGGGATCAAAAAGGAGGGAGGGGTGGCTTGGAACCATGCAGCCCTTCCTATGGGGATCAAAAAGGAGGGAGGGGTGGCTTGGAACCATGCAGCCCTTCCTATGGGGATCAAAAAGGAGGAAGGGGTGGCTTAGGACCATGCAGCCCTTCCTATGGGGATCAAAAAGGAGGAAGGGGTGGCTTAGGACCATGCAGCCCTTCCTATGGGGATCAAAAAGGAGGAAGGGGTGGCTTAGGACCATGCATCTCTTCCTATGGGGATCAAAAAGGAGGAAGGGGTGGCTGAGGACCGTGCAGCCCTTCCTATGGGGATCAAAAAGGAGGGAGCGGTGGCTTGGGACCATGCAGCCCTTCCTATGGGGATCAAAAAGGAGGAAGGGGTGGCTTAGGGCCATGCAGCCTCGCCCCATGGGGTCCACAAGGGAGGAAGGGACGGTTATGTTTTGTGAAGCTGTTCTGATGTTTTCTCACCAGTTATAATGTGGGAATTTCGGCACCCCACACCAGCGTAATTATGTGTAATGCCTCGCCATTCCTCGGTCACTGACCACTGGACTGGCTGGACACGCCTTGTCAGCGATGCCACGTCATCGGACTGATCCACGTCCATGGCTTGTGCGGGGTGAAGTTTCTGACCTTCCACGTGTACGTCATCTTCTCAAGAGTGACCAAGCACAGGTCTTCAGGCGGGAAAGGGGATTTATTCGTTTTTGAATGGTGAAAGATTCTTGAAATGCTGTGATAATCTATACCACTTGGTATTCTATGAAATCATCAACCTGTCCCGTCTTGCTTTCATCTTACCACGTTTCTTGTACATTAACAATTTGAAACTTTGCTAAAGTTTGCTTTAACACTCATTTTTCAAATATTGCATGCATGTTTTGTATTCTAACTCCATTTGTCTTTGAGAAATCACTGTGTGCATTAAAAATACTTTATTTATCCTTGTATGCTAACTGATTCTTGTTAATGTGTTTCAGGTTATTTGCCGTCGGCGTGGAAAGCCCGTTCCTCGATCTGTAAGTTATGAGTAATTTACCTAATATTTCCTTCGCCAATTAAAATTAATCACTCCATTATACTCATAAGCTGCTCCTGTCAGTAAAATTGTTTCATCTGTAATAGACCCAGGGGCACCTACAAGGCCCTTGGAAGTGACAACCCAAGAAACATTGGGCAAGGGAAAAAACCGTTTCTCATCCGTTTCTCAGTGAAAAAGTGCCAAAATAAAGAAGAAATCGAACGGCCAGCCGGATATGTAAAAAAATTGCGCCGTAAAGAGGAAAAGTAACAAAATGACCTTTATACCAAATTTTTTGCGTTCGCGCCTACGGTGCTTGCATTTCATACGAGAAACATTTCACGGTTCGAAGCAGCAACGTATAAAACTGGTCATGTGACTGTTACGCCATATTGACGTTTTATAAACACTGTTGAGCCATAGTTTTTAAACAAACGAGGCCAATGAAGCTAAGTGACCGAAATTTTGGATTTTTTAATTTTTTATTGATTTTTTTTTTTATTAGAGAAAAAAAGAATGATCGATCACCGGCTGGCCGGGTCAGAATATTTTCGGCCCAGGCGACTTTCGTCGGTGAGCTAATGCTTTGACTTATGGCTTATCCGTCGTCCGTCATGTGTATGTAAATATTTTTCAAAATGTTACTCCTCCTACATTTTGGTCCAATTAAAACAAACACGAAAAATGCTACTCATACTCTATCGATCGTTTTCATATTTGATAGAAATGATCCCACTTTGATCTCGAGCAGGATTGTCTTCATTTTCATACTTACAGTGGCTTTGGAAACTTTTAAAAATTTTAGGGGTTCCACTTGCAAAAATAAAGGTTGTTGGACTAGGTTTTTAGACAAACATCGACTTGGAAATAGATCCCAAGAATGAAAAGATGACATAAGTGTTATGGCGACCCACTTACTCCCTTTAAATAACGCCAAATAGAATGAAAGCCAATAGTTACTGCGATTAATCTCCAAAATAAATTATAAGCATTGTTAGTCACCACGGTTGATTGTTGCCCTTTTCTGCAAGTTTCTACCTTTTCCTTTTCCTTTATTATAATTTTAGTTTTTATCACGCAGCTTTTTGTCGGTTTCTGTAAGTCTCCTCTGAAATTGCTGGAGCTGAGAAAACGAAATATGGCGTACTTACAGTCGACCGTAGAATCTTGATTAGTATGAAACATATTGACCTATGATGTCCTTAGGTCAATTGCAGTTATCCCCCCGTGTAACGACGGAGAGATATTGCGAGCTTGTCCATCTGTCCGTACGCGTGTCCAGGCTATCTCTCAGAAACTGTACGTCGGATTGTTTTGAAATTTTCACACAGATTGAGCACATATTGATCGTGGTTTATGTTCTTTTGTTGTTTGGATTCATGAAAAATTGTTCGAATGACAGTAATTTTTTGTTATAAGAACTTTTCTCTATTTTCTCAAGTCGTGTCCAGGCCAGAGCTGCAAAACTGTTCATTTGATTGTCTTATAACTTTACGTACGAATAGAACACGTTCTGAAGATGCGCAGTGTGGTATTTTTATTTTTATTCATGAAAAATGATCAGAATGACAGTATTTTGAAATTTAGTAAAAATGTGCATTCATACAATTTTGTCCACGTAGTGGAAAACGTCATGCCCAGTCTATACCTCCGAACCTATACATCGGATTGTTTTGAAATTTCACATACCAACAGAGCACATATTGAAGGTGTGCAACGTTGCATTTCTCTTCGGAATCACGAAAAATTTTCCGAATGGCAGTATTTTGAAATTTGTTTATAAAACTTAGCGTTTATGTAATTTTGTTGGCATAATGGAATGTCAAGTCCGGGTTGTTTCTCCGATGTCAGATTGTTTTAAAATTTTACACACATAAGAAAACACACAAAACGTCGTGTTTTTTATTCCAATTCGTGAAACAATGACAAAATGAGTAATTTTTTTTCTGTTACTAAAAAATCTCGTACAAGGATAGAGCACATATTGCAGGTGTGCTACGTCGCAGTCATGAAAATTGTGTAAAAAAAATACAGTGTATTATTTAAAATAAGAATTTATGAAGAAAATAAGAAATCAGATATTTTTGTCATGGGTGAACTAACACGTTTTACGTCTACGTCTTCCGGAATAGACAACCGTCTATTCTGGAATAGACTACCGAAGTTAAAAGTTCTCTGGAATAGAACGTTTTAAATTTGTCAGTAACAGTAATTTGAAAATTGGTAAAACTTCGCGTTGTGATATAATTTTGTCTCGAAATTGAACGTGTCGTCCAGGCTGTCTCCAGATTTCATACATGGATAAAACAGACACCGCAAATTGCTAAAATATCTTTTTTAATACAAAATTTAGTTTTTGTCTAAATTTCAAAATGCAAAGCTGTTAGAATAGTAAAAAACGTGATGAAAGTGGCAGTGGTGGGCACTTAGCAAACCGACTCTAGCACCAATTTCATCGGTTATCTGCGTTACACGGGGGATCGTTTCTCTCTCAGGCTCCAGTTTATAGAGAACTTTTTCACAAAATAATCCAATCTAGATTGTTGGAATAGAATTTCTTTTAAGGAACCCTAATAACCTTTATTTTGTTAGAAAACTTAGAGAACTCGTTTTCGCTGGCTGAGATTTTGTTCAAAACAGGTTTTTATTTAGCATTGTTTTGAGGGAAACATCTGACTTTGCTTTTTTTTTAGACCAACCGACTTCGTCCGGCTTGTCTACCTTTGTCGATAGGGGGGGGCCGTCATCTGGATGCATACACGCTTGTTAACATTTACTTAAAAGAACGTGTGGATTTTCGAGATTTTAGAGCTTTCGGGGTTCCGCTGGAAAGCACGTATTTGATTAATCGGTTCGATCAAAATAGTAAGGCTCAAACCCCACTCCCCCTCCTACCCAAAGAGATCATCTACCAAATTTATATTTTGTTAAAATTGGTCGAAATTCTCCCTTTTCTCCTTTCACCTTTACAATCTCTTCACTCTGACAGCTGGGCACAATGTCCATGGACATTCTAGTTTTGAATTGGGATAAGGCCTTATCGAGACATTGCCCAAAAAGCACTCTTCTTGTAAAACACATCTTTACGTAGAATAATCACATAAAAAGAATTCTTATTAATCTTTCAGCTAATGCATGCAATAGATGTAGATATCGACATTGGAAAAAATACATGTATATTAATTCCTTTGTTAAATAATTTCTTCCTAAGATGCATATAGTACTTATTTAAATATTTCACAAAATTTCGTTCCAGGTATGATGTTCAATAACTGCAAAAGATGAAATTACATGAAAGCAATCCGAACATATCTTAGCTTTACGAAGTTCTGGCGTAGTGAACAGTGCAAAACAAGTGGTAATTCTGTTTTATTTATTATTTGTTTTATGTAAAAGGTAAATTTTACCAATAAATCCTAGAAGCTTGAAATTATTTTTGTTTTAAAACAAAAATAATTTCTGATTGAGAAATGTTTTGAGAATAACTTTTTATCATTTGAATATCCGAAAATTGATTGAAATCGCTTATTTTGGGTCTGGACTTCACCCCCAGCTTCTTACAGAAGCAGGGACTAGAGCAGTCGTCGAAAGTACATGCGTGTGTGTGCTTTTAATTTCATAAAATCCCCTCCTGGGTTTTAGATTGTATATCTGTAACTTTTTGCTTGATGGTGGCGATATAAGTATCTACTGGCTATTACTTTATATGACAATTCGTCGAAAAAATTGCGGAAATATTGGCCAAAAACCAATTCTTCTTTTGGAAACGCTCTAAAATTTTCCTAAGGGTGCATAAGTGTTCACCTGTTTGTTACTTTTTGCTCTATTCGCCAAAAATTGACGAAAAGAAAAGAGAAATTTTCATTAAAATCTCTACTAACTCAAGAAATATGGTCTTACTGTTTTGGAATTTTAAGTACAGTTAGCAGGCATTACACAGGTTATTAAAAATTTTGCTGATTGACAAAAAAATGGCGGAAATTTGGGCGAAAAAAACCAGTAAAATCTTAACGCACTCCATGAAAATAGTATTACTGTCTCGAAATTTTACCAGACGGTAGAAGACGTACTACCTACCTGTCTGTTGCAATTTTTAGCACCGATTTCATCGGTTATCTACGTTACACGGGGGATCGCGTCTCTCTCTAGTTTATAGAGAACTTTTTCACAAAATAATCCAATCCAGATTGTTGGAATAGAACTTCCTTTAAGGAACCCTAATAACCTTTATTTTTTTAGAAAACTTAGAGAAATCGTTTTCACTGGCTGAGGTTTTGTTCAAAATCAGGTTTTTATTTAGCATTGTTTTGAGGGAAACATCTGACTTTGCTTTTCTTTAGACCAACCGACTTCGTCCGGCTTTTCTTGCTTTGTCGATAGGGGATGGGGGGGGGGGGGGGGGCGCCCGTCATCTGGATGCATGCACGCTTGTTAACATTTACTTAACAGAATTTGTGGATTGTCGAGATTTTAGAGCTTTAGGGGTTCCACGTATTTGGTTGATCGGTTCGATCAAAATAGTAAGGCCCCGCCCCCACCCCACCCCCCCACCCCCCCTCCGAGAGATCCTCTACCAATTTTATATTTTGTTAAAATCGGTCGAAATTATCCCTTTTCTCCCTTCACCTTTACAACATCTTCACCCTGACGGCTGGGCTTAATGTCCATGGACATTCTAGTTTTTGAATTGGGAAAAGGCCTTATCGACACATTGTCCAAAAAGCACTCTTTTTGTAAAACACATAGTCACATAAAAAGAATTCTTATTGATCTTTCAGCTAATGCATGAAATAGATGTAGTAATTGACATTGGAAAAATTACATGTGTATTAATTCCTTTGTTAAATAATTTCTTCCTAAGATGCATATAGTACTTATTTAAATATTTCACAAAATTTCGTTCTAGGTATGATGTTCAGTAACTGCAAAAGAAGAAATTACATGAAAGCAATCCGAACATAGCCTTACGAAGTTCTGGCGCAGTGAACAGTGCAAGACAAGTGGTAATTCTGTTTTATATATTATATAATTTACCTTTTACATAAAACAAATGTCTCCCCCTAAGGGAGACATATAGGTGTGTCCGTCTGTCTGTCCTGCCGTCTGTCCGTCTGTCGAGCCAGCCGTCCGTCTGTCCGCAGTGAGTTCTTTTGAAATTAATGAGTCGATTTTTTTTCAAAACATACATATATATTGGGGTACATGTCTATATGGTGCCCATGTTATTTTTTTTCGTTTCCTCAACAATTCTATTTTTGGCAAATTTTTTAACATCGGGGGGGGGGGGGGTTTCGTGCATTTTTTTAGTCCCCCGCCGGGGGAACTATAGTTTTCGGGTTTGTCTGTCCGTCCGTCTGTCGACACCTTTTTTGTTAACACACTCAAGCCTATTATTTTACGACCGATTGTTAAGATATTGTATATATGGGTAGTACCGGAACGAACAAGGATCAGTATTGTAAATGAGCCATGTCGGCCCGAGGACATTGGCCCAGCTGAACTTTTCACAAATTTTTCCAGTGCTTACTGATTTGAATGAGTTTGTTAACATACTCAAGCCTACATTTATGGATCGATTGTTGAAATCTTTTACATATCGGAAGTATGGGAACCAGCAAAGGTTGGTATTGTAAATGAGCCCTATCGGCCCAAGGACATTGGCCCAGCTGAACTTCAGAAATTTTCACAACCCTTACCTGTTTGAATGAGTTTGTTAACACACTCAAGCCTACATTTCTGCATCGATTGACAAGATATCGTAACTATAAGTAGTATTGGAACCAACAAGGTTTGGTATTGTAAGTGAGTCATGTCGGCCCAAGGACATTGGCCCAGCTGAACTTCACAAATTTTCCCAATCCTTACTCAGTTGAATGAGTTTGTCAACACATTCAAGCCTACATTTCGGGATCGATAGTTGAAATCTTTTACATATAGGAAGTATTGGAACCAACAAAGGTCGGTATTGTAAATGAGCCCTATCGGCCCAAGGACATTGGCCCAGCTGAACTTCAGAAATTGTTACAACCCTGAGATTCTAAAATGAGTTTGTTAACACACTCAAGCCTACATTTCTGCATCGATTGACAAGGTATCTTAACTGTAAGTAGTATTGGAACCACCAAGGTTTGGTATTGTAAATGAGCCATATCGGCCCAAGGACATTGGCCCAGCTGAACTCCAGAAATTTTCACAACCCTTGAATGAGTTTGTTAACACACTCAAGCCTACATTTTTTGATCAATTGGCAAAATGTTATACATATAGGTAGTATGGGTGGTAACAAGAATTGGTATTGTAAATGAGCCATGTCGGCCCAAGGGCACTGGCCCAGCTGGAATTTTAAAATTCACGAATATGATACGAATTGCTTAAGGGTTGTAGTCCAACCTAACAAAATCAAATACTGGGATTGTACGCCGGCGGGGGACGTAGTCAGTTTCGCTGACCCACTTGTTCACTTTGGCAGGCTATATCTCCATAACAGTTTGTTGGATTAGGCTGAAACGTGGCAAGAAGAACCAATTTCCGCTGAAAATTTTTGGCGATTTTTTTAATTTTTGAATTTTTAACTTTTTTGGCCATATTGTTGCGTTATCTCCGAAATGGCTTGTTGCATTAGGCTGAAACTTGGCAAGAAGAACTCACAAAACGTGTAAATGTTTACTGCGAAGTTTTTTTCATTTCCGTTGAAAATGTAGTTTTAGCGAATTTTTTAATTTTTGATTTTTAATTTGTTTGGCCATATTGTTGCGATATCTCCGAAAAAGTTTGTTGGATTAGGCTGAAACATGGCAAGAAGAACCCATATGTAGTGGAAATGTTTACTGCGAAGTTTTTTTTTATTTTCTGTAAAAATGTATTTTTGGCGATTTTTTCAATTTTTGGGGCTCGCCAATGTTGTACTTTTAAGCAAGGAATTTTTTTCCACGTGATTAATTGGGGGCGGGGGAGACATATCCGTTTTTGTTTTAACAAAAACACTGGCTAGTCTAGTTTTACAAATAAATCCTAGACGCTGGAAATTATTTTTGTTTTAAAACTTTGGGTCTGGTCTTTACCCCCAAGCTTCTTACAGAAGCAGGGACTAGAGCAGTCGTCGAAAGTATGTGCGTTTGTGTGCTTTTAAATTGATAAAATTCCCTCTTAGGTTTTAGATTGTGTATCTTGAAATTTTGCTTGACAGCGGCGATATAAGTATCTACTGGCTATTACTTTATATGACGATTCGTCGAAAATTGGCGGTAGGGTGCATAAGTGTTCACCTGTTTGTTACTTTTTTCTCTATTCGCCAAAAATTGGCGAAAAAAAGAAAACTTTTCATTAAAATCTCTACTAACTCAAGAAATATGGTCTTACTGTTTTGGAATTTTAAGTAAAGTTAGCAGGCATTACACCCAACAGACTATTAAAAATTTTGGTGATTGACCAAAAAATGGCAGAAATTTGGGAGAAAAAAGCAGTAAAATCTGAACGCACGCCATGAAAATAGTATTGCTGTCTTGAAATTTTACTAGAAGGTAGAAGACGTTACTACCTACCTGTCTGTTACAATTTTTGGTGATTATTGAGACATTCCGGAAATTTTGGCGAAAAGAATAAACAAAATAAATTTTTTTTTCTCCAAAATTTCCGCAAAGAGCTCCATAACAATGACCTCATTGTCGTGTAATTTCTGGCGGAACTTTCGGAGGAAACCAAAAATATTTCAGTAAAATCTTAAACCTCCAGGAAAATAGCCTCATTGCCTTGTAATTTTTAAGTTTTTGTAGCCCACATTACTGCCTAAGTGGCTAATACTTTTTCAACAAAGCGCCAAAAATTGGCGAGAATATTGGCCACAAACCAATTTTCTTTAAAAGATATCTTAGGATCTTCCTGAAAGGGTTATAAAATTTTGGTGGAGGGCAGGTGCATAAATGTACACCTGGCTATTACTTGTTTTGGCAATTCGCAAAAAAATTGGCGGAAGTATTGGCAAAAACCATTTTTTGTACAATCTCAGCTAATTTCAGGTAAAATAGTTTTACTTGAAATTTTCAATTAAAGTGACAGGCATTATTATCTACCTGGCTAATACTATTTTTCTGGAGTTCTTAGAGATTTTATTGAATTACTTCTGGTTTTTCGCTGAAAATGTCCGACAATAACAAAAGTCTTGAAATTATAAATAAGGGTAGTAGGCATTGCTACATCCTTGGCTATTACTTTTTTGTCAATGGCCAAAAACTGGGGGAAATTTTGGCGAAAAAAAGAAAACAGCCTTTAATTTTTAAGGTTTTAGAGATTTTGTTGTTTTTCTTTTGTTTGTTTGTTTTTTTTTTTTTTGTTTTTTTTTTTTGTTTTTTTTGTTTTTTTTTGAGTTGTTAAGTAAAGGTAGCGGGCATTACTGCCTACCTGGCTATTACTTGCCAAAAATTGGCGGAAATTTTGGCGAAAAAATAAAAAGAATCAGTGAAATTTTGGTGAAAAACAAAAAAAAAAAAAGATCAGTGAAATTTTGGTGAAAAACAAAAAAAAATAAAAAATCAGTAAAATCTTGACTCAAGCCAAGGAAAAGGCTTGACGTCATGACATTGTAATAATAGTTTTGAAATGATAAATAAAGTTAGCACATAATTACCTACCTGGCTGTACTTGTTTTGGTGAATGGCCAAAAATTAGCAGAAATTTTGGCGAAAAACAAAAAATTCAATAAAATCTTGACTCAAACTAGAGAAATGACCTTACTGTCTTGACATTGTGATTAAAGATAGTGGTCATTGGTAGTTACCTGGCTGTTCCTGCTTTTCGTAATTTGGAACCTATTTGGCTATTTTTTTTCTTGATGCTTCACCAAAAATTGGAGGAAACATTGGCGAAAAAAATGTCAGTGGCATTTTAGCTAAGATCAGGAAAAAAGCTTCATTGTCTTGAACTTGAACATCAATGAAGGCAGCAATCATTACTACTCTGCTGGACATTACTTGTTTCGGTGACTGGGCAAAATGTGGGGATAAATTGGTGAAAAAAGACTAAAAAAAATTAAAATTTTACTGATTTTCTCTGTTTTCAAATTTCAGATAAAGATAGCCATCATTATTCGTAATTCGGAAATATTGGCGGAAATACTGGTGAAAAATGAATTTCTTGCTAAAATCATATATTTTTACCGTCTTAAAATTTTGAATTGGGGAAATGGATATTTTTCTGCCTATTGGCAAAAAGCCAATTTTTTTGGAAAATCCTAACTAACGCCCCGGAATAGGTTCATTGCCTTGTAATTTTATGTAATGGTAATGTGTGCTACTATCTACCTGGCTTTTACTTTTTTGGCAATTTGCCAAAAATTGGCGGAATATTGGTCAAAACCCAATTTTCTTTAAAACATATGTCCCCCTGTAGTTTTAAATTGGTGAATATTTTTGCGAAAAACTACCAAAAAATCCAGTAAAAAGTAATGAAGAGTTAGGTAATACTGCTTGCTACCGTTGCTTAAACTCTCAAGACTAAGACTAACTGGTTATTATTTTTTGCTGATTGGCCAAAACAAGTGGCGAAAATTATTAGGAAAAACAAAAAACCTGTAAAGTCTTACCAGATTCCAGAAAAAAGTCTCATTACCTTGTAATTTTAAGTAACAATAGCACACATTGCTACCTCAGTGGCTATTACATATCTCCTAGATTTTTCATGGAAACACTATACAAGACACCTTCCACCAGAATGTTACAATCTTAATTAACTCCAGGAAAATTGTCTTACTATCTTGAAAATTTAAGGAAAGGTAGCAGGCGTTACTACCTAAGCTGACTGTTACAATTTTTGGCGATTGTTAAGCAATTTGGCGATAGTTTTTTCCCCCAAGTTAGCAAGGATTTTACCCCCAAAAAGGTTTCCGCCATTTTTTGGCAAAAAGTCTTGCTGTCTTGAAATTTCACGTGAAGATAGTGGGTATTAGCACCTACCTGGCTATTACTTTTTTGATCATTGGCAAATAAGTGACGAAAATTTTGGCGAAAAAAAAACAAAACGTTTTCAGTACAACTTCAGGAACTGCAGGAAAATATCCTCGTTGCCTTGCAATTTTAAGTAACAGTAACACAAACTACTATCTAATTGGCTTTCTTTCTTGGACAAAACGCTTTCTTTTTTTCTTTTTTTCTTTTTTTTTTTTTTTTTGGCAAAACTCTAGATAGTGGCGGAAATATTGGCCAAAAACAATTTTCTTGAAAAAATCTCTCCTAAGGTTTTCACGGAAACGCCCTAAAATTTTGGACCACAGAGTGTTCAAGTTTCCACCTGGCTGTTATTTGTTTTGGCCAATTGGCGGAAATTTTGACGAAAAACCAAAACAAAATCACGTAAATTCTTAAAACTTTAAGTCAACTAAGCTAATTTGCTGAAGTTCGTTAGGTAGAGGTAGCAGTCACAGCTACTCAATCGTACTTTTCTTGTTTCCATGTAATTGGCCAAAATCTGGCAAAAATATTAGTAAAATAGAGAAAATAATAAGTAAAATCTTAACTCACACCAGAGAAATGTCCGTACTGTCTTCAAATTTTAAATAAAGATAGTCGATTTTTTGCGCAAAATCGTAACAACTCCATGAAATCAGCCTTACCGTCGTGAATGAAAACAGCCTTACCGTCGTGAATGAAAACAGCCTTACCGTCGTGAATGAAAACAGCCTTACCGTCGTGAATGAAAACAGCCTTACCGTCGTGAATGAAAACAGCCTTACCGTCGTGAATGAAAACAGCCTTACCGTCGTGAATGAAAACAGCCTTACCGTCGTGAATGAAAACAGCCTTACCGTCGTGAATGAAAACAGCCTTACCGTCGTGAATGAAAACAGCCTTACCGTCGTGAATGAAAACAGCCTTACCGTCGTGAATGAAAACAGCCTTACCGTCGTGAATGAAAACAGCCTTACCGTCGTGAATGAAAACAGCCTTACCGTCGTGAATGAAAACAGCCTTACCGTCGTGAATGAAAACAGCCTTACCGTCGTGAATGAAAACAGCCTTACCGTCGTGAATGAAAACAGCCTTACCGTCGTGAATGAAAACAGCCTTACCGTCGTGAATGAAAACAGCCTTACCGTCGTGAATGAAAACAGCCTTACCGTCGTGAATGAAAACAGCCTTACCGTCGTGAATGAAAACAGCCTTACCGTCGTGAATGAAAACAGCCTTACCGTCGAGAATGAAAACAGCCTTACCGTCGTGAATGAAAACAGCCTTACCGTCGTGAATGAAAACAGCCTTACCGTCGTGAATGAAAACAGCCTTACCGTCGAGAATGAAAACAGCCTTACCGTCGTGAATGAAAACAGCCTTACCGTCGTGAATGAAAACAGCCTTACCGTCGTGAATGAAAACAGCCTTACCGTCGTGAATGAAAACAGCCTTACCGTCGTGAATGAAAACAGCCTTACCGTCGTGAATGAAAACAGCCTTACCGTCGTGAATGAAAACAGCCTTACCGTCGAGAATGAAAACAGCCTTACCGTCGTGAATGAAAACAGCCTTACCGTCGTGAATGAAAACAGCCTTACCGTCGTGAATGAAAACAGCCTTACCGTCGAGAATGAAAACAGCCTTACCGTCGTGAATGAAAACAGCCTTACCGTCGTGACATTTTGAGTACAGGCAGCAGGTATTACTGCGTACCCAGTCATTGCTTTTTTGACGAAAAATTTCTGGATGTATTGGCGAAAAACTGAAACATTTCAGTAAAATCTTAACTCACACCAAAGAAAAAATTGGTGGCTAAATGTCTTGCAATTTGGTTAATAAATAGCAATTTGATTAATAAATAGCTATAACCAGATAAATAGAAATGACCACTATTTTTCGCAATGCGCATAAAAATGGCAGAAATATTGGAAGTTACTTACGCTTGGGATATAATCTTGTCAACCGGTTCTAGGTATTTGGCCTTAAATTTTGATTAAAGGGGGCAGGCATTGCTATTCACCTGGCTGTTACGTTTTCACGAAAATGGGTTTTGGGATATGTCACCTGGCTATTACTTTTTTTGGCGATTCGAAAAAGAAATATTGGCGAAGAAAACAACAATTTTTCAGTAAAATCGTAAATGCCGCCAGAGCTGTCTTGACATTTTAGTTACAAGATAGTGGTCATTGGTACATAGTGGTCATTGGTACGTAAGTACCAAGATAGTGGTCATTGGTAAGTACCAATACCAATGACCACTATTTTTTGTTACTACCTTTGGTGATTCGGAAAAAATTGGGGGGAATATGAATATAAAACCCAAATTCTTTTCGTAACATCTTAATTAGAGCCAGAAAAATAGCCTTGCTTTGTTAAAAATTTTAAGTAAAGGTAGCAGGCATTACTACCTGGCTATTACTTAGTTTTTTTTATTCGCCAATAGTTGGCGGCAAATTAATATTTTAAGTTAAATCTGAAACCGACGCCAGAAAAATAAAATGTTAATTAGGATAGTAATTAAGGTAGCAGATTTTACAAAAAAAATAGCCTAAACTGAAGTCTTATTATCTTGAAATGGTCGATAAATGTAGCAGACTTTACCACCCGTCTATCTTTTACTTTTGTTGGACGGTCTGCTAAAACTGGCGGAAATATTGGTCAAAACCAAATTTTCTTAGAAACATATCTTGGTGGGGAGGAGGTATAAGGGGTTATAAGGGGTAGACGTAAAAATATATTTTATTAAAATCTAAACCTACGCCAGAGGAGGCCTTACTGTCATGAAAATGTGGTCTAATCTTGCTGTTTCTGATTGGTGAATCGCCAAAACTTAGTAGAATTTTCAACTGAGTAGAATTTTTCAAATGAGTAGAATTTTCAAATTGCAATGGTTTTTTTTTTTTTTTTTTTTGCCTGATTTCCCTTACAGACACCTATTTTTTTCAAAGATTCCGAAACCGTTCTTGTTTTTACTGGCGCAATACCTTCCCGAAAAAACATGTCTACAACTCCCTTATCTCAAAAATAATAGGTAAAAGTAAACCCGAAATGCAAGGCTTAACTTACAACACATATGTCTTGGGCGTTTCCACTTCATTCGAACGAATGTACAAAAAGTGTGTAGTCTGTAGCTTATCATTTATATGCACATTTGGTCACTAAATTTCGAATGCGGAATACACTTTTTTACATCAGCCGACTCCGTCGGGCTGGTCTTACCACATCAGTGGGGGGGGGGGGGATCAATCGTCTGTATCTACGTATGTCAACTTTTACTTAAAATGCTCCACCGTAAAGTTTTGTACGAAGGTGTCCGAGATGTCAAAAAAAAGTAATTTGTCAAAATTCCGCAAAAATTCGCCAAACAGCGCCAGTTTGAAATTGTTGTTGGCCAGTTTTCAAAATGCTTCTTCTCCCACTCTTTCGGGTAGTCCTGGCTGGAATTTTTTTTTTGTTTTTTTTTTTTTTTTTTTTTTTTTTTTTTGTTTTTTGGCTATTGGCCAAAAGTTGGCTAAATATGCCATTTTGAAAGTATTTGTTCCCCAGGTAGTTCTGTTCTGAAGATTTACTCTTTTTTTTATTAGCCACCAACCGGGGAACCCGGAGGGGGCTATAGGATCGGCTTCCGTGTGTGCGTCCGTCCGTGTACAAAAGCTTGTGAATACCATATCTCAAGAAGTCCTGGGTGGATTTTAGAAGTCCTGGGTGGATTTCAATCAAACTTTGTGTGTGGCTTCTGTATAAAAGATTCTCGACCTGATTAGGTTTTGGTGACCTTGACCCAACTTTCAAGGCCACCATGGGACTTGGAAATTTTACAAATGTGAATGACGAAAATGTACCTTGTGAACACCATATCTCAAGAAGTCCTGGGTGGATTTCAATTAAACTTGGTGTGTGGCTTTTATATAGAAGATTCTCGACCTAGTTAGGTTTGGATGATCTTGACCCCACTTTCAAGGTCACCATGGGACTTAGAATGTTTAGGTATGAGTTACTTTTCTTGTCAGCCAGAAATTGAGCAATTGGAGGCATTTTATATCTTTTTTGTGACGCGTTTTCTACAATGCGTTGTCTGTTGCTGTTTAATTAGATTTATTTAATTTTTAGTTGAATCGCTTTGAATTTTTAAGGCGTAGCCCAGACTAGGGATTCCATGAAACTGACTATTTTTAATTTTGTCAAAGATTAGACAAATGCTGGCCTTCGAAACAGTAACCAGTTTTTAAAATGCTTCTACCACTTTTTGGCGACTCTGGTCATTTTTGGCGACTCTGGTCATAATGTCCCTGGACATTCTTGTTTGTTTTACCGTTTTGGATCTAAGGATCGTTCTTGTAAACCAACATAAGCATTCCAGTGACCAGAATATCTCCCGTATGCAATGACTGCCGTACATTTAGTACAATGTGTTCATTTGAAAATTATGAGATTTTGCTTTGTATTTTGGCCATAAAATATATACAAACAAAAAGCTTGACTATGAAATATATATAAACAAATAGCTTTATTTTTCATGGTCAAAATACGAAGACGAAAACAGAACGCGAGGTACACATTCATTGGCTAACCAAGTGTTAAAAATTGTGTTTTTTTTCTTAGGTGTAAGCCTGCCCTTTCAAGCTGCTGCCTGTAGTCTGTGGAGTGTAAACACCCTTGGGAGTGGATCAAGTCGATGCCAGAGGTCTGGAGTACAGAAACTCTATGGAGAGCGGAACATTGCAGCATCGCTGTCCTGTCTCTGAACCACATGAATGCTGAGAGATCAGGAAATCATAAATCTATTGACTGAGGATGAAGTGAATTCGCCGCTGAGGATGCCGTGAATCGTTTCTCACCCCCCTCCTCCCCCCCCCCCCCCCCACACTCCTTCGGAGAGACATCTATAGGACTTGGTGTGTCCATCTATCCATTCGTTCCCATGTTATCATTGAGGTGCAAAACTTTAAGAGAAACTAATTTATGTACAATAAAAATATAAAAATATATACTTTGTACAATAAAATATATACGTTGTAGTATAGTTTTACCGTTAACGGATTTTAATTATATTGTATCAATCCATATTGTATAAATCCGTGTTTCACGGCTGTTCAAATGTTCAAAGGATTCATAACTTCTTTCAGCTGATACACATTTTCTTTCATATCAAAATTAATCAATTGTAATGATTAAGTTAATTGCAGTAGTTATTCCTACAACCATAAAAGATATGTGTCAAAAAAGAGGCCAGTTACCAACCGAGAAGGTGTCGGATTGTCTTCTTCCTTACTGGTGGGTGTTTGATTACAGAGAGTTGTTTTTTTTGTAAGCAACTCTGAGGTGCGGTGTATTTTAGGAGACCCGGTTTTCGATACCGTCCGCCTGTTTGTCCGTCTACCCGTTTGGCTATTGACTTGTACAACCCATTCTCGGAAATTAGTGATGGGTTCACATTTCCACGTACAGAAAGACCTTTCTGTGGATCTGTGCAAAGAAGGCTGTTTTGTGTTTTTCTAAAGAAATATTGAAAACTTTGAGAATCCTTGGACATTAGCAAGGCTTCTGGATTTAATATCTAGGCAAGGATTAGTCCTATATATTATCTTGCGACTTCAATTTATTGCGATGATTCCTGCAAATCATTGACTAAAAATGAAATATAGAAATACTTCTCTTGAAAATTTAATTTTTTGGGCGATCTGCCAAAACATGCGCATTGGTCGGGAATACAGACCGCGCATCGACGCAAGTTAAAAAAATGTGCGCACTGGTCCAAAATGCAAACCGCGCGTCAATGCAAGTTAAATAAACATGCGTAGTGGTGTGGTCCGAAATGCGAACCGTTCATCAATGCAAGTTAAATAAACATGCGCACTGGTCCGAAATGCGAACGGCCTATCAACGTAAGTTGAATAAACATGCTCACTGGTCCGAAATGCGAACCGCGCATCAACTCAGTTAAAGAAATATGTGCATTGGCCTGAAATAAGAACCGCGCACCGATGCACGTTAAATAAACATGCGCAGTGGTTCGAAATGCGAAGCACGCGCCCACCCAAGTTAAATTAACATTTGCACTGGTCCAAAATAAGCACCGCGCATCAACGCAAGTTAAATCAACATGCGTAATGGTTCGAAATGCGAACTGCTCATCAACGCAAGTTGAATAAACATGCGCACTGGTCCAAAATGCAAACTGCGTACCAGCGCAAGTTATATAAACATATGCACACGCCCAATAAACACCGTGCATCAACGCAAGTTAAATAAACATGCGCACTGGTGGAAAATGCGAACCGCCCATCAGCGCAAGCTAAGTAAACAAACACACTGGTCAGAAGTGGGAACCGAGCATTAACGCAAGGTAAAAAAAAACATGCACACTGGTTCGAAATGCGAACCGCACATCAACACAAGCTAAATAAGCAAGCACACTGGACCAAAATAAGCACCGTGCATCAACGCAACTTAAATAAACATGGGCACTGGTCCAGAATAAGAACCGCGCATCAACTCAAGTTAAAGAAATATGCGCATTGGTCTGGAATAAGAACCGCTCACCGATGCACGTTAAATAAACATGCGCAGTGGTCCGAAATGCGAACTGCGCATCGACGCAAATTAAATAAATATGCGCACTGATCTAAAATAAAAATCGCGCATAAATGCAAATTAAATAAACATGCGCACTAGTCCGAAAAGTCAAACGCTCATCAACACAAGCCGAACAAACATGCGCACGGGTCCGAAATGCGAACGGCCTATCAACGTAAGTTGAATAAACATGCTCACTGGTCCGAAATGCGAACTGCGCATCAAAGCAAGTTAAATAAGCATGCGCAGTGGTCCGAGATGTGAAAATTGCGAATCACTCATCAACGGAAGTTGAATATACGGTCCGAAATGCGAACTGCGCATCGACGCAAGTTAAATAAGCATGCGCACTGGTCTAAAATAAGAACCGCTCATCAATGCAAATTAAAATAACATGCGCACTGGTCTAGAATAAGAACCGCTCATCAATGCAAATTAAATAACATGCGCACTGGTCCGAAATGCGAACAGCTTATCAACGTTAAGTTGAATAAACATGCTCACTGGTCTGAAATGCAAGCCACGTATCAACACAAGTTAAGTACACATGTTAATTTAATACGCATTGCTGCGCATGTGCACTGGTTCGCTTGCGAACCGCACATCAACGCAAGCTAAATAAACGTGCGCACTGGTCCGAAATACGAACAGAGCATAACGGCAAGTTAAATAAAACATGCGCGTTTTCCGAAATGCAAACCGCACATCAACGCAAGTTAGATTTTGAAAAGGCGTTAGATAGCTTTTGGGTGACGTTGTGCGCTTGAAGTTTAAGAGAAGCTCCTTTTAAAAATTGTGGTATCTCTTATTTTCGAAATTGGGTATTTATCTGTTATATGGATATTTATCTGTTAATAGTGATACTCGATATATTCTTAGACAGGAATATCCAACCAACAAAGGAATATCTATTGTTATAAAACATCGGTCTTACTTATATTGTGTGGTTGAGAAATGAAGAGTTGAATATAAGATCTGTCTATTTGCAGGTGACGTAACTTGTTTACTGAAGGATATTAATTTCATTAATAAAAGATATTAATTTCATTAATAAAGTGTTTGCAATAAATAACAAAGCAGTTCTCCAAACGGTTCTCAAAATAAATTATTTTGAGAGTAAAAATATTGAATCGAAACAGGGGTTGAGTTGCTAAATGTATTCTGGTAAATACTGTAGATATTGTTTTTTTTGTCTTGGTAAATATTGTAGAAACCTATAGACTTGGAATTACTGCTTGGAATTACTGAAGATTATAAATGACATAAGTTTTAGTTATGTAATCTGTACAGATAACGATTTGTGCTGGCCGTAGTCATCTGCGATATTTAATCTTGCTTGGTTTTATTGAGCAAATAAAGTACAAGTGTTGATGAGGAAGGTATTTGTGCCGCCTAATTGGTTACGAAAAAATCGTTGACTGCGGAATAAAACTAAGCAATGCTGTAATGCATAGTGAGATGGAAGAATATAGGGGTTTACAATTCATTTTACACTCAAATTTTATTCCAGTATGTAATATGTACATGTTATAGAGGTTATAAGGGCATAATAATAAACAATAAAATCTATACATATATTAATAATAAACAATAAATCTATACATATATTAATAATAAACAATAAAATCTCTACGTATATTAAGCAGTGGTGGCATATCCATCTCTAACCGTTTTTGTATAATGGTAAAGTTTTGGTTTTGGTCCTGGACCATGACGGAGGACGTCAAGGTCAAACCAGGTACCTCTTACATAACGTCTTTTAGGCCTAAAGCGTCAAAAATAAGCCCCAAACGGCTCTATCTTAAAAACCGTTTTTGAGATAATGGTCAACTTTCGATTTTTGATTTTGACCATGATGAAGGACGTCAAGATCCACCGACTTACCTCTTTTAGGCCCAAAGAGTCGAAAATCAGCTCAAAATCACTATGCCTCGTTTTGGAGATAATGGTCAACTTCCGGTTGTTGACCTTGACCATGACTGAGGACGTCAATGTCACCCAGGAACCTCTTATGTAACGTCTTTTAGGCTGACAGGATCGAAAATAAATCAGTCTATCTCTAACCGTCCCGGTTGCTGACCGTGACCTAGGTCACTGATCTACCCCCTTATATAACGTCTTTTAGGCCCAAAGCCCGAAATCGCTCTATCTCTAACCGTTTTGGAGATAATGGTTAACTTCCTATTGTTGACATTGATCATGACTGAGGATGTCAATGTCACCCAGGAACCTCTTATATAACGTCTTTTAGGCCCAAAGGGCCTCCAACCGTTTTTAGAGATAACGGTCAACTTTCTTTTTTTTTTACGTTGACCCTGACTGAGGAGGTCAAGATCACCGACTTACCAAAAAGGGTCGAAAATAAGCTCAAAATCGCCCTATGTTTAACCGTTTTCGATATAATGGTCAACTTTCGGATTTTGACTGAGGTACTTCCTATATAACGTCTTGTAGGCCCAAAGGATCGAAAATAAGCTCACAATCGCGCCATCTCTGACCGTTTTCCAGATAATGGTCAACGTCCGGTTGTTGACCTTGACCATGCTCAAAAATAAGCTCAAAATCACCCAGGTACCTGTTATCTAAAAAAAACGGTTAGAGAAAGAGCCATTTTGAGTTGGTAAGGTCACCGATTTACCTCTTATATAACGTCATTAAGCTCAAAGGGCCGAAAAATAAGCTCATAAGCGCTCTAAAGGGCCGAAAATAAGCTCATTAAACGGCCGAAAATAAGCTCATAAGCGCTCTAAAGGGCCGAAAATAAGCTCATAAGCGCTCTAAAGGGCCGAAAATAAGCTCAAATCGCTCCATCTGTGACCGATTTTAGAAAATGGTCAACTTCCAGTGTTTTACCTTGACAATAGCGGAGGACTTCAAGGTATTTCCTCCTACAGTTTTAATCAGTTTTCATTTATTTTTTATATGAGCCGTCTCTAGGGATCATGCATACTGCATGTGCTTTTTGAGTGAATTAGAAAACTTTTGAATTTTTTAGGAATTTTGAAAAAAAAAATTAAATGAATCTCCTCCTACAGCGCATAAACGCAAGTTAAATGAACTTGCGCAGTAGTCCGATTTAGCAACCGCGCATCGACGCAAGTTAAATAAACATGCGTAATGGTCCAAAATAAGCACCGCGCATCAGCGCAAGTTAAATAAACATGCGCACTGGTACGAAAAAAGAACCACGCATCGACGCCAGTTGAACAGACATGCGCAGTGGTCCGAAATGCGAACAGTGCATCAACGCAACCTAAAGAAACATGCGCACTGGACCAAAATGAGCACCGCGCATCAACGCAAGTTAAATAAACATGCGCACTGGTTCGAAATGCTAACTGGGCATTAACGCACTATTCACAATGAGAACTGAGCATCAGCACGACTTAAATAATATGCGTACCAGTCCGAAATACAAATCGCGCGTCAACGCAAGTTATATGTTCCTGTGCACTGGTCCGAAATGCGAACCGCGCATAAACGCAACCTAAAGAAACAGTTCCACTGGTCCAAAATGCGAACCACGCATCAACATAAGTTAAATAATCATGCGCACTGGTGGAAAATGCCAACCGCACATCGACACAAGCTAAATAAGCAAGCACACTGCACCAAAATTAGCACCGTTCATCAACGCAAGTTAAAACATGCGCACTGGTTCGAAATGCCCATTAACGCAACTTGTGCTGATGCGCAGTTCTTCTTTTGAATAGTGCGCAGTTTATTCAAATTAAATAAACATGCGCATTGGAATGAAATAAGAATCGCGCATCGACGCACGTTAAATAAACATGCGCATTGGTTGGAAATGCGAACCACGCGCCAACGCAAATTAAATAAACATTCGCACTGGTCCAAAATAAGCGCCGCGCATCAACACAGTTAAATATGCGCACTGGTCCAAAATACGAACCACGCATCAGCACAAATTAAATAAAACTGCTCAACAACGCAAGTTGAATAAACATGCGCACTGGTCCGAAATGCGAACCGCACATCAAGAAAAGGTAAATAAACATGCGCACTGATCCGAAATAAGAACCGCACATCAACACAAGGTAAATAAACATGCGTACTTGTCCAAAATGCGAACCGCGCATCAACGCAAATTAAATAAACATGCTCTTTGCCGTCTCATCTTTTGAAGCCCAATTTTTCAGGGAAATTCCCTTGCTCATGCACGCTGGAATTGGTCTGTAAGCTCTTATATAACGTCTTTAAGCCCAAAGAGTCGAAAAATAGCTCAAAAACGCCCTATGTCTAACCGTTTTCGAGATAATGGGCAACTTCTGGATTAACTTCTGAATTTTGACCATGACGGAGGTCAACATCACCGAGTTACCTCCTATATAACGTCTACTAGGCCCAAAGAGTGGAAAATAAGCTCAAAATCGCTCCATCTCTGACTTTTTACGATATAATGGTCATCTTCTGGATTTTGACCTTGCCCATGACGGAGGAGGTCAAGGTTATGGAGGTACCACCTTTATAATGTCATTTGGGCACAGAGGATAAGCTCAAAATCGTTCTGTCACTAACCGTTTTCGAAATAATGGTCATCTTCCGGTTTGAAACCTTGACCTTGAGGAAGTCAATGTCACACAGTTACCTCATATATAACGTCTTTTAGGCCCACAGCTCGAATAGCTCTATCTCTAACCGTTTTAGAGATAATGGTCAACTTCCGGTTGCTGACCTTGACCATGAAGTAGGAGGTCTTTTAGGCCAAAGGACCGAAAATAAGCTCAAAATCGCTCTGTCTCTAACTGTTTTCAAGATAGTGGTCAACTTCCGTCTTTTGACTTGGTCATGACTGAGGACGTCAATGTCACCCAGGAACCTCTTATGTAACGTCTTTTAGGCCAACAGGGTCAAAAATATTCTCGAAGTCTCTCAGTCTCTAACTGATTTAGTGTTGGACCGTGACCATGAAACCGATATTAGGCAAGATTTTTGTTTACTTTTTTTCCTCGCGAACACCGATTTCTTCCAGCACAAAATTGAAAATCACCTGAATAAATTTATTGTGATTCCTGAGACATCTGGAAAAAAAAGCAGAAAAAAATGTGCACTTTGTGGATGTTACTTTTTCTAGATATTACGCTTTATCATGGTACGACATCAATTTTCTAGATATTACGCTTTAGAATGGTACGACATCAATTTAGTGTCGTTGAATATCTTGTTTTCCTCAAGTCTCTAACATTATGTTCTCCGTTTCCACCGTACTGTCTTTTCTTACAGAGATTGCCCTTGGGCCATGCTCTTTGCCAGTTGACGGAACCCATTTTTGGTGTATATTAGGCAATTAAACACGCTGAATTCTAAACCTATATATTTGCGTTGACTCCATGTCACAATGGAGCACGGATCTTGGATAGATCCAAAGACGAATCCGAACAGTAAATAAGGCAAAATAAATATTAATATATAGTCCTGTTAGGCAATAAGATTTCGAGAACAATATCTTGTCTTTTTCTCAGTGAAAACTGGTCTCGATGAACGCATTCGAAATATTCTCCAAGTGTTGCTTTTATATTTGGCTAAGTGTTGAATATTTTAAAAATCATTCCGTGTCCTTAAACTGACCAGGTAAGATTTTGCACTCACAACACAAGTATTTCACCATGCTCGGCGTATTTGGTTTATGTAAATAAAGCATGCATCATTTATGTAACGCGTTTCTTGGCGAAAAAAATTCTGTTGTTTTGCTTCGCGTTTTGATCATGAAAATGAAAACTAAGGAGCACAACTTCAGATCAGTTACTACATACGTGTCCTAGCGTCGGTGTGGCCAGAGGACTAGTAAAGACAAAAGGGCAAACCAGTAAAGAGAGAAAAGTTCAGAAACTTGGCCCTGTACAACTTCCAAGTTAAAACATTAAGCGATGAAATGTATCTGGAGAAGCAAGCACAGAGTGCATGATTCTCAAGAAAACTGGCTGCAGCGAATAACTCGTGGCTGCTGGAACACCCAGTATTTCTACCATGGAGACACCCAGTAGTCAGATAGCAGGAACACCCAGTAGTTCTACCACTGGAACATCGAGTAGTCCTACCATGGGAACACCCAGTAGTCATACAGCGGGAACACCGAGTAGTTCTATCACTGGAACACCGACTAGTCCTACCATGGGAACACCCAGTGGTCATACAGCGGGAACACCCAGTATTTCTACCGCTGGAACATCCAGTAGTCCTACCGCGAGAATGGTTTAATTGCATTACTGGGTGTTCCTGCGGTAAGACTAATGGGTAACGCATTCCCAGAAAGTCGTTTATCTCGTGTGATATTTTATGTTGTGTTAAAATATGTCGGATCCATGAAAGCTTTGGTGAAAAAATGTTATTGTCTCCATGGATCCATGGAAGATTTTGTGATTGTCTCCATGGATCCATGGAAGATTTTGTGAAACACTGTTATCACAACAAGAAAATATCAACTTAAAAGTCTTTTATATATATTTCAACGGAGAAAATGAAATTATTATCAGATCTGTATGAATGCGACTCGATAAAACCACTGGGTTTGCCCCTGTTTGGTAGTTTTACCAATTAAATATTGCGTTTGACAAATAAGGTACAGTGCTCACATGTCTTTTTAATGAAGAACGTATCTTTATCTGTTAGATCCAAACAAACATAAACCATGTTTACACAAATGTAATATCGTAAATTTGATTTGAATTGTGTTTGACATATGTCGTAATCACAGTTGGCAGATCCTGAGAGGTTCTAGTGCACACATAAAGTACTGAGAAATTAAAAAGTTCGACGTAAAAAGACATCGTCAAAAACGGGGTTGGATAATTCTTAATGCACCAGTCCAAGGTAGGACCTCTGGATATTTTCAGTAAATTTCTGGTGTATGTTTTTCTAAATCTTAGAGATCTAAATCTTAGAGTATGTTTTAACCCCTCCCCCGGGTTAAAAAAACTAAGTACTCAATCTTGCATACTCGATAGCCGCCCCCCCCTCCCCGCCCTCCACACACTTCAGTATGTTCCACAGAATGAACTGATGTGTGGGTGTTTGGAAATTTGGGACCTAACGAATCATATGTGTTGTGCTCTTTTCATATGATGTCTTTAAAACGAATCGTCAATTCAATTTTGGAGATGAAACCTTGAATTGTTGATATCAACAATAACAACACAATTTTTGAGATCAACAATAACAACACAATTTTTGAGCTCAATAATTACTTCTTTTTTAGTCCAGTACAAAATTTAAAAAAGGATTCTGTATACAAGGACCAGTCGTTATTTTATTTACAGACATGTGCTACTGAATTTTTATATTAAAAGCAAAAATTAATTTCTGATAACAAAATTTTTGCTATCAAGAATTGAACTTTTGACCTCTACAAAGATCAATAAATCATTTTTGATATCAATAAATATTTTTTTTAGATCAAGAATACATTCAGACATAAGAAAACTATAATTATATTTAGAAACAATAATTATATTTAGAGATAAAAATATAATTGTAGATAGCAAAAAATTAATTCTTGATATGAATAATTCCCTAATAAATGTGAAAATGTTTAACAACTGAACTGCGTTATCGTTAATCATATATATTTCATTTTCTAACAAGTTTGTTTCGATTAAATAACAATAAGAAACTTGTTAAATGCAACACCATAAACTCTTTTAAGCCCCAGAACGCTTAAATGGACAGGGTATACCGGTTATGCAAAAATTGGGGGGGGGGGGCTTCTTACTGAGGGGAGGGGCTTTTTACCAGGAGGTTTTTACCGTCTACCCCTACAACTGTTGTAAGCATTGTCACACATGCTGTCCCTGTGGGAGTAATATCACACTATATCAATTGCAATACAAATTTATACCTGCACTTTAAAATTAACTGGGGGAAGCCGCCTGGGGGGGGGAGAGATGTATGTGCAGCCGGGGAGCCACCTTATAAAACCATAAATATGCCTTGGTTTTTGTTATATGATGCTGTAACCCCCCTCCCCTCTCACCCCCGTATAACAATTTCGGTGAATTTAGCAGAAAGTGGGAAATACTCCTGCCAGTGGATAAATGCAAGGCGAATCTTATGCCATGTAGAAAACGTAAAATGCAGTGCTGAATAGCATTTGGGGGACGGGGAGGGGGTTGAGAGTTATTTATTCGTTGTATTTTGTAAACATTCTGTTACATGTGTTTCCCATTCATCACCTCTGTAAAACCGGCATACCCTTACAAAAATTGACCCTTTATTAATCGCTGATCCGGAAAGAACTTCACATTTCTTATTTTGTAACTTTAAAAGAACAGTTTTTATGTGATCGTTTGATCCATTCTTCTGAAGTTATATATCAAAGATCCATATAGGTCAACTGGTGACCCCCCTCCCCCTCCCCAACCCCACCCTTCCCCCTCCCCCGTTCGGATTAAATGACTGAGCAGGCAAACGCGAAATAGAGGAGTTGTAAATAATTCTTTTCCGCCATCTAGAAATACACGAGATCTCCTTACAAGCTATTTGGAGGTGCTGTGGAGGACTTTTCCTTTACGAACTCTTGACTTCAAAGCAAATAACTACACTTGGATTCCACCTTTGTTATTTGCTTGAATTTTTTTTAAATAACTACGGTGGAACCCAAGTGAAGTCTTTTTAACGTTACTGCTAATTTTTGATATCAAAATTTATTGATAGTAACATGGATGTATAAATTATTTCCACTGGCAAATAAGTTTACAAGTGGGCTTACTTTGCTAAGAATTCTGGCTGTTTATTCCGTTTTTTTTGGGGGGGGAGCGAGGGTTGGGGTTTTTTCAACCCCGGATGTTTTCCAGAAAACTCTCCTACGCTATCTGAGGTAGTAAGATGAAATTGGGCACACAGATAGAGGACTATGAGAGGTCATGAAATTCGCAAATTCGCAATCTTTTTAGGTTGAGGTCAAATTGAGGTAAAAATATGTTTTTCTGACCCTTATTTATCACGAAAAATGGTTAGAAATAGCGCTTAGCGCTCACATGTTCGTTTGAACACCTATACGGTTTCAGTACAGACCAACCTCCCGATCTGAATCTCGACCTTCAGGGTCAACGTCAAAGGTCATGTGACTTTTGCATCGAAAAGCGTCAGGGCAACAGTGACCATTGTCTCGAAAATGGTTAAAGATAGTCATTGTGAACTTATTTTCGACCCTTTGGACCTAAAAAGACGTTATATAAGAGGTACCTCGGTGACCTTGACCTCCTCGGTCACAGTAATGGTCAAAATCCGGAAGTTTACCATTATCTCGAAAAAGGTTAGAGACAGAGCCATTTTGAGCTTATTTTCGACATTTGGACCTAAAAGGCGTTATGTAAGAGGAGCCTCTGGGACCCTGACCTCCTCGATGATGGTCAAGGTCAAAACCGCAAGCTGACCGTTATCTCGAAAACGGTCAGAGGCAGAGCGATTTCGAGCTTATTGTCGATCCTGTGGGTCTAAAAGATGTTATGTAAGAGCTATCTCGGTGTCCTTGATCTGCTCTGTGTCAACGTCAAAAACTTAAAGTTGACCATTATCTCGCAAATGGTTAGAGATAGTGATTTTTTACCCTTTGGTAGTAAAAGAGGTTTCATAGAAGATATCTCCTTGACCTTGACCTTCTCGGTTGTGGTCAAAGATCAGAACCGGAACTTCACCATTGTCTCGAAAACGGTTACCATGATAAATAGTGCGATTTTGAACTTTTGTACCTAAAAGATCATTTGATTTTAAAAAGATCTTTAAAGATAGCAAAAATTAATTTTTAAGCTGTCTGTAATTTTTTTATAATTTTAGAGCTAAAAAATTAAATACATGATATTATATCAATAATAGCTTAATAATAATAATAATAATAATAATAATAATAAATAAATAAATAAATAGATAGATAGATAGATAGATAGATAGATAGATAGATAGATAGATAGATAGATAGATAGATAGATAGATAGATAGATAGATAGATAGATAGATAGATAGATAGATAGATAGATAGTATTATTATTACTATTATCATTTAGAAAGTTTTAGTGAGGGC